>CM029115.1:1965000-2565000 GCA_016859345.1 Istiophorus platypterus
AGATGGCGCAGCTAATTTTGCTACATGCAACGTTTCTATAGCTATAGTGTAACCCCATAACACACAACTAAAAATGCAGCTTTGAACTGTGACATGTGTGAATGGGGGAGAACAGATAACAACATCAGAGGTGATGTCAGAGCCGTTAAAAGCAAGTGATATTCTTATACAAAGCAAAAACAATAAAATTGATAGTTACTTGTTTAATAGTTGAATGACCTACTTATGTTCTTGTTGGAGTAAAAACAGAAGCCACAGAATTAAACTTTGCTAGACACTTTCTTCAGTTGGCAGGTAGATGGCTTATTTTTTTATAAAATCCAAATATTTTACCCAGTTAGAGCTTAATCATCATGAACAACCTAAGGCTTGTTGCCTTGGCTTTAGGCTGTTTTGGTTTTGTGCAGCCTTTAATTAATCTTTAAGTACCACAGTTTTAGTGCTGTGCAAGGTGAAATACATCTCATTTACATCTCTTTCTTTAGCCTGTTGTGTAAATGTTAGTTTGTTTATCTGCTGACGTGTTTTTTTTCATTATTATTTTTGTTATTTTATCTAGTTCTATCTCATAGTTCTGATTGATTCTGCCTTTTTCTTTCCCCACTTACCTTCCCTCATCATTCCTTCTTTTAGCTTCTCTTTACGCAAGTTTTTGTCCTCTCTCTGCCCAAAGGCAGTCTAATAAGGAGAGATCAAAAGAATGTGAACAACAAAAGTTGTTGGGGTAAGCAATATAGAAATTTTTTTGGTGATTAGACTCCATCAATGTGGAAGATCTTCATTAAGTGAAGGCCCAAATAAAGGAGAAAGGACAGGATCCTCTGGAGTCTAGACATGGTTGGTGATGGAGCAGAGCCAAGGACAAGTGTCCCTGGACATCATGGAGATTGTGGTGGTGATGGGGAGGAAGTTGGTTGCACAATAATAGGTATGACAGTCAGATGGACAGACTTACAAGGTGTTTAAAGAGTGGCATCTAGTGATTGATTGGCTGGAGGATGCAGGCAGAAAGATCATTGGTCAGATATGGTTATTTCTGTCTTGTGTGTGGAAGGACTTGACAGCAGGGGAATGCGGAGGTGACAGAGATATAGATCCAGAGTAAAAAGCCAACAGTAACCCACAGAAGAACAAGGCAGAACATGAGGGATTTTTAGCTAAAGCTTCATTCCACAAAGGAGAGATCAAGTGGAAGTGAGTAACACATTTTATTGTAGTAAGAAAACGGAGATTGTTTTGGCATTTCTACTCCATTGATGTGAAGATTGGAGATGGCATAGGACCATAACGCAATAAATGTAATGCAAAAGATGATCAAACAGTATTCACAGTGAGCAATAAGGAGCCATGTCATCTCTATGGGAATGACTTATTGGGATGCATAAGGTAAAAGGGGAAAAAAGGGGTAGAAGGCCATTTAATGCCAACGAAAGAGATTCAATTAAATTTTATTCATATAGCAACATATCAAAACAGATGTTATCTCAGGGCACTTTTCCTATAGAGCAGGTTTAGACCAGACTGAGCAAGAACCTGGTGACAGCGGCAATGAAAAGAGCCAGTTTTAACCATAAGCTTTATAAAAAAATGAAGGTTTTAAGAATACTCTTAGATGTAGACAGGGCATCTGCCTCCTGGACCCAAACTGGAAGATGGTTCCACATCAGAGGAGCCTGAAAACTGAAAGCTCTGCCCCCAATTCTGCTTGTGGAGACTCAAGCAACCACAAGATATTGCCATGCAATGAAATCAGCGGCCGTAAGAGGCCAGAGGATAAAGATACTAGCGCACAATGGGAGCTAGAGGCTGTCAAAGGCCAGAGAAGAGAGACGGATGTTAGCATATGCCAAAAACTAGAGGGCTGTCAGAGGTCAGAGGAGAGACATAGATGTTAGCATGCAACAAAGGCTAGAGGCTGCTGAAGGCCAGTGGAGAGATATAAATCTTAACGTTGGATGAAAGCTAGAGGACCATCAAGGGTCTGAGCCGAGCTTTAGCGTTAGTTTGTGTTGAAGACAGGAGGCTGAGGAAACTGAAGCATATGATAGAGCCAGTAGAATGGGAGAGGGAGATATGGGTTAAAGAAACTGGGATAATGTTAAGGGGTTTTAAATGAGTAACCACCGTGAGCTATATGCATGACCCATTGGTCATGAGAGGTATTCTAGCAAAGAGGATGCAACTGGAAACTCCCTGCAGTGTGGCACCTACTTTGAAGGAGTGGTCTAAGTACTACTGAGGGCTTAGACCACAGAAGTTTGTGAACCTTAGTCTAGTATTTTTCAGTACATGTACACACAACTCTTTATAAACAGATTTCCAAACTAAAATAACAAAGATTTTCACCATAGTTAAGCATTGGAGCTCTTCACTGGTGAGTGAATATCATTGTTAGCTTAGCTGCTTACAGTATCTTACTATCTTACTCAAAGTATATTAAGACAGTGAAGCCACAGTATCATCATAATCTGATAACTGTCATAATCAATAGGCTGCTGAGCTAATTAACCTTTTGTGCTATGTTTATATAGATTGTTTTGAAAATGACAGAACAGACAGAAAGAAATCGTAATCAGGGCAGAATGTTGGGCTGTATGACTAGAGATTCATTCCCTGAACTAAAGCGTCTTACCAGTGATGCATTCACTCAGTACTGAATGAACTTCAGTGCCTTGAACAGTGATGTGTTCGCTTACTGTTGTATGTAGCTACTGGGATGGAAGAAGTGGATAGTTTTTTCTTTCTTGTAAAACAATCTGGAACAAAGGAAAGGTTAATGAGATTGATGATGCATATGTATGTTGTGTTGTGGGACACGGACTGGTAGGCCTAACTTGAAAGGTTTAAGAGCACTATGTTGAATACATGTTGGCCACCTGTAGGATGGATTACAAAGCCTCAGAGCAAAAGTGACAGCAAAGGGAGAAAAATGCAGTATAGACAACCAAATGGTTGAGGGCTCTCGGTTCATGGTGTCAGGCTTTTGCTGATATTACGAGATCTTGAATCCAAGACTAGGATCTGGATCTCTGTTTAGAGCTGATTTACTTGAAAACTGTTGAGGGGTAACATTAGAGCTTCGACTCTGTGTCTGCCATCAATCTGTAAACGAACGAGATCTTTCTCAGTGATCAGCGCCTCATACACAAAAACACTGGCAGAATCACAAACAATTGGAAAAAGCAGCAGAGCATGCATATGAGTGTGTTGAGTGCTATAGCATCATTGCGCAACAGTAAGTCTGAAAGACGGGCAGAATTGCAATGAATTTAAAGAATGGCATCCAGTGATTGGCTTGAGGAATGTGGGCAGTAAGATTATTGGCCAGATATGGTGAGAAAGGACAGGTGACAGAGCAAAGTGAGAGAGAATGAGAGATCAGGAATATAAAGCAAATTTTAACCCACAGAGGAATAAGGCAGAGTGTGAGAGAACAGATCTTCTCTATTGAAGTTTCGCTATAGCTTCATAAGAATACCCAGGGGGATAAAAGAAAAGTGCTGTCAGAGAAAGGCAACAGATGCACTGTTAATCTGATTTGTCACTGAGTCTGAACTCTAGAGCCCTCTCTCTTTTCCTCCATGCTGCTCTGAGATGATATTTTCTTGGCCTTGAGCCAAGCCCAAGTATAGTGCTGTCATGAATATTCAACTGAATGTGAAATTCTGGGGTCAGTCAGAACACAGAAAGCAGCACTGAGTGTTCAACTCTGCTGAAATTGAAACGCTGCATCAGACTGGATGCCCTTTTTCCCTGGGTGTAACTAAAAATTTCACCCACTTTTGTTACAAAGCAATACAGTATATGACCATTTGTATTACTACACACTGATATATAGATTATTAAATGTATTCAGGATTTGTTTCGAGAGTGAAACAAAAATCTTAGTATGGAGTATGGTGGGCAGGAGCATGGAACTCAGCATCTAGTCTGCCCTAAGTATTTTAATTTTAAGAAAAAGAAATACCTTTGCCAGACAAACCAGGGTGATGTTACTGGGAACACAAGATACAAGAGTGAAATGAGAAGCTCATGTCTGTGTCTGAAGAGTCAAGACATGGCTTGCCTGTTCTGTCCCAAAGCTCAAAAACACTTCCTACTAAGACCTTAAATGATCAATTATTAACATGTTGTATCTTGTTTGTTTAAGCTTTATAAAAGTTGATAATTAAAACAACAGTCTTTTGTTTTGGACATAGCTATAACTGTATTGCTGAACAATAGCTGGGTGCGGTGACTGTTCACAGCTTTCCAGAGTCGTGACCAAAGCCTGTGCTCAGCAGCTGTATCTGGCAACCTGCACTGTAGCCAGAGATGCTGTACAGAAATACAGGGCAGATGGATAAGCTGTTGTTTGTCAAGTCAAGTCAGTTTATTTATAAGCACAATTGAAATGACAGAAATTGAAACGACCAAAGTGCTGCACAACATTAAAAGATTTATTTCTTTACCGATTTGTCTAAAACACACAAAAAATATTTATTGCTCATTTAACCGGCATAATAATTATACTAGATAAAGCTAAAAGCGGATTTTCACCTGTAGTCTCTTGGGAGAGGCCACCAGTGATGTTAAGGTTGCAGAAATAAAAGATAGCAGGCGGTTGTGGTGAATTAAACATTGCACTTTCAAAAACAAACACGATACAACAGGAAAATCAGAAAAATACTTGAATAAATAAATAAATATAATAACCCAAAATAAACAGCAGAAAAACATCAGGGAGAAAATCATAAAACACTGATAAGACAGAGTGAAATAAGGAAAACTCAACCAGACTTACAAGCCAAGTAGAAAAAATGAGCTTTTATTTGCCAGTTGTGGTGCAGCCCTAATTTGGAGAGGTAATCTGTTCTGCAGTTTTGGAGCTGTCAAAACTAAGGCCTGGTCCTCCCTCAGCTTGAGCCCAAACCTTGCAGAAACCAAGAGCATGTGTTCAGAGGACCCACAGTTAGTATTCCAGAGGGGTGTGGAAATGTAAAAACTCTGAGAGGTTGGATTATTGCTAACCCATTTAGTGATTTAAACAATAAAACAACAATAAAACCTTAAAATCAATCCTTTTGTGAAGCAGAGGCCAATGAAGAGACTCCAGCATAGAAGGTGTAGTATAGGGGAAATGCATGAATCACTTTCTCAAAGTCAGTAAAGAAGAGAAAATGCTTAACTTAGCCAAAACTCAACTGAATTTATTTATCAGATATAAGGGCACTGTCAAATATCACAACCGGGTTCCTTCCTTGTTTTTAGTACTCAACTCTACTTTTTTGGCTCTCATCCTTAGACTCTCACTGTACTTTTTTGACACAATTTTTGCATAGGTAGTAAGAGAGGTTAGTGATGTTGGAGTCTTTTGTGGGATCTGGTCTGCAGCACAATTTGCTAAGTACGGTTTACAGGTCCATGTCAGACTTTTCATTACCAAACCATGTCCATGCGACAGAAGTAGCCCCTCTTAGATATGAGCTCCTTGTTTTGTCTTGGTTGGTTGGAGTCTTTCTCTTGTTCAGAATTACCCCATTCTATATCATATTCACTCTCCTGCATGTTTTTTGTGTGCCGTGTGGAGAACACAAAGAATCATCCATCAAACAGCCCTAACCTTTTGTATTGTGAAATTTAAGTTTGCTAACTGATCTTTGCCTTCTAAGCAATAAAAGGCCTGATTACACCTGCTACATGTTGCTTCCCTTATCCCAACTGTCTTCCCAGTCAGATCATACATCAACCACATTCTGCCATCTTTTTATCTTGTTCCCAAACTCATCAATATCTGGAGGTGACCACATTCTCTTTCCATCTGTTACTGATTCCTACCAGACCTGTAGTAGAATTCTAAAGACATGATTCCCATGCTCAGTGTCTTTGTACTGTAAGATCACGAATTAAACAGGGGAAGAAGCTCTTTGCTCAGTTGCTCTCATCCTTCACCCTATTGGACTGACTTCACAGCAGAGGGCGTTTGCACAGGTGCTGCTGCTGCTCTGCGTAGCTGTCTTTCCCAGATCCTATTCTGGGGAAATTTAAAGGGCTAGGATGTTCTGGCAGTGTGTTACTAATGTAGTTTTATTAGAAGTCCATCATGAAAAATCCTCATTATGTGTATCTGTGTGTTTACTTTCAAAACAGTACAGTTCAGTAAAATAGAAATGTATTTATTTTTTTACCTATGTTGTGACATAAAGAGGACCCTTTTATGTTGAGTTAACGGTGGGTATGCCAGTAATCAAAATAATGGCATACACACAGGCTGTGACTGAATCCATGATTTGTGACTGAACAAAAAAGCTTTTGTGTTTCCGGTTCTAAACAGCCGCTGTCTGTTAGGTCTTTCCTCAATTTTAATATCTTGCACTTTTCTTTTCAGGTTTGTTTGAAATTTATTAAACTTTTGTGGACAGGGCCAGCCAGCATAGCTCTGGATTCACAGTTTTAAATGAATTCATACATCGGGCAGCTTGGTGCATCACAGCTAACCAAATATAATTGCACTTCAACGTCTGTGACGGACATCAGAATTTGGAACTTTCAGAAGAAGTGACTAAGAAAAACCTGTTTTGCAACAACAGAAAGTATGGGCATTTAAAATCATTTAAAATGACTGTTTACGTTGAACAGCAGAGGGAATGAAGGACAGTTTGTTTAGTGGGTTGTTTTCCTAAGGGGAACTTTATAGCGTCGGCCTGAAGGCATTGCCTTGAATTCACTGGACTGGATGTGTTCAGATTGGCTAATAATTCCCTTTGCTTTCTAGGCCACTCGTTTCTCTCAGAGGAAGCTCAAGTCTGTCTGATTATCTTGGAGCAGAACTTAATGATACTGTTAAGGTATTCCTATGCTTCACAGACAACCCATTAAGCCCACAAATAAAGAAATAGTTAAAAGACTCAATAAACTACGAAAAGTACATTAGAATGGTGTTATAGATATTAAAGGAGTTAAGCCTCCACGGTACGTGAATTTTGTTGTCCATACTTTACATCAGCTCTGTGTTCACTTCGAACTTTAGTTGGGAGTTGAACACGGTTCCCTGATACTTATAAGTATCTACAATTTCAAAATCCTTGCCATGTATAGTTCTAGCTTTAGGCTGTTATTCTTTTTTTTCTAAAATCATTGATAAGTTCCTTAGTTTTTGACACATTGCGGTCAAGGAAGTTATGATTGCAACAGTCAAAAAAGGGCAGGTAGGGCAGAACCATGGTCTGAAGAGACAAAAGTTCCGTATTGTCACAGAATTTCACAAGGTAGCTTCCCTCTGTAGAAGACCTGCAGCTGTCTGTGTACAAAATAAAAAGCGGGGGAAAGAACGCAGCCCTGGGGTGAACCCCTGTAAACTCCATTTACTAAAACCCACTGGATTCTGTCTGTTAAAAAGTTTAAAAGCAGCATCAACAGTTGATCCGTTAAAGTATCTCGATTAAAGTGTGGGGTTGCATCTTGTTAAAAGCTGTTGAGAAGTCACTAAATAAGTCTCGCAGGAGAGGAGGGTTTCTCATAAGTGCTCTCATAATCCATCAAAGACGAAGAGTTTAGTGTCTTCCACACTCTTACCAGCAAACTGCAAAGGGTCTAGTTTGCCAATGACTAGGGAGACAACCTCTTCTTTTCACTGATAAGTTGCTTGGTTTCCCTTGGGTATCTGTTAATGGAAGCCATTGATTTGATTCCTCGCTAGGCTGTACTGAGGTCAGCATGGCTTTATTGCATTTCTATTTTTTTTCCTATGCTTCATTTTGGCCTTAGCTGTTTCACTCCTCATTTCTCAGGGGGATAACCAGAAGACCCTTTTCTTCTTACTGATGACTTGTTTGAGCTCTTTGGTTACCCAAGGCCTTTTATTTGGGTAGGTAAAAACCTTTGTAGTTGGGAAACGAGTTGTAGGATGTGACAGTGTCAGAAAGTTCATCAGTATCTTCACATACATAAAACGACTGCCAGTCAGTGCAATCAAAACATGCCTGAAAAGAGGAGACACTGTCCTCTGACCAAGTCTTTACTTGTTTCTCCCCCAACTCCAGACGCCTGAAGGAGGGTTTGTGCTTGGGCATGAGATATACACTATAATGGTATGTGGCACAGAAGGAAGGCATGAATCATGAATCATCAGGTAAATTACAGGGTTCTTTTGTGTGCTGAAACATTGTTCATTTGTCCTCAGAGTCTTGTTTGAAATGCAGTGTTTAAAATCCCAGTATAAATTTGGGGGCATCGGGGCTTACTGAATCGATTCTGTATGTGATATATATATATATATATATATATATATATATATATATATATATATATCACATCTATGTATGTATATATGTATATATATGTATGTATATATCTATATTTGTATATATGTATTTATATATATATATGTATATATATGTATACGTATATGTATGTATATGTATATATGTATGTATACATCTATGTTTATATATGTACATGTGTATATATATGTACGTGTATATATGTATATGTATGTATATGTGTATATATAGATGTATATATATTTGTATATATATATATATGTATATACGTGTATATATATCTATATGTGTATATATAGATATATATCTATATATATGTATATATATCTATATATATATGTTTATATATATATGTGTATATATATATGGGTAAATATATATATGTATATATATATATATATATATATATATATATATATATATATATATATATGTGTGTGTGTATATGTATGTATATATGTATATCGATAGGTACAATTTGGTGTCATCTGCATAACAATGGAATATATTTATGTGTATATGTATGTGTATGTGTGTATGTATATGATTTCTAACCTCAAACCTGGACTTCAAATTGTATTGCATTTACATTTTCATCTCAAACACTTGAGTTTTACAAACCATTCATCTTAAATCTATATAGTTGCTTGGTGTTATCAGTATTTGTAGTATTTCATCATAATGTAATTTGAGTGCACTGAAAGCCTGTTAGAAGCAAACCCAGGCAGTCATTAGAAAATGTATTATTCATCAACTTACATACATACTTAGACACCGTTGCGCATCAGTGAACTGGTGGTATTTTCCTGCGACACTTGACTTTTCTTGGTTGTTAAGTTGTTAGTGGTGCACTGCTAATCTTGTTGCCAAGAATTTCAACCTGGTCAGACCACCTCTTATTGCAGAGGCAAGAAATTTTCGATTTTTTTCTTGGCATAAATGCACACACAAAGACCTCTCCAAATCAAAACACCTGTCAATTATGTCAAGTGTGGCCTCTTACCGATTGCTATACTTTTTTTCATCTACTGCAGATTGATATATGATCATCGCCATCAAAAGCATTTTGAGACTAAGAAAGACTGAGAAACGACTGTCCACACGTGTGTAATCTGGTGATCTGGAGTTCTGAGGAAACATCAGTGCTGTTGTTCTATGTGACTGAGCAGCCTACAACTTGTAGAGTCATTGATTAATCATTAAACGCTGTTAAATATTAAATTCTGTTTTATCTCTGGAGCAGAAACTTTCTAGAAAACTAGACCCGGGTCTAGTTTGAAAACCTGTACTTGTCCTGGATGGGTAAAGCTCAACCTGAACTGATCGGTCAGCTACATTTATCTCTAAATCAATTATGAACCTGACTTGACCAGTTAATAGGACCTGACCTGACAAATATAGGCCAGAGCTACTGATAGTTTTAGGCAAAAGCTATGGGCACAGTATACTGTTGTGGCAAGAGGTAATAAATCATGCAAATATAACAGCATTAGGTGCATATGGAGGCAGAAACACTGTCCCATATTCTGAGAATGTTCTCTGGTTTAAAAAAAACAACAAAAAAACAAAACCCTATTGGCCCTCTCTGCAAGCAGCTTATGATTATCGATAGTTACATTTTGCATTTTAAGGTGACCTCTAGCATAATAGCAATTATGACAGGAACAAAGAAGGAAGTCAGGTGACATCATATAAAGAGCTACAGAGTCTACTGCCGGAGTGTGAATGGATGGGATGTCAATTTGCAGGACTTTGACATGGGAGACTGCTTTTTAATTCCTGTTTGATGATCGGTTTTCTGTTATCACTGGTTCATTTAACTATGACTACTCTGAACCTTACTACGTCTAATAGAGTATCCATGACAATGAAGGTCCTCTGAACGTAAGGAAGTACTTCTTTTAACCCAAACCAGATTTTTTCTTGAACGTAACTTAGTAGTTTTTATGCCCAAACCTAACCAAACTGTGACCAATCCATAAGCTTAACTGTGTGTTTATTATTGTAACCATGCTAATGAAAGTCCACCACTGCTATAGGGATGCCTTTTCAGGAGACACTCCTTATATCAGAGGGTAGGGATAAACGATCTATACGGTTGGAGTTGGAAATTTCTGTTGATTATGTTTGTTTTTCCTTCTGCTAATAATCAAATCAATGGCACAGGTACATATTAACACCTCTCCAAAATCCTACTTTATGCTCAGCTAGCGCAGAGTGGATACTTTCATTAAATATTTAAATTTTTTGATGAGCCACTGGGATGCAATGTTTACTGACCTAGTTCATTTTTCTAAATACTAACATCCCCCAACCCTATGTTTTTTTTACTTGTTTTAAGATTGAGACCTTTTTATCTATTTATTTTTTCCATTGGATAAATATTTGCAAATATGCAGAGGAGTAAAACTGCAGAATTTAGATTAACTTGCCTGTACCCTAATTGTTTGCACAACTATAACCAGCCCTGCTGATAGTTTAGAAGCTGCCACACCAACATATTAGCTGTTAGCTCATTCTACCATTTGCAGCATATTTAGGGTGATGTATATTAATGTATGGGTTGTTGTTTAGTTTTAGTTTATTTTGGAACCTCAGGTTTTAGTGGAACTTTTTCTCTCCCTTTGAGACCACAGTGTCTCTCCCTCCACTGCTGCTTTTAAAGGGGATGAGAGTAGCTCGTGATTAGCCATTACTGAAACTCATCCAGACCCTTCTGCTGATTCCTCATCCCTCCTATTAATAATATATTCAGCCTGTCTTCCACATTGCAGCCAGCTGCACCTGGTTGTATTTGGTATGTGCCTACACAGTTGTCACTAAAACTACAAAATATTTTCTGCTCTTTCCCATTTGTGTTTGCACCTGGACATTTTACTTGTGTTAAAGTCTGGGCCCTATTTCAGGAAAAAAGAACCCAGAGACAACAATAAGTTTCTTCTCGAAGAAAAACAACAACAACAACAAAAAACTGTTAAAAGGGGATAAAAGTAGTAAACTTGATTGGCCATGATAGTCACGCCTTCTAACATGCCCATCTTTAATGTATGATGGTATATTCTGTCTGATCTCATCTTGTTTCCAAGTCTTCCACAGATGTGTCAGGTGAGCCTGGCCATGAAAATATGAATGGGCACTTGGCATCAAACCTGAGCACTGGGCAGGTGGCATTTGATGTTAATGAAAAAGCGGAAAGACTAAGATCAGATAACACAAACAAAACAGAGTTTCTGTTGAGTTTTGAGTTCAGTCAGAGGCTGAGCTAAAAACACAAATGCACACACGGTCAGTGCATCTGTTTTTAGCTGGCTTAGTTTTGGTGCATTGGCTGTTTGGGCAAATCAGACTGCACTGTGCTGTGGTTAAATTTGAGCTAATGATGCAAGACAAAAAAATCACTGTGCTTTCAGCCTGAACACACCTTTACACTTTGTTTTTTGTGTGAATTAAACCAAGGAAAAACAGTGTGATAATTAAAGAGCTATAGAAATATTGTTAGGCAGATTCAGGACTGAGCCAACCTAGCTGTTACCCCATTTCCAGTCTTTATGCTAAGCTAAGATAGCTGGCTGCAGGTTGAGGCTTTATATTTATTGGACAAAAATGAGATTGGTGTGGATCTTCTTATCTATACCTTAGCTAGGAGGCAAATAATTGTTGACCAAAATAAAGAATTATCCATTTAAATGATCAGTTTAATGATTCTAAAAATGAAATAATCTCACTGTTTTGTTACTTGATTGCAATGAAATTTATTGTTTAGATTTTAGCTTATAGTACTCATCATCCAGTGCAGTTTGTAAGAACTCAGCTGTTTTGCAATCTTACACTGTAGTTGTGTACCCATGCAGTTTTCCAAGACTGGACAGATTGTGTTTGGGGGAATATGGATCTGCACAGCCGCCTCTCTTTGCTGACATAAGGGATGTAATTCAGGATTGTTATAGCCAATACAAGTGAGGCAGTTACATACAGTACACAGCAGCTCTCAGAAAGGTTAAACTCGTCTATCTCTCCAGGGATGGACACTATAACAGGATGCCATCCATACGTGCTTCCATCCATTTTCCTACACTTGCATACTGCTCCCCAGCAACACTTTTCAATTCCGCCTGGGGGACCCCAAAGTGTTCCAATGCCAGATGCGATTCGTAGTCTCTCCAGTGTGTTTCTGGGTCTACCCTGGGGACTCCTACTGGTTGGACTAGAAAACCTCCAATGAAAGGTCCCCAGGAGGCACCCTGATCAGATTCCTTAATGCTTTTTCTTGGCTCTTTATGGTGGCGCTACTCTGAGCTACCTCTAGATGTCTGATTTCCTTACCGTATCTTTAAAGGTGAGCCCAGCCACTTTATCGAGGAAACAAATTTTGGCCACATGTATTTGCGATCTCATTCTTTCTTTCACTACCTAAAGCTTGTGACCACAGGTTAGGGTTTGTAATTCGAAAGCTTTCCCCTCCAGCTCAGCTCTTTCTTTACCACAGCAACACAGTACAGTGCACACATTACTGCTGATGCTCTTCTTTTCAAAGTCCTACTCCATCATACCCTCACTCAAGACCCCAAGATACTCAAATTCCTCCACTTGAGGAAGTTATATGAGTGAGACTCTCCTGAGTCTTCAGACTCTGCCTCCTCCTCACAAGACATATTGGTGCGATTCAGGAGTTCCTCTGCCCAAAGTTATCCCAGGGTTATCATTTCTCCTCCCTGGCTGAACATAGCCTGGGCCAAGCCTTGCTTCCCCGTCCCGAGTTATCTGACGGTTCCTCGAGACAAACCAAAAGTCTCTCTCCATTGCTTCCTTGAACTTCTCCCACACTGTGGCTATTGCATTTTTGACCATTGCAACAGCAGCCCCTCTAACCGTCTGGTAATCATCTACTGCTTCAGGAGACCTCAGAGCCAACCACACTTGGAAGGCCTGCTTCTTCAGCTTGATAGCCTTCATCACTATGGTATCCATCAGTAGTTTCTCATTTTGCTACCCCAACAGGCACCTTCAATAGGAACACCACAAACATGTTCCCCATGAGTTTCAACATGAAGAGGTCCAGTTGTTCTAAAACAGTGAACTTTTACTCGTGCATTGTTGATAATTAATCTTAAAGCATAATTCTGGTGCTTTTCAACCTGTACTGGTTGTATTGTAGCTGTTGTACTAGCTTTGCACTTGCCATCTCCATTATAGAGATTTAGGGAAATGAGGACTCGCGCAAAACAGTATATATTTGAGAAACCAGCATAAACTCCCTACTGGTTTTCAGATAAAACTAATATTTATATGAATTATTACAAGCACTCCTTTCTGAGCCTGACTGAAAGTAAACACGGAATGTTGCTTCTAGGAATGGCCATTATAGTAACTCGTAGGGCTCAACATCCAGGTCAACTTATCATCTTAACAAATCACCTTCATAACACTGCTCTGAGATGTTACATTCTTATTATTATTGAGATTATTTATTCATTTATTTATTTATTACGCGGGGATAATTATCCAACACAATTGTGATTTTTTCCTCTTAGCTTCCATTGTAATTTCAACTTATTAGGCAGACCAGGTATATAGCTAGATGCTAGTGTTTATTTGGGGTGGGACACACATATTGTAATTCCTCACATATTGTATAATGTGTTGTAATTGTATTTTTCCAGCTCGCTCCTGTCTTTTCTTCTGTCAGTTCTGGGGTGGTGAAATAAGTCATCAGGATGACAGTGTTGATGAGCTTTGCAAAATCATTTCTTGTAGTTACACTGCTGGAAATATTATGTCCCATAGACAAATTGAGTTCTCCAAGTCTGGAATCAACATTTCTCATTCTCTTTAGCAAAAAATTTCCCTCTTAAGTTTTCCATCTCATTTGGGTGTGGAGAGCAGTGACCATGGAAAACCTTCTTAGTTTTCTGAGGTATATTGTCTTTCAGGACAGTCCTGTTGCCTTTTTACCCATTTGATTTAGCTCCTTGTCTGTTTACATAGTTTATCTCTCATGCAGTCAGATACTATAGCCTAAACCTGAATGTAAAGCATATTGTATGTGCACAGGCTAATCCTCCTCCAGCTCATTATATCTTTCCTGCTTCAGGAATTAATATTGAGCCAGCAAGGAGAGTCTTGATGCTGGATCAATTAGCAGTCAGACAGGGTGGGCTTTTTTTTTCTCAACTTGCAGTGGCATTATTACATCTTTCTCTCATTCCACCCTGGTGCTATTTGCAGACAGTTAAAACTGTTTAACTGTATGTCCACTGTTTTTTTTTTTTTCGTTTTTTTTTTCCTTCTTAGGAAATAACAGTATATATCTTGATCCTAACTATTTCACTTTATCAGTAAAGTCATTATAAGGTCATATTATTCATCTTTTTTTCCTTTATCTTATTTTTATTCAGTTAGACAACACAGATTATTCATTCTACACAGTGAGGTGTGTATGAAATCCCATTGGAATTTTTTTTCTTTTTCATTCCTGTTTGTTTTTAACTGCTTCACCACACATCCTCTCCTCTTTTTTATTCTATTGTAATCTAGCAAATGCTATAAAAGCCCTCTGTTGATTATCTGATGATGTAGCATTGGTTGACCAATAGTATCTTGATTCCTGCAAGCTTGTCTCCTACCAAAGCTTTTATATACTACAAATTTGCATTGCCAACTACATTTAGGAAGAAATTTAATTGGTGCCTGTATTACAGTGACCAGCATCATTTGTTGGGAAGATAATAAAAACAAATCATAAAATTGTAACTGTACTGTATTTTAAACAGTCTGATATATTTTTTTTTCTTAAATACCTGAAGGAATATTCCTAGAGATAGCAGCATTTCCCATGCATAGGCTCTACTTTGGTGGCCTGCCTAGGTAAATAAATACCTTATTAAATGCTTTATTTTACTCTTTTCAAAGTAACTTACTTTTGTGTACACTGCAGTAACTGAGTGAGGAACACAGGTTTCTCTGTGCAACCAACTGCCTACCTAGCATCCTACCGATAACCTGCTTTTGAGGTGTTTAGGAAACATTAAGTTGTTACGTCTACACAAGTCTGTAATTACGATGATTTTGTCAAACCATGTCCAAACCATGAAATAATGATTGGGTCAGCTGGGCTGTCTGTGCCATTCCTTACTAGATGTTGGCCATTTTGTTGATAGGCAACTGAAAACAGGGTGAAGAAGATGACTTTCAGCCATTTTCTTGTTGTGTTTCTCTCAGGAAAAATGAATAAGTATTTTGAAATTTAGGGAGGGGAGTGTAGATGTAGTGTCAAGGAGCCAATAGTTCATTAGCAACACAGAAAAGTGTTTGAATATACAGGCGATATTCTGATTCATAATATTCGGTGTATTTATCAGTGTGAAAATTAAGTTGATTGCACAATGTTGGTGGGTTGCTACTTGTTCAGTTGCACTTCCCAGGAAAATTAAGGTCATGTAAATGTTGTCAAAATGAAAAATCTTCAGTAATGAACTGCACAACATTCGTGTGCCACTGCATAAAAATGATGGCCTTTGTCTCCGTGGTACCTGACTATATAAATGGCTTATGTTGGAATTCAGTGACACACGTCTAAAAAGTTGTGGCTTGTAAAACTTGAAACACAAGGCAGAACCAAAAACAAAAAAAGTTAAAAGTTAAAAAAAGTTATGGTAATGGGAAGCATTAGGTTACATGTAGTTTATGTACTGGAAAAGAACTAATACTTTCAAACAGGCCTGCTGAGAGCCTGATTATGTGTGTCCTCAGTGTGCATGTGTGAGATGTACCGCAGGGCTGCTCTCCAGAGCTGTAAACACTCAGTTCCAATGTGGTGGTGCTGGTAGCTCCCTGTGGAATAGACAGCAGAAGCTGGAGTAAAAACAGGGGAGTCTGATTGGACAGATTCAAGCTTAACAACTAAGTGTATTAATGCATATATATCCCTCTTCAGTTCCTTTTTTCAGTTCTTCTCCTGGACCCCCAAACCTTCTCTACCTTACCTATATCTTCCATTGCCGCTCATCTTCCTTCTAACCCTTCCCTCCACCCCTCCTCTTAATTAGTGACTCTTCCTTCCCCCTCTTCTATCCTAATATGTCTACTTATTTGGACCATCTGAACCCTTTCTCCACTAACAACTTTTTCTTTCCTTTTCCATCCTCTTCTGCCACATTTTCATTTATGCATCCTCTATCTCCTCCTCCACTGCTTGTTCTTTCCTCATTTTTTTAAACCTCTTCCTTGTACCCCTTCTCTCTTTTATCAGTCACACTGCTTCTTCTACATTCATCATCTTTTCAATCTACTATTTTGACCCAACATCTATTTTGACCCAACTTGTCTGTTACTGTTTCTTTATCTCCTGGTTTGTCTTATGTTTTGTACCCTTTTCAAGCTCCTAATTCCCTTTATCATCTTCTGGTTTATCCCTCCTTCTCAAGCCTCTCCTTTCTCTCCACCCTCTGCTTTATACAGTACAATTATTTCCTACTCCTCTTACCCACCCTCTACTCCATCATGTTCACCTTACATTTCTGCCTTTGTTTTCCTTTTTTCAACATTTCCTCATTCCTCCTCTACTGTCTCATCTTTATTTTCTATCTTCCATAACCCTCATTACCATAGGTTCATCTTTTTCTTCTAATCTTGTGCAAAAAACTTGTGCATTAGTAGAAAATTGAGTTTAGCTAGAAATAGTCATGTTTTCTTTTTGAAACATACCCTTATTATTAATATTATTATTATCAATTATTATTATTAATAATAATAATTATTATTAATAACTATCATCACTTTTATACTATTATGTATGGTGTAACATTAAATTTCATACTTTAAAGGTTTGTATTAACTGAAAATGGTGAGTGATTATTGCCACAATTAAAACTTTGAATCTGACTCTTCTCAGAGTCGTAAATTAGTAAAATTCGATCACAAAGACAAGCACGCAGTGCTGGAATCAATACTATTGACCTACTTTGATTACTGTTGTCTGTTTCCACGGGTGTAGTGCAAACAGGAAATGCTAGAGCTGAATATAGCATGTTTACTCATACTGCAAAAAGGCAAAAATGTTAATCTCATAAAGAAAGGAGGCTCAGGTGTAACCCACAGCTGAATGACTTAATCCATGACAACATTAAATTTCCTGTTTATTTCACCCAGTGGATTATAAGAACTGGGACAACCCAGACCCAAAAAATAAATAGCCCCCTTCCAGTTAGAGGGTTTAAAAGGCTTGTGGCACATCTTGGCTTCAGTTAACCAAAAATGGCTAATGTCACTCTGCTGTTCAGTACTTTCCACTGGTACTCTGTCCATGCTCAAATTATAGAAACAGATGACGTTTTGGGAAAAATGCTTATGAACTTTCTTGCTAAAGATGAACATAATTAGCAAAATCCCTCCCTGTCTTCAGAAATCACTCAGACCTATTTCCCGTTTATAAATCTATTTAACTGTTTCTCTCTCTTGACCCCCCCCCCAAAAAAAAAAATGAATCACTACAGCCTCTCATTTGCTATGCATTTCTACCTTGTTGCATGAACCTGCAGGCTTGTGCTTCTTGTGTCAGGTTTAACACGAACTCTCTTGAACACCTGTCCTTGATCCACTATGGCTTAAATTGTACCTCATTTGTACATCGCTTTGGATAAAAGCCCCTGCCAAATAAATTGATGTAATTATGTGAGGTTGGTTTAACCTACACATGGCTGCTCCTATATAAAACACACTAGTAAAAGGAAGGAAGCTGTTCCCGTACTGTTGCCTATTATCTCTACTCCATGCTGTTGCTGTGTGTGCAGGATCCTGGCCACCGTGGGGGCTGATTTTGATCTGAGAACACTCAGGGCCGTGAGAGTACTGCGGCCGCTCAAACTGGTCTCTGGCATTCCAAGTAAGTTGATTTCACATCTTAGCATATTTCTATCACAATTAGTGGAACTACTAACACTGATAATAATGTTGAACTATCAAGGATTGGATGTTGTTAGCCCTAACACACTTAATCTCATTTGTCTGATCCTTATCCTGATACATAACCAGAAAATGTAAAAATGACAATTTCCGGTTTTATGGAGAGTCATGTGTTAAACCTATTTTTTGGTGAACAACAGTGTAGTGCAGAGATGGAGTCTTCTCATCAGAGTGAGATTTCCAAATTTGATACCATCATGTTTGTTCAGTGACTAAAATAAAAACTTGTACAGATTGTAACTGACAGCCTGGCGCCACATTTGTAAACATTGCAGAAGTAACGGTGGGTGTAGTTCAACTTTTACTTTAAACGAAAAATTTGCTGATAAATTACACACAGGTTACACACCTTCTCCTTGTCTCCACGTTTTCTGTATATCCTCATGCTGTCTTTCTCCAATAAATGCAAAATAAAACAAAAAACATAAACATATACACATGAAATTCATATATTTATATCAATTTCTTTTGTCTTGCTTAAGGTCTTCAGGTGGTATTAAAGTCCATTATGAAAGCCATGGTACCGCTGCTGCAGATTGGCCTGCTGCTCTTCTTTGCCATCCTCATGTTCGCCATCATCGGCCTTGACTTCTACATGGGCAAGTTCCATCGGACCTGCTTCAAGATAGACACAGGTACACAAGAGGAGCAGTGGGGGTTGAGAAAGTTTTTGTTTTTAATCAGGGCACAAGTTGATAGAAACTTAATCATCTCTATGTCCTGGCTAAGGATATTGGGCTGATCGAGGTATTTTTAAATCAATTCTAAAGTGACATGAAATCTGATTCATTTTAGCTACATTGTTCATTGTGCCAACTATGTCTATAATGTCCAGAGTTAATAAGAAGGCACCTTACATCTATAATATATTCCATTTAGCCTTTCTCCAATATATGATGTGTGAAAATGACAAAAGAAGCAGACCTTCCTTACACCTTTCCTTTTTTCAAGATACAAAATGACTGGTCTAAAATCTTCAGTTCACTTTTCATTTTGAGAAAATTTAAAAAGTAAAGTGTGAGTGAGGGCACTGGCGTCTCATAGCAAGGTTCTGGTTTTGAACCTGCCAACCAGCCGGAGCGTTAGTGTGGATGCATGTTCTCCTCGTGCCTTCTTCCCACAGTCTGAAGACATGAAGGGTAGTTGGTGACTCTAAATTGCCCCTATGCGTGGCTTTTAGCGTGAATGGTTGTTTGTCTCTATATGTGGGCCCTGTGATAGACTGGTGGCCTGTCCAAGGTGCAGCCCTTGTCTAACTCAGTGTTAAGGATAAATGGTATAGCAAATGGATGGATAGAAGAGTGAGTAAACCTCAGACTGGCATGGACAAACAAACCTACTGTTTTCTAAACTGACCTGTGGGCAGAATTAATATTGGTTTTAAAAAAGTGTTGCTTTGTTATATTTTACTAACATTACTCAGGTATCACGCACCTTGAGTGTGTGATGCATTTCACTCCATGTTTACTTTATCCTTTGCTCTATAAATTCAATAAGATAGATTATTAAGCTTTTCTTAGTCATTCATCAATTCATCAAATAAAGTTATTTAGAAACAATTAACTTATTTGGATATAATTCCCAGCATGCATTGTAAAGGCCAAAGGGTAAAAAATCTTTTTCTGACATAAAAAAAAACATGCATGATGGAGGCTACTATGTGTTGTTTTATTATCATGAAGAGTAGTCAGATGCTCTTTGATCAAAATTACAACAACAGTGCAAACCATAATGAAGATAGGTCTTCACTTTAGAAAGTTCCTGCAGCATTATTATGTAACACACTTGAGACTTGGGCTCAGATTGAGGAGTACAGTGCTTGGTCTTATTGTGTCTGTAGGGGGGAAAAAAGTTTGTAATTAAACAATAAATTATTAAAAATAATTAATTAAACAATTTATTTATTTTTTAAACTGTTAAAAAACAAGATCATTTGTAAACTGAGAATTTTTAATGGGTGCAGCATAAAGATTTAACTTTAAGTGAAATGATAGATGTAAAAATTCTGAGTTATGATGAAATTAAAAAATAAGTTACTCTGAATTGGAGATAAAGATGGATAAACTCAAACTCAAATTTAAGAAATTAAGATAAATTGACTAACTGAAAATTTGGCTTAACATTGTTGCCTTCAAAATTTTTGGATTTCTCATCCTTCTTTTTTACAGTGTTAACTAACACTTTTTAAAAAAGAAGACTATAGGGAACCATTAACGGAAAGCTATGATTGCAGCATAAATTTTCATCATGTAGTTAATTAGCTGTGAAATGTATCTAAATTATTTAACTAATATTTAATTGCTACACCTCCAGGGGCCTTAAAATCTGTATCACATATTAGACTTTTTTCTAAGATCATTTAATCGTTTTAGAAAAAAAAACAAAAAACATGTAACATGAAAAAATTAGGCAAACATTGGGAGGACCAACACAGGATAGATGCCCTCTTCTGACAGACATGCAGTAGATGTTGTACTTACAAAGTAGACGGTGATAACTGTCTCAAAATGACACCATGGAGAAATTGAATGACAGAAATAGATAAATAATGTGCTTGCATGTATGAAGAATGTGTATCAGGGAAGATGTTGAGCAGTGTACCCTGAAGACCTCTGACAGACTACCCATTCACAAGAGGCAAAACTCAAGGATACCATTCATAAAGACATTCTGATCAAACCGCACATTGATGTGTTAGAATTTAAGCTTTGAAAGTTTTATAATTATACAATAATTGAGGATGTAAAATTGAAATATCAGTCAAAATATGTTAATGTTTGTATCAGTACTGAAGAGCCAGCATCAGTTGAACGGTATTTCTGGACCATCGTGGATAAACACCAAAAAAAATCCCAAATGTACTCTCCTTATTTGTTCCCATCTTGTTTATCATTGTAGCTGAACCTGCATATTATTCATTAAATGGTACTTTTACATAACATTCCAGCCTTCCCCAAAAATACCAGCATGTTTGTCTTTTTCTGTGAATATGACTGTATGTTTGTGTGTTTGTGGTTGTAGGTGAGCAGGCAGAAGAGTTCCCCTGTGGCCTGGAGGCTCCGGCGAGGACCTGTGCAAATGGTACTGCCTGCAAGGAATACTGGATTGGACCCAACTTTGGCATCACCAACTTTGACAACATCCTCTTCGCTGTTCTCACAGTTTTCCAGTGCATCACCATGGAGGGATGGGTGGACATCCTCTACAATGTGAGTCCAGTTAAGGGAAACATCTGGGCCTAAATGTTGTTTCTAAAACACCATGTTTGTTAGTAGCTGAGGGTACTGGATGCGTGGGGTTTGAGATTGTAACTCAAGTGTATTTTTCCCAGGGTATATGCCTGGTTCCAGACCTCTGATTCACTGCACAATCATCTGATTAGCAATGTTTCAAATAGGCTGTTGTTGTGCTCATCAGTGGCCCTTTCCCCTGGTGTAGAAACAGTTGGCCATGCAGAGATTTGTGGGATTAAGAATAAGGACACATTTTCAGACATAGCTAGCTAGCTACATCCACTGTAATATGTGATAGTCTAATCCATGGTTGTCGAATGTTTATGGAAATTTTTCTGATGCAGCTTGACAGGCTGCTGTAAGTCAACTTTCAGAAATAACTCTTAAATTTGCCCCAGTGTTTCAAGCATGTTAATTTAAATGCGCCTAAATGACCCATATTTTTCAGTACTGACCAGTCACAGTGAGACAGTATCTTGAAAAGCCATTGGAACTATAGAAGCTGAATGCTAGTATGTAGTGCTCTGTTACACCAGAGCAAACCACATATAAACCTGTAAAATAAGCCCTCTGTCGTTTCCTTTGTTGTATTGACTGGGTGTCATGTCATACGATGAGCTGCGGTAGCAAGTTGAAGAAGTTGAACCATTATGAACTCCAATGGAAGCAGCACTGAGCCGTGTGCACCGACCAGAGCAGCAGCCATCATTTCTCTCCTTGCCATTTCCACTGCTCCTGACCTCACCCTGCCGCTGCATTTACACTGAAAACACTGTGGCAGCAAGAGCAACAACTCACTATCTGAAAGAAACTGAAATGATGCTATGACCAGAGCCTTTATGTTTTATGAAGCCTTCCTGTTGGGGAATAGGATTTTTCTTACTTTACATGAACAGAGCTATAAAATCATCTAGTTAGTGCTAGAATTTAAATATTTGTGTATGACTTACCTTGTCAGACACCATCTAATTTAAGAAAGCTTTCATGAATTGTGTGGGTTTCATATTTTTTGTGGTTCAGTGATGTAGGTTGGCTGTAGCTCAGCAGGTAGAGTGGGCAGTCCACTAATTACATGGTTCTCCTATCCACGCTGGAATTGTCAAAGTCGCATAACCCCAAACTGATCATGAGTTGACCTAGATTGGGTCTGTGTCTGGTATGGCAGCACACTGCCACTGGTGAATGTGACTATGTGAGGCAAATTGTAAAATGAGTTTGATAAAAGAGCTATATAAATGAATTCCATTTATTTGACAGTGTTTCAATACAGTTGGTTAATGACCACCTCAAATTGTTACAAATATACATTTTTATTTCCATGACATCACCTTTAATTGATTTACTATTGGAGCAGATGTTTCATTCTCTAGTAGAGCCATTAGTGTTATTAGCATCGCCCATACTCAATCATTTCCATTACTGTTATGCTCTACCTGCTCAGTGTAGTGGCTCAAATATTGCCAGAAAACACATCTCTGTCACACATGCAGTAGATTAACCATTTTTTTTTAAATATCTGCATTTTGATACCAACAACTAGTGAGGGAGCATCATTCAGCACAAACTGAAAGGGAAAACTATTAAGGTAGTATTTGGTTAAATTGCTTACTTTACTTACTTTTCTGACCATAATTTTATAACTGTACAATTCTGTTCATATTCATATGTATCATATATTTAGTGACCAGCCAAAGATGTTGAAAACAATCTGTGGAAACTGTGTCACTGTGAATGCACAAGCTAGTCTTTGCTATGCATTGATGCTGAGACACTGTACTCTTCCTCCTGATTGCTCCTTCCCCTCCTCGCCTTCCTCAGGGGGGTGATTAGAGGCAAACATAAGAGCCTGTGGAGGATGACTCACACACAGCCCATTAGGAAAACAGTACTGCCGCTTTAATGCTCGCATGAAACAAATCATAGCTGTCTTCCATTTGCGTAAGAGTCAATATTATATCATGCCAGGGAAACAATTATGTAATTGGTTGAATTATTAAACCGCTGTAGTGAGAAAAGAAAGTGTGTTTTGCAGTTTGCTTTTCTCCTAATAGGGCTGAAGATAAAAACAAACTCTTTCTATGAGAAGGACATTAGAGAGCAGTCAGTCGTGGTTTGGTTGCTGAGGGCAAGAGAGGGCAGGGAAGTAGAATATGCTGCTTTGCTTCTTTGATGTCAAATAATTGTTTCCCCGCTGTAGCAGTTACACAAGTGATGGACACAGGAACATGGATGGCAGGACAGGGCCACAGATGAATTCTTTGTAATCTTTAGACAAAGAATTAAAAAGCAGATTAAGCAGGAGCTTGGAATTTTTTTTTCTTTATCAACATTTATTGTGGCAGACCCTACTTTTTAGTTTTCATGATTATTTATGATTTTTTTCAGCCACAGCCATTCAGTTTATTTTTATTCTTTAATTTATTCTTTAATTGCCTGTCTGTTGATTAGTTTTTGTTGTAGCTGTGAGAGTACACTTTTCCCACAATGGATTCAAACCACATATTTGGGCATAATATTTCATCTGTTAATACCTTTGTCCAGTGTTAGTTTGTTTTGACTCACTGAAGATACCCTATTCACTTGGGGCAGGACAACAAGCTGAAAATACATCTCTGATATTGCCTGATAAATTTGTAATGGCTAATGCTTCCACCTGACAAATTGGAGTCCAATATTAACTCTGTCTCTTCAGCTGCAATATCTTCTATGTAACCCTATGTTCACCAGCTAGTCTTTAACTGCGTCTGTCTGTACAGTAGGTTTATCAGAGCATTTTCACTAACAGCTGTCTTCTGCTGCTGGGAATCAGGCTGATGAAAACGCTGTAAAGTTAAGTCGGACATCCTAAAACCAAAACCAAATCCATGAGCTCAAAAAGACCAACACACTCCGTAGAGCTGAGGGAAAATGCAGAGTTAGTGATATTTCTCTCTGGGTTCATCTTTCATTTTACACACATTTATGCAACTGAAATTGGTACTAGTTAATGGAAAGTGGTCAACTGTTGAACTATGGACTGGCATTTATTATTATGCAGCAACAGGAAGTCATGGGTATTTGCCATCAAGGTTAGAACTGATATTTCTACAAACAAGACATGGTCACTTGGAGCATTATTGTCAGGTGATCCCTTTTAAGTATGACAGTGAAGGATACTGCAAGCAGAGCCAGCCAAACTGAGCTGTTAGATAAAATACTGGAGTTTTCAGACTTGGTGGGGTTTGCGAAAACTAGAGTACCTTCACCCTGACATCTAGGTAAACTTTCAGTGAAGTATGCTTTTGTGTGGAAAAGAGTTCTGTTTTACTGTCTGACCCAGTTACATGAATGAATCACGCAAGCCCTGAAGCCATGCAGATTTTTTGGAAGTCCTTAGTGTATTCTTTCCATTAAAGGCTATTAAATCGTGTATCAGTATCTTAGTACTGTTGGTTGAGACTAATATTTGAGAACCACAAAGCATGATTTAATGGTTATCCAGCTATCTTTGAGCTTAACTCAGGTTAGAACAAGCTGGCTTGTTTTTGACCATGTTAGATCAACATGAAAACCTGTGATACTCAGCTAAAATGCTTTAGAGGATCAGATCAAAATCTGCCAAAACCCAAATACTGACCAATCACATCACTAGAAAAATAGAAACATTACTCATAAAGGACCCTGACAGGGACTTAAGTTCTCAGTTTACAAGAAAGAGGCAAATAATAAGGAGGAATGGATATTTGTATAGATCATTAGGATCATTTTTCTGTTCCAAGCTTTACATTTCCAATCATTTTAACACTAAACTGTTGTCTTTGATTACCTATAAATATAAATTCATTTTGGTCAGATAGACCTCATCAGATTGAAATCTTCCTCTCCTCTCATCTGTTTGGCAGTAGAAATACTATGACCTCCTAACTTTTTTCACGAGATTCATCTATAATAGTTTGATCATCATTAGAACCGGGAGAAGATGGCACTTTGTATTGATGCTCATTGAGTAATTGCAGGGAAAAGTCCTTCAGTGGTGGCCTGGAGGATACAGATGTCCATGCGGATGATAAGGTCGGTGGTAGTACTGTGGGGAGGCCAGTGGAACATGGTCCGTGTCCGGGCTGTCCCCCAAAGATGAGCTGTTTGGTGAAACCATAGGACAGTTAGGCAATTTACATATGTACAGTGAAGCAAAGTTGGTAACAGCAGCTTTTGACATGGACCTTGGACCAGGCCAACCACACCAAGGAGACACAGTTATTGCTCAGGGGATGCTGTAGCAAGCACAAGGGAAACTCATTGTTAGTTATTGTTGCAGGATGTGAAGCAAATCTGCTTTTGCAGTAGAGGAGAGAAGGGTGCAGTCTCTAGTAGAGGAATGAGTGTTTGCAGAGTCTGGGGTCGCTGATCAGGCTCTTCCAGAGCATTGACATGGTGCAAGTTTAAGGAATATTCTTGTGCTGGAACTTGAGTTGTAGTTGTAGTTGTAGTTGACTCAGTGCTAATACCGAAGTCTTTTCCTCCAAAATTTCCAACCTAATTATACTCTTGGCAAAGAGAAGAGGCTCAAGTTTTATATCTACCTCTGTCATGAGATTACCCTATGCATTACGCTTTAACCAACCAAGTTGAAGTTCTACCAAAACTAGTTTCCCCTTAACCATCATAATTTATCCTAGAAAGTGAATAAAAAATTCAAATTACAAGTAGATTTTTATGAACTTTTATAAAGAGAGTGTGCAGGAGTCAAACTGAGTTCACGTGGCTGTGTTTTATTTGCTTTCCTCACAGAAAAGGCCAGCAGAGTCCCTGGTGGAATGTCTTTGAACATCACTTTGGCTAAGCCCAAATAGAACACCCCCAATCCAGAGCGTGTCTGGTTTCGCTCTCTAAATGCATCCTTATCAGTGCTTTTAATTTAATTAGAATCTGTAGTCACTCTCACGCTCTCTCAGTTCAGTGTCCTCTGCTGGTTTCTCTCCACTGCATGGAGCTGAGGGTAAAAAAATAGAGAGGGGTGAGAGGTCAGCTGCAGGAAAAGGGAGACTTTGACCTCTTGCCCACTACCAAAAAATACACATATCTTTTCGCATTTAAAAACTGTGCAAACTTGTTTGATAGCAAGAGGTTCATACCTAAATAATAAAATAGCTTATCAATGTATTGGCATTACAGTACAATTTATCACATTAATGTCCATTATTCTTCATTAGTAGATACACACCGCATGTGTACAGACACGGATGATGTAATATAAGCTGAAAATAGGGCTACAACATTAGACAGCAACAAGCATTTGCAGCCGTTTTAGTTTATTCCTAGGTAAGTGAAGTCATGTGAAGCTGCCTGATGAAAACAAAATAAACTATGCATTGTATTATATATAAAGGAGGGGATTCATAGTTATCAAATGCCCCTGTTTTAGATAGAAAATAACAATGTTGTAGATATTTAGAAAAACTACTGCTGCTGTTTAAATATTAAAGTGCCAAAGACTTACTTCCTTGAAATTCTAACTAAAAAGACTTCTACCTCAAGTGAGAATTCTCTTGATACAGTACAAGTGGCAGAATCTAGAAATAAATGAGAATGCCCTCATTTATTTATCTAATTGATTTATCTATCCCTTTGACATCTTGTTGATAATGTGACTCAATAGTTTACTTCAAACTATTGTAACAAAAGTATGCTAATTTTACATTTATGTCCTGAGGTTACAGGTTGATGCAGAATAACCTAGACCCCACACACTTGGAATTGTTAGTACTCATAACCATTATTCATTGAATGGGATGCCATTATGAACCCTGCTGAATACTTAGTTTGCTTGTAGAGTCTGTTTAGGCTGTAGTGAGAATGCATGTGTATTAGTCTGCTGCCACTCACAATACTGTGTTTAACATAGTGTCAGAGTTAGAGCTATTGTAAGACACTAGAACTGAGTTGACTCATTAATAACATTCTGTGGTGGAGGTGGAGTTGGACTGTTGCTTGAATTGGGAAATGGAAGGTATTAGTCAATTCAAAAACTACAGTTTGTAATTTGAAGTAATGTGCTTGAACTGTTTCTTGACAATAGTTTTGCATTTGCCATTTGTACTTCTGGTATCACCTGAGATTACTGTCAGTGCTTAGCTCCAATTGAAACCACTCTATCATTATTTGTTATATACAAATTACAAACTAAAATAAATAAATGATTATGAATAAATTATTTATTTGCAGTAATGGGTGATTTTTAGATTTTAAAATTAAAAATGATATCAGCCATGATCGTAATGATTGAGGGGCACAGGTTGGATATGACGATATAATTTTGCTTTTTTCTGCTTGAGTTGCTCATTTTACCTTTGCTTACTAAGTCAGTGATAGTTCTGGTTATGTTGTTTTTAATAATTCATATTAAAATCTTCTCTTCCACCATCTTTACTGAGAATAAAGATCTTTCCTCTATCATTATTAGCTGCTGTCGTCATTCATATGATGAATAATCCCCATTAAACCCAAGTGTTAATCCAGAATTAGTCCATATGGGGTGTAAGGGTTGGGGGGTTAAGATCACTCCTTCATCCATCATTAGCCAGCTCTTTTTCCTATATTCTGGGTCATTGACAGACTGGTAATGTACTTTGACTATGGGGGCTGACATTGCTGTTTTGGCTGAAAATGATTGGTGGCTTCTCAGATTGAAATGTCAAGGGAGGAGTGACGGCTGTCTCATTTCCCACCACTGTAGGACCCGGCTGTGTCCTCTATATCAGAGTGGAAATCCATCATGGCTATACAAGTTCTCGTCTGTCTCTGCCAAAGCTGTGACCTTTTGATGGGGATGGAGGGCAAAACTCATTGTCAGTTTCTCATTAGGAGAACCCCAAGACCCCTTGGCCATAAACTCTCGTTTCCAGACAGGTGCTGTTTATGCTTTGTAGTATGTCTGCATGTAGAAAACCTCAAATATAATTCATACATATAGAACAGGGTAGATTATATTTTGCTATTGAATCATCCAAAAAATATGAATTTTACATGAAAAATAACAAAGAACTTAGATTTAGTCATTAAGAACTGCATTAAAGCTACACCTACACTGTAAACTATCTGATCTACAGTAGACGACTGTCAACAGTTTGGATACAAAGCCTTGTAAGGGCCTTGTGCTTCACTCTAGCATTGTTGCACATCAAAAAATTTTACTTGTACAGAGCTTTTCAAGTCTTTTCAACCATCGAAGCACTTTACACTACTGCCACATTCACCCATTCACACAGACACATTCATACAGCACTTTTCTATACATGCAGTGCTTTCGATAAATACACACAAACTCACACACTAATGGTTCATCAGAGTATCATCAGTGTCTTTTTGGCTTCAGTATCTTGGACTAAGGACATGTCAACATGCAGACTGTAGGAGCTGAGGATCTGTCTCCATAATACTGTTACAATTGTGCTAAAATTCAAGCTGCTGCCCTTGCCGCCTGGTACTGTGACAAACTGCATGATATCATTCTACTCTGTAGTTTTGGTGTGACCATCACAACTCATGTCTACATCCTCCTTGCTTCTTTGTTGTGTGTGTACAGAAGATTTTATAAATCCTGTTTATATCAGACATTAACATATGATCTGTTTTGAGGCAATAGATAAACATTAAAAAAAAAAAATAACACTTGTAACAGTTGAAATAAAGAGGAAGAGACAATAGGTTCTCTCCACACTGAACCAACCAAAGCTAATATGAGTCTACAGCAGTCTTTATTTCAAATCAAGTAAGTATCTTCCAACATTTGGAAGATCTGGGATGTGCCATGTTTGATCTGAGACCTAATCAATGCATGCAAAATGGAGATAACAAGACGAATAATCATAACAGATGTGAATGCGAAGGCCAGTGACCACATATCACTATTTAGATAAGATATCCCGATAAAGGTCACAAGTAACAGTTCTATAGGTGTAAGTGTGAATGGGACCAAAGTGCATTGCTTTTTACAGTTTCTCTTGTCTCTGTTAGCCAGATCTGAATGTTAGAAACACCAGTGATCTCTTTAATGTTAGATTTGTGCATGTTTATTAGTTCAAGCAAAGATTTATGTTAACTGTTGAGGTTGTCTTTGGATATTTTTCAGTCTCAAGTTCACTACTACCAGTGTCTTGATTGAAGTATCAAATTGCATTAAGAACATACCAATTTTGGCATCATTTACAGAGAATGGCCAGACACCAGACAATATTATTAATTTAGAACTTCTAAAAATCTTATTTTTCCATGTTATATCATTGTTTTTAGTATTGCATAGGAAATATGTATAGCTTCTCATCAAGGAGCTGTACTGTGCCTTTTGCTAAAATGGTAAACAGAGAGATTGTCATGTCGTATTTTGTCTCCATATTTGTTGCAAAATGCTCAGTGCTTTGGTGGTAAAATAGTTCTCCACTGATGTAGCTTCTCTAGACGTTCGCTGGTCAGTTTTCCAAGAGATCTTCTGTCAGTCAGTCTTTCCAGCACTGTGAGGTCCTCAGCACTGCTGTAGCCATCTCTGGTCATAGTCTTGTCTAAACCATGAACAGTGATGGCTATGAACTGCATCTGAAGTGCAGTCTGTCAAATGCAACCTCAGTTCAGTCTTACCATAAACTTTTAATTTACTTACAACAGCAATGTGTGTACATTGTTCCATGCAAAAATTAAATACAAGTTCAACCTAAGTTAATGTAATATCTCAGCAGTCTGTATTTTTAGAAAATATATGATTTATTCATCAAATGCAGACTTTGGGGGAAAAACTGATTTTTTCCAATGAAACATGGAGTATGGATTAAGTCCCTGATTTATTACAGTATGGTAATAATAGGAAGGGTCTTCACTTCATGGCAAGTATGAGCAGGCGGAACGACTTGAACTACCAATAACCCTTTGAATGTATATTCTATTAAGTATTGTTTGAAGATGTAAATCTGTTTACTTTACATTTTATAATTTTTAAGAAATTGTTCTTCTAAGTCTTAATACAGAGAATATGTGCACTTGAATACAGTTGTCAAAGTGTCTGTAGTCATCATTCCATATTGTAATAAATGTCCCTAAGCTTGGTGTTGTCCATTGTTCTGGCAGTCTTTAAGTGGTACACTGTGCTATCCAGTGTCTCAGTATCCCCTGTTCCACTGTTGGCTTCACCAGTCTTTTCTAGTGCTTTTCAAGGCTAGCTAGGGTCAGTTGCATGTGTCCCCTCCGGGGACACAGTATCCACTCACGTGTAAACAGCGGGCAGACTTTCAGATGTTGTCAGGCGGAGCTCTGGAGAGCAGGATGTTTACAAGCTAGAGGACAGCAACAACAAGGTGGAGACCATTCACTGCCACTTGTCCTCCAGTACTGCTACAACCCATGTCTCTCACTGTCTTTTCAGCTTCCATACAGAAAGCTTCCCCCCCAGAGTGGGGGAACAAAGTGGCTTCTTACAATAATTCTTTAGGATCAAAAAAAGGTAAGATATAAAGATAGCGTATTAAATGTATCAGGTATCTGCAGACTAGTTCATATCAAAACATACAGCTGGTTTTGTGTTTGTATGAGTCAGTGTCCTGTTATGGTCTTTCTAAAGTCTCTCGGGCAGTATGGGTGTGGTGGTTGCTGTTGAAAGGAAGGCTCTCCTCAGGCTAACACATTTAGGGGCAGAACAGGGCTACTAATGGCCTTTCTATTGCTCTCTATGCTCTCTCCATTCTGTAAGGGAGGTCTGAAGCAGTGTTAACGCAACACTGGCAAATGCATTAATACACCCAGCCCTCTGCAGTCACATCCACCTCAGAGCTATATAATGACAGATGATTCCAACTTTCTTTGTGCCTTTTTGAAGGGATTCCCTGGCAGCAGTTCAACAAATTAGATTATCAAACCCCCTACCCTGGTCTGGTCTGGTCTTCTTTGTCATGAAGATGACTATATCAGACAATGACTGGCTAAGGATTTATAGATGCTGATTTTGCAACTTAGAACAACTTTTGCTTGCTGTAAATGTCAACATTTATGCCTTTTATTGTGAATAACTGATACCTCAGTTGTTTAAATATTACAGTAGATAGCAAATAATGTACTTCAGGGGAGCTAGCTGAGCAATATGAGGAACATGATCTGTTTGTAAATTATTTTGCCACTGTTACCATGTGCCTGTATGGATTATCTCTCATTTCAATTTGATCTATATTCAACTAGCAGAGCTTCCCTGAGATGCAAAATCTTTTCAAGAAGGTCCTTGCTAGACAGGACAAAAAGAACATAAGACAGATGAAACAAAAATATGCAACTAAATAAGAATTAACAGAAATACAATTATAAAATCAGGATTTACACACACATAAACCATTGATTGATATTCATTGATATTAAATATAATTTGGACAATGTGTAATAGAAAACTTTTATTGTTTTCAAATGAAAAGAGAGGTTGAAAGAGGTTAGCTTCTAAGTAACATTAGCTACATTCTATTGACAAAATGTGAACTAACTTTGATAGTTAGATATTATAATCTTAGGTTTTTATTTCAACATATCATTGAAAATTTCTATTTATTGGTAACAACTACTTACAGTAGTCTTCCAATCATAGTAGTATTGATTCCTGGCTAACTCACTCACTCAGTCATATCCCTGGCATTGCTGATGATGGGGGCTTGTTCCTAGATAAGTTCTACAAGATGCTGTGTTCTGAATCAGCTTTTAGAGGTTTCTTGTGATGCTAAATAGCCAGGTGTCCTTGACATCATCCTTCCACATCTTCTTTCGGCACACACGTTCAAGCCAGTGGAGTCTACCGGTATGCACCATTGTTCTCACTGTTGTTGAATGGGCTTTGGTTAGCATTTTATGTTGGTTGATGAAAGCTGACTAGTTGTCAAAGGTGCCCTAAGAATTTTGTTCAACTCAGACTACATACGGAAGGATGGGTAGTATGATCGCTTTGTAGACAGATGACCTGGTTTAATGGGAGGTGCCAGACCATTTCCAGACCCTGCAATGGAATAAGTGTTGTCTGTGCCATCCTGTGCTGCAGCTCTGCATCCAGGCTAGTCCTGTTAGAGACTGTACTACCAATAGTAAACAAAAATCTGGACTGACTTTGGTGGGTGTCATCCAGTAGGGTGGCCTGGGATGTACTTGCAGGTGCAGATTATACATTAGAAAGGCTCGTCATTCTGTTTCAGCATTATATCTTGTGGAAGCCATGTTTGACCGAGTGTAAGGCAGACAGTATGCAGGAAGCATATTTACTAGACAACAGAAAAGAGTGATTTTTGTATTTTTGCCAAGTCAATTTATTTCTGTTTGCTACAGCTGACTAAATCTGCAGATTTCTTGTTAACAGTTGCTGACTCAATAAGCTGTAAGATGAAACTTTAAGATATTAATGATGTAATTGTTATGTGTCGCTCTTGTAATTAGAATATTTTACCTATTCAGACCTTCTTTTTGATATGGAAATGATAAAATATTCGGCCATAGGCAGACCAAGTCACAGTACTAAGCACATTACTTCTCAGAAAGTAATCCTGCACCATGTTTGACTTTTTTACATTAGACTATGTAGAAAAACACTCTTTCATTCACTCAGTCACTGCTCCCTTTATGACAGACACTCAGTAGTTTACTCAACAGTGAGCAGTAAGTAGAGATTTCATCATTTTATGTCATCATTGTCATTTAACAGTAAGTTGCACATTTACACAACGTGAAGCATTGCACTGTGGGATAGGAAACAGAAAATAGTGTACCTGCCTTTTTTTGTTCTATATGGAATTTTTGAAGATAGTATGTAATGGAAAAATTGACATATTCAGAATTTGCACATTCAAACAAAATGGCACACAGTGATTGTAGTGCACTATGTAGTAACAGGGCATGATTTACAGTTATAGCCCCAGTTAGCACTGATTCAGGTGGAGGCATTTCATGGATGGAGAATTTTTGATTTTTTTTAGTTTCTTTAAACAGAGCTAACATTGCTTTTTGGGTGGATTCTACAGTCCTATGATAATGTATCTTAAACACTTTCCTTTGTTTCATAATCTGTTCAGTGACAGAAATTTCCAGATATCATGGAATAGTGATCCAGGACTGTATTATGGAGTATGATGGTCCTGGCTCAGGGTTATATAAAAGACTTCAAGTGCTAGATAGCTACTGCAGAAGTGGCTGTAGATCGATGGGAAAGGGCTGGGCACTTAATTGAAAAGTTATCAAGACTGAATTTATAACTCTCTAAATGACCCAATGCCATTATGTTTGATTAATTGATTTCTTCTTATAGTCTTCCACCCCTGTATTGCCCCCGAAAGAGCAATGATTATAACTCTGGAGGCATAAGAACACAACCATTCAGAGTTTGCTGTAGGGGTTAAGTTTAAGATTGATTCCTTCTAGTAGTTTTAAGTAATCCAGTTAACCATGTGTGTCCAGTAAAGCTCAGATAGAAAAAACTGTTCACCTAACTGTTGGAGAAATGCAGCTAGGAATAGCTGCAGAGGGTACAGAAAAAAACATGTCGGTCATATGTGACTAGTACAGAACAAAACAGCCTGTCTGGTAGCATTCAGTGCATTGAGTGTGGTGAAAAATGTATGTGGACCAACCAAAAGCATTGAGAATAATCATGTGGTTAATGTAATGAAAATAATCATATAGAGAAAAATGATGAGGAAGAATGTAAGTTGCTGGCAGGAGAGGCATCACTGGTTGTGGCAACCTAATCCAGGCCATGCATCTACAGGCTCCCCACCAAAGACCATAATCCTGATATCTTGGATAGAAGAGGTTTGGGTCATTATGTCCATCCTGCACGAGAAGTTCAAAACCACTGTAGTTTAAACTGAAGTCTATTTTTCAGTCATCTTGTTGGGTTTATCTACTACAATCCTTGGGTTTATCTGCCACTATCTGTCTTGTTTCATCACACTGGATAAGTTTCCATGTCAGACAATTACCTTCCCAACTCAAACCATTGACTGAGTGATGAAGTTAGACGATTTGTTGGCTGGCGGATTGTTGGAGTTTCCCTATTGGCCATTGCGCTTTCAAAATAAATTGGCCAATTGGGGTGTACAGGCAGTTTTGCAGATTTAATGCCTTTTATCGCTAGATTTAACAACTTGTCACACCCCTTTAGCAACATTTTTTCAAAAAAGCACCTAACAAAAAATCTAGCACCTTTCTTGACAAACCTTTAGTTACTTTCTGTAGAAGAGAGTTAAGAGTTAAATGTCATCTTAATGAGCTGCGTTTCAGTCACTGTTTCGTACTTGATCTGTTGTCTGACAACAGAAACAAAAAAAGATGAAAATGAGAACAGCTTTATTGGGAATTGAGCTGCAATAACTTAGTGTATATGTGAGCTCAGAGAGTAGGAGAGATGCAAACAGATAAAGGGCTGCAACTGGCTGACACTAGGCAGAATTAAAATATGACACAATGGCATCATGAATATGCTAAATAGTGTATTATGTTATCTAGCAACATCTAGTGACTTTTCAGCAGACTTCGGCTGCTTTCTATTGAAAGCAGTTTTTTCCGCAACACTTTTCAATTTCACACATTGATCATACACTATCCAGCCATATACTTGGTTTTCATCTAGTCTTGTTCTGTCTGGGTCTGGGCGTCAGTGCTTGGTGTAAGAAATTTTGTTAATAATATTAATACAGCAGAAAGCCTTCAGGCAAGGGGGAAGTCAAGACAGGACATTGGCCTCAGTTTGTGACTTCTGCCTCTGTCATTACTGCTTGAATATCAAACCTACCACAGAAACGAGCACACCTCTTCTGGACACCAAGGCCAGTACCCACTTTATTGTCTCGTATTCCCAAATGAACCCAGTGAGTGTTTTAAAGGAGGATAGGCTGTCGTATGGCAGTGAAACCTGGCATTTCTCTCTTAAGTCTTGTTCTTAACCTCACAACTGAATCAGAAGGCAAATTTGGCTCAGCACTTTTCTCCCATCAGTACTTCTATGATTATGTTTCTTGAGAGTCTGGGCTGCTATCTTCAGACCATCAAGATGCAAAGCCGTAATGCCTTTAAAAGCTCTAAGAAATGTGTTTCTCTCAGTACTCTATATTGCAAAAACGCACACAATACTGGTGTGGAAGATCACTAGAAATTAACTAAAAAATGGAACTAGCCTGTAAAGAGCACTGGACTCAATCCCGTCCACCACCTTTGAGATGAATAGGACCACTGGCTGTCAGGCCTTTTCACCAATCATCAGTGTTGGACCTCACTGATGCTGTTGTGTCTGAATAGGAGATAATCCCTCCAGCCAAGTTCAAACATCTGGTAAAAGTATGAGCCCAGATGAGTGGACGCTGTTACCAAATCTCAAGTCACTGTCTAACATATAATGCTGATAGAGACAGAGAGTTAATTTTTTAGTTTGTAGTTTGTGGTATTTTTGTAAAAGGATAATTTATATTGTAAGCTGTTTATTTTAATTAAAAATTATTGATCACTACAAGATTTTTCAAGAATTCAGTCATTTTGATTTTTACTCTTAAAAAAAGTTCTGGTAGAATCTTATACATGTATGCAGATGTGAAGTATAAGTTTGGTTACACTCTACTTTTGTATTACTGTTAATAAATCCCATGTAAAAAGCCTATGTCTTACTCCTCTGTGCCACAGAGCTCAACTTTTGTCAAAAAACTATTAAACACATCAGTTAACCACACTGTTGCACTGAGTGTACTGTTCATTCTTTATCATGAACATACACACATGTAAGACGTGCAGATTGTTTATTTCGACTTGATCCCACATACACCATCCTGCTGCTTTAAACATTCACTAGAGCACCAAATATGGACCCCCCCCCCCCCCCCTGCCACCACCACCACCCCCCATTTGAAATACTTCTTAACAGAGGTTCTGTTTCCTTAAGCTTGAATATTTTTCTTTGTTTAAAAACTACAGTGGACAGCAGTTTCAGGAAATGATGTACCAGAAAGGAAATTATAGACAGTACTTGTGAGCTGTTAAAGAATTTGAGCATTATCTTTGCATCTTCTGTAGGAACCAAGGGGATTAAGGCTTAGTGCCAAAGACACAATGGAAAAGTCAGAAAGTATTGGGGGACATATTAGTTTTTCATGGACTATATTGACATTAAGAAAACTATTGATCAATGCCAGCCTTATCGTTTAAATGCAACAACTCAGCAGTATTAATAGTCCTGTTGTTTATCTCTGTTTATGTGTCTAGGCAAACGATGCCTCAGGGAACACATGGAACTGGCTGTACTTCATCCCCCTCATCATCATCGGTTCCTTCTTCATGCTAAATCTGGTGCTAGGCGTGCTGTCAGGGTAAGTACAAACTGTGAGGATAGCCTGAGCTGAGCATTTCGAGAGATCTTATTTCCATTTTATCAAGCTATACCTCACTTTTAACCCCCACTGTGATTATTTGATGGCTGCCCTTGCTCAAGATAAAATAATAAAAGAAACCTTTGCTTTGGTATTTTCTCATCTCTCTTACTGTCTGCTGTAGTGAATCAGTAGAGCAATATTACTGCAAAAGACTGTGTTGTTACAGGCAGTGGAACAGCCAAATGACTTGCAGGTACAAATATGCCATAACTCACAAGAATTTTACGTGTGCCTTCTTTTGAATGTCAGTGAAATGTAAACTCCACTTGAAATTCACAATATCAAATAAGAGATGCTGGGACAACTGTATAGGTTACTGTATAAGTATTAACCTCTGGTCACGCTATAAAGATGGATAGATAATATCTAATAACTGACTATCATGGAATACACAGCTAATACAGACCTTGTGCATTTCAGCAGCAAGGAAGTGTTCCAACCCTGCAATTTGTCTTTTCATTTAATTTTTCCATCAGAAGTGAGTATGTGTGGCATTATTTAGATTAACACTTGAACCTGCATTTTAGCAAATATCACATTAGCTGGTCATCTAATAGTCAAAACGTGTTTTATTATGTGTTAGTAATAATATAATATAACAGAATTTGTCTGATTGTGGCTATTCAAAACATGGTAATGCAATATTTATTCATCCAAAATAGAGTCATAGTGGAGACTTATTCACTCTAGATAAATTAACTGTCATTTTATATACAGACAGTGACAACTCAAAGAAAAACCTAAATAGATGAGTGAAAAAACATAACAAATGCAGTTGCTTCCGCACAGGTGCACTTCATGGTACAATTAAGTAATTAGTGGCATGTATGAAAATGCTGATCAGGCCCAGTTGATTCTGGCTTTGCATCAGTATGGAAAGAGGGAAAGATCTGGGGCACGAATGGAGCTTTAGTCATGAAGATGTTCAACTGACGTGTGTTTCAACAGGAACAGTGACTAAAGTGACCTCTGCATTTAGGTCTATGGGAAAGACAAGGAAGATCAGTAAATGGGGTCAGAAACTGCGGTCGACAGGCACATTTGACCACTGTGATGCTCATGCATCAGTGCGAGGTGTAAGGAAAACCAGAAGATCAACTCTTCCTCAGGAGACTGAGACTGTGTCAGCATCAATAATCCATCAACAGTTACAAAGAGAGGGATGGTATAGTAGGGTTGCAGTGACTAAACCCTCATTATAAAGATGAATTTACATTTGAGAGTTCGCTGGTGCTAAACCCCCACACACTGGTTTAAAGGAGTGAAATAGTCAGATGAGTCATCCTTCACCCTGTTCTCCACAAGTGGCAAATGCATGTGTGGTGATCAACAAGAGAACAGACCAGGCCTGAGTGCTGGACCCCTACACTGAGGGGGTCCTGTGGCTCTGTTATACTGTGGGGGGGATGGATGATACTGTGCCAGTTTGAAACCTCAGTCCATATCACAGGGGATCAACTTTTGCAAGAGACCACCTATATTATTATAATGTAACACTATAAGTTGTTATAACATGATAGGTTTCATGTTATAACAATAAGAATTGTATATTTTTATGACAAAAAGTATCTTTTTAGAAGAAAAAGTTTCTTGTTATACCGCGATAAGTTTGTATGTCATTATGTGAAAATATCTGGTAATGTTAAAAACATCTTGTTACAAACAAAAATATTCATGGTATAACTTGATACTGATCCATTTCCATTTTTTGAAAATGAAAATTACAGCAATGTGCTATCGTAATGTGACACTGCTGTTACTTTTAGATAGATGGATGGAAAAAGACTTGTATTCATGTTGTTTAAAGCTAAGATTGTTAATTCTGAAAAAAAGGCACAATGCTCCAGCTAGCTGCTCTGCCCTTGCTGATAAGGTGCCATTTTTCTCTCCCTGTTGGTGTGGAATCTATTTCCTCACTATGAAAATCATTGTGAAATCAGACTGGCTGTCCCTCAAAGACCTAAAGTAATTTGTGGAACTTCTTTTTTTCCTCCAAAGTTTATTCCTGCAGCTATATTCAAGATTGGAATAATGAGACTTAACTTTTTCTTATTTACTTAATTTTGACTGCGGTTAATTGGCTGCCGTTGGGAGTAAAGTTTGATGACTACAGTGAACAAACTGCAGTGTTCGCTTAGCAGAGCCATTAACATGTTTCACTTTGCAGTCATTTCTATGTTCACAATTCTCCTCTGAGTTTTTTTCACAAAAACTTGTAAACTAATGGTCTTACCTGCTTCCAACAAGCTCAAACAAGTGAGCTTTTTTAACTGATGTGGCTTTCTTAAAGATTGCGAAGTACAGATATTATTTCCCTTAAACTTTATTGTTAACTGAGACTACTTTAAAGTACAAGAATGAAAAGGTTTCAGTTTTGAATCCCAGATTTAATCCTTTTCAGACACACTTGCTGCATCCTGTCCTCGATCCCAATCATGACCCTTAGGACCTCCAAAAGTTACGGTCCATTTCCCCTATTCCTTGCTTAAGTTGAAGAAAACAGGCATCATTCAATGAACAATAATGACATTTTTGAGAAATTTTAATCAATCTTTTGATCTCATAATGGTTAACTATCTGTCAGTATAACGATTTTTTTTTTTTTTTTTTACAGTATTCAAGCTTCCTCTCTACATAGTTGTAAAATAGTTTCTTTTTTAATTTGGAAACACTCAGCTACATATACCAGTATCACCTGGTTAAGCTGGATCAACATGACTTTAGACCCTGGGCACGGTTTGACTAAAGGACCTTTCAAACTGAAAGTACACTCAGGAGTACTAGTACAGGGTCAAGTACCCTACACACACCATGTATTGTCACTATTTTGTGGAACATTTTCGTATTATATGATTAACCACATTTTAAAATGGAACTGTAAAATACTAGACCCAGACCACCGAACACAGACCCGGAGGCTTCTTTTCACTTTCTTTTAACCTTCCTTTCAACTTCTTCAAAGAAATAAAATAAAAATAAATCTAGTCATCAAAGTCCAACATCCAGATGAGTTTGTATTCAGTAGCCCTGAGAGACAACTTGGTCAGGCGTCTCTCTGATGACATTTGAGAAAAAGAAAAGTTCTGTTTCAGTTGCTGACAGGATGTGTCAGATACAGTCTTAACACAATGGACACATTAGGGAATGTCTACTTGTAGTAATCCCTCTATTACAGTCACTGTCTGACTCTGTATCTAGCTTGAATTTCTAACTAAGTTTTGCTTTCCAGAAGCACTGTATTTTTACACGTTGAAATTATGGTTAACACTTTACATTAGTGTCTCTTCATTGCTTATGCTGCAAGGTTTACATAACTAAACATCAGGGAATCTCAGATCATTTTATTTGGCTTTCTCTCCCCAATTACAGTATTTGATCGATAATAATCTTGGTGGTCTGTGAATGAGATTCTTTTTTTTTTTTTTTTTTTTTTTTTAAAAATGGAGTCAAAATTGATATAGGCTAATTTCCCTGCCTAAGCCAGAATTCCCTCCCATGGCAACAAACATGCTGGATGATGATACGTTTTACCCTCTCGTTTACATATTTTCATATTCTCACACAGACACATACTGTACATCCATATTTTGTATGGATAGAATAAATAAATAAATGAGTAAATAAAAAACTTGGCAAATTTAACTCAAAAAGCTACTCTAACTTGCTTTATAATTAGTTTTAACTGCTACTATAACCTCATCTCTATGCATCTAAATCTACCAGTACTCTATTTTGACTTTTATGTCAGCTGTTGTGTACACTGTGGAACTTAAGTATCTTGAATAAAGAGCATCCAGACACTGAAATGAGTCACCTCTTATAAAATCTGTGTATGTTGTGAAAAAATGAAAACAAGGCAATTATTAAGTTATGTCCTTTACAGCAAAAGCAGATGAGGAGGAGCACGAATCGTTGGATGGCCTGGTAGCCTAGAGGTTAGGTGGCGACCATGACCATTGTGTATATATATATATATATATATATATATATATAAAGAGAGAGAGAGAAAGAGACTTAGGAGGGCCAGTAGCCTTTAGCTGCCCCCTCTGTGGTTGTCTTTTTCTCTGTTTCCTGCTCTCCACAGAAGTTGTCAGATGGCCTTAGTTACTTTGGAGGTGGAAGGTCACTGATGCTGTCTGGCAGGGCCATGTGGGGACCATGTCATTGTTTAAAGGTCACAATCTGACCTTCAGAGCAGGCAGAAGAGCAGATACATGCAGGGTTGAGAGGCTGCAGACCAGGGGAGGTCAAGGCCATTTACTCAGCTTTATTCCATCAGTGTGGAAAGACTGGGTTGATATGTGTCTGATCAAAGTTTAAATCACAATGGCTTATTCTAAAAATTTCTCTCATACATCTCTAGTTTGTCTGACTTGTACTTTAACTGTATCCTAACTGATAATGTATCTTGTACATGTCCAATGAAAACAAGTCCAATGGAATGATAGTGATAATAATATCAGATCATTCTAGACAATAGTTTATAAACAAGCCAAGGTCTACTGAATTGCTTGTTCTGGAGCTTTCCACCATATCCCTCAGTCTTCATCAGCAAAGCTGTTTCCTCACCTGTCATGGAACTGTGGAAATGTTCAGATTTCTCCATGATTTTTTTCCTGATTTTGAGCATTTACAGGACTTATAGAGATGTTAATCATTCCTTTATTTTTCACCCTTCAATTGTTGCTGTATCCCCATAATGAAACTAAAGGGGTGACCTGACCAAAGTGTTTGCCAACATCACAGTTCTTTTGAAACAGCACAACAGTGCCATATTGTTAGTGAAGTACAGAGGTTATCCTCCATTTTCAGTTCTTCAGCTCAGAGGCATCTGGACTTTTCTCATCTGAAAAGACAGCATTATATATACTCTTGGTGGGAAGTCAGAATTATTTAAAACAATGTATGAGACTTCTTCTCCAAGTGTAGGCTAAAGAAGTTTATAAATCTACATTATGCTAAAAATTGAGATAAAACTGTAAAAACTAGGTTAATGTCTGTTGTACATGTTTGGCTAATATGGGAACCATGGTGGTCACATCTATCATAGCCCTGAATGATTTGTGATGGGGGACATTGGTCCCTAGATAAAACCAAAAGAAAGTTCATCATAAAGTCATTTCGACATCATTAAAAGATGAGTTCAGTTTGGTGTCTGGGTGTGGTTAGATGGTCCAAATGTGTTCAACCTACAGTATCATTTTGAAGCTAAAAGTGTATTCATAACTTACTGGGCTCTTCATGAGGTACTTACAGCAATATGTTCCTCTCTGTCCTTTCTTTGTCTGTTCAATTAACATTATAGTGAATAATAATGAAATAATAGTCAAACCAGTGAAACAATGTATACATACATATATATGTACACAGTGATTCACTGATTTTATGATATACATACACAGTCACCGGTGGTATGTACTGTGCATATGTTTTTCTTTTCATTGCTTTTGTTTGATAACAGAAATGCAAGATACTGTTCTGTAAGTGTCTTTCTATGCATATTTCAATTGGTCTAAATCTTACTGGAGAAAGTTGTATTGTATATCCATGAAAGCTTGTAATTATCTAATTAAGTGCTGGTCGATTTTTTGTTTAATATTTATCTTTGTGCTCATGCTAGCATAAGGTGTGTATGATTATGTATGTGTATGACACTATGAAAATGTGGCTGCAAGCTGCTACAATGATAGGGGATTATAGCTTCCACAATATCTCCCTGTATGTACACACAAACATATACTTATTCTTCTATCTTTGTGAGGATGCTCTTTGACATATTGCATTCCCTAACCTTCTCAAATAAAAGCCTAACCCAACCCTTACCCTGACCCTCACCCAGACCTTTTTCCACCCTGAACCCTAAAATAAGGTCTCAACCCTTAAACAGGCCTTTATAGGGTTCTCAGAAAGTGAGGAACGGCCTAAATGTCCTCACTTTTACCAAAGTGTCCTATCTAACTCTAGTGGATTAAAAGTAAAACGGGCTCTCACAAAGAAAAACTAATGCGTGTGCGTACACACACACACACACACACACACACACACACACACACACACACACACACACACACACACACACACGCATACACAAACACACACACATACCTAACCAGCACACATGGACACTGCACTGCACACCCATTATCAAGAGAAAGATATGAAGCCACAAAATTGGGCTTAGACACACTGGCAGGCACATATACAAACACCCTCAGGAAGGCAAGCAGTCACTGCAATGCAGAAAAGAGCTTCCCCCTCCGCTGTGTGGGAAACACACCAATCACTGATGGGTGGGGGTGGACTGGAGATCCCTTGCTCTGTTATTTTAATAGTCTGTCTTTCTCTCTCTTAGTCACTCTTGTCTTGCTTACTTTATTGGTCTCTCTGTTCTTGTCTTTCTTTTTCTTCCCTTCTTCCACCTCCGCCTTTCTGTCTCATCTTCCACATGTCTCATTTCACACTCAGCTCATTTAAACTAAAACCTGCCTTACTGGTATGCCATATCCCTAACTGTAATGTTGTTAAAGCAATGAAGATAATGTTATCAGCTTTAAAAAAAATGGGTGATATAACAAAAATAACATGACACAGTACAAAAAAGGGTTATAAGAATGATAACATTTGATATTCTCAAAATAAATGAATCATTCAGACAGGGTTTCCTTTCATATATCACCGTTGGCTACAACACTGTCAAACTTAAAAAAAGAATCACTGTTTTATTTCTCTACTCTTGCCCCTTCCTATCTGTAATGTAAGCACTGATGTTTACAGTAATTTTCTATAGCATTTCTACCAGGGCAGACAGTATTTGCGGCTGAAACTACTAAGAGTAAGACCCAAGTCTTGAGTCAGAAGTAAGTCTCAAGTCTCTGAATTCCAAGTCCTTAACTGAAAGTGCTGATTGCTCCAGAAGTCATTATGCGGCCTTTGCCAAATTGAATGAAACTTTTTTTTTCATTTTAAAATAACAATAAATGTAAATTTACAGCAATGAAAAATACTTGTGTTTGGAATTACCCCTTTCAAATACATTTCATACTTTTCATGAAAGCAAACTGATCAGATACATCTAGTTTGTTATTCAGTATGTTAGTGGTGGCTTTCTGGGAAGATTTTTTGAGACAATAGTCAAGCCACAAATTTTAGGACTTTATTAGTAACAAAAGAGAGATTGGGAACAGTATTCAACAAAGACCCTGGCCAGATGCAAACCAAGGGGATTCTGTTCATGGTCGCCACCTAACCTCTAGGCTACCAGGCCATCCAACGATTCGTGCTCCTCCTCATCTGCTTTTGCTGTAAAGGACATAACTTAATAATTGCCTTGTTTTCATTTTTTCACAACATACACAGATTTTATAAGAGGTGACTCATTTCAGTGTCTGGATGCTCTTTATTCAAGATACTTAAGTTCCACAGTGTACACAACAGCTGACATAAAAGTCAAAATAGAGTACTGGTAGATTTAGATGCATAGAGATGAGGTTATAGTAGCAGTTAAAACTAATTATAAAGCAAGTTAGAGTAGCTTTTTGAGTTAAATTTGCCAAGTTTTTTATTTATTCATTTATTTATTTATTCTAAGATTTTCATCTAAAAAAAATCTCCTATCTAGTAGGACATCTTGTATATACTGTATATGCACATTGTTATGTGATAAAGTCACTCATATGCAAATTAGCAAATGTTTGATGCTGACTGCAAATATATAATGCAACTTTCTGGCAAGCTTTTTAAACTCCCTTTCATTGAAAATAGTTGACAAAACTGATGTTTCTTCTGTCAAACATTTAGAGGGGAACTAAATGTTTCCCATGTTGGTGTATGTTTTTTGTCAATCACAACAGAGTCTTTACATGTGAGTGGTAATCTGAGGTATTGTATCATCTAGTATCTTTCTGCTGATCAGCTCTGTTCAAGGCTCCTTTCCTTACTGCTCCTGCAACATGATGATTCAAAGTATATTTATTGTCAGGAAAATGCTGCACACTTTCTAATATCCTCTTTTTTAATCTTGGGTCTTGGCATGAACTGATATCTTCCCCAAGTGAAAGGGGCTTCAGTCCAAGTATAGTAACGAATCGTTGTTGTTGAACTGCAAATCGGTCTTGATTTTATCAAGTCAAGTCTAAAGTCACAGGACTCAGTTATTTAGAGAAAGGACAGAGGCGTACCTTGTTCCATATAGAGATATATTGGCTTGGTTTCTAAGCAGAAGACAACTCTGCTGTTGATGTTGAGTTTAGCTATTCTACAATGTGATAGGACCCAGACTGTCTTACCCATTGGAAGCCAGCCTATATACCTGTCAACCTGCTTCAGGGTCTGTGTTGGCTCGTCAGATCCAGTCAACTTTTCTGTGTGTGTGTTGTGTGTACCCACCTTAGTTTATATGTTTTCTTTGTGGTATCTACAGTGAGTTTGCCAAGGAGAGAGAGCGGGTGGAGAAGAGGCAAGAATTCCTGAAGCTCCGCAGACAACAGCAGATAGAGAGAGAATTAACTGGATACCTGGAGTGGATCTGCAAAGCAGGTCAAAATCATATCCACACACACACTCTTCTTCTCCCACTCTCCTTTGGCCAAACCCTGGTTGCAAATGTGCGCATTACCCTCACTTACCATTATGCTTACAATTATATGACAAAATGAATGACCCAATTACGACTAATGTAAATTCAAGTGTGGTATTACTGTTGCAGAGGAGGTGATGTTGGCTGAAGAAGACAAGAATGCAGAGGAAAAATCTGTGGATGGAGCCTGGTACAAAAGAAAACACAACAACTCTGGTGAGGACTGCAATGTCTAGAATCTGATATAAAATAATCCGGTTTTAAAAAAAACTGCATCATTTTATTATTAGGGCCCATGATATGAGACCAGTGGGGGCCATGCTATTTAGTTTTAAGCTGATAATGTGACAGATGCTCTGTTAAGGTACATTTGTTTCCTACTGCCTATCATTTGCATAGCCTGTTTTTATAGCAGCTAATGATCTTTCTTCCACTTCTCCTCTTCTATTGTTGCATCCCTACCTGTCTTTTACAGTGCATTTCCACCTACAGCGGTCTATGCATTACTACCATCTATAGTTGGCAGAAAGTTGCATTACGCATATTAGTGTATCCTTGTGCTAGTAGGATGCTTGATTGAAACAACACAGCTCTGCAGTATCACAAATGTTCAGAATCTGCATTGGGGTACTTGGAGCCTGCTTTCACACTTGTGGTTAAGTTCATTTTGTCCAGACTACAAGAAGCAATTATACACTGGTGCATTTGGCTTTTGTTTGGGTTATGTTTACACAAGCTCTTCATAAATTAACTATTAGCTGTAAGCATAGAGGTAACATGTAAGAACTTTTTTGATTGGACAGTTTTTCCCGATGTCATCCTGAGTCATCAGAACTATGGACCACATGAAATCAAATTTGGTGACTGACAGCAGGTCATGCAGAACTGTTATGTGTTTATGACTATCACTATGACTGTAAAGGTGCTTTCACAGCTGGCCTGTTTGGTTTGGAACTCTGGTTCATTTTCCTTGTTAGTGCGGTCCATTTGGGCTGAGGACAAAGCTATCAATCATACCCTGGTGAAGACTAAACAACTGGACCAAGACTGCATGAAAAGCATTGTCTTGATCCGCTTTGGTATAGGTAGTACGTAGTGTGAAAGCAAATCGACAAACCACGAAACATTTTGAAATGTGTGTTTGTGTATATATATCTATATATATATCTATATATATCTATATATATATATATATATATATATATATATATATAGAAATAGATATAGATATATACATATAGAAATAGATATAGATACACACACACATTTTGTAATTAAATGTTTTTAAAAAACACTATATCAGGATGAGTAACTGGCTTGATTGATATTGTTAGACTTACCATCAAGGCTTGCTTCCAGTGTGGCTAATACAGATCATTTCCAGTGGCATCTACCTTTGAGATGTGTTTGTCTGTGTGTTTACCCATTTGCATTCTGTTCTTATTGAGGCCATACTAGCTCTCATCTGCAGCCTGACCCAGAATAATAGTCACAGGGATTATGGGTAAGGGGGTAATGAGATTAGAAAGAGGTACAGAGAGTGAGACTCATCACAGCTCAGAGTCAGCGTGAGAGAACAGCTGTGTGTGTGCGTGTGTGTGTATATTGCTGTGTGTGTGTATATAGGATCTTCTTACTGAACTTCATCAAAAACTTCATGAATTAGATTGCCCGTTTCATGGCTCATGTGTTTTATTTTGTGATTTATTTTTTCCATCTTGTATTTACAGTTCTGAAAAGGACAAAGAAGAGTAAGAATGACCTCATCAATGCAGAGGAAGGCGAGGACCACTTCACTGACATCTCATCTGTTGGTGAGGACAATACCTTAGACACAATATCCACCATATTACTACAAGTCTCCTTACTATCCAGTCTTCAAACTGTGTGTTTATACTATAAGAAGCTTGGTTGATGTATTGCTATATTGTGACCGATTGTTAGTGTTTCCCATTGGATTTTGATAGATTTATGGCATTTTGTTCATTTAAAATAGCATAGTACCAAGTGCTAAATAGGCAACATTAAGAATATTTAAAGAAGGAACTTCTGGTAGCGAGTAGCCGTAAGTGATGAGGCTCCGGACTAATTTGTGTATTTTACCTCCGAGTCTTCCAGTTAATTTTTTACCTTACATCAAGTATTCAACCGTGCTATGAACACATTTGGGTGAAGAAATGACATCAAAACAAACAAGAAATGCAAACTCACACAAGTCGAGGTACTGCACTACTTAATATGTCTTTGGCCTGGATCAGCCCGCTCGCGAAGGTACAGTATTTACAGTATTAAGAACTGGGTGTCTGTGGAACCATTCCCAGAAAAAAATGTTGTATTAAGTCAAATCTAATGCAGACCAAACATTTCCTACTGCAGCTTCACATTAAGAGTATTTAAGTGTGAGACACCAGTTGACTTTTAGTCTAAAGTAGCAGGAAATGCAAAGTTTTGCATGTCTACAAAACAAGACAATGGTAATTCTGGGCACTTTTGGCGGATTCGTTTGAAATATTTGAGGGAGTAAGAGAAAAACAGAGAGCAGCCACAGTGAGCTGTTAGATGAAGAGCAGCAGGCAACAGGCTGCACTCTGCAGCTAGATAACCAGTTCCTTTCACTGTGTCCTACTGTTTAGACTCATAGACTGAAAGAAAAAGGATTATTGCCTGGCTTTTTTAGTGAAATGACAATGGTTTGTTTTGCTTCTGCCAGAATTCTGTGACCTGTAGCATTAAATCTCATTTGCTTTTACCATCAGTAAGTACAGGTGTCGCCGAATCAACCAGGACCTAAATCTTCAAGACTGCCACTTTAAAAAAAAAAAAAAAAGAAATTTACACCATATCAGATGCACTTTGTGTAAAAAAAAACCTAAAAAAACACAACTTTATAAATCTAAAGAAGTATGAAACAAAATTTTTAATTTGCACCCGGTGGCCTAATGGCTAGGATGAATGGATGACATATGCATGTATTGTCAATGGTTTATGTCCCAGGCAAACCTTTTCTGTTTCTCTCTCACGGACTGTCAAATAAAGGCAAAATGCAGAGAAGTAAACTTGACACCCTGGCAAAAAAATCATATTCCTTTTAGAAAACATCATAAACTGAGATTTATGTGCATAAGCCGAGGGGGCGGGGCGGAGATTCACTACTACATAAGAGGCCAAACTCATGAGAATTTGCCTTTACTAGTTATTAACAAAAACACACTTTTTTCTTTTCAAAGATTGTTTTTTATTGTGATAACGTAATATACAATAGGTAGATTAGTTTGGGCTTTCAGGTGAAATCATATGAGTCAGATGTCTGGATTAAAATAGAGCAGGAAATAATTAGCCCACTAGTCTTCCTGTGCCAGTAATGAAATTCTAATCGAACCATTTTTCTCTTTCCCTTTTGTGTCCTGTCCCACTTGACATTTGGGCTTGATTTAAGTTAAAGAAGGTTTAATATAGTACAGACTAAATGGGAGTAGGCACTGTGATCCAAAAGAGCCAGGGGTGGTTACGTCAAAGTTAAAACTTGTAATAATATGCAAAATCTTCTATGTGTAAGTGAATTATATCACAGTTTGTCCCTGTTGTTCATCCCATAATTTTTACTGTGGCGGTGGAGTTCATATCCATGTATCCATGTAATATAGGTTGGATTGTACTGGAGAGTAACAAATTGTATCTTTAAACATCATTGCTCTGCGGTTAAATAATTTAATCATGTCTTGATGTCAGAACCAAGGCACAGGTTGAAAGTCATGATTCCCAAACCCTGTCTTGATTTGGTAAGACCACCTCAGTCCTAGGCTTGGTAACTTTATTGCCCTTTTGTATGTTTTGTTCCAACTGCCCCCCCAGGGTCACCGTTTGCCCGGGCCAGCATGAAAAGCAAGAACGAGAGCTCGTCTTACTTTAAGAGGAAAGAGAAGAGGATTCGCTTCACCATCCGTCGTCTGGTCAAGTCCCAGAGCTTCTACTGGACTGTGTTGTGTCTGGTTGGCCTCAACACATTGTGTGTGGCCATAGTACACTATGATCAGCCTGAGTGGCTCACCTATGCCCTATGTGAGCACCAGCAGTTATACATAGTGAATACTTATCATGTAAAACAACATACCTTTATTGTGTCACTAATCATCTTACCAGTTTTATTATATTGGACAATTCATTCATCCATTAAAATATTCCCCAAAGTATTAAGTTCTTCCAATGGCTTTATCTAAAGGACATAGTTTTCACTGCATGAATTTAAAGTTAGGCTATTTAAAATCTGAAAGAAGTAACAACACTCTGCCCCTTAGAAATAAAAATGTTTCACCCATAATCAATAAAACACACTATGTATAACTCACAACACTCTGTTTTTGTTTTTTTGTTTTTTTTACTATAGCCTCACTTGGTCTAATACCAGTAACACTGCCTGATGTCAGCAAATTTCAAATAAAGCTGTATATGCATAACTGAAAATAGTGAACAAATTTGCTGACTCCTGTCTACTGGTTCTACTGTTATAGCATTTATTATTATTCTGACACTATTATTATACTGCCTCCTTCACGGATCCAGACCAGATAAATGAAACATAGATTTAGATAGGGACAGGAAAACTGGAGAAAAACATGAGAAAACATGTATCTCACACACTCCATAATAGGAGACCACAGTGGTTATTTCTTAAAAAAAAAAAGGTTCTCCTTGTCTTATATGCTCTGGGCACGGCTGAAACGGCAGCAGTAGCCTGGCTGTATTGAACAAGTGTCTTCTTATTCTCCCTGGACAGATTTGGCTGAGTTTGTGTTCCTGGGCCTGTTTCTGGCAGAGATGTCCATGAAAATGTATGGTCTTGGTCCCCAGAACTATTTCCACTCATCTTTCAACTGTTTTGACTTTGGGGTGAGTTGTCCTATTCAGCACAATGCATTTTAGAGTGTTGCCATGTGTTTTATACCTCAAGTAATTCAGGTCTGCTTTTTGATTATTGCCAAAAGAGCAAAAAAAATGATAAAGCGTTTGGAAAAGGAAACTGCGGTTCCCTGCTGAATTCATCAGAATTTGTTCGCAGGTTATTATTGGCAGTATTTTTGAGGTGATCTGGGCTGCCATCAAACCTGGTGCCTCATTTGGGATCAGTGTCCTGCGAGCTCTGAGACTGCTCAGGATCTTCAAAGTCACCAAGTGAGTCATCAGAAATTTCCTTCTATGTGATAGGAGCACTAGTTATGTCAGGCAACACATTTATACCATGTCTGTGTTTATAGGTACTGGAACTCTTTGAGGAACCTGGTGGTGTCCCTGCTCAACTCCATGAAGTCTATCATCAGCCTGTTATTCCTCCTTTTCCTCTTCATTGTGGTCTTTGCTCTGCTGGGCATGCAGCTGTTTGGTGGCCAGTGAGTAATTTGTTTTTACTGCGACTGCTCGTAGGGAAGAAATAAAACACAGCTATCTTTAGAGACTTCCACTGACTCTCTCTTAAGCCTTTGAAATTGAGCATTAATAGAGCATCATGATTCAGCCCTTAGTTGTTATCAACATCTCTTTGCACTAAGAGATAGTGAGACATATACATAAGTTAATAATCAAGTGTTAAAATAAAACACAATTGAACCTTTATGGCCTGGAACAATGAAAGGGGTAACACAGAATTTGATTAAAATAAAAGTATATTTTACAGGCATCTGAAACAAATTCAGTTTACCCAATCTCCTTTCTGTGGTTGCTTTTTTGATAAGATTTATACAGAAGAAACACTCATGGATTTTGAGAAGGCACAAGGCAGATTCCGATGCTGTTTTTTTCTGCTTGCATCCCTCAGAGTGGGGGGAGGTGTAATTAGGTCCCAGTAGACAGAGATACAAAATGTCAGCATTAGCACAACTCATCCATTTGAGAAGAATAAAATAACGCATCAGCCATAAGGTCACACAGAGTAGGCACTCAGATGACATAAATGTACTAGGCATATATTGCACTGGAATAATGGGCAACAGGCCAATGGAGAGGACACTAAGCTGCTCCGGTCTCCAATAGGCAGGGGAGTGAATGTGACTGTGTTGTGGCTTTGGAGTTTGATTACGTTCAGAGATTTTTTTTTTTCTCGCTGCAGGTTTAATTTCGAAGACGAAACACCCACAACTAACTTTGACACATTCCCAGCAGCAATTCTCACCGTCTTCCAGGTAAGGGTCAACTCCATTGTGCTTTTTGTCTCATTCTGCTTGTACCACTGAACTTGGCTCAGAAACCAGCCTGTGTCTCCCCTGCAGATTCTAACTGGGGAAGATTGGAATGCAGTCATGTACCACGGGATCGAATCACAGGGGGGCGTTCATGGGGGAATGTTCTCCTCCATTTATTTCATTGTTCTCACTCTATTTGGAAATTGTATCCTGACCGATTGATCCATTTGATAAATCCATGTGACTGCCAGGCAGCCTTTAGCACTGTGAAAGAATTTATCATTGATTTGAAGAACAACTGCAACTGTAAATATTGATTGTTAATCAGTCATCTGATTTTTTTTCCTGAAAACACAAATAACCAGACACCCTCCTCAATGTGTTCTTGGCCATTGCTGTTGATAACCTTGCAAATGCTCAGGAGCTCACTAAGGTAAAGTATCTCTTTAGAGCTTTAGAGCTTTAGAGATGTCCGGGCTTTTCAGGGGTTTCAGGTAGGGGCATTGGCACTGTCTTACCCATAGCAGCCGTCAACAGAACGCCTTTACCTTAAATCATGTCCGACATGCACACAGCCCTTTCTTTACAAGAGAGTGCATGTTCGTAGGCTATATGCTTTACTGGTTTTATAAGACTGTCCACTTTGAGTGAGGCGGCTGTTGTTGTATGACTGATGTAACGCTCGGTCAATTTGCACTGAAGATGAACCTGTTGTTTTTTTCAAAAGGTTTTGTCTTCTTATTGGGTAATCCTGCAACATCTACATGTACACGTAGTGTCCATTTAGTAATCATAGTGAGCATGGGCAAAATAGATCTAAGTCATAAAAAAGGAAGAAAATCGATAAAAAAGAGTCTGATCCCCAAAAGTGGCTTCTGAAATAATAAGGAAGTCTCACGTTGTTCGGCCAATACCAACAAATTAAGGCCAATGGCTGGTAAGGGCTGGCTGATACACTGGGCTGTGGTAAAATAATCTATTCTGTAATAATTCAATATGATCGCCATTAACACAGCACTAATTGCATCATATAACACCAGAGTCAGGTCATACTCGCCAATCTCCTGCTCTCACTTTCTCTTTTCTAATAGAAACACCATTTTTATTTACTAATATCACTTGTTTTCCCTTTGGCTTTTTTTAATCGGATGCTGTTCAGCTGCTGTCAGTGAATCAAAGCACTTTCCACAGATTTTTTACATTAAAAACCAACCAGGAAACGGTAGGACTGGGCTCACTGCACTGCTATAAGACTTTTAATGATAAACATCTGTGCAGTGCTGAGTTTCACTGACAGTAACAGCAATCCAAACCAGGAAAGTGTTAGTGAGTGGACATAATAAGTGAATGAAAAGAGAATTTAAAATTTTATGATATACAGAATATATCAAAGTAGCAGGTAACTGGTAGAAAAAGAAGGACAGAGCAAAACAAGAACTTCTTGTATGGGCTGTATGTATATGTTTTTGCCAATACTGTCCAGGATGAAGAGGAGCAAGAGGAGGCCATCAATAAGAAACTGGCCCTCCAGAAGGCCAAGGAGGTAAAGGAGGTCAGCCCCATGTCAGCCGCTAACATTTCCATCACAGCGTAAGTCAGCCTCTTTTAAAGTTTGTTCTGACTTTATGAAATCTGTTATTAACTTCATCACTCATAAGACACAGAAAAGACACAGGGATTCTGGAAATGTTTGCTCTATAGCTAATTTGCTACCCATGGTGAAGACTAGTACACCTATATATTAGTGCAGCTATGTGTGCAAAATAATTCAGTCATTCAGTATAATACAGCAGAATGTCAGCATCTCTAGGTAGTATTTTCCCTGTGTATTCCGATAAACAGAATATTTACACAAATGTAGCCAGAATAGTATCTTCATGCATGGTCTCTGTTTAATTTAGGTCTTGGTTTGCTTTTCCCAGACAACAAAAACGTGTTGAAACAAAGCAAAATGTAGATTAACTTCCTCAGAGTCAATGTCCCAGTGAAAGTCAGTGTTAATCTCCTCAACCACATAGTAATTTCTTCTTAGAACAGATCCCCAGTTTCTGTTGTGCAAATGAACTCTGCAGTAGATTTCTGCAGGATCCTCAAGAAAAATCATAATGTCAGCAGACAAAATATTATTTAGAAGTCAAATGAGAGATGTTCTACACCCTTTTATATAGCCGGAATGTCCATGATATCCCATTTTAGTTTTGACATGCAACCACATGGGCACTGAATACCATAAATGTACAGCATGTATGATATTGGGATGGCCTGTAATTTAACAAACAAGTTTTCAGAACAAGCAAAGACACATAAAACTGTTGTGTAATTTTAAATATAACCATTCACAAGGCTATTTATGGACTTGCTGTAAAATCTCTAGGCAGCATATAATATATATATTAAAATGTTAACTGATATTTAATAGATTTATTGGTGGCACTTTATTGATTTAATTCTTGTTAGTTTTCTTTAACCTTGTCTAATTATTTTTGTTTATACCAATCAACATAAAATGTATAGAACCATATACATTACATTGTTGTAAACTCTCCTTTGTCTTTCTTCTAAAGATACTGACGTGTATCTTTAGAAGAACATGGTCTGTATACTGCTCTGTATTTTAGAACAAACTATTATTATACATCAACTGTTAAGGCTCATGTGTGAACATAAGGTTTGTGATACTCAAACAGAATAGTGCTTCTTCCCAGGCATAAATAATCTCATTGGTGGAGCTGAACCTCAGGGAGACTTTTTGAGCACTTTTTTGGAGCATGTGTTAGCTGCCCTAAGTGGTTGATTGGCAGAGAAAAGGCTTGGAAAAAGTAACAGAACACCTTTAATTTTGAAGTGCTGGCACATGCCCACAATGGACAAACAGAAAAGTACATTTTACTTAATCAGCAATTTAGGATGCTTAAAAACAGTTCCAGCAAATTGACTAACAATAGCTTCAAATTTTTACATAGTAAGTGTGTAACATTAAAGTGTGAAGAAGGGAATTTTTGTCCAACTACAATGAGCACAAATGACAGTGACCTTAAATACTTTCATTGTCCTTATAAATATTTTTTATAAACAAAAGATCAAATGAATATGTGCAATGTGAAAGCAATGACTCAAAGGGGGAAAACCTACAGAGATTTGCAATTAAATTCTGCAGTTCTGCAGTATGGTACTTTTCAAAGTATCTTTTACCTTTGGGTTTACAGTCAATATATCCCATTCTACAGCAGTACAGTTTCAATCGTGGCTCAGCTGGGAACCTTCTGTGTGGAGTTTGCATGTTCTCCCACCCACAGCGTGAGTTTACTTTGGTAACTTCAGTTTTTTCCCACAGTCCAAAGACATGCAGGTTAGGTTAAATTACGTCTCTGATATGTCCATAGGTGTGAATGTAAGGTTAAGGTTGTATGGTTGTCTTTTTATATATGGCAGCCCTGTAATTCACTGACAACCTATCCAGGGTGTACACTGCCTCTTACCCAGTGTCACCAAGGATCAGCTCTAACCCCTGCCATAACCCTAAATGGATGGATAGATACTCCAACCATGTTAACTTCAGGCGGTTGTTTTCATTGTAAAAGCTCTGATTAAGCCACTGTCCACTACCTGCTCAGCACCAAGTCACAGACAAAGTCAGAGACCAGCTGGTAAACAAAGTGGAGAATTTCGCAGCAAAAGAGCCGGAGAATTCTCTCAGGACTTGGTGGAGACCAATCTAGAGATTAAAGAAGAAGGCATATTGGACTTTGGTTTATAAGGTGGACCCAACCAAACTCCAAATAAATGCTAATGCTGTTCTATGGGCCATAACAATTTTACAAGTTGATGATCTGTTACTGTTTTGTTTTTTCCTTGCTTGGCTAACAAGCGGCCAACGACAAAATTCAGCATTAAGTCCTGCAAGTTCTTCATCCAGGTCAGTTTTTTTTTTTTTTGAATGACTTCAAACCTAATGATGGGCTGCTTGAGACCTGGGTAGAAAAACAGACCATTGTAGAATCAGTGGAAGTTCTAGCCCACAACTGCAACAAGTTGCACTTTCAATGGGGCCAGTTCAAGTTCTAAATCTAAGAAGTTCTTATAAATATAAATAAAGCAGGTATTTTTGTCATCAGTCAAGTCACAAAGTGATTCTACCATCCTACCAATTTTGATCAAAGGATGCCAAGTACATCTGATCTCCCATCAATAGGCTTAAATGGATCAATGGATTTATCACGATTGCCTGTAGTATTACAATAATATTGTACTTTGTGTCACCACACAAGGTGACATTTACTAGCTACTGCAATCAGGTCTAACCTTACTACATTTATTGTACTAATTTTAACACATTAGTATATATTTTTTCTTCAGCTCCACCCATGACATTATTCTTGTATCCAGATCACCCTACATCTACAGATATCTGTAAAATTCAATTAGCTCTCTGCTCATTTTTAGATTTCAGTAAAACCTTACTCTCTTATAACTGGGCTTAAAAAAAATTTCAATTGCTAATTTTAACATAAAAACTGAAAATGGTAAATCAGATTTATCTTCCTGTTACTATAGCATTCCAAAGCAGCACACTGCTCATTAAACTGAAATGTGATGGGAGGCTAAAGGACACAGAGAAGACAGACAAATGTCGAATGGTGTCTTGCTGTTGCCCTGACTTCATCCTATATGATGTCCCCTCTCCCCCATTTTTGTTTTGTGCATGTGCAGTTTTCTAACACGCAGTCGAGGTAACGCGCATTCTAGCAGCTCATCCATCTGCAGCGTTAACTCACTGTGAGTTATGACCTCTCTGATACAATTTTTAAATCCTCCCATTAACCTTCTTTCATCCCTCTTCTTCTGCTGCTAAACCCTGTCTTTGTCTGGTGTCCTCATGTCATTCTTCTGTGTGAATTGTCCAAAGAACATGCCAGATCTTCTGCCCTCACACCTTGTGATAGAGCTGCGTGTGTGTTTCAGTATTTCCGTTGCTGTGTTCTGGTTTTCTTTTTTTTGTTTTTTTTGTTTGTTTGGTTCCCTTTGATCAAAAACGGTCCCAAGTGTCTGTGTAAGTGATAGTGGTATCTGACTGTTTGTGATCGAAATCCTTGTTACAGAGCTGCGTGAGTGTGACTTATTTATTTATTTTGATCTTTTTTTCCTCAGTCACACCATCTCAAGATACTACATGTCTTTGTTCATACTGTATGTGAGATTATTCATTTCTTATGCTGATGATAATATATGCATAGCACATTATTACTGCAGTGTAAGCTTTAAACATGAAGAATGACTTACAGGTTTGACACAGCAGTTTTTGATTTATAGGGGATAAGAATGATGTAGGTTTTTAAAGGGCTGATAGCAATACTGGTGGACTGGTGGACTGTCATTAAAGGATACATTCTATGCTTTTCACATTGTCAACAATTGTATTGAAAATACATCAGTAAGCCACACTTTTGTTCTGGGTGACATTTTCTTTCATTAAGCACCTCAGCTTGCTCTCTTCACACAATGTATTTTATTTTGACTCAATCCCACATACAGTACAACATCCTGTTGCCCCAAATTCTGTAGCGCACACCCTGAAATTTACTATTGAATGATCTTTGCTTAAACAGTGACCAGCTGTTTTAGGAAATTACCGGGCCTTTTTAAAAAATGAAACTATATATTTGTGAGGTGGGAGGTTTAAAGTTTTATGTCTTCAGTAGGAACTAATGGATTTGGGGCTGAGAGCCACAGACAGAGTAGGGAAGTCAGAAGTGTTGAGAGACTGACTAACACATGCTGGTTTTGATCTTTTCATTGGATTTGTTGACAATAAGAAAAATATAGAATTATGGGCTTGGTTCCCATATTCAGTATCTTATAATGCAGCAATCTTGTTTGCAACAAGGATGCTAAGAGAGGCCTTGCTAACCTAAAAACCATGAAGATTTTGTGAAAAGTCGTCAAGTGACTTTACATTTAGTCATCAAATATAGTGTCTTTGCTTCTACTGTTGTAATTGTGTAAATATACAGAATACCCGGTAATGACAAGAATAATTAAGAGGCTCCTTACACTTAACTACACCGTCCCCAAATTGTTGTTGCACTTTAATAAGTGAACATCAAGAGTTTACTTCTTTAGACTGCGACAATTTCTATAATATCCAAGCTCTGTCACCAGAAATCTTAGTTTCAGATCAGATCACATATCATCATTCTATAATAAAGCGGCTTTGGGCACATTGTTTTTTTGCAGGTACCTTAGGTCTAAAAGCTGAAACACAGGATTTCCTTTTTTAATTGGCTATAAAACTGATTTTGGAGGATCTGTTTTGCCTGTAATTTCATTTGTATAAGTCTCATTTTAAATAAGTGACAGCTCTACACTATCCAAGCAACAACTTGGAGGATTTGATAGATTTCACAGTGCAGTTATTAACACAATCCATTGAAACAAGGCCTAAGGCTGGAATGAGTAATAATGACAACTTGCTGTAAGTCCACTGAGACTAGATTGATGCTCTGAAGTGCAGATTTCGGTGGCAGGTACACACACAAACACAGTCACAGATGTCACCTTAAAACAGGTAGTGGCACACTGTTTCTTTAGTTACTTGTGTAACCTCAGTTCTCTGGGTAGTACAAGTGCAAAGTCTCAGTATAGGATATGCCCCCCCCCCCCCCCGCACAATGGCAAACACTATCAAAATCAACTTTAGGTTACTTTAGTCTCATGACCCACTTGGCAAGGAGGGATATCCTATAATGACACACTGAAACAAATGCTGTGAAAGATAACTGTCAGTCAAGCCAAACAGTGTACAACTTTTTAATGCTGTTGTAGCACAAGTTTGCATTTAGGGTTCAGTATTTTTATCTCCTGTCCCCATTATTTCCCTGTTCCCTCTCAGCAAAAATAATTTTCTTTGGGTTTTGTATAATTTTGCATCTCTACTGTACATGTTTCTCCCCTTGTCAGTTTTCTGAAGCTTATTTGCCCCCTCTGTGCCTTTGTCTGTAACTTGTTTCTGTCCCTTTGAAGTTCCTTCTCTCCCTCTGTTTGTTTCAATGTTGCTTCCTTTATGTGTTTGTAGGAGTTATGTCTGCACCCCAGTCCATCACTACCTGAGGTAAACCCAACCGCCTGCTAGCAAAAGGTGGTGGAGGAGGATGATGATGATTACATGCGTAAAAGCATACATAATCATGTTCTCATTATAAACATCTTTGAAAGCAAGACCACATAAATTAAACAGACCTGCCCTGCATTGTTGCCATGCACACCATGTTACGGGCTTTTCTGTTCATTCAGTGAGTCAAGTCCCATATTGTCCATCCACCTCTTAGCAGGAGTTCTTAAAGAGTGCAGTGCAGTGCACAAGCCGTTGGATTTTTCATGTGTAGAAGGTAAGTATATAGAATGTAACTGCAGGATGATGGAACACTCGAAAAATGGAACAAGGTTATTTTCTGTTCCTAATCTGTGCAATAAATAGACTGATTGATTTATTTGATGAAATGCCACATTAAAAGATGGCATTGTTACACATAATTCCCACTCAAAATCATGTGAAGAGACAATGTTTTTAGTTCACACAGTAACAATAGTGCATGCATTCAGCCATTTCACAATACTGAATTACACAGACATGACAGATAAAGTTGCATGTCTAAGCATGGTAATATGGCCATGCTTGGCGTTTGTGCAGGCATATCCATGGACGAGCGTTCTCCACAGTACACTGAGATAAATGAACCCAGTTGACTGCTGTGTTGAAAGCTCCATTGCAACTTTGTCATACTGTAAATCATTCAAGCATGTAGGGACAATGTTTGCCATCATTAGGTGTTAATTGATATAAACTGCTGGTTTTATGTGCCATAAAGTCATGAAGTATTAAGTATATACATGCTGAATGTGTCATACCTCAAAGAAAACCATGCCTGTCGGTGTATCCATTGGAAATGCTTATATCCCTTGTAGAAATGAACGGCTGTGACAGAAGTCTGCCACTGACATCAAAGTAGAGGGTTTCAGAATTAATGTAGACAGTGTTTTATATTGTAATATCAATTTTCCAGTGTTAATGATTTGCCTGGTTGTTCTCCCTCTCCCTTAGTAAGGAGCAGCAGAAGTCAATGAAGACGATGTCGGTGTGGGAGCAGAGGGCAAACCAGCTGAGGAGGCAGAACCGGGCGAGCTGTGAGGCCCTGTACAGTGAGCTGGAGCCCGAGGAGCGTCTCCGCCTGTCCTCGGCCCTCCACATCCGGCCTGACATGAAGACCCACCATGACCGGCCACTGATTGTTGAGCCCTGCGATGGGCCTTTGCTGGGCGGCCACCAGCACCACCATCATAAGCCTTGCATGCCAGAAGAGGCTGAGACCGCCGCTGACCCCCCTGTGCCTCACCAGACTCGCCGCTACCACCGTCACAGAGACAGGGACCGGACCAGAATAAAAGAGGAGACAAATGATAATGGTGACACTGGTGGGAGGCACCACGTCCACCACAGTCGCACCAAAGACCATGATGGTAGCCGGGGCAAAGAGGGGAAGAGCGAGAGATCCCGCAGCCGAGAGGGAGGCAGGAAGCATCACCACCAGAGCTCAGTGGATGACAACGGAGGTGGAGGAGTCATGAGTGAGAGAGAGCATCGCCATCATCATTCACACCGACAGTCCCGGGGGGGCAATGGGACAGTGAACAGTGGAGGAAGGGGAGAGCGAAGATCCCGGCACAAAGATGGACGTTCTTCTAACAGGGATGGGGATAGAAATTCCAGAGCAGACAGTGGTGCCAACGGAGAGAGGAGGAGACATCGGACTCATGGATCTAGGGGCCAGTCCACAGTTGAGGCAGAGGAGTCCAACGAGAGAGAGAAGACCCATGGCCATAGGTAAGAATGATCAAAAAATCCAAACGTAAGCATGGTCAATATTGTGAACAGTGACTTTTGCAGGTCTCTGAGCTAATTTAAACAAATAGTGGTCAAATACAGATTCGGTTTTGTAGCTTTTCATATCTGTTCAGTAACGCCGTACAGTCAGAAAGTATCAGGACAGCATGTTTTTTTTTGTCAGTGTACTTTATGCTACATGTTAGCCAGCAGTCACTTCAAAGCCATTTTAATGCTGCTGCTCTGCTGCTAAATTCCTGATATTATTACCACGATGTCATCTGACCAAATCAGTAGACACATAAGTTAAGGACAACAGCTGTGCTGTGATTTCAGGTATATTTGTTGTCAAATGATACCTCAGAGAAAAGTTAGAAGCTCATTCATGTGTATGTCAGCCACTGTGCAGTCAGATGATTGAGACAAAGAGAAAGGTGCTCCTGTGATGTGAAAGTCTGGCTGTATCACTCAATGGAAAATATGTGACATGCTTTTTCTGATAAAAGTCCCTAAAAGGGTGTGAAAAGTCAGTAAATGTAGCAACAAAGGCACTGAGTTGGCATTACTACCTGTGAATCCTCCCCTCATGACATAATAGAAACTGATCTTAAAAATCCTAAAATTGTCGTCCTATACTGCTATTTACTGTATGAACGATTTGTTTGTTGTTATATTTTTGCTCTATATTTCTGTTTCAGTGAAAGTAGTGGCAAAGTAAGAAAGAATCACAAACCTTCACATTCTCTAATTTTTCAGTGACCCCATAGTATTAAATCGTGTTTCTACTGGTGTGTAAATGTTTAGCCAGACCTGTCAGCTTTTGTAAAGTCCAACAAAATGGCATTGACAGTGGTGGCAAGTGGCGCAATCATTGTTTACATGCCAGGATATAAGCATGAGATAACAGTCGAGAATGTACTTTATATTAATGTCTAAGATGCTATCTCTGTTACAGGGACAGGTTTGGTGACTCAGAGGGGGAGTCCCTAGCCATCTCCCCCCAGCAGGACTGTGGGGGGGACAACTGGCCTCCTGACCGACTAGAGGACTCAGACAACCAGCAGAATGTTAGACGAACTGACCAAACCTCCACTCATATTCCTCCTGTGACTGTCACCTCCCCACCTGGAGAGACCACACTAATACAGAGTCAGTATCAAGTTGCACAGATATTATGACTTAGATTACTTCTCTGGCAGCTGTTGTGTTGAAGGTTTAAAACAAGTACAGTATGCTGGGTGAAGAGGTGAAATCATATAATGTGAAGAGAGCAAGCTGAGGTACTTCTATAAAAAGATGAGTGTCTGTAGTGTCTGCTGTTTTTTACATGCAGATTCTTTTGGTAAAGGCACTCCATGAATTGGAGAATCCTACACTAGTACCCATGCTCACCCAAGAAAACTAAACAGAATGTATTTTAGATGTTAATTGTAGATATTTATCAGGTCTTTGCCTTTTCATAAATATTACCCTGGTGTTTTTTTTTTCTTCTGAAAGACAAAAAACAGAGAAAAAGCAGGGAAAGAAAGCAGAGAAATAAAGAGGCAAAAAAAGAGTGAAAGAAAAAATAACTACATCTGTATCTAAATTAGCCTGTCAGAGGCTATAGATGTCGGCTACATCCATGTCAGAGAGACCATGCTGACACCATCAATAAATAGGAGCTTAAATAGGGGGTTTAAATAATTAAAGGTTCACACCTGGGACGGGTTCAATAACCCCTTGCAGTTCACACTGAGAGGATCTGCTCCATCTGTGGACATAAGGGACATGGACTCCCTGTCTACACCAAAACTTTTCACAGCTGTTAAAATGTCTCTTAAATTGTCTAGTATAAGTACCATTCTATGCAGTACACTTAAATTCTAAAAGGCAAAAATAAAAGTGAAAACAGTGAGATGATAAAAAAGATAAAATGAGTGACAGTAATACAGTAATAGAAGTACAATTAAACTACAGTTACTGCCTTGTGGTTGTTTATATATATATATATATATATATATATATATATATATATATATATATATATATATATACTGAAAAATTTGCTGAAATTAAATAAAAAGTAATATGTTTATTCTATCATAATTAACATGTGAATTCTTATGGTCTTATGGTTATGGTCAAAAATGTATTTTGTGGGTTCAAAGTGACCTTGACCTTAGGCAGTTGACCACTGAAATCTAATCAGTGATTAGATCACTGAGATCACCTCTGGTAGAAACGTTGACTTGGACCCAAGGATGAACTGATTAGAATGTAGTGGCCAAAGGTCAAGGGTAAACAAAACACATCTTTGGCCATAAGTAAAGATGCTAAGTTTCAAATGCTAAATATGGAAAAATATGCTTAATGCTTTCTATACAATTCCTTCAAAGTCTTCAGTACATATATGATTCTGAGCATTAGTGGATGTAAACTACAACTTGACTGGTTGGCAGAAGCATACAACCACAAGGCGGTAATTCTAATTCTTTCTAATTTAAAAGTCAAAAATGTATCGGAATTTTCCACAGAAAGAATCAAGCATCTAGCTTAAGGTCTTTCCTGTGAATTTTTAGCAAAAGTGCAAGGATAAGCCCAAGCAAAGGAGTGATTTCAGATGGTTCAACAGAGGTTGACACTATTTATAGAATTTTATAAAAATTCTCCAGCAAAATTTGTGTATATGGGGACATGACCAACACATATAAAGGTCGCGGGAGACAAAGTCCATTGTTATGAACAGTTTTGGCTTGCTTGTATATCCTAGAAATCTGACCTTTGTTAAATGGTAATGGTAAGGAATTTTTCACTGTATCACATTGTGACCTATAGAACAGGTGGAATAAGATATCTAATTTTTTTTCCAGTTGTATTTTAAGGACAGTAAATTAGATGTGGTGATTGTTTGGGGGTTGGTATTCAATGTCACTCTACTATGTCTAAGCCTGTTGCTGCAACTGATCTGTCTTCCCAGTGAACAGTATTGACTGTGAGACAATGCCCATGAATGAAAAGACCTTGGAGGATCTAGGTCAAAGTGGACCCAAACCCATCCTGCCTTACAGTTCCATGTTCATCTTTGGACAGACCAATCCGTGAGTCGCCTCAACATGGAAATGTTTAAATGAAAATTTATACATTTTTAATAATGATATCCTTCCTTTATTCTTCTAATATTTGTATATAATACATATCCTGGTATTTCTTCACTTGCCACTATGTGTATGACAGCTTATTTTTGGTACTATATTTAGTAAGTCATACTATTTTCTTTGTGATTTCTCCTTTTTTGTTTAGAATATAACACAGTTTTCTGCATGGTGTTTACCCTGTGGCTAAATCTCAACCATGTGTATTGGTATGACAAAGCAAAGATGTTCACAATTTGACGTTATTCTAAGCTTTTCGATTATTTTGTCAAGCATTTTCCCTGATAAAATGAATGTTAGCTTGACTTTTTTAACCCTTGCTTTTTGCTTACAATGTGTGGAGATAGTGGCTCCTGCCACATCTCAGTCTCTGTTATATCAGTGTCTACTGCTTACTGTTTCTCTGCATCTCCTTCTCTGTCTGTTCGTGCCTTTCTCTCCTCAGAGTTAGGAGGTTGTGTCACTACATTGTGACTATGCGTTACTTTGAGATGTCCATCCTAGTTGTCATTGCCATGAGCAGTATTGCTTTGGCAGCAGAGGACCCAGTCTGGACAAATGCCCCTCGCAACAATGTGAGACACATCGCAGATCAATATACATTTAAAAATATATAAATGCATAAAATACTCACTACATTCATGCTTAAAAAAAAGAGAAAGAGTGTTTCTCCTTTCAAATTCTTGTCAGTATGGCATTTTGCATGCTATTTAAATTAACCTGTTAGGTAATGAGAACACCGACATCTTCCCCTAATAGATCATTGACTTTGGTACTCAATGCTAACACGTTTGTTTCCAAAAACAGGGAACACACCTTCAAACTGATAAGACACACTTGATTCTTATACACATATACTATGCAGTACTTACTCAGTCTTTTTTTTTCAGGTACTAAAATATCTGGACTATGCCTTCACTGGTGTTTTCACTTTTGAAATGGTGATCAAGGTAAGCATGTACATTAGATAAACAGACAAACAAAAAAGTAATAGCCTCAGTGTTTCACTGTCTTTTTCTTCCTCTGAGTTAAACTGTCTGTAAACTGAAAGTACTTAAGTGAAGAATTTGGGTGACACAGTGAGGCAGTCAGGGCCAGGACCTCACCTCCTTGTGACAATTATAGTGCATTCAGAAGATCAGGCTGCATCACCCGTTTTAATAATAATCTACTGTATTTTCAAATAATCTTCAGTCTATCACTGATTAACCTAAGACAGTGCTGACTAAAGCCATAGTTTTTTCAAAATTAACAATTCATAAACGTCATCATGAACAGTTTTTTACAGGTTGGTGTGTAAGCTGCTGGGTATTGTTGTCTGTGGCACCTCTAGCAGTGCCCAAGAGAAAAAAAAACAAAACAGGGAGCTGTGGTAAGCCTAACAAGTCATGGGCTTGGGACCACCAGTCATTGTTTCACTCTTTTAACCACATTACATCCACTGGTGCGGGGGCTCTGGCAGAGAGATCTCCCTGCCAACCCCTGCTGATATCCAAGGTGTTGCCTGCCCCCCAACTCCTATGCATACTCCTCAGCCACAGCCAAAAGCTGCCCTTCTCAGACTCCTCATCAAGATCTTTCATGGTTTGTCAGTGCTCTCCCCCTGTGACCCCTATGTCACAGAGAAGTCTTAGTGTTAAGGAGCTGACAAAGCCACAGCATCCAACCTCATAGCTTGCTTTGAAAAGGAAGCTAATTCTGGCCTGTGGGATCTTCCACAGGTAATGGCCTGACCATGGCTTTTGTCCACCCTCCTTGGCAGACTTGTGACACCACTTTGATCTTATAGTATTCCTGCTCAGTCCTTGTCACTTTGTCAACCACCATGGCTTTCTTCCTTGGTGGCCCTTGACCAGAAGTCTTCCGTCTTCTGATTACCCCATTGACCTCTTTTTGGGCTTTGCACTTGCTCTCAGTTCACACAGAGACATCTGCAGCTCTCACCAGCTGGTACATGGACTCCCTCAGTTTGAGGACTGGATGTTTTTCATCCTGTTTGTACCACAACCTGATAGATCAAAAACAGATCAGCTGCAGATTGTTTTTCTTTGATCTAAAAGAGGCCTGTGTTCGAAAGTCATCACCGCAGCCTCAGCCACTTTCTGATGTTGGACTTTGCCAGTCCATCCATCCTATTCATTGCTGAGGAGGGGATTTCACACAGCTTCTGAGCCCACATTAAACTCAAGTAGAAGGTGAATTGGTAACACCATACCTTGGCAGGCTCTGGTCTATTCTTGCCAGGCCATCTTAAATCTGTCTTTGAGCTACTCTTGCCATCTGTCTGTCTGAAAGCTCCACTGTATAGGCTCGTATGAAGATCTGGATCTGTTCCAATATCACTCTGGAAAGCCTGGCACACCAGCCTTCTGGCAGCTGCTGTCAAGGTAGTCATTTTGGTGGTGTGGGGTTGAAATGGTAGGTTGGAGGATTTGAGTGGGTAACAAAGCCCAGTGATCCTAAAGGGAATGTCTGCATCGCTATACAGCTCTTTGATTTGTTGTACAAGCTCAGCTTTGGTAAATTTCAGCTTCCAGCACCTCTTGTCCTCCAGCAGCTACCTAACATGTGGAAAGGATTCTTGAAAGGAAGGTTCCTGCTTTCTTTCTCATTCTGCCTTCTGCACTTGCACTCTTCTTTGCCTCATCACACAAGACCTTCATGCCTGGCTTCTCCTCTTGTGTTGCCTTCCTCCATTACCTTTCGATTAGATGGTAATGAAATGTAATTAATTCCAAAAACCTCCATTAAATTTATTAATTAAGAGCCAGGGAACATCAACCATGAAATATTATGATAATCAATAAACACCGAAGACATTACATAGTATAGTCACCCATTTGAGGCCTAATAACACAGTTCAATATCAGAATTATAGAAATTTTAAATAGATAACATTTAATCAAATAAAACAAAACAAAACAGCCTAGAGGGAATGAAAAATAAAGACATAATAGTGCTGTCTTTGGCTTAGATGGTGGACCTGGGCCTGCTGCTTCATCCTGGATCCTACTTCAGAGACCTGTGGAACATTCTGGACTTCATAGTGGTCAGTGGGGCGCTGGTGGCTTTTGCATTTTCGTAAGTTCAAAAACTCCCATCTTTTTGTCATAAAATAAGAAGTCTCCAATTTGTAAGTTGTTAATCCTGATCATCAGATTTGGAGCGTCTAGTGTACCAGGTGAAATTAACAATATACCCCAAACTACAAGTGCAGTTTGGGATGTTAGGGGTAGTAATTAAGCTTCGACAGTGCCAAATATTCATTAGAAGAAATAGGAAGAGCATATTTACACCACAGAGCAGAAGGTAATTTAACAGTAAACAAAGATGAGTTCATCTTTTGGTAAAGACTGTCAAGCCTTTGAAGGCCTTGATACAGAGCAAAAACTATATATGTCTTACAAGTTGAATTCTGTAAACATGCAGTCATGTTTACTGTCATTTTGCTACCCTGCCAATTCAGTGGATGCAGAAATTACATGGATTCGGTGATTAATGAACACCTACTTTTTATGAGTCTCATATTCATATCCTTATCTCAGGTCTGATTGCTGAGCATGCATTATGCAAATGTCAGTGTATGGATCCACAAGTATGAAAGTGTAAACCCACAGGACCTATAGGGTTTGCCTATATTTATAGTGCTGGAATTGTGAAATAAAGTCATCAATCTGGCATTTTGGTGTTTTTAGGTGACAGTTGTGAGAGTTCTATAGTTGCATTATATTCTAGTAAGTAGAGTGTGTGTGTGTGTGTGTGTGTGTTTGTGGTTGAATGCTGCAGTGTTGTACAGTGTGTTTTTTTGACATGATCCTCTCCCTGTTTCTTTGCTGATATCGTTTTGAAGGAGCTTCATGGGGTAATGCCTCCTCTATCTCTCTCATCTTGCTTTCTGTGTCATTATCTGTGTGTATGTATGTGTGAGAGAAAACATACATGGCTTACATTGCAAAAACAAGTAATTTCCTCACATATTCAGTCTTACATCTTTAAATGTTTTCAGGATTTTTTTGAAGGCATGTCATGAGGGGTGCAGTTCTATTTTCTACAATGAAGAGCACAACTCCTCAACAAAAAAAACTTTGTTTTGTCTAAGTAAAGGTAAATAAGAATTAAAATTAATTTCAATACAAAGTCCATCAAAACATTCTTGTAGGCTTAGTTGTTTAGTGAATTCCATTAATTATCGGATGTGTAGAACTGTTTGATGCGACTCGTTTGATGTAACCAGTTTTACTAAATGTCGCCTGTTAGAGTCATTTGACATCATGACTACCAAAATGAAAATTTTTGATTTTTAAATTGAACCAGGCAATTTCTTTCTCAAACACAACAGAAAGAACAATTGCATTGAATTCTGGTCTAAAGGACTGTCTGTGGACAGTCACCTCAACTTGACTGGACTTCTCTCTGTGTCATGGTTAATTCTTGGTGCAAAATGGTGACAGAAGAAAGAGCAAAACAGCAGTGTCAACTCAGGTTTACAAGATGCATTACTCTTAGCTGTCAAGGAGTACTTTTGCCTTGAAAAGACTGTAAGGATGCAGTATATGAAGTGAAATTGCTTGTGAGGATGGGTGTTTTTTGCAGTCTTCACCGTTGTGCCTGGGATACATTCCCATATCGTCGTCCATCTAAGACCTTCCTGTACTTGACTCTCATGTGCCTGGCTAAAGGTGCTTCTTCCATGCTGTCGTCAGAGGGGCATGTCACCTGCGTGTTCATCATCCTTATCTTACTCGAGCCTCTGATGGGAGGTATTTTCATCAGCACTTTGCCTCAATACAGCTCTGCTTGGACTGGAATGATACCATCAATTTCATATCCTCTATTATTAATTTACCAGAGGCTTGCTAATGTAGCAGGCAAGCTGCTGTCAGAGAATATGAGCCTTCTCTGGGATCTTAGCATGCATATTATATAGACTGTGTGACATGTATGCTGTTAGCTGTAGGTTTTTAATGATTGTCCTATGACCATATTGCCACATCATTTCCATTTACATGCAGTTTATTTGTCACTACCGTACATAATCTGCATCTTTCCGACTAAGCACCACGCTGCTGACAGGGCTATATCTATAGGCTTTGATTCCAAACCTTTACTGAACAGCATTTGTTAATACTTTTCCATTAGTGAAATTCACATGCCATACGCTTTAACAACTGACAGGCTATATGAGTGATCAATATTAAATAAGACATTATGAAATAATGCCAACTACTTTAATATCTACAGCAGTAGAAATAGCATATCATAAGCTAACTATATCAGTTTGTGGCATTACAGCTTAGTAAAAAATTGCATCATTCAAGACTGGCACATCCACTGTGAAGTATATCCCCACTGATAGTACCCGTAGTAACATCCAGGACCAGCTTCCACAAAGAGTTTATACTAATGTCAGCAGCTCTGTCCTGCTCTTTTACATCTCAGCAACCCCAGCCAGCTGTACCCAAGATAGTGTAGCTTTGTCAAAAAGGTTGTTTTGTCCTAATCATAAAAGCCCTTTCACTTATAATGTTGTGTTTGAAAAGGGTAGCAGTTGGAAGTTTCCTTACCATACTTAATAATGGAACTAATTAGCTCTATAGTGAATTTTTGCCTGAGACGTGCAACTTTAAACTAGGATACATGCTGAGGTCATGTATTTGGTATAGTGGGGTATAGGATTTTACAAAATCCTCATTTTAGGAATTGTTAGCTTGAAACATTAAGAAATCAGGCATTTCTGCAGCCTTGTGGAGCTAGAGTTAGCTAGCTAGCTACAGCTGATAAAGTCTATGGCAACTTTTGAAAACGGCCTGAAATACAATAATCCATTGATCCCATGAATCTTGAATGTTAAATCTCCCATCACTGTCAATGCAAACTGCATACATTGTGTATGAAAATGTTTAACAGTGGTAGCAACAGTAAGTGGATGATGCTAGGCGAACAGTTAATAGGAACTGTCTATATTTCAGAATGTTAAAAAAATTTAAATAATTGCACTGAATTAAATTGACCTGTAGTAATGAAATTTAATTTCGTAATAAATAGCTGAGTATTAAAAGTGTGCTCTGTCTTCAATTACCTAGTTATAATAAATATTTACTTGGTTTTTTTATTGCATAATGTCTCATTTATTTGTTATAGAATGCTTTGTATCTCCTTCAATCTTGTTCTCAGCCCCACATGCCACATTCTTCAAGAAAACAAATCTTTTGCAAATGCAATTTGGCTGTAGGTCACTTCCATATTGGTAGTTATATAGAAAGTCTTGGTTGATGGACAGCTATCATTTGCTCACCATGCATGTCTCTGGAGCTCGGTCTGCCTGCCATCCATTTGATCAACTGCCTATGGCAAAGACAACAAACCATAGCATCTCCATCAAAGCTGAATCTTTGAATCTTTCATCTCACCTACTTGAACCTTTCAAATGTTGAGCTTTTTGGTGCATTTCACATTTGATGCAGCAAAGTGCAGTAGTGCCTTTTAATACCAGCTCCAGGTCCTAGTGATTGGTTGAGACTGAGAAGTTGTAGCAGCATGCAATTACAGAACATTTGCTGAAGAGGTGCCTGTTTTAATTACTACCAGTCTTGATTTGTTTGACTTCAGTGATAGGCTGCCATCAAAACAAATGGCCATTCAGCATCCTGTCACGCTTACAATTTTTTCTTCATATGGCCTGATATACTGTTTCTGTTGATTCCATTGTGGAGCCTATTCTTTACTGGGATTTACTCAAGCTGTTGTCTGCTACCAACCAAAATATATACAATTTAACATCTGTTTTCATTAATGGAAACTATGGTGTTGTCATCTGATGCAAACATATGCTTTATTTTGTTTGTATGTGTCAAGCATCCATAAATGTGCTGTACCTTGTTTTACCACTGTTTTCCCCCAAGTAGATCGCAACAAGGTGTGACCAGGTGGGGAACCCTCCTATGCCATCCCAACCCCAACCCTGATCCCTCACCCTATATCCATACCTTACCCCCTAACCCCTTTCCCCAAATCCAACCCTCTCTAACCACCATTCTTCTTATACTTAGATCAGCTTCATGTATAAAATATTAAACCCATACTCCGGTGAATCAAATGTCTTTTTAACACAACAGTAACCTTTGTCTGACAGCTTTCAACTGAAACCTGACTCTACCTACCAAAACCATCAATAGTTTTGGCCATTTCATTCCAAAATGTTATATTGCCCTTTTGAGTGGAAATATCCTTCTATATTTCTTTTCTTTTTTCTAGGTCAGAACTTTAATAAATGATAAATAATTGCTCTTTAAAAGACTTAGATAATTATCTTAATCATAGCTAGTTTCAGACATAAACAGTGATAATAAAAAGGGTGGCTTGAAATAGTATAAACAAACTCTTTACATTGCATCTTGGAATGAAACCTGTCATTTATAGTTCATTGTCTTAAAAGTATTTTTTGTCTTCTGTTTGCCAATCTATCTTCACTCTGAACATCCAACTTCAACAAACTCAGACCTGTTTACACTGAATTTCCCTTATTCCTAACTGAGTAACATGATGTACAACAGTAACAGCATGTAAAGCCTTCCAGGTGTCACAGTACACATACAGCCATTGTTTATCACCATGGGGGAAAGGCAGCCACTATTAGCTTGTTAGGGGATGATGAATGAGGATGAATTACACAAAACAGATAAAAACGGATAAGTGTTGACTGATCAATGCAAGGTTACTACAGTACCGAAGTGTAATAAGGAGTAGAAGCAGCTGCTGTTCTGAAAATAGGACTGGCCATCAGTATTCACTTTGCTGATGTCACACTTAATCCTAAACTAGAGTATATGTAGTGGATAGAAGGAAATCCTTTACTTTTTGGGGACCTGCTTCAAATGAAAGTTAAGCCATGTGTAGCCATATATGTGATAACGGGGCTCTTTAAGACACCCATAGTGTGAATACTGGCACTGTTACAGTGGAAAATGTATGTAATGCTCAAATTAAGTCACATTCCAACATCTTGCAAGACCATGAAGAACAATTTGATACTTTGGTCGTCACATTTATGTTACAATAGTATTTAAAAAAAAAAAAAAAGCAACCAGAAACTTGAACAACAGGAAATAAAAATGCATCCCTTTTTTTCCGTAGAGATGTGTTTACAATAGATACGAAGACAATTGTTTTATCAATTCAGGATGAAACCTGAAAAGATAAAACAATTGATTTATTTATTTTTTCTTTTAAAGGATAGGTTCAGATTTTCAAGCTTTATCACATCTTATCTAATACAATATTAACATTCCATTTCTAGTTTTAGAGGGTTATTTATTACTGTAATAATTCTTTCTCCTCATATGGACTGTGAAGTGATCCCTTCCTACATAACTTCAATGAGAGAGATTGAGATAAAAACCCAGTCCCTGTTCTGTGTGTGTTCCCTGTGATGATCAGCCAGAAATTCTAGAGCCTACTATATTGAAATCACATGGATATCTTTTTATCTAGTTAATCTTTTTTAGGACTAAAGTCCCTCCTGCATTCCTTGCTGTGACATGGCAGAGGATACTCACTGGTAGATGCATGTAGGTTGTTGCTGGGTCACAGCACCACAACTTAACTACTACGATGGAAATAGCTTGTTTTGTTTAATGCGGGCTGCTGAACCCTGATATTAGCTTTGGCCGAAGAAATTATATTTGCACAGAATGAGGGCTGTAGACTCCCTGGATTAGCATGTCCTGGCTACTGTGCCCTTAATACTTTTGACTTTATGGTATGTCCAGGGTGTGAGGTGTGTCAAATGGTGGGATGCAGAGCGACATGGGAAAATGGTGTTGTACACTAGATTCATTTTGAAATCTTTTCAGTTGCCTTCTGCCTAAGGTGAGTTTCTGCCTACTGGCAACTGTGCATAGATATAATGTGCATTTGCTCCACCTCAAACATTTGTTGCATCTTTAGTTTGAACACACATTTATGTTAGTTGCTCTGTGACAGTAATACTTAATAACTAGTGTGGACTGAGGAATTTATTCCTCTTAACGTCCATATGGCATATAAATAATGTATTAAAATGTACTTGAAAAATTCTGAACCTTTCCTTTAAATTATTTTTAATGCAACTAGCTTGCTGAGCATTTAAATCCAAACTCTCTAGGATAAAGTGAGACAGAGGAAAAGAGAGACAAAACAGATTTTGGAGTGAAGTTAAAAACAGAGCAGTGTTGGGAGAGTTAGAAGAGGGATTTTGTTTGCAAGACCCAGCTCTTGGCTCTCATTCCATGAAAATGAACAGTTATGGTATCATCCACATCTGAGCCAGATGTCCTCATCATTTGAACCTTAACATCCCCCTAAGCATCGCATTTTAATCCCTGTATAAAGTTAAATCTAACTTTGTCTACTGTTTCTTCACTATATCAGGGTGTTGAGGGTATTCTTTGAAAGCTATCAGAATGTTTAATGTGGTTGTTCCCTTAGCTTTGTTATTGTGTGAGTGTCTGGTCTAAAAACACTCGCTATGTCAGTGTAAACGCATGCTAGACTAATGTGCATCAGAGCATGGAAGTTGTTGCATGAGGTTGTGATTGGAGTAAAGGGACCTCATAAGACCACAGAGGAAGGCAGGCACTAGGTCATCATCACATGGATGCCATGCTGTTTGTAACCCCACATCTAAATGCAGTGGTGCTCAAAGTGGCATTCTTAAAGGGGGCTTCTGGAGAGCCTGTGACAAACATTTTGATTTAACTTAATTTCAGAAAATGTCATAGTACAAGATATTTTGAACAGCAGCCACTTGAGCCGTACAAACATTTCACGATTACTACTATTATCTTCCAGTAACATTAATTGATGATCATTAAAGTTCAGGCCAAACACAGTGACCTACGGACAAGATCCACATTGCTCCTCCCTAATCATAGGTTTGACTGATCAGTGCTTCATGGCATAAGCTCTCTCAGGGAGCCTGAGCAATGTAATATCCAAATAATTGGAGCATACCCTCCACTCCCTTTAAAAAAAACTAGGAGCCACCACCCTGGGCTGCCAGTTCAACTTTTCTTGTTCGCAAATGAGGGTAAAACCAGATCAAGATGTTGACAGGTGAGTTGATGCAGCTTCTGAAATAATGTGGGCATTGTACCAGACCGCTGGGATGAAGAAGGAGCCGAGCTTGAAGGTGAAGCTCTCCATTTACCAGCCTGTCTGCATTCCAACCCTTAGCTAGGGTCAAGATATTTGGGATGTGACATAAAGACTGAGAATGGAAACTACATCTGTCAACTTCCAAAACCAATGAGAACCTTACGTAATGATTTGCCAGGTTTCAAGCGTACCCCCCTGCTTAAAACTGGAGGTTGCTTTTTAGCATTGCATTTATGGAAACAGGGATTTCAAAGAGATCTCGATCCCACTTCCCAAATGTTCAGTGCACATATAAACAGTTCTGTCACGTTTGGTAGTTGGGAAGTGTGGATAGAAGATCCCTCTTTATTCCCATGGGACAATGTGAAGGAAGATGTAAAATTGATCAAACTAGCCAAGAGAAGGGAAAAAAAACGGTCTTGTCTTTTTATCAGGACATTGTAAGGTGTCACAAATGCTGGGTCATTTTCCTCCACTATAACTCACCACACAGGAAGGAACTAGTAATTTTATTGAGCCCCCCTAGGGTCAGCTGAGTAAAAAAGAGCCATGTGTAAATCTGTACTCTTTGTTTACAAATTTCTGCCCACAACTGCAGACTGTGGGCATGAATTGCAAACCATGGGTTCTGTATAATTGTCCTGCACAATGCTCAACTTTGTACCCGATGCCCCACATCTGACAGTTCAGGGCTATTATCTTGGTATTACACTGCAGTAGTTTTGGGAACCAACTGGCTCCACTGGTACATTATTCTCAAAGAAAGGGACTGACTTTCTGGATAAGGTCATGGTATTGTTGGCACTTTGACATATGTGTGTTCACCACTCATCATGTATCTCTGTGTTGAGGACACAAAGTCATGGGTCTTGTGTACAAACTGGAACACTGGAAACACAGAGAGGGAAAGAAATATTAACTGTACAGATGAAACAGTGGGACTCACAGCAGTTTATTCAAAACATCTCACCTCTGATGATGACAAGATAAATTTGATTTTTTTTTTTTTTCACTAAATGTGCCCTCATGTGTTTTATTGCTAAATCAGCTTTTTGCCAAGATGTGTTTTTCTTTCCTTTTAAGTGGCAAATAAGTTTTGGATCATTATTGCTAAGATTTTAATCACTGAGATGCCCACATCTCGTTGATTAAGATCCCTGATGCACAGTCTTAAGTGGTTTGACCACATTTGCATGAAGAACAAGAATGCACTCAGAGTGCATTCCTCCGCCAAGGCCAATGTAAAACAATGTACACCAGACTTCAGAGGAAAAAAAGACAAATTCTTAGTAGATAATTAGGATCTGCCCCAAAATGTAATGGGTTCTTCACTGGCCCAATGCTCCATCCCTTTACCAAGTTTGGTCTGAATCGGTTCTGTCCCTTTTGCATAATCCTGCTAACAGATAAAACGACACAGTGAGATAGGGTGAAAACGCAACTCCTTGGCGGAGGTAACATTTGAGTCTTCTTTTAACAAATGAACAAAGGAAACCTTTCTGTGAATTAACTTTGATTGAACTAACATGATTGACTGCATGTTCAAACAAAGACTGACTTGTTCATGTAAACCAGGATTACATGAGATTACATGAACAGCTATATGGTGAGGAGATGCATGTCTCTCTGTGAAGTTGCCTGTATTGTGGAGTGTTTACTGATGAGGAATAACATGACTAGTCCTACATACCCTAGCTAGTGTCCTTGAAATGTATTCCCTCCAACCCCACAAAATCATACATTATAATACTTTACCACTTCCAGATGTTTAAAACTGTTGCTTTCAATGTCTTGTCTTTAATAGAATCAGCTTTGTTGCCTTTCTTACAATATATTGTTTTACAAGAGACAAGGGATGTCACAATACCAGACAGTTGACAGTCGATACCAAAACCATTGAAATTCCACAATTTTCAGTACCAAATTCAATACCACAACAAAAAATAGAAAACAATAGAAGCCACTGCATTCTTGCCATGGTTTTTGTTTTTGTTTTGTTTTTCCCACAAGTTGCAGCAGACCGTTTGCTGCATCCACTATAACCTATTCCATTCCATGTGGTGTTTCTATTGTTTCATGTGTCGGCCTTCTTACCTTTCTCTTTGAGTTTGATGTCGGACTAGTATGTTTGTAGGGTTATTATGCTGCCCTTGTCAATCCCAGAAGAACCACATCTTCAGTTTCTGTGGCATCTATGTCATAGGCACCAAAGGTTACTAGTTACCAAAGGTTACTATGTCATAATAACCTTTGGTTACTGGAGAAAAAAGTAACGTCAGAATTTTCTAAATTTGGCATGGACTTGGTACCATAATATCGGTTCTCGTGATATCCCTATAAGAGACTGTAATAGTGGCTAAAGTCAATAATTCTGTATTTACTGTGTGAATATTCAACTAAACATACCTTATTTTTGTTTTCTACAAGTCAGTTAAAGTGATAGATAACAGTGGAAACATTAAGCAATAATAGCTAAGATGCAGAATAATTCTAAAGTGGCTTTGGCTATTTTGAAATGTAAATTAATAGTTTTTTGAAAACAGCTTTATGCCCCTTTATTTCTAAGACTGAGATGAAAAGATCAGTATCAATGATTTACCTATACGTAGGACTCCCTTTTTCTTAAGCCTTGCCTTCTTAAGACTTGCCCTCTATCAAATAAAAAAAGTGACTTCCTGTACACTTTTATGTTATTTAGAATATATAATAGATGCAAAGCTAAAGTTCAGATGTCAAATAACCTAAACATATTAAAAATACACAAGCCATGAATTATTATACATACAACTAACTAAAAACAAAATGTGCCTTAAAATGCTGGAGTTTTCCCATTCAAGAGTTGAATAGTACAAAGGTGTCTTTTGTTGAGTTGTCTGAACCTCCTCACAGAGGGCATTTCCTCAAAGTGGATGCGTGGTGAGAATCATTACTAACAATATTCAAGAATTTTTCATAATGCCAAACTTAATAAACTGAGAGTGATGGAAGGGTGTGACCAATATTTTAGATGCAATCTTAACATTTCTCTCCAGTATATTTGTTTCAGCAGTGGTTAGACAACCATAGCAAACTGTGATAGAGAAAGTTAACACACTTTCTACAACAGATGTCTAAAACTGGACCGAATATAGCCAGATCATCAGAGTTTACAATTTTTTGAAAGTTGCTTTCAGCATTTAAGGTTTACCAAGATTATACTACTGAAAAATTGAAACCCGTTCATATTTTCTACTGGATTCACGGCAATTTTAAGAAGCAGTTTCCAAACCTCACCTGAAATCCGTTATCATCTCTTTATTTTTCCCAGTGTATGAGCCAAAGGCTATGATCACAGCACCACCTAATAGGACTTTGCTGACACGTTGGATACCTCCCTTATAAGAGCTGTTCATCTGATTTTGTTACTAGCCCCAACCACTGGGTTATCGTCAGCAAATTCAAATATTTTAAGAGTTTTTTACAGTTAGTACAATCATTTGTTCAGAGTCAAGCAATGTAGAAAGGCAGCAGCCTTGTGGAGCCTCATTGTTAATTGCAAGCAGCTTAGAAAGGATGTTGTTCATTTTAACCACTTGCTTCTTTTCCTGCAAGAAATTAAGAATCCAGACCCCTGTGTCCCTCTGGTTTTAAATGAGGTTCTCTGAAATTAACTGTACTAGCAATTGTAAACAACAAATAACATGCATGCTAATGAGGAAGGTGATTTCAGATGTTGAAACACACTAAGCCACTAAGCCTCCCACTGTACACAAAAGTTATAAATTGATTATAACTGAGCTTACGGCCGATGGCCTGTAATCATTTGAATGTAATATTAGCTTTTTTAGGCACTGACAGCACAGTTGAATATTTGAAACAGGCCACTACATAAGTACTTCAATAAACATAGACATTAAAATAAATATTTACTAACTGGCGTGGACAATGTTTGATGGTTACTGAAGAACGTGATCTGGACCTGCTTATTTTCTTAGTTTAAGATGCTGCTGTCAAACTTTGTGTTCCTATCAGTGGATGTCACTAAATCATTCGGTATTTGGCAGCTTCATAAATCACTTCATCTCCCCTTTGAAAAGCAGCATTTTTATTTTCATATAGTGTTTTAAACCCTTGTTAAACTAAGGGTTTGCTGTTACTTTAGAAAGTCACAAGCTTAGATGAGATGCAGACATCTCCACAGTGTTTCTGCCAATACATCCAATAAAGATCCGGGGTCTGTGAAAATACCCCAATGAGTGCAATCCAGGCAGTTCTTTAACCTGCTGATTGTCACAAGTGACCATGATCTCATTATTATCCTTTCTAGTTCAGAAGTTTAAAGTCTGGTCTACTGCTTAGCTCATGAGAACTCCTGGGTCAATGTCATAAGGTCTGCATCTCAAACATAAGGTTGCAAGTACCAGAGAGCATTATAGTGATAGCTGGTAAGTATCCAAGCACCAGCAGTCGTTAATATCAAAGCAGATAGTGACAGCAGACAGTGCAGTCCACTTGATACAAGAGGAAACCAGACTCAAATGCTCTATCCAGATTTCTGTTATTCAGCCACATGTTGGTTTAAAACATCACAAGCTGTCCCTGAAGTCCCAGTTCATCTGGCTAAGCACTTCATCTCTCTTGTTTGGTAACAGTCTAAGGTTTGGCCTAAGAGGTTTTGGCAGGCAGGCTACCAGATTCCCTCTGCTCCCAATCTTTATTCTAAGCTTAACAATGTTCTGACTCCAGCTCTATACTTAACACACAGACATGGTACTGGTATCAATCTTTTCATCTCACTCTAAAATAAGTGTTTTTTCCCTAAAGGTATTTGTTCCTTTAAGTATAAGATATCTCTCCACCTTGGTCTCCTTGAAATGTCTTACTAACGTAATCTGTGCTTTAGTACTTTAGAGTAGTGCCAACTACATTGGTTAATATCAAATTGTTAACATCATAGGTGTAGTTACCAAGGTAACTTAATTGACAGGATGACATATAGGAGGCCAGTAACAAGGTTGCCTTAGTCATAAAGATTCACCTCCTCCTACTTCCGAATTCTATCTTTACTAATCCTGCTCAGGGACACTGGTTGAAGTTGGACTTCAACCAGAGAGGGTGGTGGGTGAGCATTCACCCTGTTTACCTCAAAAAGGCCCTTAGACATCTGCCCAATCTAACGCTAGAATTTATACCCTGAGCACTGTGCATTGGAAGTATGTTGCATGAAGCGGGATACCTTACATAACAATGTTTCCAACAGACTTTCCCTTTTCTCATTCATGTGTTTTTGTTGATATCCAGGAGCCTATTAATGTGTGCCTCATTAACCCATCTGATCACAACATACCTGATTCATATGCCACATTTCAAAAGTAGTTACAAGCGTGAAAAAATGATTTACGACTATCGCATTAAAGTTTGAAAACCAATTTTTACTAATTGTGCTGTGTATCAGTATAAGTAATACTGAAAAAGATCTGATTACTACAAGTGGTTTTATGATTATTCTGTGATTGGTTTAACAATAGTTGCTTTCCACAGGGGGACCAAAGGCAAAGATATCAGCACCATCAAGTCACTGAGGGTTCTTCGAGTGCTCAGGCCTCTCAAGACCATCAAACGTCTGCCAAAACTCAAGGTTCTATTCCTTTACTGATATTTGGTTTATTTTGATTCATTTAACCAAGTAACATACATGGCAAACCTGATAATGCCCAAAGGGCACTGACTACCTGGAGTGTGAGGCCATAATCATCTCAGCTGTAAAATTCAACCAACCAACAAATTGTACTTCATCTTTCTGACCCTGTGTGTGACACTCAGCTGCAAGCCCATTGGTTCCTACTGAAGACATAAATCTTCTATACATAATAGAGTAGCATTGAGGAAGATAAGTGTCTACATTGTTCTGCTTTATTTGACTGTTACTAATATGATGCCGGTTTTTATTAACTACTGGGTACCTACTTTTTCCCCTGACACACCTGGTATCTTGTTGAACATTTAGTATCAGTAGATTTCATTGCAAAGCTACTCCTCTCTTAAGAACCTTTCTGTGCTTTGTTGTCTTCCCCACAGCCTCAACTTTTTGTACTCCCTGTCTTTGAATTGTTGCAAAGTGATCTTATGCAATGTTTTGTTTTGTTCTGTTTTGTTTTTTATATTACCTGCATGCCTTATTAATTACATGCTAATGCACCTCACTGTCCAAACCCACTGGGACTTGTCACAGTATTTCCAGTGGTTAGGTAGGGCCTGAACATTTGTCCCATTGAGATTAATATAGGGTCCTACTTAGATGACAACTACCATTTTAAAGACAGTTCTGGTTAAGAAAGCAGTATCTTTATAAAAGAGAGTTAATAGATAATAGTTTTTAGTCCACTTCAGAATTAATTTTCCACTTAATTTCAAAATGAAACGTGTGCGTATGTGTGTGTCCTCAGGCAGTGTTCGACTGTGTGGTCAACTCTTTGAAGAACGTGCTGAACATCCTCATCGTTTACATCCTCTTCATGTTCATCTTTGCCGTCATTGCAGTTCAGCTCTTCAAAGGAAAATTCTTCTACTGCACAGATGAGTCTAAGGGCCTGGAGAAGGACTGCAAGTTGGTTTAAAATCCCCAAGTCCCTCATTCTATTTTGGCACCTTTTTGACCATCAAACTTTGGTTTGATCAAAACTAGACCAGATCCTATACCTCTAATCCCACTCAGCCTTATCTATGCCTTTTTGTCTTCCAGAGGACAGTTCTTGGACTATGACAAAGACGAGGTAGCTGCCATGCCCAGAGAGTGGAAAAAATATGAGTTCCATTATGACAATGTGCTGTGGGCCTTCCTGACCCTCTTTACTGTCTCCACCGGGGAGGGCTGGCCAACGTAAGTGACTTTAACTTGACTCCCTTACTCTCTCTCTCTCTCTCTCTCTCTCTCTATATATATATATATATATATATATATATATATATATATATATATATATATATATATACATATATACACACACATCTATACCCATCTGTGATGGATTCGGCACCTGAAAAACAGAATCCACTTGGGATTCATACTGTAACTTAAATCTTTTTTGTGGGAAAATTGAAATATTGGAAATAGAAGTAGGAAAATTACTTTACACAGACAAAAAACTCATCTAATTTAGCAAAGGCTCTGGGAACATATTCAACTTCACAACTAACAAATCTAAAATCTAAATATCTTGCTGTATAGAGTCATAGAAAATATGAAATTAGTTCTCAAAGCATAAAATGTACCCATCTATATGTAACTGACGGGGATTTGCCTTCATTTTCCTTAGAGCTCAAATTTAAAGGGTCATGTCACATAACTAACTACTTCAATCCCACTCACCCCACAGTAGGCCAGTCTTTACAAACTCCTATTGTGCAGCCAAACACTGTTGAATCACAGAGAACGTTATTTTAAATTCCAGATCCGTAGTGGAGTTTTCAAAATTCCAAATATAACCGGCTGAATCTTGGAAAATGTGTTTAGAACACTGTAACTCAGCTGGTGACCTTTAAAGTGCACCTGTCATTAACTGAGCACGAACTGAGGACTCTCAGCAGTGATCATGAGAAGCAAACTCAAAGAAAAAGTTTAGTCTTGATCTTAGAAATAATAATTGGACACGATCATCATAACACAAAGTCGACTTACTAGATTTGTCTGGAGACCTGAGAGAAACTACCAATTTAGTGATAACTATGAGTGACATCTTTGACATTACACATTACATTTCATCTGATATTAGTATAAATATATTGTTTTGTGCAGCTTTACGGTTGTTTAAGGGTAAAGTAAAGGACTACACCGTTGATTTTTACACATGACCGTCAGTATCATCATCACAAGGAGAGCTATTCAGTCTACAAAAACATTTCTCCTCTGGCTCTGGAGAATTTTTTTTTCAAGTTTGACAAAAAACCCTGATGATGTTATCAAAGTTATAACAAACTGGGCTTGAGTATTTAAATTTATGACAGAAAGATTCCAATATGAGCTCTGGGTGTTCGCAATAGTTTGAGAGATGTAGGCATTTATGGGGCAGGGAAGGTCTAAGGAAAAATGCTGTTGAGTTGCATTATGGAAAGTGTAGGATCCAGTGTTTTTAGAGTATGACCCATCCTAGAGACAGTAAGAATTCTGCTTGGTTGGTTTTGACCATTCATGTTTTAGTCTGTCTCTCAAAAGTCCCCCACCGTCATTGAAGTGAGGTACTTAATTGCTGGAGAGCCTTTTTTAAGGAGGAATCATGTGGAGCTAAAACTGGTATAACAGTGAAAATTGAGACACAAAATCAACTAGATGGGCACTGAGAGAGAACAGACCTCCACAAAGGCTGATGGCAAACAACGTACACTGGACTTCTGAGAAATGATCTGAATGTCATGAGTTCTTCCCTGGCCCATTTCCAATTCCTCCAAAAGGTTCAGTGCAAATCAATAGGGAATTTTTTACTTAATCCTGCTTGCATATAACTATCGTGTGGCTACCATTAACATTTCACATAGATACAAATGCAAGCCCTTTCACTGGCGATGTCATACAGTTGAAAGAAGGAATTGTTTTGTTCATTTCCCATGCTTTTCAGATGTGCACAGAAAGTACCAGGAGATTATTTTGTTTGCAAGTGCTGAAATGTTTTTTTTCCTGATGCATTATTTTTATGAACACCTGAAAAAATGAGCTGATGGAGAGAATGGTGATTGGAGGATTTCAAATAAGGGACACACTGAAGTTTCATTCAAAGACAAGACAGTTTCTAGATGGTCACTTGTCAACTGTGACCCTCTTTTTGAAGACATTGTCGTGTCTTTGCATTTCTTTTCATGATTTCGTTCAGGGATTAAGTTGCTGAGGAATTATGTATAGAATGATAGACCGGGCCCTCCTCTGATAACCAGTTATATACTGCTACTTCTAATACCTTGTCATAACAGGCTGTTGTAGCCTAGAATCAGTCTGCTGTTTAAACCAAAGCATTCATATTAACACTGTTAGTGAAAATAAGCCTCGAATTCTCTAATGATGAAGTTTATGTCATGTCTACATATTCACAAAAGGACTTTAATTGTTAATTTTTTAATAAGCTTAAAAAAAATTGTCTTTTTGCAAAAGAGAACTATGCCACATTGGAGCATAAAAGTTTCAAACTAGATATGTTATTGTATCTCAGCTCCTGACTTTATTCTGTTTTACTCTCCGTACAGTGTACTGAAGCACTCTGTGGATGCCACCTTTGAAGACCAGGGTCCAAGTCCAGGCTACCGGATAGAAATGTCCATCTTCTATGTGGTCTACTTTGTGGTCTTCCCTTTCTTCTTTGTCAACATCTTTGTTGCTCTGATCATCATTACCTTCCAGGAGCAGGGAGACAAGGCCTTGTCTGAGTGCAGCTTGGAAAAGAATGAGGTAGAGCAAAGACATGAAAAGCAACTCTGAGCTGTATATTATTATTACTGTTATCATTACCTCCATTAACAGTTTTAACTCTCCCTTTTGTTTGTTGGACTTCAATTTCATCGATAGTTATTAATGGGTTTGCATGAAACATGTAAGGAGGGCTTTTCCTGTCACTGAGGAACCTTTCCTGGGATGAGACAGAGAATAGTGAGGAGCTGATTTCTTGGAGACGTAACCAAAGTGTCACCTTTTCCAAAGGAATCTTGTTAATTGATCATAAGATCACAGTGCTGTGAAAGTTGACGAAAATGTTTGAATTATTCTAGACATACATGCATCTCTTTTAATGCTAGTCACTGAATATATCTATTGTAGTCTAGCAAAGTAAAGTTCCATCAAAGACGCAGTATTTGGAAAAATATGACTGTCTGTTGTAAAATACTTATCACCCCTTGAATGAGGCTTATATGTTTTGGTTAAAAAAACATCCTCAGGACAGTCATACATCTCTAACAGCTGTTTTTTTGCTTGGGATGTATAGTCCCTCAAGGTTTCAATAATTTCTAAATCTTTTCTCAGCTTATCAACTTTCCAAGCTTTTTGTTTATTTGATACTTATCAATTAGCCATAATGAGCACCAGGGACTAAAATGTATGTTCACTAATTGTAGTGTTTTTGTCTAGATTGGTCAGTTCTAGATACCAGCTGCTCACATCAGTGCCTATTTTGAATGGTCGGTAGCAAGTGAATCCTTTTGTCCACCTAATCCTGAGGTTTGGGAGCAGTTTCCTTTCAAATAATGAAGACAATGAAGCAGAAGTGTGGTTTCTTTGTTACAGAGGGCTTGCATCGACTTTGCCATAAATGCCAAACCTCTGACACGCTACATGCCTGAGAACACACAGTCCTTCCAGTACAGGATGTGGAAGTTTGTGGTCTCTGCTCCATTTGAATACTCCATCATGATCATGATTGCTCTCAACACTGTGGTACTTATGATGAAGGTAAACATTTTAAGAGGATATTAAGAATTCAATACAGATTTGATATAGCTGCTTAAGCCTTTTCAGACTTTTTGTGAAATCATACCAAGATTCAGTAGCTCCAGCAAAGAAAAGTTTGACATTTTAGGACATGTTCCCTTTCTCACCAGGAGTTAGATGTTCAGACCAATACCACTCTGAGGTCTGTAAAGTAAATATGAATCTACAGCTAACAGTTGCTTTTGCGTAGCATAAAGACTGGAAACAGAGGGAAACAGCCTGCCTGTGTCTGTCCAGTTATGGGGGTTATGTCAGCCAAGCTAAGCCAACCAGCTGTTTGCTGTAGCTTTATATTAAACAGAGAATGTTACAGAGAGTTGTATTGATCTCCTCATGTAACATTCGGTGAGAAAGTGGATAAGCGTATTTCCTAAAAGGTTGAGCTGTTTCTTTAACACTGTTACACCTACAAGTCGGCAAGAAAAACATTCATCTCTTTCTTTTAGTTCCATGGAGCTCCAGACTTCTATGAAGCCATGCTGAAGAACCTCAACATAGTCTTCACTACTCTCTTCTCTCTGGAGTGTATCCTCAAGATAATTGCTTTTGGTCCACTGGTGAGTGACATTTACAGAGCAAATCTAAAAGTCATGAATTATAAATAAAAACCACTGATTTTCAACTGCTATTACTCAGAACTACCTGAAAGACGCCTGGAATGTATTCGACTTTGTGACGGTGTTGGGCAGCATCACAGACATACTGGTGACTGAAATCAATGTAAGAGCACACTACCCTATCCACTCCAACCTCACCTCAAAAAGGCTAAATGCGTTGTATCCACACAGCACTGCTATAATGTTATGAGTTGGGGCTGGGACAGCCTGTACAGCAAGCTTTGAGCAATAAAGTTAAGCAGCCATATCAGTAAAGACAATCACATGGCAGTGGTCCAGGGAGCCTGAGAGCTTTAGGCAAAGGAAGTAGGGAGGGTCTGATACAGGGGCTGATGATGGACGGCTTCTCTGAATCTACCTCGGACAGTAATTTTAATGTGTGGTTTACAGTGGAGAAATATTCTGGTCTGTTTTCTGTGTTTGACAGTTTATTTATTCTTTCTAGCCTATTTTATATGCACTTAGACATATACATGTGTACATTGTGAAGTAACCTTGGACTGATTCACATGTGTGTATTTGTTGACCTGTTTCTGTTGTGCAATATGACTGTTCCTTTTCTCTCACTTGTCCTTCCTCCCTCTTTCTCTCTGCTGTCATTTACCCATTCTCTCTCCCCCTCTCCCTATCTTTTTATTTCTGTAACTTTCTGTCTTGCTCTCTCTCTCTCTCTCTCTCCCTCCCTTTACATTTTCATCTTGTTGATTGTCATCACTGGTGTTGCCATGCGCTGGTCCTAACAACACTAGACGACGGTGAGTGACATTCTGTTGCCATTCTCTTCTCTTAGCTTGCATAGTCTTTTATTTGATATATAAAACTTTAGTCCTGGGATTTAGTATTTCACTGCCATAAAGTTGAGGAGCTTATGAGAGAGGCACTAAAAGAATGGTCAGATGTGATGTGACAGAGGCCCAGATGTCCTGACATTAGTCCCTTGAAGACATGTATCTTGTTACATACAGCAAATATGATAGCAGTCCTTTGTGTTGATCTCGCTTAAATAACTACAACATGGCACAAGTCTGAACTGAATGTCATTACATTACAGTTTTTACAGTTTTTTACAGTTTTAACACATTTTTACAAAAATGGGTTTTCAAAATTCATCACACAGTCAGCTCAACAGCAGGCAACTGTAGCTCATTTTTAATTGCTTTGACACAACATGCATTCAATGATCACAGTACATTTTGGATGTGAGATTAACTGTTGTGCTGAGCTGCATGTTGGTAGAGAGAGGTGTGTGAAGAGTTTCCAAAAGCTGCAGCAGCACAAGGTGCGGAGAGAAATGAAGTGCACATCTTCGTCTGCAGCAGAAGGAGCTACATCTTTTAAATTTGCAACCAGTTTGTAACACAGGCTTCCTATTCAACATTATTAGCATCCTTGCCTAAACTGAGATTACTCTGGCATCATCAGGGTTACTTGCTTAGACTTGACAAAGCTCCTCCAATGCTACAAGGCTGTTTTCTCAAACTAAGTAGTACTATCCATGCTGGTTAAACTGATGTTTAAATATTAAATCAATGGAGTACTCCTTTATGGCCCAAAGCAGGTGGTTTGTTTCTGGTCAGTCATCACAGCAAGTTTTAATTGGCTTATCTTGCATGAGAATGTTGTTCTTCTGGGGTGCATAAAATGTTTCATATCAGGGACAGGCAGTCATGTTCAAGTATGGGCCCACAGTCTACACATTTTGTTACCTGAATGATTCCTCTAGCGCAGAGTGGATCAAAAACTTGGTTCATGCTGTGTGTATTTGTGTGTTTATGTGCATGGGAGCAGCAGGGTGCACCTTCTTTGAACTGTAGTTTCAGTGCATGATAATCACGCACTATCTGCACTGTTTCGGATTAAAGTATAGGTTCACTTTTATATTAAATTTCCTCTTGCTTCTACAATCAGTATTTCCTTGCTTGGCTAGCCGATCACCTTGGGGGTAATGGCTTCATCCATGTCCCATTATGGTTTGTTTGTTATTTTGAACACGTTCAATTTGGTGCAGATCTGGCTTAAGGGACAGATCCAGGAAGTTTTTTTATTACTTTTCTTCTATTCTTACAGAATGAGGATTTTGTCACTAAACGCTTACATTGAAATGCTTTAAGAAGTGATATCTTTGCAGATAAAAACGCCGTCAGTGTACATATGGACATGTCAGTATTGTTTTAAGACAGACTTAAAAATTTGTCAACCTAGTGCTCGCCAGTGTGTATGCACCCAGACATTTCAGCTGCAGACACAGGTGAATCAATTTGGGTAGTACAGCAGCATACCTTATTAGCATTCATACACATACACTTTATTTTAGTTGCTGGAAACCTGTAGACTTTTAACCTTGCACAGCATATGGTGTATTATCCCTGCTCTAGAAGAATGAGTCATGAGGATTATGTCAGGAATGTCTCTCTTACGCCTTATCAGAGGACCCAGATTAATTTAATTCAATTCAATTTTATTTATATAGCGCCATGAGATAATATGCTGAAACAAACAAGATTAATTCAATAAATTGCTAAAGTCATTAGTGAAAAAATTATAAAGAATTTGGAAATAAATAAAACACTGAAACATTAACACTGAATTTTTTTTATTATTTATTTATTTATTTATTTATTTTCATTGCGGTGACTACATTCAGTTAAATGATTGGATCTTTAATGCACCTTGAAAGTATTTATACATGGGCTTTGTATGTTCTTGTTCAAAACATGCTTGTTTAAGGCAGCCAGCATATCAGCAACTGATAATTTGTAACCATCTCAAGTGACTTTTAAAGTGATTAAACCCTGATAATAGTGTGTTTATCAGTGAGTGATGGGGGTATTTGGTTGGTAAGTGCTTGATGTCCCTTCTGTGTCTAACAGGACAGACTGCTAAACCTGAGCTTCCTGAGGCTGTTCAGAGCTGCGCGGCTCATCAAGCTGCTGAGGCAGGGATACACTATCCGCATCCTACTGTGGACCTTTGTTCAGTCCTTTAAGGTGCTTGCACATATCATCATATGTTCACTGACATGTGCAAACATACAGAATGTACGGTATATTAGCATCCACATCCACATGCATGTAATCTAGTTTAGTTTTGCAAACTCAGGCAACCACATAAGATATCTCCCCGCACACACAAACTCAAACATCATGCTTGGAATAATTCAGAGTGGGTATTTATAATTAATTGTGTTTTGGTTCCATTGTTCCCTTTAGGCCCTGCCTTATGTTTGCCTGCTGATTGCTATGCTTTTCTTCATATATGCCATCATTGGGATGCAGGTGCGTGAAGCTGCTCTGCTATGGTCAGATAGGTTGTGATATTCATACAGGGGTTCATCATTAAAATGTTATGGCCTAAACATAGAAAACATGAATGCACTTTGCAAAGACAATACAAATCCATTCCCTCTCTGTGTCTCTGCTGTAGGTGTTTGGCAACATTGAGCTAAATGAGGACACAGCTATCAATCACCACAACAACTTCCGCACATTCCTCCAGGCTCTCATGCTGCTGTTCAGGTATAAGAAGCTTTAGTATATATATCTTGTGAACACATTAGTTCACTTGGACCAAATAAACTGTTTTCCATTAAAAAAAAAAAAGCTATCACTTAGGTAATTAGAAAACTATTCCAAAACCATAGCACTGTTTAAGTGGTCTCCGGGCTTGAAGACAGTCAGACAATCCAACTTAATTGTAAGACTCTTCAGAACTGAGGGGGCAGTGGAGAAAGCAGAAACTGGATACTGGTGGCAGAATTAGTGATGTGTGGGGGTGTTGCCCAAGGTCCTCACATCGTAGAGTCTATGGTCCTTACTTACACTGGCACAAATATTAGTATTTAAAGGTAATATTAGTATTTGGACAGGGATACAATTTTCACAGTTTTTCCTCTGTACACCAACACAAAAGAACCAAGATATGATTGAAGTGACGACTTTCAGCTTTAATTTAATGGGGTTAAAAACAATATTACATCAACTATTTAACATTTAGAGCCATTTTTATACATATTCCCTCATTTTCAGAGGCTTAGAAGTAATTGGACAAGCAAACCAACAAACCATTCCTTCACTTTAGGAATGCACCACCATCTGTCTGATAGGTTTTTTTTGTTTGTTTGTTTTTTTAGCCTAATGATGCCTCCTTCATTTGCATCAACACCTGTTTGGAGCGCATATTAAAAGTTCCCATGAACAGCTACCAAATGCAAATTCAATATTTGGAATCAACTCCAGATCTTTTATCTGCTTCATTTCGTCATGAAATAATGAGGGAACAAGCTACACGTGACCATGAAACTGATCAATTGTCAATTGCCCAATTACTTTTGAGCCTCTGAAATTAAGACTATGAATAAAATGGCTCTAATTCATTAATAGTTAATGCAATTTTTTTTTGAAACCCCTTGAATTAAAATTAATAATCTACACTTCAATCACAACTTCATGGCTTCATTTCAAGTCCATTGTGGTATTGTACAGAGGCAAAATAATGAAAATTGTGTCACAGTCCAAATACTTATGCACCTAATTATATGTGTTTTTTGAAAATGTCCCATCCATAAAAACGCTAGTCCTTTTATTCCTTAATACACACTGATTTATCCGGTGTATTGAAGCTAATGGACAGCATTTTTCATTCCTGTGTTTTCGACTCTGATCCTGCCTCGTGTTTACGAGATCATACGACTTAGTTAAGAATTACAGATTTCAGTAATATTCATTCCACTCTTCCACAAAGTCAGTGTTCAGCAAGCCTTCAGTTTGATTTGACCTCAAGAGAACTGCTGCCTCACTGTAACAGGAAGCAGGAATAAGCTCTAGTTGCACTCAAAGAAACATTGTCTGAGTACAGCTGTTCTGTTAAAGTTGCACTTTAAGATTTAAATTTAAAATTAAAATTCACCATCCATGAATGTAACAAACAGTGTACAGTTGTTGATCTGGCTCTGGCCATATTGATTCTTTTTTATGAAATGAATTATCAGTTTGATTTGAATTTGAAAATATCTGGATATCAGCCATGGGCTTAATACACTCTTGAGAAGCACCATATCATCAAGCACAATGGGCTTGGTGTTACACTGGCAGGAGGGATCTCAGGTAGCCACAGGTCCTGTTTTGTATTTGGAGTTAAGAGGTTTTACCATCCATTTACCATCTGTTTTCTCAATAAGCTTCTTACTGTAAGACACGAGGTCCCACAGGGAAACAAAGTTTTCCACCAGTTTTAATTGTTTCACCAGAGACTTTCTGTCTGCATGTTTTTGTCTGTGCTCCTCACAATGATTGAAGGTGGGTTGGCTCAGTGGGAAGAAGGCGTACTTTTGAGCACTGATCAGAAATTAGTAACTTTGATTCAAAATATGATGTCAGTTGATGGACTGTTGTTTCTAATGCCAGGCTACCATATTACCATAATTTAACATCACTCTGGTGTAAGGAAATGATCATTTCACTATCAAATTGGTCCCTTGTTGAGGCTGAAGAGCAGACCTGTGAAATGTTGCCAGTCCTTTATGTCTTTTCTGTGTTTCTTCTTCTATCTGTGTTTTTATGTGTGTCAGGAGTGCAACAGGTGAGGCTTGGCACGAGATCATGTTATCATGTCTGAGTCACCAAGCCTGTGACGAGCAATCAGGGACCCATGGAAAAGAGTGTGGAAGTGATTTTGCCTACTTCTACTTTGTGTCCTTTATCTTCCTCTGCTCCTTCCTGGTCAGTACTGAAACACACCATCACATAGCCACTGTGACTGGAAGCCTGTGTCGTAATCTGTCAGGTCACACTAGCCTTGCTGATAAGCTCTTCTTTTCTTGTGTGTAAATAGTTTGACTCACTGTGTATGTCTAATTATTTTTAGCTCATTATTTTTAAGATTGTAGTTTTTATACTCAATGAACCAATAACTGTGGCCACATTCTTTTTGTAGTTCTTGTTAAGTTTACTTTTTTAAAACGTGCTTTTGAAAGAAGTTGCTTTTTTACATACCTCACTTCCAAGACAGATCAGCTTTGCTGTACAGTTAATTGTAAATATAATCAATCAATATTATTATCAATATTATCAATGTTATATTGTTATAATGCCATATATTATTTTAAAGTCAGCTACTTATGGCCCAACACGTAGTGACCTTTAGCTTAAACAGTCAGGAGCATCCTAATGTCATGCCTTCCATTCTGCTACTTCATAATGATCATAATGTTTTAAGTTGCAGTCCAACAAGTTGCCCATCTAAGTTCATCCAAATGTCTTCAAGACATACAGTAGGTGGACTAGAGGCTTGGAGACATAGTGACTACTTGCAGGGCTAATGAGTGAACTGCCATAGCTATCCAGCACAACACTGGCATTATTCAAGTTAGTTAGCTCAACAACCTGGAGAGCAACTTGTCTTGCTGGGCTTCATCACTTGTTTATACTTTATTCAAGTGGCATCAGCTCATCATACCAGTGCCATTAAGATAAATTATTTTCCCTCCAAATTTCTTAATTACTGTTTTAAATGTTGATATAACCAGGTCAGAACAGTGGTGTAATCCAACCCTAATGTCTGTGTTGTAGATGCTGAACCTGTTTGTGGCTGTCATCATGGACAACTTTGAATACCTAACGAGAGATTCCTCCATCCTGGGACCTCATCACCTTGATGAGTTCATCCGGGTTTGGGCTGAGTACGACCCGGCTGCGTGGTATGTTCAAACTTCCCTCTGGGCCCCAGAGAATATCATACAGCAGGTAAAATAAGTATTGAACACGTCACCATTTTTCTCAGTAAATGTATTTCTAAAGGTGCTATTGACATGAAATTTTCACCAGACGTTGGTGACAACCCAAGTATTCCATACAAAGAAAACAAAACAAATAAGTTCAGAAAATAAGTTGTGTAATAAAATGGAATGACACAGGGAAAAAGTATTGAATATGCTTACTGAAATTCTAATACTTTGTACAGAAGCCTTTGTTGGTAATGACGGCTTGACAGCTGAAATGTCCACCCTCGTTTCATCTTCAGCATCCTGTTAGATGGAAGCAGATTTTTATCAAGAATGTCTCAGTACATTTTTCCATTCTTTCCTTCAATTATATGAAGTACGCCAGTAGTATGCTGAAAAACAGCCCCACACCATGATGTTCCCACCTTCTAACTTCAATGTTGGCATGGTGTTTCTGGGGTGATGTGTATTATGGCATCCAAAGAGTTCACTTTTGGTCTCATGTGACCAGACTATATTCTCCCAGCATTTCACAGGCTTGTCCAAATGTTGTGCAGCAAAATTAAAGCCAGCTTCAACATGCCTTTTCTTTAGCATTGGAGTCATGCATGATGAGCCTGAGTACAGGCCATGGCGGTTGAGTGCATTACTTTGTTTCTTTGAAAAAATTGTAGCTGCTAATTCCAGGTCTTTCTGAAGTGCTCCACTAGTGGTTATTGGCTCCTGGACAACTCTTCTGATAATTCTTTTCACTCCTCTGTCAGAAATCTTGCGAGGAGCACCTGGTCGTGGCTGGTTTATGGTGAAATGATGTTCATTCCACTTGCGGATTATGGCCCCAACAATGCTCACTGGAACATTCAAAAGTTTAGAAATCCTTCTGTACCGCCACTATGTTTCGCAACAATAAGGTTGCAAAGGTCTTGAGAGAGCTCTTTGCTTTTACGCATCATGAGATGTTTCCTTTGTGACACCTTGGTAATGAGACTCCTTTTTTATAGACCATCAGTTGGGACTGAACCAGCTGATATTAATTTGCTTTCTAATTACTGATAGATTTCAGTGTCTTGGCTTTCCAGGCCTTTTTGAACCTCCCTTTCTTCATGTGTTCAATACTTTTTCCCTGTGTCATTTCACAATATTACACATAATTTATGGACATCTATGGTTTTATTTCTTTGCATGTGTGTATTGCATGAGTTGTTGCTGAGATTTGGTGAAAATTACATTACAATGGCCCCATTAGAAATATATTTACTGAGAAAAATGTTGATATGTTCAATACTTATTTTACCCGCTGTAGAAAGTAGAGCAGGGGGTTAAGAGATCCTAACATTTCCCTCTCTTCCCCGTTTGTGACTAAGGTGACTTAATGAGGCTTCATGCACAGGCGTCACTCCTGTACCTTTTTTCTATGCAGTCAGCCCACTGATGATCATTGTTTTATTTTAAGCTGTCCTGAACATTTGTTTATTTATGTGCTTGTTCTTTTCCACAGCGGACGGATTTCCTATAAGGATATGTACAATTTGTTACGTGTTATCTCACCCCCCCTTGGCTTAGGGAAGAACTGCCCTAATAGGGTAGCATACAAGGTTTGCAAATACCAGACATTTCCGTCACTAGGGTGCTTTTTGTACCTCTATACCAAGAAATTTTTAACTGAATGGCTGTGCACCGATGAAATCGCCTTTAGTCTAGCACCTGCCCCTCCAAACTGACTGGCTTTGGTTGATGATGCCAGAGTGGAAACAAAGCTTTCAAAGCCACGGCATTGTCCCAACATGCCGCCTGCCATGCCTACTTTCTCCTGTCTTTGATGTTTAGATGGCAGACAAATTTTGCTTCCCATTTTCATCAGAGAGTAATTTAAGAAGAAGTCCTGTAAAGTTTTACAGACTTAAAAAGAAAAAGCGTTCTCAAAAGGTTTAAAAGAAATGTGAACACCACTCTCAGATCTTTAAAACAGCTGAATGAGATCAAAAACTGTGTGACGGATATGATTTAATTTTTTTAATCTAGTTTAATCTAGTTAGGCTATGAGTGAAAGCCTCAAACACAAGCTTGGGCTGGCATTGAAACCTTTGTCTCTGTATACCCTGGTTGAAGTACCAGTGGGATGTTTGCAAGCATGCTGAGGCAGACATCCCCGTTACAATGCTGTCATTTCTTTTCCCTCCCATCAGCATCCTGTGTGTTGGGTCAACCCATTCTCCTTCCTTCTCTCCCCTCCTCCCATTTCCAACCAGACTCACTCTTTTCCATCCCATGTTTCCTCTCAGGGATCCTGAGCTCCACAGTGATGCATCACCGTGCCGCGACAGTGGCCGAGGATGGCATCCACTTTACATTTCACTTAAGGAAATCTATTAACAACAGATTTCTGTTTTTCCATTATTCTCTTGTTTTGTTGATTCCTTCCCTTTGTTCCTCTCCTCCTTCTCTAACTCCCCATCCTTCTCTTTTTTGGGTTTATTTTTGATTTCCTTCCCTGTGAAGTGGCCGTATCAAGTACCTCGATATGTATCAGATGCTGCTCCACATGTCCCCACCCTTAGGTTTGGGAAAGAAATGTCCACCAAGAGTCGCCTACAAGGTAGACCCTCTCCTTCCTCTACCTTCCTCCCTGTGCTCAGCAACTTTTCTTGCACTGGCGTGAACTAAAGCCGGTATCTATGCTCTACAGTGGTCCCTCGTTTCTTCACTTTGTTTTTGCTAGCACGCTGATATTTTTGGTGTAAGCCCCTACTCCATCTTTACTGTCTTTACTGTTTCTTTAAGCATAGCTGCTTGTGTAGGATAATCCCCATCGCTAATGATAATAACATAGAGCTTACGTAAAAAGAAATCAAGATATGTTAATTAAGACATATTGTGTTTATTGGGGAAACTTGCTCCAATGTCACTATTTCCTTTGAATGGTACGCCCTAGTTGGGTTTTTTTTATTTTGTGGAGCATTGTATATGTGTGTGTGTGTGTGTGTGAGAGAGAGAGAGAGAGAGAGAGTGTATAGCTTCTGTTGCTTTTCTGTGGATGAAATTATTTCTATGTATGCTTTGTGGTTCTGTCTTTGCTACCCTTGCCCTCTCATTCTTTCTCACAGTTCATCTCAGTATGTCCACTGTTGGAAATGTTTGTGTGTGCCTGTGTGTGTGCTTGTCTGTGTGTTACAACATTACTGCTGCACAGCGTTAACAAAAGTATGTCAATATGATTCTAACTATTTTTATTTTACTGAATAATTTTACTGAATATTGATTGAAAGGAACAAGAAATGGAATCCATTTTTACCTGATATCAATATGTGATTGGTGTCTGGATGTCTCATCTTAATCAGGAAAGCCACATGTCATTGCAGGTGATCGCTGGTGATCATCATCAAGAACATGTAGTGATGGTCATATTTTGATCGGATCAGAGTTAGCCCAAGGGTAGCAAGCATCCTTATTGTCTATGATTAGCTCCTTACAGAACAAGTATCATTAGCCTGGTTAGAGAGGCTACATATGTAGATGCCTTGCATGCATGTGTTATCGATATACCCATTTTATTCCATTTAAAGCTCACTAGGCACATATGCCACAAATGCTTTCCAGGCTGCCTCTGGCTTCTACATTTTTTTGACTCTTAGAGTCTGATCATTTGAACACCAAAAAAAGGATTAACTGATAAAGCCCTTTGTAAATTTTCAATCTTTGTGGACCTTTTACCTGATCAAATTCTGATATTTCAAAGTCTCATTTGTTAGTGAAGTTCAGAAAAATGTGTTAATCATCTTACAAGCTTTCCTTTAATAATAAGAATGAATGGAACTTAGTTTATCAGGGCCAGCTGGTTTAGAGGCCTAATGCTTTCAGCTGTCTCCTTGTTTTGCCATTTTTTTGTTGAGAGTGACCATCAGTCCACAAGTCTTACTACTTAAAAATACATGTTGCGATCTGCTCAAAAGGAGACTCCGAATGATAATACCGGGTGTAAATGCAAAGGCCAATGATCAGATAACAAATCCAGATGCAGATTGCATGTTATTACCAGGTTGACATTGTATTGACGTTGTATTAAACCCATGATGACACAAGGTTGCATATCCACAATTTTTGAATAAGGCTGTAAAAATGTTTACAAATAAGGCCTAGTTAAAATTAATATAAGAATATTAAGTGAAATGTCGGTCACCCTGTATATTTAGAGAGCTGCTTGTCTTTCTTAATTTCTAGCTGCTAGTATTGCTGTCTCCCTAATTGGCTGTGCAGCCTGTGGTTGTGTATATGTGTGGGTGAATGTCTGATCATATGAAAAATTAACATGGTTTTACAAGTTTGTGTGTGTTTGTGTTTGCCCCTCAACTCTCCATCCCCGTCTCATTCTGACTCTGGTCTTCCTTACTCTCTGCACTGCCACTGAGAGCACATGTATATGAATGCTTTTTGTGTTCAGGGGAGCTCAACTCTTTCAGCAACAATCCCACATCATTCTGTATACATCTAGTCGTGCCATTAGTCCTATATGAACCAAGTCTTACTGCTAAGGCTGCCCAAGCTTGGTGGAATAGACACATATTTTTACTAGCTGCCACTATACATGTAGAGCATACTCAACCTCCTCAACTCAAGGTTGATGATTGTTAGGATGGCAACCACAGAGTCGAGCTCCTGCGACTGCCGAGGCACCTTCATGGTTATGCGTTACATGCCTTCTCTCACCTTTTTTTCGGTCAATGTCAGTCTTGCACCAGTGCACTTTGACTTGCAGCATAGTGCATAATGTAGCCAACAGCAGTGAATGTGAATGTCTAGTTTGTCTCCTCTGTACATACTTGTAGAGAAGGCTTTTTGTGTGCTGAATTGAGTCACAGTCCAATTTTATCAACATGGCCAAACATTAAACTAAATTTATCAAAGCACCTTTATGCTAAGAGAATGAATCCATGGAGGGTATTTGATCACAGCAGCACACAGATCGTTTTTCTCTGGGTGGATCGTATGTTCTGATTAGGCTGTTTGTTATCACTTTGTTATCTAACATCTATCCGTCCTCACTCATCTCCTCTTCTCAGCGTCTGGTCAAAATGAACATGCCCATTGCTGATGACAACACCGTCCACTTCACCTCCACTCTGATGGCCCTGATTCGCACCGCCCTGGAGATCAAACTGGCCTCAGGTCAGAGAAACACAACACACATGATTACAATCATAGATATTAAAAATGACTAAGATGACTAATGTTAAGGTATTCTTTAAAATAGTCAATTTTCCTCTCATAGTTCCAGTTAAAAGCCCTACAGCTGCTTTTCAAGCCAATAAGAAAAGACACCAATGTTCAATATATATACATATATATATATATATATATATATATATATATATATAGTCGGTCACTTTACCAAATAAAGTCAGTTTTTTTGCGGTGCACTTAAACTACTCCCAAATAACTGACAAAGTAAAAGAAAATGACAGATGACAAATGTCTTAAAATGTCTTAAAATGCCACCTTCAGCAGCGAACCAGACCCAGCCAGACAGATGTAACAGGTGCATTCAAGAGCCAGCTGTTTTTTTTGCTGTCAGAGCTGGAAATGAGCAAATCAGGTTCCCATTGGGCATATGACAAGGTTTTGTGCTGTGCTGGGCCCATCTATTGAATTCTCTCTCCTGGCTTCACTGCCTCTATATGTAATGTAAATACGGGTTTCTCAGCAGCTCCCATACAACATTTTCTTCTCTGTGTCGTAAATCTAGATCAAATTCCGTGTCTCGATTGAGGAGGTTAAAACTGTCTCTCTCTGGGCTTCTAGGTATGGTAGCCCAGCGATTATCTGATGCTGAGTTAAAGAAGGAGTTGTCCACAGTGTGGCCCAATCTCTCACAAAAGACCATGGACCTGTTGGTGACGCCACATAAACGTAAGTATTACACATTCACTTAAAGTGCATGATCACTTAAATGGAAGTTCATTATAACGTAGAATGACACATACTTTTTAATTAAACCTAGGTGGACACGTTCTTCTCTAAAAATGTCTTTTTTTACTGAGCACTAGCACACTAATTAAACAAAACTGTGTGTGTCTGTGAAAGTTTGACTGTAAATTCTCACACCATTCCTAATCTTTTTTTCTCACATTTTTAATAGAGCATTATTAAGTAATTAGCCTGGATGTCTCATTGTAATTACTCTGGTGACAGGACGTAACGAGGCCTTATGGCTGGCGCTACAAGGTGCTTTGAAATTGCCCTCTTCATCAATCTATTTACTCTCTTTTAGAACCAATGACAGATAACCTCAGTCAGGAAAAAAAGTATGCATATGCTTTTTTTTTGTTCATATTGTTGCATCAAATGAGTCTGTCAGCAACCACAGTTGAGGGCTGAAATTTTAAGATAAGTTATGTGGTGATTACTTTGTGAGCAGAGAAAAACTGCGGCTCACATGACAAATTTATCATGGCAGCAATGCAGGGACTTCTGTTATTGTATCGTAGATTTATCCGTATCCATAACATTCACTAACTTTCTCTTCTAAATTCATTTATCTAAATGTGTAGCTATAATCTCTCTTCCCTAAAACATTTCATGGCTTGGCATGGCTTACCTGATCAAGAACCCGCGACTTGGTAATTGACTCACCCCCCTCTAGCATAACCCTAACACAATATACTGTTTAGAAAGGCTCTGATACAAGGCTGGAATTCTAGTTATAAGCATAGTTACAAATATAAAAGAATGTGGACACTCTTAAAAAAAATACCAGAGTGTGTAAAATTATGCACAATGTAGTTTCCTCAAATTACACAACAAAATGAAAAAACTTTGTTTTGTGATAAGATTCCCAAAGGCAGTGCATACTGTTGCAGAAAATGACCATTGTATGACTCTACAATTGTCAGTGATGAAAAATAATGACAATTATCAAGTGTCCAAAATCTCAGTTTGCTCACTATTGTATAAACTACAATGAGTGCCCACTATATGGTGAGCAGTGGATGGGGGAGGGATTTCGAACGCAGCCCAAATCTATCAAAAGATTGTCAGTTTCTTACTTGAAAGGGTGCCATGATTTTTTTTTTTTTTAATAATTTTGGGAGGATTATTTTTTGCAATAAAGAACTTTGAAGCCTTAAACAGGGGCATGATAGGTGTCTCATACCATGTCATTGCCAAAGCGACTCTCTGGGATTCTAATTGGAGGCAAAACTTTTGAGAGTGTTATGAGTTTAAAACCAAAACTTCAAGCATACAACACCCGAGTCCTTTCAGAAACCTACTCTATGAGTGACAGACTTTCGATTAGGGCTTAAGATGTAGTATGTGTATGTACCATAGTTGCCTGTGTGTGTATGTGAGCCCAGAGCCTGTATTCAACAAAACTCTAAAAATCACTCTTAACAGAGACCTCTGCTTAATTACCATTACACTCCCATAGCATTGTTACACTCAACATGGACATGATCAAAATCAAAGCAGAGAACCAGAGATACTATCTTCTAGTCCATGTATTCTTCTACCTTTTTAAAACCTGGTGCTGACATTACCAATATGACAACTTGACCACTGACTATTGATCCAGCTTTCTCGTGCCACCATGTAGCCTAATGTAGCCTTAAGCTGGTAGCCTCAAGCAGAGATGAGGAGCAGGCTACAAAGATCTGGTACATTCACTTCTTTCTTACTCCACACTCCAAGATTTTTTTACTTTTCAATCTTGTAGTCTTCAGCTTCAACTAACACTGACTCAAGTGACACCTCTGAGGATGTTTATTAGACTTCACAAAGCTGGAGACACAACAACCTTTATACAACTTCATTCACATATGTTGTAGTACTCCCCATCATCTGAAATAGGTTAGATAAAATGGAAAGGATAAGAAAACTAAACTAGAACAGGAGAGAAATTCTGCTACTTTTAAATGAGAATCTTAATTTAAATTATATGTATATTGTACCATGTTGATAATTCAGATGAGGAAGATGCATGGCAAGTGACTGCAAACAAAATTAATGTCAGCTTTATCCCTGCCAAAAAACTAAACTAAAAAACTACCATTATCTGATTTATACCATACATATTGCTTTAGATAATGTAATAAAATCCATCATGACCAATGATATTTTGTACAGTGTCAGTAAAATATGTCAGGATGTTTATGTTCTACCTTTGTTTCAGTGCTGCAGTCAAGGGTCTACCCAGAAATATCTTGGAGTCTCTGCAATTTAAGAATAAAATTTTCAAATTTTCCAAAACTTAAAAATTCTCTTAAGATTTTGAGTATTACTGAAACTAAAGAATTTCTGCTAGAAGTAGTTAAATTAATACAAGCCTAGGCGAGAACACACACAGTATGTGCTTGTGTGTGAGTAACTTTGTATGTGTCAGTCCACATGAATATATGCAGAAGACCAAACCTGCTATGCAGTTCTGAACTTTGCTTTTGCTGCCACCTCTTGGTAAAAAGTGTTCACAAAAGAGCTACACAGAGGCATTTCAAATCAGCCCTGTCATGATGCAGTTTTTGTTTACCTTAAAATCTATTTTAATTTACCTGCTGTGAATTTATCAGTTTACTCACATTAAGAAGTTTCTTTCCTTAAAACAAAACCATTAGGGCATAAAGCGGGCAAGTAGAGAACTTTATAGGAGAGATAAATGACTCAGCAGAATTTCCTCTTCTCTCCTTCCTTTTTTCTTGCACTATTCATCTTCCTCACATCATTTATTCTTTCCTCGCCTCCTCAGCCAATGAACTGACGGTAGGGAAGGTTTATGCAGCCCTGATGATCTTTGACTACTACAAACAGAATCGATTAAGGAGGCTGCAGCTGCAACAGCAGCAGCAACAGAATGCCTCCGGCTCCCAGGTACAACATCCATACCACACATGCCTGCAAACTGCATACACACACTTAGACATGCACTGAAGCACACCCACACTGGATGCAGTAGTGCAAACATGTATGCATGAGCCCACTTACTGTGTTTGCACACACTGATATATACTTGGACTGTATAGCTGCATGCATACACACATGCAAAGAAGATGCTTTTGTATCCACTTGACATACAATGGTGGATTACAAAATCTATCAGCTGCTTTCCCAGTTCAACAATTTCAGTATAAAAAGCACCAGTGATCGGTTACCTATTAATAGTTAGAATTAAAGGCACACCAACATGCCACAGCCAAAGATGACTCTGCATTTGGCTGCTGGTTGATGGTTCTTTGCAATCTTGCACATCTACTTTACAGTTGTATGTTTGTTTCTGCATACATAAAAACTCACACAGATGTACTTCACACAAGCATGACTGCGAGAAATGAATATTCTGGCCCCAGTCTCCATACCTGGGTGGCACTGAGACCCTGCTGTCAGATACGGGGCCAACAATATTCTGCCTGCTGCCTCTGAATGTCTTCAGCATGTTGCCATCCATCTCTCCTCCACAGTGCAAGGTCGGGGCTCTGTTTAAGCCATTGCTGCCTCTGACTCACATGCAGGAGAAAGACCTGCCTATGATGTTAAACAGTGTGGAGCCTCCAAGCATGCTTCAGCCCCAGCCCAAATCCCATGCCAAGTCCCAGCCACAGACCAGACCTAGCTCCAACTCCCTCAACAATGGAGGCACGCTGTAAGTTCAATGCTTAAGGAACTAAAACTTCCACATCAAAACTAAGAACTACAGTTAGGTCTAATAAATCTAGAGTAAAAACCAGCTTGTAGTAAAGTAAATTAGGGTTACTGTTGGTTTGGGTGGAGATTACTATAGCCAGGCTGAAAAATTACATTCTTTTTTACCATATAAAAATAAAGACTGAAGGAAAAGGCACTGTTTACACCTTGCCTTTGGATGCAGAGAACTGCTAGAGATTGAATGACCTCAGTGAATCCAGTGGACACATACTTACATATGTCTCCTCTCGTTATTCTAGCAATCCTTAAATGCATATGCAAGCAGGAAAGAGATCCGCCCTTCTATCACTCACACAAATGACAGAAAATGCAGCTCCTGCCTGCCATGTCTGTTTGATAAATACAGTACATAACGTTTGGGGTAGAATGCATCAAAACAGTGCCTGAAAAACTGGTGAAAAAGAAATTGGAACCACAATTGTGACTGGATTGCTTGATTTTGAAACATCATGCTCTCACTTATGGTAGTGTGTGATAAATAAAGGCTCAGTAAAATTCTCTTCTCCAGTAAAGGTTATGTTTATAATCTGTGATTTACCAATACTTTGCTCATCATGATCATTGCTCTCTAGCACAATGTTACATGCCCCTTAAGGACAATACACATACAAGAATGAAAGCACAATGATCAAAGGAAACATGTTATCAAGCCTGTATGTATAAGTATATTTATACATAAAGCCCAAAAAATTTGATATAGACTATACTAAAACTTTTGTGTACAGATACTGTGATTTATATGTACACATAAAAACCCAAAGTCCACAGAGGTAGCACTGTTGTTAACACTACCTATAAAACAGGCATATATTATGTGTTCTCTTCACCACCAGCCAAAAAAAAAATTCAATTCTGAGAACAAACTTTATCTTTCAGAGGGAATTATAACATATTTCAAAAGCTATGGACAACAACTAGTGGTAAATTACCAAAGGGTTTGCAGAAATAGACTGTTCTCCCCCGAGACAGCGGTTTACATTGACCGGCTGCCTGTTTCGTTGGTCCCACTAAAATAGTTGAATAAATCTAACTGGTTACCCTCTTTCTTGGGGAAAAAAAAAAAAATCTAAATTTAACAAAGCGTTAGGTTAGGTACATAAGAAAATATCTGTTGCAGCTCATTCAACTCCAGCCAATCACTTCCAGAGCATTTCCAGAGTGTAGCGGTTCTGTGTTGCATATGTTTTCATATTTGCTGCATCTCCTTATTTGAAGTGTGTTTCCCTTAATGTCTGTGCTTTCTCTTTTCTGTCTGTTTTGTTTTTAGGGCCTACTGTACAAAGTCAATGTAGCGTTATTACTTTAGGAGTATAAGTCACATTGTCTTATAATTCATGACTCATCAACACAATTTGGCGTTGGTGTAACACCAATCAAATAGTTATTTCAACCTTGAACTATGAATCAGTCTGAATGTTGAAGACATATCTTATATAGCATATGTCTGCCTAAACATTAGCAAAGTAGAACTACTCCTAACCAGCTGCTAGTGCTAATTACCCATTCTGATCTTGATGAGAACTAACTGAACTGCAGGGACTTTGTCTACTAAACTCGATGCATTTTTCTCACTGGCAGTACACACATTTTTTATTCAGATCAATAAATAAGAATATAGTTTAATGGGTATAGAGAGATGTCAAAGGCTGCTGGACTTGCTTTAGATTCTCATAAGTGGTTCACGTCTCATCTGAAAAGCCTCATTTCCTATTGGTATGGAGTCCTGGGCCTTTAATCTCTTTGGGATGTTCATATTTTGACTCTGTTAAAAATCATTCACTATTGCTTTTTTATAGTATTTATCTTATTGTTATTGTTGGTTATTTTATTCCGTTTCATTATCTGTATGTTAAATTACCTAATTTTACTCCATTATTGTGGTAAATTGTTTGTCTTGATTTTCCCATTTGAAGCGCTTTGTATCTCCATATAGCTTTCCAGGGCCTGTTCACTACTTTCTGTTAAAAATCCTACAATGCAATGCTCCATATTGTATGTTACAAATGTAAAAATTGCAGTTGTTAAATACCATCGGTGACGAAAAAAAATCATAGCAAGTTCCAAATGCTCAATACCCACTGAACTAGACTGTCTGTTATATGAGGAACCATGAATAAGTAAACAAGGGAGTGATTTGGGGCCCAACCAGTGAGAGTGGTTGAGGTCAGTTGTTGATCATATAGTATTCAGAGTCACAAAAATCAAGGTGTGAGCTGTCCATAAGAGCAAAACACTGACAGTGTGTGACACATGTCAAAACAGCCACACCCATCATTTTGAATGTAACCTCACAAAATACATTTGACTAATTATTCAGAGCAGCCAACATGTGTTATGGCTTTAAACTCCAAGTCTGGGATGTCTGGACACCTAGTGGCTGGTGAGTGGAAATGAAGAAGCTTTTTGCACAAGTGAAACATCCTCAAGAAATGTACCACAAGACCATTTACCTTTTGATATCCTGTGACATTGATCCCTTAAATTCTCCACAGACATGGGCAGATATACAGATAATGTAGTAATATAACGCAATTTAACATGGTTTCAAAAGACCCCTACCATGCTAGACGAATTTCGCCAAACAGAAAAGTTTTAAATGGGTTTATTTTTACAGTTTAATGTGTATTAATTATTGCACAATAGCTGTATAGCTAATATGACTATTGAATGGTAATTTAAGGTTTCACTCAACCGCTAAACTTTGCTTACACATTGTATGACTATGGCACCTAAGTAATACGTTTTCAATATGAAGATTATTAAATCTTATCAAGTTTTCAAACAAAGCTCCATTTAGGGCTCCACAGAATGATCATGGAAATGTAAACCTTTTAGCTATAAGATTTGTCTTATATGCTGAGTTATGTCGGCTATAACACACAGGCCAAGTCATGATCACAACATCAAGGCATCATCTTCCTGGGTGATGGAGAAACACAAGGAAGGGCCCCGAGCTAAGCCTAAAAGAAGCATGTCCAGGGGCCCATCAGAGGACACACCAGACCCTGCCATCATTCAGGTACTGTCCAAACATGGTGTGTATGTTAAAATGTACACGTTCTGATGTGCTCCTGTTGAGTGTGACGTGTGATTAGTACTGTGGAAAAGTACATTATACTAAATTTACCAGCCATTATTTTAAGTCAGCCTACTTATGTATCAGTGCAGGAGTTTTCAGGATGCCAGGTTTTTGTGAAGATTACAGTAACATTTGACTGTTTTTCTGGGGATCTTTTCCAAGAACTGTACCTACATTGCCTCATGCATCTAAGTGTCATCATAGGGTTCAAGTTGTTAAACATCTGCTGAAGAACAGTGTTGCTCTGGGAGAGGTAAAGAGGAAAAGTAAATCTAAGTCCACCCCAATCCAGTGTTGCTAAAGGGATCGTGTTTGTGTCCAGGAGTCGGTGGAGATGAGGAAGATGGAGACCAGTGTCAGTAGTACAATCCCTGTCTCTGGCACAGGTCTTGAGAACCAGGGCAGAGCTGCTTCTATGCCTCGACTCAGTGCTGAGCTTCAGGTAACACCTCACCTGAACCACACCACTGTTTCATTTTCACACCTGATTTTGACTTATTCTTAGTGTTATGCATATTATTTTTAAGCATATTTCAGTCACTTCAGTATTATTAGTTTCCAGCAACAACTAAATCTAAAAATCTTGTTGTATGGTTTTCATTGGCAGAATTTTAGTCTCACATATGTCTTGCATTTTTAATTCTGATGTCATGTTATTGTATGTCTGTGGGGAGTTTAGCAGAGAAAATACTGTACCTCTTCATGGCAGAACATAATGCCAATGTCACTGGGTACTGTTCAGCAGTGTTAAAACAGACTGACTCTCCTCAGTAAATCCTCAGTAAATTCCAAAGTCTGGCTTCTTCAACTGAGCCACTCAGTCACTCCTGTTCTCGCACACAGCTACATGCTCTCTCCACTGCAGATCAAAAGCTGGAAACAGCCCTTCTTCACTAACACAGTTTAATGTCTGGTTTAGGCATGTGATTCCTTTAGGATATAGCTACAGTAAGATTTAAATGTTTAACAGCCTCCATAAAACTTGTACTCATTCCTATCAATGGCCTTTAAGCACCAAATATAGCAGCAGCGGAAACTGTTTTAATAATGAGGAGCATATAGGGGCAAGTATTCAGTACCCTTGACTTTTTTCCACACTACTTTGTTGATTTATTTGTAAATGGATAAAATTGCCATTTTTTCTCATCAATCTACTCTCAATAATCCAAACTGAAAGAGTAAAACCATGTTTTTAGACTTTTACAATTGTAGAAATTAAATCTCCTATTTATAGAATTATTCAGAAACCCTTCGCTGTCTCCAAATTGTGGTCAGGTGAATCCTGTTTGTGCCTGTAATCAATTTGATATAGTTTAAGAAGGAAAATGAATAAATGCAAATACAAGGACAAAAAAAAGCCATGAAATCCGAGGAACTTTGTGTGGACCTTCATGAGGCATAGATCAGAGCAAGGGTATAAACCCAAATTTTAAAAGTGTGGGTGTTCCCATGAGCACAGTAATAACTGTGAGAAGAAGTATGGAACCACCAGGACTCCTCCTACAGTTGGCTTTCCAGCCAAAAGAGTAGCCGGGCACGAAGGACCTTGGAGAGAGAGGTGACCCCCCCGGTCACTCTGACAAAGCCTTAGAAGAACTTCAGGGGTTTTTGGCAGCAGGCAGGCCGACTGGCCCAAATTTAGGGAGGGATGAATGAGGTCCTTGAAGAAAACCTGCTCCCAAGCGCATGTCACCTCACACCGGGACAATGGTTCACCTTTTAGCAGGACAATGACCCAGGCAAACCGCCAAGACAACACTGGAGTGGCTTCGGGACAAGTCTCTGACTGTCCTTTAGTGGACCAACCAGAGTCCAGACTTAAACCCTATAGAACATCTGTAGAGACCTGAAGATGAAGATGACAGTTCACAGACGCTTCCCATCCAGTCTGACGGAGCTTGAGAGGATCTGCCAGGAAGAATGAGATAAACTGCCCAAATCCAGCTGTGCAAAGCTTGTAGAGATTTAACAAGCAGGCTAGAAGCTGCTATTGCTGCCAAAAGAGGGTCTAGAAAATATCTAAGAATGAGATAAACTGCCCAAATCCAGCGAAAGTACTACATTTTACTCATTTACAGTTAAATCCATACCACAATAAAGTGAGCAAAAAGTGAGGGCCTGAATACAGTGAAGCACTGTAAAATGTATTCCACAGATGCATGCCGGTTTGCTGAATAAGACTACATTAAAACAGTAATTAGTTCCTTTTTTCATTTATCTGTAGTTTTATTATTTTGTTTTATGAGTTAACAGAAATATAATAAAATTTCTCATATTTTTTGTTTTGAAGTTAATTTTCTCAGTTTTTGGTTTTGTTTCTTCTTGGAAAAGGATTGTCTTGTCTTCTTTTTGTTTTTTTTTTGTTTTGGTTTGTTTTTTTTGCCACAGTGACCAAATAAACACTGCACCACATGTACAACTCCCTTTCAACTACTAATACCACAGTATTGGGAGCTTTCTTTAGCAAGAGTGCTTTTAAACATGGCTTAACATACCTCAACAGGCTCAGTGAGGGAAGGGAAGGAAAAAGTTTGCTGTGCTTACATTACTGAAAATAATCCAAAAAACACTCAGTCAATGCTTTTTTGAAATAGTGTAGTGAACTAGCACAAAGAACATTTCTAATGAAAAAGTATGGACAAGCTTGGAATTACTACTCATCCAGTTAAGGCTGCAAAACTCTAAATGAATATTTCACTAGATCCCAAGAAATATAATATGCCACTCATTTCCTGAGTGATGCTGATATTGATGGATTTGTGCATTTAAAGCGCTTTCCTTTCACAGCCCATTTGGAAGAGCTGTTGTTGATCCTACTTTCACTGCAGAGGAGACATCTACAATAATCTGATTAGATCCTGGCAAGCCACCAGCTATTAGTCCAGGGTTATTTTTCTCCTGCTGCCAAATGAAAAGATGGTAGTGGCTCCAAATGGCTTTGGGCCAAAGATACATTGGAGAGGAAGACAGTAAATGGGTTAATGTAGAATTTAGAGAATCCGAGGTAATAAACAAAAGCTGTAAAAAAAAAATAAAAAAACAGATGTGGGAGGTTGCGTTTTTGCCTTGCTGTCCTATTTTTCTCACCATTTGGAACAGAGGGTAGGAAATCCTTTAGCCAATTTAAGTGGTGTCCGAATTCTGGGGCCTCCTGTCCTCAGTTGCAGTACTTTATCTGTCACTCTTGCTATTGCTTTTCTCTTGCCTAAATTGAACTCAGCTTTGCCAGGACCAGGAGATTACATCCGTCAAGACTAGTTCTGCTCTTTAAGACCCCTCTTTATGCCGTAGTGACATGGGAAACCTCAGTGATTCAATCAGTCTGGCCCAGCTGCTGACAATGAGGCGCACTCAGTTCCTTAAACCCAGGTGATATCGTAAATTAGATCTTTATTTTGCAGATTCATCAACTTTTAATACAGTATGTACAGAACTCACATTTTAATTTGTAGGGTGCGCTGCTCGGCCCCTCTCCAAATAACAAGCCTGGCAGGCAAGAACAGAAGGAATCGATACTGTATTTTTCTAGAGATATCTAAGATATCTGAGTCCAGGATGTGCTGTAAGATGCAGAGGGAGTGAGTACCGGAATTTCTGTATTGCATCTGACTGAGAGCTGACAAAAGTGGTAACAAACATTAAAGAACCGTATTTTCAGTAAATTTCTGAAAGAAGTGGGCAAGAAATAAGGAAATAGGAAGCATTTTTTGAGTATGAGTAATCCACCTCAACGACTTCAACATGAATAGTCTCCCTGTAATGTAAGCCTCTGAAATGGGCTATTGTTCACAGCCCAATCACAGTACATTTACTATTGATGCTGACGTACATTGTGCTGCTAAAACTTGTGTACCTTTACTAAAGTTCAAATACAGGGCCACAATTGGAGATAGTATTTTTAAATGTTGAAATCACTACTTGGACTTAGAGCCACAGTGTGTAGATTTAAACATGTTTTGACTTCAACTTTGGCACCTACCAGTGGTGGTGTCAGAAAAGACATGATGGCAGATGGCACGGCTCACCACTACCCACTCTGTCCTCCATATCTGTAGAGCATCAATATCCAACAGGACTGAATCATTTCCCTGCTAACAAAAAGGCTTTAATCACATTAGTATTGTGCACAAGATGGCATCCAGTAAATGGTTTGATCACTTTAATTCCCACAAACTGTAGCTACTGCTGATCTTGCTTAATTTCCTCATCTCTGTCTCCGCTGCTCTTTCTTTCTATTCCTCTTCTGCAACAGCGAGGCCACTCACGCTTCTCTCCAGGGATCCATCTAGCTGTACGTACACGCTCTCACACAACTTCCGGTGTTCGCTTGTTTGTGGTTTCATGCTGTACATATTTATCTGGTCCAGCAGGGCCAGTATTGTAACATCAAATCCAGATACTTTTCACTGTAATGCAAAATGGCAATGTCAGGTGATTACATGGGTTTACATCAGCATAGAACTATTTGCAGTATTATTCTGGACCATAAGCCTAATTGTTGTATGGCACCATACCTTAAAGCCCCTCTGTTTAGCATTTGAAAACATACAACTTTAATGCCCCCCAGTGGAAATATCAGGGCTTTTTGTCACTACACATGTTCTTACCAGCATGTCATTATGTCATTACAGTGTATACAGAATATATTTCAGCCATTTGCCCAGGTTTTAATCAGGCAGTACTGTATTTTTTAATGACAGTGTATTTCCATCTTCTGTCATCATTCATACAGTCAATTCTATGTGAACAATGACACAAAATGGAAAAAGTAATAGGGTCCAGACAGAGCCAGGATCAGCCAATATATTTGAAATACTCAGGTCATGAGACAAAACTGTCTAACAGGTCTCATATTACCAATGAAATATGTGGCAAGGTGTAAAATTCTGGTAGAGAATACTAGACTCCTTTTCCTTTAAATCATTTCGTTTTTTTGTTTAAAAAAAAAAGTAAAAGTTCAAAATATTGTAGTTAAGTGTAAAAATGCGTTATATGTATTGTATGTAGTCGTAGAATTACTGGCCAAAGTCTCAGAAAAGTAACCAAGGAAAGGAACTAGTCACTCTCCTAGTCCAGGTCAAACATGGTTGGAGTCTCATATGTTCATATTGAATTGTTAAATTGAAATTGATAAATCAAAAACTGCATACATCTGCAAACTGCATACATCTGTAAACCTATTTAAGGAGCATTCTGTCATCCTTTTCCTCAGAGTTTGGCCATCTGCACTACTTCTATACATATAAAAAAAAGTCCTCTTTAATATACGATTAAATTTACAAAAGACTCACTTTGTCGGATGTCAGTCATTTCATCAGATAACAGGAAGTTAAGATTTTTTTTCTTACAAGTGATTGTAAATAAAAGGAGGTTCATCTTAGCTCGCCTTTAAGGGAGTAACTCTCACTTTGGTTAGAACACTTGTTCCCTTATTCTTCAAAAGACAGTGACAGTGTTGGTAAATCAGCACTTCAGTGCAGGCTGGCCAGATGTTCCCACTGCTGCTGTACTCATATCTATCTGAGGCAACAGTCAGCTTCTCTGAAACCTAATACATGTTAAAAATTGTAAGAATCCGGTGTTGTGATAGTATGAAGGTGGAACCATATGATAACTTCAAGTTGTTTGTCAGACATGATTCTCAGTTATTTTCTCTGTCTTCCTCCCTCTTTCCTCAGTCTGTCCCTGATGCCAGCCCTATGAAGCGCTCAGCCTCCACTGTTGCCCCCCAGCGACCGCAGGAGGTCAACCTGAGGGACTACACCCTGGAGAAACCCAACCAGGACCGAACTCACCACCATCACCACCACCACCGCTGCCACCACCGCAGAGACAGAGATAAAGACAGAGACAGAGAGAAGAGGCAGAGGTCTTTGGATACACCTCTAGTTGGACAACCTCCAGGCTCCGCTGGTTAGTCAACACACACACACACGTTCTAGAGAGATGCTGTCAGACATAACGCTTCATTTCCTCATTCATTAAGTCCATATCAAAGCACATATCAGAGTGAATTCATTTGTAAAAGATTACACTGGGAGATTAAAATCCTGATTAGTTTGTTAGACAGAACCCATCTTTACTAACGTTGAAGATAAGTCTTTGCTAATGACATTTAATGATCAATCAGTCATCACTGTAAGAAGAGGCAGCAATGTCTTACATTCTGATATTAGATATCATAAATTTATCCGCAGATGATTGAACTAACTCTGATCAGCTGTTCTTGAACCAAAGGGTCCAGGGTTCGGCTCAGAGTTTGTATAAATTTGCTTTCTGGAACAGTTCTGAAGTCCCATTTGTTGTGTGTTTCAACCAAAACACCCTTAGGACTGTGTCATCATGTCCAGTGCAAAGTAGGACACTTGCTCTCTTTAATACTTAAGTCTTTTAAACACTTTCTTTATTCCTCAGTGACCCTTTGAGGAGGGTCTTGTGATATACAGTAGTTACACATGGAAGAAAACAAAAGAAATAGAAATAATATAAGTGGACATTGGGACTTGCTTCCCTGTAACAGAAGTCCAATTTTTCCCTATTTAGAATAAAATCATAATTAGTAAATAAATAAATAAATAACTATACAATCAAGCACAATCTGGTAAATACCCAAGACTTAAATGTGATCTTCACTGTTTTAACATGCTTAGTAAGTTCAATCATCTGTTTGTTATACTGTATTTAGTATAGTCTTCATATGTGCTTGGACTAATTCCTTAGTATTGTTTAATTAATCTGTTTCTCTAGTCATCAAAACTAAGACAAATCCATATGTAACAGATGCGTGTCACATAGATCTCAAGTCAAACATAAAGTATAAAATAAAAAGAAGAAAATTTGTCTTGGGATTTCCCTCAGTGCAATAGCCTTTATTTATTGGGGAATCGTAGTCCTCATCATGTCAGTCCACATCCTTGAGTCTGAGGTTAACCTGGGATTTACTGTGCTATCAATTGATCCCCATGATCATACCTTAAGTATGATAATCGATATTAATCAGCAGATTTTTAGGGAAATAGTTGAACATTTTTGGAAATTCAGTTGCTTGCATTCTGGAGTCTCTACTGGTTGCCTGTTAACTGCTAAGCACAAAGAAATAGCCTGGTTCATCCCTTCAGTCAAACTGTCATGTTTACACTATGGTTTTTATACAGATAAAAATATGAGATGTATCATGTTCAGCGCTGAGTTTTAGAGGTTCTGGCAGGCAGATGTTATTCACTTTGGACAGAGCCAGGCTGTCATCAAACTTTGGGGGGGGCAACTGTGGCCTAGAGGTTATCAGGTTATCAACAGCTGCTGGCTCTAGCCTCTAGCCTTAGAATTTAATGAATAGATGAATAGATATGAGAGTAGTTTTAATCTTGTCATCTAATCTCTGCAGAAATGGAAATGCTATGTACTTCTCCTTGACATACACAATGTAGTTGGGTGCAATGTCTGTTTTGTTTTTGTTTTTTTGTTTTTTTTTTGGTGTTTTTTTTGGGGGGGGGTGTTGCTTTTGATCATACAATCAGGTTTTTACAAACACTAATTATATATGATGAATCTCAAAAATGAAATTTGAAACAAAAATTCTTAATTTACAAAGTTTATCTTATAAAGTCCTTTGCAAATGAGAAAAATGTTATTGCATAATGCAAGTTATTAAGTAAAAAGGCAGGAATTAAGAAAAGGAAACTGAGAGAAGGGGACCAAGTTTAACAAGGAATCTATAAAAATGACAACTTGAAAAAGTGTTTGTTGCCAAGTACTTCTTGACAGACACAGCACCTTGTGTCAGTGTTAAAGCAAGAGTCCTGCCCCCCCCCACAGGTTCTCAGCTGTGACAGAGATCCACAGTGTTCTCTCTTGGCCATGCTTTGAGACTGCAGCTGCATACACAAGCTAATTATTACTTAGATATAAGCAACTGACAGACATCAACAGCCAGCGACCCACTAACTAATAAGCAGCCACTCTGGGCGAGGCTATGGAGAAAGAAAGATGTCAACTGTTTTATCATTTCAAACATGAAATGTTAAAACTCTGCTCTGAAAGTAAGGAAATTCCATCCTTTAGTCTTAATAGAGATGTACAGTATGCACAGAGGCAGTGTGGCTCTGGGGATGACAATGTTGGCCTGTCAGTACACCACTTTGGTCCAGACTGAAATATCTGCAGACTTGATGTCTAAACATAGGAAAAGAACAGCTGTAAATAATTAAAAGAAACGATGGCTGAATTCCATGTGAGTGCTTCAGTTTTTAGGGCCCTGGTATTGTTCATGCTGGCTGCCTGTCTTACTGCCAGGGCACAGTAAGAACAGAGGAATATCTGATTTTGTTGGCAACACCTGTGCTTTTCCTACTGTGATAAATGGCTGTGAATAATGACCATAGATTCCTATTTTTTACTGAACAGAATTAAAAACTTTGACAAGTAGACCATCTTTCTAGTCACAGTGAACTACCATTTACGTACACTTTCACCCTGTAATATTTTGCCCCCTCACGACTTCACCAGGAGAGCCAGCATCTGACCCAGCTGCCTCCAGAGAGCGAGCCCATGACCGTGGACGCTCCCACGAGAGGAAACACCACCACTCGTCAGCGGACAAGCAGCGCTACTACTCCTGCGACCGCTTCTGCAGCCGGGAACACTGCCACAACAAATCTGCCACTGCTAGCTGTGCCGCCTCCCCCAGCGAGGGGCAGGAAACCAGCAACAAGCAGGTGGGAGGGCACAGGCATGTAGAGTAGGGCCAGATGAAGCTTTAGACTAGGTGAAGGAGATTTCTAACAGGTTTCTAAAGGTTGGTATGTTTATCTGACAGTGAGATTAAGACCCCAGCGAACACACCATTTTTCCTGACAGTTTACTGCTATGAAACTGGGGGCCTCCATGAAAGCTCTGCATGTAAATGGATCCATTCTATGATGAATATGTTCTAAATTAAACTGCATCATATTAGAGGTGAGCCACTTTGACCAGATGTGTTTCTGAATACAAGCTTACTATCAGATTGCTATATATATATCTGCTTGTTAAATACTAAGATGATTGATACAGTAGTGCAGCCTTAGACTGGCGTGGTAAATATAGGAGAGGCAGTTAAGGGAAAAAGTGAGAGCAAGTGGATGAATTAAATGCAAAGTGTTGAAGTATTACTGTGATTCCTTTGCATGCTCTTACTGCTACTTTCTCCTCTGTCTGCCTTTAGCGCAGCCTCTCATGGCCTTTCACTTTTTTTCCCACTTTCTCTTTTCATCATTTTCCATCCATTTTGTCTGTCTGCCATCATCTTTCCATTGGTGCCTCTTCTCTCATTCTATCTTCTCTGTCTTTGTTCTGTCCCTTATTTTTTTCACCGTCATCTTCTGTGTCATCCCATATCACATTTTGGCGTCTTTCCTTTCCTATACTCCCTCTGGTGGCCCTGTCCGAGTGTCCTTCCCTTACCTTTCCTCTCTTACATATCTTGCTCATCGTTCTCTCGTTTCAAATTGCTTGTCCAATTTTCATCTAGGGCAGTGGTTGGGTTAAAGGCAGCCCAGTGGCACTGAGTTCCAGTTCTAGCACGCCAAGCCGCGGACGTCGGCAGCTCCCCCAGACCCCCCTCACCCCACGACCAGGGGTGGCCTACAAGACTGCCAATTCCTCCCCTGTGCACTTTGTGTCCAGCCAGGCCTCTCTGAGTCCTGGCCGGCTGAGCCGTGGCCTGTCAGAGCACAACGCCCTCCGGCACAGCGACTCCCGCCACTTCCCCTGCCCTGTCACTCGTATCAGCTCCGAGCCCTTCCTGGGCCGGGGCCACGGCGATGCCCTGGGCGGCCCCTACAGCAGCCTCCGGGACCAGCTGGATGTCTTCCAGGATGTGGCGTCACTGTCGCCCAGCCCCCGTGCCGGACGCTCATCTTGGACTGCACTGCCTCGCATGATGGGAGCCTTGCTTCCGGCTCAACAGCAGAACCTTGCGATGCCCAATGGGTACCACTTAAGCTTCGGGGGCAACACCAGCCCAGGCTCTGGCGTCAGGGCACCCAGGTATTACCAGGAGGCAGAGGAGGACGAATGGTGCTAGCATGGCTTTAAACCAACCTTTTTAATGCATTTCTGAGAGATTGTGATGAGTTTTATCATCTTCTTTGAAGGCTTTAGTTTACATTGTCACTATGTGTTTAGTGCTGTATTTTAATCCTAATTTGGAGGGCTAAGGTTAGGGAGCATATCTAAACAGGGAGAAAACTTCAAGTGAGTAATATATGAATGTGAGCCAGAAATTATCTTTTTTTATGAAAGAGAAGAGTAGACTTTTTTGCCAATATCAGATATCTTACAATAGCTATCCTTGATTTGCTTTGACCTCAGTGTTTTGTTGATGCCACCATATCGACCCTCAAACACTATACATTATAAACACAGACTATACATTAAAATAATATCTCTCGACTTTGGATGATGTAGATAAACCACCAGATGTGCTGTTTGTGATTCATAACGCCAGTCTTTATGGCAGGGAAACAACACAAGTAAACATAAGGCTGCTGTATTTACGCTGCAGGTTGAGTTGTTTCTGTACTGGTGTACCGCCCATGCTGATCTACTACATACAGGATTCTTTGGGACGTCTAAGGAGCCAACTTTTTTGATCAATACCAATTTACAAAATCTTACAGTAGCATTAATTGTTTTTCTGCCATTTGGGAGCAGCAAGCTGTACGCACAACACTAACATAGTATCTGTTTGTAAAGTTGATAAGACCAACATGTTACCAAAAGGCTACCTAATTATGCATCCAGCAGACACAAAGCAACATTAGCATTAATTTGGAAACGGGCTCGTGATCATCATAGAATAGAAGTACTGTAGCGATTCTCCTTTTAACTATGGTTTGGTCCCCTCAAGTCTGGCTCTTTTGCTGCTAAATGCTCCATTATGTTCACCAGCTAGTTGCTAACCTTTTCTGTTTGGTGCTGGGCAGGTAGTGTACAGTGGGTTTATCAGAGCTTTACCACTGATAACAACTTCTGCTGCTGGAAATCAGGCTGATATGAGCACTGAGACTGAGTCAAAACAGCAAAGATGTTGGCTGACAAACCAAAACAATAAGGTGAAAGAATCTAAAATGCTCGTTAAGGTAAGGGAATTGCAGACTGGTGATAGTTCTCTGTAGCTTTGTCACATCACACATACTATACATATTTTTTTATTGTAAGTGTAAAAAAATAGTATAGGTTCTAACTATTTATAACATGATCTGTTCTCTTTATCAGGTGAAATTATATTTGCAAAGACGTACATGATAAAATAACATGATATTGCTCGCTGTAGTCGAATAAAGACAACACCACACTCAAGATGAGTTGTGCTCTCTTTATCATCTGCTTAACAGATTTTTGGCCTTCTTCCACATTATAATCACACGCCACAGGATAACATACTGTAAAACAGAGCATTTAATTATCAAGCTGTAAGTAAAGTTAGTGACTGAATCTAACAGTAGCTGAAAGTTTTAAGTGCGTTTGAGAGTCAGTATGGCAGTTTCAACAGAAAGTGATGGCCCTGCACATCACAGAAACAGGAAAACAAGCAGGTCAATGGTTCAATGAAATGATAGTTTAAAATGTTGGAAAACCACAAAGATATTTATGGCACTGTACAAATAGCTGTGCTGTTCTTTATTTTAAGACTACCATTCTATGATTATGCCTAATCCTTACTGACATTCCCTTTGTCAAACAGATGTAGGGCTGTCACACAGGCAGCAGTGATTGTTTATCTATTAAATGTTTTTTGCAAACCTGAAGAGAGAAGCAACCTGTGGTGGTGAAAAGTACCCGACTGACTGACTGATTTGTTTTCTATAAAAATGTACTTGTAGATGTTTTCATTTCTTTGTGTCATTTTTTGTATGACATGAAAAAAAACAAAGGTGTGTTTTATGTAAACTGCTTCCGGTTTGCCATTGTTTCAGGTCTAATGTTTCTTACAGACTTCTTTGTGATGTTTTAAGACAAAGTGCCTATCCTTTTAGATATACTGTAGAAAAAAGATGCAATGTCAACTGTTTTCTAATGCATCCACACTTGAGTAGATGTTTGGTTCATTCTGTATGTAGCTCTGCAGGAAAACATGTTGTACAGAAAGCCTTATCTGCAAGGAAAGAAACGATACCTACAGTACGCTTAAAAGACAGGAATCAAAAAATTACCTATGAAAGTTGATTATTTTTCTTCTTTTTGATAAACCATAAACCACATATAGGTGGGGGAGCTAGAAAAACATTGTTGAAATGCTATGAAAACTGCATATCTATCCAGTTGCATTAATGCCAGTAACACATTGTGCATGTTTAGATGGTAGAGCTGGTCAGCTACCTGCTATGACCAACTTATAGTATCTTTTTTAATATTTTTTGGAAAGGATGTCATAGTGTGAGCCTTACAAGCTCCTGTCTTGTTTGGACGGGCTGAGTGTGTGTTGGTCAACTGATGGGATTGGGGGTGGGGAGATGTTAAAGAGTGTGCACTTTGATTTAGCACCCATAGTAGCAAAGGGTGATTGAGTCCGACTCTTTATTGGTATTAGAGTTAAGTCAGGCCGTGTGTGTGTGTGTGTGTGTGTGTGTGTGTGTGTGTGTGTGTGTGCGTGCATGGATTAAAATGAACATTAGTAAACGTAAATTTTTTGTGGATATTTTTTTTCATTTTTGGGTCCAGTTTGTACCCTTGTGGTGTTTATTTTTTTTTCGTATTTTCATGTATAACTGGCATAAAATTGATCCTGTAATGTCTTGCCAAGATATTTCCAGCAGTTACTGTACCATGGGGTTTCGCAACAGGAAATGTTACAGCAATCTAATATATTCATATTAAATATTAGGCTTTGGTGTCAGAATTAAAAAGGTTTTGTTTTCTAAAGCTGCCAGTTTGCACTGGTTTCCAAAGTTACACAGAAGGAAACAGAAAAAGCTGGAATGACTAACTTCTCCACATACATTAACAGAAAACACCATCGGTTATGTCCCATTTCCTTACCACATCCTAACTCTAAGCAAGTTTTGTGTGTGTACAGTAGTGTGTTCACACTGGAAAAAAATGGTATAGTATACTCAAAAATGTCATTATCTAAATCTGCTTGTCTTTGTTGTGCTTTTGATGGACAATGCAATGCACAAGGGAGACTTTTTTATTACTGTGCTCAAACTCTCCATATAATATTGGGAAACTTTTTAAAAACAAACTCTACCCGTTACATGTAAGAGTTAAACCCTGGTATCTCACATGACAATGAAGGAGCTATTCATAGCTGTAAAAAAAAAAAGAGAGATTTAAGGCATGAGGAATGGGGAAGCTTGAGAAAGATCTTGGAAAACAAATTAGTATTGAATTTTTGCTCAAGCACATTTTGCTTTCTTTATTTTAAGTTTAATTGGCAGTATCCTTCCAAATTCAGTTTGATTGATGTCTGTGGTTGCACGTCTCATATTGTTTCCTATTAGTACAAAATGGTAAAATACATTGATTTCTTGTATATTTGTCTGCAAAAGAATATACTACTGAATGCTGGATTTTGAGGCTTATCTCTTTTTGAGTTTAAAAATTCTGACAGCAGTTTTTGGCCGATATAAACATTTTGGTAAAGACTAGTTACATGTAGTTATCAAAGAAATGTGACCATGACATGACACTCTACAGTGTAAAATAAACTTGTTTTCTGGTGGACAATCTATGTTATGTGACACTGTTTCCAAATTACTTCAAACATGTCTGTCTCTCTGTACTAATCTCAGTCAATATATCTCTAAGATGTACTGTAAACTAGTAGTATGTTGTAAGGATTTGGGACACAGCTAGTAAGTCCACAAACACTCTTTTGAATGAAAGCAAGAAGTGAATGGCTTTTTGCTGGGGCCTGAAGCACTATAGACTTAGGAGAGGAAGCAGACTGACGGAATCTCATCTCGTGTGATCAACTGTATAAATAGTGAGACTGTATTTCAAGTCTAAAATTCTGTATCAAAACAACAAAATCTCATCTTGCCCTGTGAGACTGGAGATAATTTAGTTATAATCTGAAAGATAAATTCCAACGATTAAAAAAAAAAAAAAAAAAAAAAAAAAAAAAGTTCTGAGATGTAAAGAGCTACAACCATTTGATTGATACATAACAATGGTTATGAGCGGACATGACAGTACTAGAGGTTGGATTTTTCCTCCAGGTTGTCCCACTGGCCAACACCTGCCCCTCCCTGCTGCATGACTGATCTCTACTTCCACCTTGAGGGAGAAAATATTTCAGCTATCAGATTTCTATGAATACATCCTCTCACCTCATCACATCTATCAATGTCAGAGCTCCAGAGGTCTGTCTGCTGATGCCTGTAACTGTACTTTCCTCTGACATACATAGGCTGATTTACACATAGACAATATTTGTTATATTCAACGTGCTTAATACACCTGACTGACATCAATATCAGACTGTCTTTTTGTGAAATGTTGATGTGTTCTTGAGCTTTTACATCAAGGTAACCTGCAACATGAGGGAAAAATTTGAACCTTTGCTGCTGCTGGTTAGATAGAATGTATTTGTATAACGGATTCCTTGAGCAACCCCCCTGCAGTCAGAAAGGGGAAGATAGGGGCCTTGTTTAACCACCGTGGCTCACACTACAGGGGCCAGACACAAGACGACAAAGTAGGGCTATGCAACAAGACTAACCCATCTCCCTATCCATTCTGTAGCTTTACATGCTGGTCTCTTGAGATTCAGGCTTCAGCATGAGTGTGACCAAATGTTTTATAGAAAATGCTTTGAAAAAAGAGAGAAAAAAGATGTAAAATACATAGGCACAATAATACATAATGCTGGCGAGAAACAGAATATTTAGGACTACAGCAACTTTATACATATATTTGCATGCATAACATTACCCACTTTGACAATGTCAAATGGAAATCCCATGGCTCAAAGTGGGAGGAGGTGTTTCCTGTTAGGTCATAATAAAGGGTTTTCATAAACCAAGCTTGAATACTGTCAGTGGTTCTTTTTGTCAAAGAAAGCAACATATCCTTCTGCAGATAGATTACATTCATTATTTTAAAGATTTTGTCACTCAATGGGAGAAAAATCCTCAAAATACTGGTACCCTCTTAAGCTATGTGGCCTTTGTAAACACTCTAATGAAACGTATCTGTGTCCCAATTCTGGACCAATTGGCCACCAACCAACCTCTTTATTTCTGCATCCTATTGGCAGTGTAAATGTGGCTTTTTCTTGAGAAAACACAAATGTTTGCATGTTCTAACCATGTATGTGCATGTAGAAACTTAGTACTTTTAAATACTATGTGTTATTTTGTTGTTGATTTTTAATATTTGATATAAACTGTGGGGTTTGTTGAAAAGATACATTTCTATTAAAAACAGTATTGAACATTGTTGAGGGATCCACCCCATGCAGCAGAGCTGGAACATTCCTTTATTTGGGTCTTGGGATTCGGTGAAATATTTGTTTGCCTGATTTTATGTTTCTTGGCCAGACTTTGAATTCTACAATTGTTTCTATATTAAACATTTTGTATGAAGCAAAGCTCCTTGAAATAAAAAAGATTGAAATGAAAGTGTCTCTGATTAGCTGAATGATCTGAGTGTTTGGATACAGCTGTGGTAAACTGCTTACATGTAATCTGCTGACTAACTGTATGAGGACAATGTTCACTCCTCCTTTGTGAGCTGTGTGTTAAAATGTGTTTAATGGCTCCAGGCAAAAAGGCAGTGAGTGGACCATGAGTTAGAATTGAGTCAAACTTCTGTTTGAACATTTATGCTTAGTTTATTTCTTGTATTTTGTTAAGGATCTGAAGTGGCCTCAGAAGTGTAAGGTCACCCTCACTTTTTGCACACGTTATTTTGTTGTAGATTTTAATTTTAAATTGGTAAAATTGCAAATTTTCCCATCAGTCTAGGCTGAGTAATCGAAAATAAGTGAGTAGATATCTAGAACCTCTCTTGGCAGCAATAGCAGCTTCTAGCCTGCTTGTTAAATCTCTACAAGCTTTGCACAGCTGGATTTGGGCAGTTTATCTCATTCTTCCTGGCAGATCCTCTCAAGCTCCGTCAGACTGGATGGGAAGCGTCTGTGAACTGTCATCTTCATCTTCAAGTCTCTACAGATGTTCTATAGGGTTTAAGTCTGGACTCTGGTTGGTCCACTAAAGGACAGTCAGAGACTTGTCCTGAAGCCACTCCAGTGTTGTCTTGGCGGTTTGCCTGGGTCATTGTCCTGCTAAAAGGTGAACCATCGTCCCGATGTGAGATGACATACGCTTGGGAGCAGGTTTTCTTCAAGAACCTCATTCATCCCTCCCTAAATTCGGACCAGTCGGCCTGCCCCTGCTGCTGAGAACCCACTGACCCATAGCATGATGCTGCCACCATGATGTTTCACCCTAGGAATAATGTTATCCAGGCGATAGGCAGTGTTTGCCAGACATAGTGCTAAGCTGAAACAGACTTTTCTGATCTAATGAGATCATTTGAGCCACACCATCCTGACTGCTGTCTAAATGACATGAATGATAGAAAGTTTCAATACTGAACTATCATCTATGTTAAATACTGTTGCTCCACTAGAGGTCAAGAAGAGGTCGACTAACAGAGTCTCCCCATGGTGAAATAATAATAGTGTTAATGAGATCAAGAGGAACTGTCAAGCAGCTGAGAGAAAATGGAAGAAAACTAAGCTCACAGTGCACTGGGTCCACAGTCCACAGTCGTCAACAGCAAAGTGTAAGGAGCTCACATTGTTTTCTAGCAATAAAATATACTCAGTCAGAACCAGTATTGCTGCTAGTGTAAACCAAGATGATCTCAGCAAACCCTGTGATGTGTTGTGGAGATTTTGCTGATTGTGGTCAAAACAAATATGGAGAAAGTATCTAGGAGCCCAAGATGTGGCCAAAAGCTTGGCCAAAGAGAATGGAGAAATTGTCAATACATGTTGATGTGCATGATGCCATCTCCACTCTGAAGTTCATTCCCCTGTGGTTAATTTTTAAACCCTTTGGTATGTTGCATGTAGCCTTCAGTATAACGTCAGCATATTTTTGCTTGGCGCCATCATTATCTGGCTATGCCCATGCATTCTAGGGAGGCAAAAGCAGCCATCTCCTCTGGCCTTGATTACGACTACAACTCTGTGTAGTATTTATCATAATGTCTCTGCTTTTCCCAAATAATCTCAGGCAGTGCCTCTGTCTCAAGGAGAGAAGAGAGTGTGTCCTTCAGAAGAGTTTTTTGTTTCAAATCTATTGTGGTGATGTACAATACCAAAATTAGGAAAATTCTGTCACTGTCCAAATACTTATGGACCTAAACTATAGTGGATTGTTGGATTGGATTATTTTCTGTTATCTACATTTCTTCTGTTTTCTAGCGATGTGCTTAGATTTACTCAAAATGACAACACTATGATTCTGATGTTTAGCAGGTATATTGTTTACCATGTTTACCATCTTAGTTTAGCTTGTTACTGTCCTAACCTTTGCTAATTACAACAAACCAAAACAAAAAATACAGCTGAGGCTGATGGGAACATCATTAGTTGTACAGGTAGCTGTGAAATATTTGACAAATTGAAATAATGACCTGATGATGGCAATAGAAATGAAAAGGGATCAGCAAAATTAATTCAACTCATTCTGAAAGGTATATGAATGCTGGTACACACTTTGATGACAATGCATCCAGTAGCTTCCCTGACATTTCACGCAACACTGTAACACGGTACAAGAGAACAGGTAAGGGGATCACCAAAGTCAGTCGAATTCTTTGTCTGTGGGAACCATGAATTTCAGTACAAAATTTTGTGCCAATCCATTTAGTAGATGTTGAGCTATTTGAAAGGATTCCTCCACTGGGGGACATAAATGTCTGTACAAAATTGTATCTAAATCTGTTTAATAAACTGATACACACACACACAGACAAAAGTCAGAAAAGAAATTGATTTGTTGTGGATATTTGATAACTGTTTCCTCTTCAACAGATATTAGTGACTGGAGTCAGGAGGCCAGGAATCAGTTTTTCAGTTTGAAACTCAAAATCTCCAACAGGCCAGAAAACCAAAACAGTGTGCTAAAGAAGCTAAATTCTTTGTAGAGCTGAGTGGAACTGCAGTCCAGTGATAATTATCTGTGGGACTGTTACTATGAGTGACTCCCCTTTTACCTGTGATCATTTGATCTATTGTTCTTAAAAAAAAATATATATATATATATGGAGGGATAAAGGGAGGGAATAATCGGCAGGTGTGTGTAGTGTGTGTGTGTGTGTGTGGGGGGGGCGGGGTATTATGGCTTCAACAGTTTATCCACTGCTCTGGGAAAGAAACTGTTCCTCAGTCTGTTTGTTCTTGTGCGTGTGGCCCTGAGCCTGCCTGAGGGGATGGTGGAGAACAGGACGTGTCCTGGGTGTGTGGGGTCACCCCTGATCTTAAAGGCCCGTCTCTGGAGACTGCTCAAGTGGATGTCCCTTATGGCTTATGGTAGATAAGCAGGTATGCATTTGGTGTCATAAGGACCCACTGTTTACCTGTTATTGTATATATGGTAAAATGCACTTCTCAGTACAAACATACCTCCTCTGTACCTCTGTTTTTGAGTGGAGTTCACTTGGATAATGTGAAACATCCAGGCAGCACACAAATGCATGTACTATATCATCACAATGTAAAAATACAAACCCCACGTTGTTTGTTTATAATCCCACAGATACATATTCCACATTAAAGGGATCTGTGCTGGTATTAATAGTCATGCTAGTACAAACATTAATATAATTTGTATTAATTGTTAAGAATTTATCAGACAGTATCAAACCCTGTACTGTATTCCAACACACTAGCCTGTAAATAATACTAACTTTTTAAACTTTTGTCCCCTATAGTTTACAAGGAAGTGTAATACTAGTAACTCCACTGTTGCTTATAATTGTTGTATTTTTATTTATTTATTTTTTTTACCATCTTTTACTGTATATTGTATCTAACTTGATGCTAATGAAATGGACAGTAGCACATTCACTCTGGTTCACACACGAGTGTCTTAACAATCATACCCTTCCAGTTACACACTGAGTGTGTAACACTACATTAAACTCATAGATAGAACAGTTTCATTATCAGTAGGGTTCTTAGGGAAAATAAATGAATTACTATTACTGTGTTTATTCAAAACATGATCAGTGAATTTAGGCATTATCTTTTAGTGCCTTAATGTTGTTTTTTCTGGTCTGGGGACGTCAGTCTGATAACAGGTATACATTTGAGCATACAGCACGTCCACGTAAACCTCTCACTGCAGGAGTCAGACAAAAGCAAAACAAAAACAAAAACTGACCACTTCAAATGCCACCACGTTGACGCGCGGTCACAATTGTGAACCTGATGGATTTAGCTATTATGTAATGAATTTCACATAATGTAATAAAAATAATAGAATAGATACTGGCCGTTTCAGAAAGTGTAAAAATAGAACGGGTGTTCTGAATTAATTTCTATTGATACATGATCATTCAGAGACCAAGATAAACCACCTCTTGTATTTACGATATTTCGAAGCAAACAGCGAAGGCGGCATGGCTGCGTCTGAACCGCACGGCTCAGTGTTGTTGACACTGAGCAGCATCACACAAACAGCCACAAGTGGACGGAGCTCGCTGCGACCACGTTGTCTTATTGTCTGTATAAGAAGGAGGCTTTAAACATGAAGAGACCCCCGAGGTTGTGGCACTAACGTTGAGCGAAGAGACGCTAAAGGCAGAGGATTAGACTGGTTGCACATGTAAGGCTGGGTACTTTTCTAGGTAAGGTCAGTGCATGTTTAAATTTTCTCGGTGCCCTTTGCATCCTCGGTAAAACATTTTTCACAGAATATTTCTGCTGAACTTCAGACGCTTTCGAGTATTTAGCTATGGTATCGGTTGTTTTAGGCCTCAAGCCATGCCTCGGTCCACAGTTGGGCTGTGAACCCGCCAAAACGTTACTTCGACCCCGTGACGGATTGGCGAAGTAGCCGTAACAGGGGCTAAACCGGTTTACCCACTCGTGTGAAAGGTAAAACAACGTTACTCTGCTGTCACGGCAAATTAAACTATACGCAGCAGCTCATGTAAAAGTTGTATGTCCTGCATTTCGGTTAACACCATTTATTAAGTCAGCCTGTTGATTGAACTTTGCATTGTATGGTGGATACGCTGGACGTGGGATTTCAACCATGCTAGCTGCGCGGCGCTTGTCACACCGTTGATGCCTACATTTCCCCTTGAATCGAAACACAGAGCATTAGTTAGCCATGTTGTATGATGGTGAGCAGTGTGCTCTGGATTTACGTTACAGCAAATCAAGTGTCAAGCGTTTTCCCCGTAAAGCCAAAATGCGCGTAAAGTGAATTTTAAGTGGGGCGAAACACTGCCGCTCTTAATATTTAGTAATTTGGTGTAATACCACAGTCACACCTACTTTTACCAGCCAAGCTCACATGCTAGCTGCATCTACATGGGTTGATATCTCCACACCTGAAGTTTTCGAGCCAGCTCTCCTGTCAATCACAGTACGACCTAAATGTGTCTCTTCCTTTAGGGCTGGGTTACAGACATGCACCCACCATCTCGACAGGACTATGTGTCTATAAGCTTTGCTGGACAAGGAACTGGAAGTTACAATAACAGTAAGCAGTGGAGGAGGCAGTCTTGCTGGAGGGTAAGTGGGTCGCATCATAAAGAGATTTCCCTTTCTCCTCTCATCTTTACAGACCTCTGGTTATCCCCCCTGCTGAAACCTGCCAAGGACATTATTTCCTCGCACTTTTCCCGCCACTGGCTTAGTTGCTGATATTGTGGATCTGAAGAACGCATTATCTCCTTCTTTTCTATTCCTTGATGTAGAGCTGGGTGTTGTGCCTAGGATGCCTAGGAAAGCATCATTGTTGAGGCTTCCTTCCCAGTTGAAGTTGAAGTTCATATTCATTGCCATTCCATCCACTAAACATGTAGTTAAAATGAGATATCTGCATTTTAGATATTCCTTCCATCCTTTGAATAAAAACCATAGAGAAATTGGAGGGAGCTGTGAATAACTACATTACTTCTTATATGTTTTGGTCAACTTTTTGAGTAACAAAGCTAGGTGTGAATGAGGAGACTAAGCTACAATATCTCTCTTCAAAAATGTGGTAACATTACTTCTAAATGTTGTTGTTATGTTGTGATGTTATCAAGAATAGCAGGACTTGAACAGTGTTGTTTGTGGCGTGAGAATGATCTCATGATGTTCATATAGCACAAGGCATTACTTAAAAAAAATGAAATGAGAAGTAGTTTTGGTAATGTATCAATTAATATTACTGTTTATCACACAAAAACCTGCTATGGTGTAATTAACATGAGTGCCTATTTGTTATGTAATAATCTAGTCCCAATATATAGTGTTATATATAGTGTTGGACAGAGCATAATATTTAACTAAGACTGGCTTAATTGGAGTAAGGTCTGTTGTTAGAAAGCTCATAGGAAGTTTGCTGTAGCTTAGCCTCACCTCACTTGAACAGTAGCCAAGTTAAGTCAATGTATTCACGGATCACATTTAAAAACTAGAAAGGCACTCGGGGTGTACAGACCCTAACCAAGGTCACTGTCAAAAAACATCCACTAGACTGGAAAAAAAAAAAAAATCAGTTCATAGTGAATGATCCAGATCTGCCTCAAAATATAAAGGGTTCTTCCCTGGCCCCTGCTGCATCCCTCCACCAAGTTTTGTGCAAATCAGATCAATTTGTTCTGTGTAATCCTAATGAAAAATTTGAAAACAGAACCTCCTCAGCAGAGGTAATCAAAATGGACCAAACTGCTTTGCACAAAGATGAATTGAGATTTTTTGATTGATGTATACAATCAATCACAGCAGCGCAGAAGCACTAAGCACTGTTTTTTTTTCAAAATATTTTACCTGCAAAATACTGAAAATATTCATTCAGTTTCAATGATGAGAACTGTCAGTCAAGTTTCTTGATTGGTCAAGAAAAAGCTCATAAATTCTGCAGGAACTGGGTAGAAACTGGCATCACCCTCCATCTCCCGCTTTTCTTTGTGCCTGCAGAAATGGAAGCAGCTGTCCAGGCTGCAGCGGAGCCTCATCCTCTTTATCCTTGTCCTTCTGTTTATTTGTGGAATTGCTTCCTATCCTGCTGTTACTGAACACCTCAGAGGTAAGGCTTTTTATACAATAGGATCTGTCTGAGTTGTTGTCATGCTGCCATGTTCTCCTAGGAGCTGGAGTTTGCGAATGCCCACACAATGATTAGTATTTTATTTTGTTTAAAAATGCAGTTAAGAAAGATAAGCATACAGTTGCATACAAACGTTTTGGGCACTCCTTGGCAAATTACATTGTTTTTTGATTTTTGAAGTGAAAAGATGTAAATCCAACCCCTGCAGCAAACAGACATTATTAATTAAATTAATTTATTAATGGTTAATGCACAGTTGTTTTTCATTTCATGAACTTAAAAAAAATAGAAAAAACAAAAGGTAATTGTTGCAAGTGCAAAAAGTTTGGTACCCTTCTACTTGTAACTGCTTGTAGGCCTAAATGGACTTTTTATGACTTGTAAGGGTAAGAGAAAGGGTGCTCAGACTCATGTACATACCACAAAAACATTTTTTTTGCCCTATTTATAATTCCATGAAATAAGTAAAAGGGCATTAACATTTCAAGGTTTACTTTATGTTTGCTGCAGAGGTTGAATTTTCTTACATTCAGCTGAAAAATCAACAAAAAAATAGATAATTCATCATTTTGACGAGTGCCTTTGAGGTTCTAATCATAACCTTCAGTAGTAGTTGCATAGTAAGTTTTTTTGTATGTGTGTTGAGGCCTTACAGATGGAGAGCAAGACACAGACATTAACAGTGTCCTGAGGCCTGTCATCCCTCATATGCTCCCAGAGCCTGTCAAACACGACCGTCCAGTACCATCAGAACAACATTCCAAGGTTTTTATATCCGATTCCTTTCTCTGAAGGGTATCACTTGGTTTCTAAAGGGATTGATGTACTTGTAATTTTTGGAGTGTGTAAAATTTTCCTTTGCTGTTTTAACAATAACTATTAATGATGAGTTAGACTGGCTGATGGTGATACTCAGCATCCTATCAGATGAACACGGCATCACAAGAATTACAAAATTTCACATGATTTCTATAGTAGTGAAAGAAACAATTTTGTAGATTTTCGAGTTGGTGTTAAAAAAGTGTTCAGGGTTGGAGTTGGGCTAAGATCAGGCTCAGCATTTATACTCACCAAGCACTTTATTGGGAACACCATACTTATACAGTGTAAGGCCTCCCTTTGCTCTCTAACCAGCCTCAGTTCCTCTTGGCCTGGATTCCACCAGATGTTGGAAACTTTCCTGAGATTCTAATCCATGTTGACATGATGCATCACATAATTTCTGTAGTTTTGTCAGCTGCACATTGATGCTGCCAATCTCCTGTTCTGCCACATCCTGAAGATGTCCTACTGGATCCAGGACTGGGGACTGGGGAGGACGGTGAAGTTCACTGAACTCTTTGTCATATTCATCAAAGAAGTTCGAGACTTTTACTTTGTGACATGGATCATTATCCTGCTGGAAGTAGCCATTAGAAGATGGTAAACTGTGGCCATAAGGGAAGCACATGGTCGTCAGCAATACTCAGAAAGGCTGTGGCATTCAAACCTCAATTGACCACAATTTTCCATTCTTCAACTGTCCAGTTCTGGTGAACCTTTGCCCACTGCAGACTCATATTTCTGTTCCTTGCTGACAGGAGTAGAACCTGACATGCTCTTCTGCTGTTGTAGGTCATCATTTCAAGGTTGACATGTTGTTCATTCTGAGAAGCCTCTCTCATCACTACAGTTGTAAAGAGTGGTTATCTGAGTTACCTCAGCCTTTCTCTCAGCTCCAAACTATTGAAACAAATACTTGGCTACCATTCGTAAACAAGAATGTTTCAAGTATTTGGTATAATTTAGAGTTTTCCCCTTTTCCAAAGATTGTGAAATTAATTTAAAATTAATTTCATGCTGACATAAATTAATTCACGGCACAATTACTCTGTCATAGCAGTAATTCATTTACAAACCAAAGGGGGGGGGGGTCATTGATAAAATATCCTCTGAAGTAGACATTTTAGGAATGAGGAACAACATTAACCTATAATATGGATCAAAAAGCTTTTCTCTCTTAATAACTTGCTTACATGAAGTCAATATGTAAATGGTAAAAATAAGTTTCTTTATGTCACCATTTGCCATAGAGGAAATTATCCAATAAGAGAGGACCGCCTGTCCTTCAGAACCGTGTCCAGAGGAGAGGAAATGCTTCAGATACAGCAGTTGAGGACAAGGCCGCTGACAGCAAGAAAGAACGAGAGGAGGAGGGAGTCATCAGGTGAGACCGGGGATTGTGATCACAACCAAAGTTCATTTTGTCCATGAATTTGTATTATTTTTTTCTAAACCATTGGTGACTTTCAGCTGGCGTGGGGCGGTGATTGACACTGACCAGGCCACAGAGGGCACCAAGGATGGGGAAAAGGAGGATTCACCTGCCAACCAAGAAAACAAATCATCAAAAAAGCCAGGTAAATGCTGTTTTATTCACCACTCTCTGTGTTCATTATGAATAAGCATTTGTAATTTAGCACTTTTAACAAAATAAAAACAAATGTATCACAGTTTCCAGGAGACTTTACTGTGTTTGAGTCTGACCCTAAAATCTAAAATCCACTTGAGGGTATAACATTTTCATTCCCTGAAATAAGTCACTTGTTTCTGAATCCCTCTGTTGATTCAGACGGGATGATAAACCGGCATCTTGTTTGCATTGTGTGTTCCAGAAGCCAGCTGGCTGGAGGAGGTGCGGGAAACTTTCAGACATGCATGGAAGGGTTATAAAGATTTTGCTTGGGGCCATGATGAGCTGAGGCCTATCTCCAAGTCCTACAGCGAGTGGTTTGGCCTGGGTTTGACACTTATTGATGCTCTGGATACCATGTGGATCCTGGGGCTTAAAGAAGGTAGGCTGTGCCTTGAACACTCAGTCTAACTAGTGAGTATCAGATACTGGTCTCAAAACCCTCGTGACACATAAACATAATCTACTTTGCGGATCAATAAATTCAGAATATTCTGAGCACGCTGTTTCTGTGTCATGCTCTCCCCTCATCATAGCTCCAAAGTTCAATCAGAAGTTGCATATTAGGTCATTTATGACTGGAGTAAGGATTACAATGAGAATGAAGACAAAAGGGATGCAACATCATTTCTTCATAATAAGCTTAGCTTTAATTTAATCTTATCTTAAACCAATTAGATTTATGAAATAATTTCAGAATATATTGTTTAATTTATAAATTATTCAGTGTTTATAAAAACTGAAGCTAATGATGTGTTGCAGAATTTGGAGAAGCAAAGGCATGGGTGGCCACAGAGCTCACATTCAACAAGAATGTAGATGTCAACCTGTTTGAGAGCACCATCCGCATCCTGGGAGGCCTGCTGAGTACCTACCACCTGACTGGAGACACCCTGTTCCTCGACAAAGCTGTGAGTCAACACACATTCTTTTGTTGTAAAATGCCTATGGCATTATAAGCATTACAGCATCCTTAAAGTTGGAATGGGTAGAATTCTGTGTAAAATTTAGTGTGGAGGGTTCAACAGTAAGTATGACTACTTACGGCTGCAACTAAATATTATTTTACATTATAGTAAGTAATCTGCTAATTATTATCTTGATTAACGTGATGTCTTCAGATAGCTTCTTTGTTCTGGAACAGTCACAAACCCATCATATAAGATGGGCAAAGACACAGAAAATATTTATGTTTTTTGTACAAATGATTTGACACTATGTCAAAAGTGATGGACTTAACTTTCTGATGATTTACCAATAGATTGCTATTAGTTTTTTAATAGGATTCAGCTGTAGAAATGCTACATTTATCTTTGCAATAAAAGTCTAGTAATGCCACACCTAGTGTTTCCTCTAATCATACGTGACATCAGCTGACATTTGCATCCGAAATGGGATGTAAGGTGTAAAACAAAGGGTTCAACTGCCACTAATATGGAAGAAAAAATCAACTAGCCCCATTGCACACAGCAAAGCTGCACATCAACCATGATATTTTCTAGGTCTAATTACAGTCAGCTGTGGTTGACATTTACACCGGTCTGCAGTGCCTTTCAGCAGCAAAAGTCTGCTCATTGTCGTTGTTCTTCCTCTATAGAAAGACATTGGCTCCAGGCTGATGCCAGCCTTCAACACCCCGTCCAAGATCCCCTACTCTGATGTGAACATTGGGAAAGGTACAGCCCACCCCCCTCGCTGGACCTCAGACAGCACCGTAGCTGAGGTTACAAGCATCCAGTTGGAGTTCAGAGAGCTGAGCCGCCTTACCCAGGAACCACAGTATGAGGTGACCAGCTGTCCAAGAGATACAACCATGCTGATTCAGAGTCTGCCGAGCACGTTTTAAAATTGGCACTTAGGCTCCGTTTTCCATCTGTGCTATTTCTGACACAATGTGATGTTGTTATGTTTTTGTTTTGTTTTTTTTTTTTTAAACAGCATTGTGGCACATCCAAACAGCACTGACAGATACCATTTTTGATCTGCAGGTGTTGTGTTAAAACTACTATGCTGTATTAATTTGGCAGTTACTGAAGATTGTTACTACTGAAATTCCTCAAGAAATTGTTATATTAAGTGTTTAAGGAGATTTTTTTAATCTATATTGCAGAAATATAACTTAGAATTCATTTAAGAATTCTTTTTCCTGTAATTTGGGATATTTTTTGGTCAAGTTACTTAATGTCACTAAATGAATGTAACAGAAATACCCACAGCTTAAATCATTTGACCTCTGACCTTGATTTTCCAGGCTGCAGTGGCTGAGGTTATGAATCAGGTCCACAAGCTTGATGGCAAGCTGGATGGTCTTGTGCCCATGTTCATCAATACAAACAGCGGACAGTTCACCCATCACGGCATCTACACTCTGGGAGCCAGAGCAGACAGCTTCTATGAATACCTACTAAAGCAGTGGATACAGGGAGGAAAGAAGGAGAACCGGTAAGTCAGACAGTACGTACCTACTCTTAACTTTCACATGAACCAACCTGAAAATAAAAAATAAAAACACGAATTTATAGTTGACAGGGTTGTTCATCTCCTGTGGTGAAGCGTGGTCTGCTTCATGGAACAGATGCTATCCACTTAGAACTACTCGTTGGTGGGACAGAAATTTCTGTTGCATATTTCTGCTTTTGGAAAAAAAGACTGATATTGCTGGAAGATGTAAGCAGATAGTAGTAATTTGGCTTAAACATTCAAAACAAATGGTATGGTCGTTTTTAAAGAAGGAAGTGTATTGTTAGTCGGCTCTCTTCATGTACAATTAGCCATATTTTCTTCTCCCTTAAGTGCTCTGAACTGTCTAACATCGTATTTCAGTTATGGTGGTGGTACTGACTAATTCTTCAGGATTAAATCATAGTTCGTATGGCCCAGAGATAAACTGTTAAATCAGGATTAAGTACCACCCTGTTATAGTAGAAAGTCCTAATACTTAATCTTCTCAGCATCCCACAGGGTATGTCTGCTAGGCTCTACTGTTATTACTTATCAGCCCACATCACTAGCAAAACAGAAGTCACCTTGACATCAATGAGGCACCAGTCTGATACAGTGGTTTGGTGTTGATGCTTGTTACTGTCCTTACTAGACACATACACAGGAAACTCTAAATTGTGAATTTATAGCTTGATAGTTCTTAATAATGATTGCTGCCTCATGGAAAGCTTTTAGAAATGTGTCCAATTGCTGTAAATGGCTCTTTTATTTCCTTGCATAAATGTTATTTTCTTGATTTCCTAGCTCAGTCAGGGGGTTTTAAGCCTCATGACATAACAGCCTATATTGATTTGTGTCAGACAGGGAGCATTTAAGTAATGTTTCTATCAACTTACATCACAGAAAGTGTTAAGCCAGTGTTATTGGAGTTTGACCTAGTTTGACATATACTAGGGATTTAAAGTAGGATCAACTTTTTTTTTTTTTTCAAGGTCAAAAAACAAGCTTGCTTCAATTTCACAGAGCCTAAGGTACATTTTCAGACTACTTGTTTTACTCAGCAACAGTCTGAAACCCAAAGAGATTAGGCTTATTGTCGTATAAGAGATAAGCAGCAAAATTAATCCTTTATTACATTAATTCATGAATTTTATGTCAATTGACTGATTACCTAAATGATATAACTCCGAGTGCATCCCTAACAGGTATTTTAATTTAAAATAAACCAATATATTAAAATACTATAAATCACCCAGTGTCCTATGTAGAGATAAAAGTTTTTAAGCTGTTTAGTCAGCATTGGCAGCATTTGGTTCCTCTGGCTGTGTCAGTAGGACTGATGAAAGTTTAATATACTGTAGCAACAGTCGCCTCCACACACTCCACACCACTCCAGGGTGTAGTCTTAGATTAAGCAGCTTTAAATGTCTGAATTGAAGTGTATTTTTTTTACATTAGTTGGCATACTTATTGGATCAAAAGGGGAAGAGGTAATAATTCCCTCATTCTTTTTGGAATATATATAATGTTCAGGCTTTAGGAACTGAATGAATCATTACTTGAACAACCAGCTGCATGTCTGTTTTGGGGAAAAAAAAAATCCTCAATGTATTGCACAGGAAATCGTCATCCTCATTGATAGCACGCAATTCTCCAAAGGGTTACAAATTTGTCACTCTCTCAACTTTCCACTCTATTGACTATACCGCTGTGTGTGTGTGTTTGTGTGTGTGTGTGTGTGTGTGTGTGATTTTAGTCTTTTAGAGGACTATCTGCAGGCAATAGAGGGTGTAAAGAAGAACCTGCTGCAGAAGTCTTCTCCTAATGGCCTTACCTTTGTTGGAGAGCTCTCACATGGACAGTTCAGCCCTAAAATGGTCAGCAATATTCAAAACCATCCTCAAGGCACTCCTGCTTGTCTTTACTCTTTTAACCATAGCTTTTAAATTCAAATGAATCTTAATGTCCCCTCCTCTAAACCAGGGTGGCCTGTTCCAGTTCCAGTTAGCTAGTGCTGACAGTCAGCAGCATTATTCATAGAGTGTGCAAGTTGATAGATTATGATATTTGTCTTAACAAAAGGCAAATAGTGTGAATCTCTATGAGCGAGGTTGCTATCGAGTCAAATTTCCTGCCCAAAACATGAATCTATAGCCTGTAAAGCCTGTCAACTGTGTAAAAACCATCAAACCACCCCTCATAATTTGATTAATTTACGAGTCAAAACAACCACCTTCATCACCAAGTCGCAAATAACCACAATACCACCAAACAAGTAATATCAATAACAAAGCAAATAATTAGCACAAAAAATGAAGACTGAGTAGCTTGTAGGTCTATAGCCAGGTCTCTCTCTCTCTCTCACACGCACACACACACACACTCACTCTCACACTCCTACCACATACATACACCATACCCAGCTTGATATATCTGAAGCAAAAAAAAGTGACAGTACACTTAATCCACTCTTATACACTTCAATATACACTAAAATCATCGGCAGCTATCAACTGGTGTCAGCTCATTTAAATTGGCTTCAGTGAGCCTTTGAGGGCACTCAACATTTGAAACAAAAAATTAAACACATTTTGTAAATGTTGGGCTTTTGTGTCAGTTTTAAAGCAAGTTATCACAACAAAAAATGGACAAACCCTCTGAGCTGAGAGTTTATAATTCGGTTTATGTGATGATTGCTAATATCATATTTTGTCATTAAGCTAGAGACAGATAAGACAGATTAAGATAACTGATCAACTAGGAGGCTACAGAGATGAAACTACAGAAAACATTAAATTAAACTCATTGTTAATCTCTAAACTTATTATTCAAGTCAGTATTGGGGATTGAGATGTATGCTGTCTGTTAATTTAGGACCATCTAGTGTGTTTCCTGCCGGGTACTCTGGCTCTTGGGGCTCACAATGGCCTGCCTGCTGATCACATGGATCTGGCCAAAGAGCTGATGGAGACATGCTACCAGATGTACGTCCAGATGGAGACAGGCCTCAGTCCAGAGATCGTCCATTTCAATATGCATCAGGGCAGCACCCGAGACATCGAAGTAAAGGTAGATAGGACTGGATAATGTTCTCTCTAATCATGCATGTCCTTTTTAAAATTTAGAGTATTGTACCTACAAATTCTTTTTATGACATTCTGGTTAAGGATGTTGCCTAAATGCCAAGGGGAAAAATGTAAATGCAACCCAAACTTTTGACTGATATTAGACATATTTGTCTGAGGTTTTTAGAAAAAAATGCTCTACAGTAGGAATGTAGGAAATCTGCCAAAGTTTGAAAATAATAAATATTGCAAAGGCTTAGGAAGTTAGTCTAAATTAAGCAGATATTAAAACTCAGATGTGGCTTATATTTTACTCTGTATTCTCTATGAAAGCTTGCAGACAGACACAACCTTCTGCGACCAGAGACCGTGGAGAGTCTCTTCTACCTGTACAGGTTTACCAAAGACCACAAGTACCAGGAGTGGGGCTGGGAGATTCTTCAAAACTTTAACAAGTACACCAAGGTAGGTAAAATGAAAGCCTTCTTCTCTGGTCTTTCTCTAGGATTAGTGTCTTAGGTGGGCTTCTGTAGGACAAAATTGTATTAAATGCACGTCTATTGTTCAATACTTAGCTGTCTTGACTTCCTCACATGAAAAGGTCCAGGAACATCTTTTGTGATTAACTCATTTTACAGGGCCACAGTCAGCACATACATAACATGGAAAATACATTACAGAAAACTGATGTGGTGAATTGGAAGGAAAATACCGTTGACCAAGTTGTTGAAAGTTGTTTGACCAAATGTGTAAAAATGATGAAACTAAATTAAATTAAAGAATTGCATTAAAGGCATCACTTCCTAACTCAGTAAACTCTTGGCCATCCTGTAGAAGTGTTTGTTGTAGTTTTCTGCACTATGTATTTAAGCTGCCAATCTTCCTTCAGTAGTTTTAATTACCAACAGCTAAAGGATAGGTTCACAGTTTTGCATGTCTGTCTTAAAACATCGAATGAACATATAATCAGTGAAACGGGACAAAATTCTTTGGTGTTTCCCTACACAGCGATTACTAATGAGCAGCAGAGGAGAGATACTACCACAAAGAGGAAAACTTGCAATAAAAAGCAGTAACTGGCAAAGCCCTATACTATCACCAGATAACTTTTTAAATACTTTTTGCAAAGATCAAAGACTGTTGTTGTAAGACAGTATTTTAAATAGTAAGACATGGTCTATCCACAGATGTCCCCTTCCGAAGCTAACTGTGTATGAGGACTAAGAAGAGTACTCATAAACTCTGGAACCAGGTCCGGAAATTTAAAAATGCTTGTTTTTTTTAGTGATGACTGAGAGCAACACCACTAAAAATTCCTGTGTGTTAATTCAATATACAGTAGGTCTGGTCCAGTGTGTTCTTATTATTGAATCAGCCAATCATTGACTTATCTAGGCCTTCTTAAAACAACTGTTTTACATAGCTAATCTTGTCAAAAATTAAAAAAAAGTTAATCTTCTATGTATTTCCTCGCAGATATCCTTCTTTCCCAAAGAGTACAAAATTTATTTAAAGGCAGTTTATTCCATTCACTTAAACTATTGCTTGCCCCCTTTATGTTCTAAAATGTGGGGATTGAATAATGCGAATTGTGACAAATGCTTGTGTTTCAGGTTTCCTCTGGTGGCTACACCTCCATCAATAATGTGCGTGACCCAGAGTACCCGAGTCCCCGAGACAAGATGGAAAGTTTCTTCCTGGGAGAGACCCTGAAATATTTGTACCTACTCTTCTCAGACGATCTCAACCTCATCAGCCTAGACCAGTATGTCTTCAACACTGAAGCTCATCCTCTGCCCATATGGCCTTCCACTGTGTGACACACATGCACGCACGCACGCACGCACACACACACACACACACACACACACACGGAGGAATTCAAATGGCAAACACAACAAAACATCTCAGGGTTGGTCTAACACCAAGATTCATCTCTTCTCTCTCAGTGATTGAACTCTGCCAAAACAACCCTGAACACAGATGGAAAAAGCCTAATTTTCACTGATTGAATTAACTTTGTGCTATGTGCTAATAGTCATGAAATAACGACAAGACCCTGCTTAGGTGTATGGCTTGTTTATTAATTTGACTGGTCCTTCTTGTTGTGTTTATTTCTGGCAGTTACAGAAGTCCATGCAAATGTTAAAGCTGTTTATGCTGGAAAAGCAGAGGGAGGTTTCTGTCCTCTTTTAAAACCCAGATAGCATCAGCACTGAAGAAAACCTGATTGTTACTTGAACTAAAGCTGTCTTAATCACATGTTGAGGGGAAGAGGATTGTCAAGTTGTACTGATAAAGGTGTTTGAGGGCTGTTTCTGATATTTGCGGTTTAAGGCTGCTCATAGCTAATATGAGCTAATATATTGCTTTGAGTTGTGCTTGTTCAATATCTAACAAAAATGATGTTTTTATGCCAGAAAAAAAAAATCCCCCAAAAAGTCTTAATTTTTACTCCTGCATTGTATTCTCTTGACAGTGCAAGGTTTTTGAAAAAGAATGTAATTCATTGTGACACACAGCCAGAATTTGGTGGTCTGACCCAAATACTGGGTGTGAAGGAAGGCTGGTTGATCTAGTAGCAAAATGTTCCCTGATGGCAGCCACCAGCTGTCTGAACTAAAGCCAAACTTCCTTCTGCATCTAGAGCCTGGTTGTTCTGCTGACATGTTTGAACATGGATGTGAGTCTTGCAAGGACACAGGGAAAGAGCCAATGCCTCACACAATGTATATAGTCATGAAGTAGTCTGGCCAGAATTATTCTCAGTTAATGAATCTTCCTGCCACTAGTGTATGTGTTTGCTGTCCCATGTTGCATTCATGTCCTACAGAACATGGGGGGGGTGATTTTACGGCATGAATAACCCACTCAGTCACTTCAGGTAAAGTTAAAAACATTGCTTGCAAAGTGCAACTTAATTGTAACAAATGTCACTGACCAGTCATGTGCAGTGAAAAAGAGTATGCAGCTACAAAAGTTTATTAGATTAAACTTATGATAGGCCTGGGGTTTTTGATGGCAGATTATGATATCAATTTTTTTTCATCTGGTCATCAGTGGAGGAAGCAGTGTTTGTGCAAACTAGTAACACAAAAGGTTTCCTAATGGCCTACAAAAAAACGATACAGTAATGTCTTTGTAAATAATTTCATAGAGCCATTAATTTATAAATCCTTTAAAATAAGCCCAGTAAGAAGTATTTTATAAATTTAATGTTGCAGCTGATGGAGCTGGAACTTATGTGAAATATAAAGAGTCTGGTCTAGACCTGCTCTATATGAAAAGTGCCCGGAGATAACGTCTGTTACGATATGGCGCAATATGAATAAAGTTGAATTGAACTGAATTGAAATAGTTTTGCAAGGGTTTTTTTTTTTAAACACATTTTTTAAGCTATCATACTGTATGATTTTCATGTAAATCCTAATGTGAATTAAGTAGTGGATAAAGTATATAAACTTTCTACTGTTTCTATTAACACATGTAGTAGCTATCATTTATGTCTGATTGGATTAGGCTGTTGTGGGCCTATTTTGTATTATTATTTTGTATCAAGATAATGAAGTACCTTGACATTTAATTTGCTTATTTGCTGCTGAATTAGCCAAAAACAGACAACTCGGTTTGGTTATTTAATTCATAAATTGTCTTTTAATAGTACTTTTTAAAGAATCAATTATCAACATAAATGTCTATATCTCAATTTGTATTGATAAATTCATCTGGCACACATCATCCACTCCTTATATGATTTCTGCTTTGCAACTGCCTTTCTTGATCAAATTCAAAACTTGAAAAATCATAAATCAATTTTTAACTAAGTATTGTCTCTTAGGCATTACGTCCTGCAGGCTGTTAAATGAAACTCCATTTTTCACTTTCCATACATGAATGCAGCATGATGGCCATCAGCCCTCTTCTTTAAGGAAGTAACTAGTCTGATAATATATTAATCATGGTCTCTGATGTCAGGTGTGGGAAATGATATGCTTCTGATAAACTCTACCAGTCCTACATAAAACTCAAGTCTGGCACTTATGGCCATCCACAACAAACCATGTTTCTGCTTTAAACCCTCTAGCTATTAGTCACAAGTGACATGAATGCAACACCAGTTGGGACACAGATCCGCTTGGTCTTATTCCAGTTGTTGCCAAGCAGCAGATTAACTTATGAACTGTGAAGCTTTTGTTTTATGAGGACAGCAGTGGGTTCATAGCATCAGTGATTTTGTTTGTTCCATTGGGAACTGAATGTTCCATTTCAATCTTCTTTTGTCATTTTCCTTGGTAATTTTTTAGTATGTTTTTCCCTTCAGTGTGAGAGATGAACAGCTAGATACATTTTAGCCTAATATATTGATTTGTAGTGTAAATTCAAATTTGTAATTGCAGCTATAATAATACATTGAGCTTGGATTGTGCGTTTTGTTCAGTTTTTGTAGAAGTAGCTGCTTAAAGGCATCTGTCATTCATTCCTTTATATGCCACTAGTTTACATCATAGCTCTACTGTCCAGAACTCTGAATTTGAATGGAGACCAAACTCATTTTGTATATTCTATGTTTTTCCTCACGTGTGCCTTTAATGTTGCTTCAGACAACATTCAAAAGACAACTGTTAACTGTCTAAGTCCATTTCTATCCATTCAAGCTATTTTTACATGTGCATACTTTGGTGATTTATTACAGTGTGGTCATTGTGATTACTGAAGATGTGAGTATTTTTACAGTGGATCAACAAAAGGAGGATTGATGTTTTTCTCCAGCAGTCCCTCGAAGCAATCATTGGGTTTACATGCTAATGCTGATCTCTACCAGTGTATGTATTTAAACCCTGCATACAAGGGCTCTACATGATCCCTCCCTTTCAGCATAATTCCTGAGCCAAAGAGGCTGAAAATACAATCAACCCTGGTGTTTGATTTTGTTTTTCAACAATGAAAAGCCATTTCTCCAAAGCCTCATCTTTCAGGAAAAACTAACGGGAGATATTTTCAGTGCTTTTGATAACAATTTCACTGGTGGGTTTTTTTGAAGACTGGTGTTATTTTTAGAATAAGGTTACCGAAGAATGATTTGTTTCTATATTGGTTGCAGCCAACGAATAGACTGCTTTCAACAGCAGGCTGCAGACAAAGACAATACAACTCTGACGGTACAGAAACATGTTTCATTGTTTACAGTCTTGATAACATGATTAGTGCCCAACAATCTGTCCTCATCATAAGGTGTAAATTATAGTTCTAACACCAGAATGCACATTAAAGTCTAATTTGACAGAGTGGAAAGATGTAAACTTCCTTTAGACCGTCTTATTAAGGAAAAGAAAAGTCAGCTGTGATGTAGGTTTTACAGCTTAACTAAAAAAAAAAAAAAGTCATAAGGCTGGCGCTCAACCTTAAAACTGCTGGGATATTTGGGGATGGAAGGCCCCATTTGTCATCCATTTACAGGGTTCAAATGGAATTATGGGACTGAAATCAAATTTTTTAGGATATGTTACCTTGTGAACATACACTAGCATTGTCTATCATATTTGTTGTAAAATTATCTATTGTTATAGAGTTATAGGGTCTATTTGATTGTCATATACTATAGAAAAGTGTTCAAATTGTCTGAATTTGTATTTGCTAATACTGTTGCAGTTATAAGTTAAAGTTACATTTTACAAGCCACCATCTGCACCAGTTTACCAGTTATATCATTACTAGTGATCTGTCTTTTCAGTATCTAAACTCCACTGTATGTTTAAAAAATGGATTTAAAAGTATGTTTCTGCATCAGAAAACAACTGGTCATTTAAGTCATTTACAACAGATTCTAGGTCAGCAGTGGGAAAGATTAAAATAAATAAAGAAATAAAATTGCGCAGTTAACTTTCTCCACAATTGATCTGTATGCTCAGTGTGTTCCAAACAGCCAAAATATCACCAAATACAGATCTTTTGGCAGAGGTTTGAAGAGGCTGGTGAAAGAAACTTGTTACCATTACAATCCATGTAAGTGATTGGACCTTTGATTTTCTGTCAAAGAACGAAGCACAACTTTCATTACTCCCTATCAAGTCCACAGATGAAGGGGTGTTTTTTTTGATATATCCCAACTAGATCTCTGATGCAGTATCTTCAGCTGTAATAGAGCAGATTCACTGCTGGAGATTTTTTGAAACTTAGATTTTGTGACCCTGTAAATAACATTTTTCAAAGACCTTTTCACAGACATTGTCATTTTTGTGTTGTGTGTCAAACCTAACATGTCCTCCCACAGTCTGAAGCCTGATCTTGGTCCTGATGCCAGGGAACTGGATCTTATATAAATGTGGAACATATATCAGAGCTTTGTTATGATGGAGGGGCAGCTGTGGTTTAATTTTTTTTTTAATAATTTATTTCAAACACACAAATTGTATTGTTGATGTCACCTTGAGTGTATAAATGCTGGAGCCGCTTTAATTCTGTTAAAAAAAAAAAAATGTAGAAATTAAAGATTTTATTGAACAGAAATGGAACATTTGAGTTGATCATTGACTCATGAAACAAAGAGGGACTGCAGTGATAGTCACAGTGGTACATCTGCTTCCCACTTTTTTCTTTGGTGTTCAAAAGTTCAGGGACAGAAACTCAGAACACAGGGAGATCAGTGGAACCACTAACGTCCTGAACCCCTGCCATGTTGGGATAGCTGACAGGTAGAGGGTAGGGTTCAGAGACCTGAACTGTAAGAAGTGGATTGTTGTGTGGTCACAAGTCACACCTGACTGACAATATTCCAGTCACATGGCTCCAGAACTGATCTGATCATTTTAGTCAAATAATCAAATAGCACTGGAGGCACTAGTAAACTGTATGTGGATCGACTTCTTGGATCTTCCCACCAGATGCTGAGTATGGGAGGTGTTGGTGGTTTCCAGTTCCCTCCCTGCATTGTGTGTGTTTGTACAGGTCAATGATTCCAATACTTTGACATGGTCTTGTATCCCTTTTGACTTAAGATTACCCTTAATGAAATTTGCATTATACTAATACAAAAAAGTATACTCTATAGAGCAGTCAATCAGCAACAGTTTTGACTTGAGAACTGCTGGTTCCGGCTTCTCAGCGATGAATAGTTAATGGTTTTCTTAGCCTTCCATTACTGCAATGTGAATATCGTTTGGTTTTTGACTGATCATAAAAAAAAAAAAAAAAAACGTTGAACACATCCAAAATGCAACTGTAATGCTACTGCCAATGTAAAGTTTGGAAACCTGAAGAAGAGCAAGTAAAATGTTTTTCTGACAGCTGACATTGTTTTCAGTCACTTTTGGTTCTTTACCAAAGTGAATGCACAACATATTCTACACCCACTTAGTAAAGTTAGCATGCCGAAGACGGAACACAAGGATGGACTTGTTGAATTGTAGGTTTGAAGTTAACCTGAATTCAGCCTGTCTTAGAAAAAGCTGGTTTAAAGTGACATTTTTAATCTGGTCCTCTCCATCTTCACCCACTGTGCGATGGTGTCTGCTTCTATTTTCCTGGCTGTGATAACTGACTCTGGGTCAGCCTCATGAGATCCTCTGCATAAAACAACATCAGAGAAATGTCATGTTACATTTTGCTTTGTGAGTTCAAAAAAGTGACCGTCCAGGGGCAGAGAGCTGGATGTACCTCAGGTCCAGGTGATGGGCTCCTTCAGGGATGTTGACAGCTATCAGTGATGAGCTCAAGGACTTGCGCACCTAAACATGGAAGAGCTGATTACCTGAGACTGAAAACTGAGTTCACAGTTCACTGATGTGTACTGACTTGGTATAATCATTTACCCCTCCATTTGCCCATGGGTCCAGATCTCCATTAGAGAAAATAATGTTGCTGGCTGTGGAGAGGGCTGATCACAAGAGGAGAGCTCATTAGAAACAAAAGCACTGGTGAAGGAAAATGGATATAAGTTTCATTTGAAAATATGAAATTTCTAAAACAAAAAGAATGTAGGGCCCCTTTTATAAGATTACTAATATCAAAACATCAGATTATTTGGAAATACGAGTCATTGCTCATCAGATCTTAACAGTTATAGAGGGTCTGTCACTGCCTCTGTTTGAGTCAGATTTTCTATGACTTTCCAGAACAAACTGAGTTCCTCTGAAACTTGTCTTCATTGGTTTCTGTTTTCTGTTTTCTAAAGGGGGGAACAGTCCAGTTTCCACTGCATTTAAAGATCTCTTCCAGACACAATGTTAGGACCTACAAAAATACTGTTTGACATAACATATTCTCTCTGATCATGTTTTCCTTAAAAAGTCAAGCTAACTTGTTACAGAATCTTAAAATGACAATTACTTACTCAAAGTTCCCTTTGAATAAAGTACACACAGCACTTGTGTAAGTTGTATACTGAACCATGATAAGCTTCAAAACAGTTATGTCACTAAGTCACTAAGGTTCACTTTTCTTGCCACCGTATGAGCTGGTTTTGTGACTATTAAGTGACACACAACTTTAAGTGATAACACAACAAAACATTTAATACATTCCTTCCATGATTTTCAAAAATTAATTAAACATATAAAACAATTAAGTATTCAGACTCCTTCCCTTTTTTGTGAATGGGGATACCTGCCATTTGCTTGTTAATTTATTCTCAGTAACCCATGGTAAAAAAAAGTAAAAACATGCTTTAGACATTTTTGAAAATGGATTCAAAATTAAAAACTGAAATTTCTCATTTTGGATGTATACAGACCCATAATTCGGTACTTTGTAGAAGCCAACTCTATGCAACTTCTCAGGTTCTGTAAGAGCGAACATCAGGTTCTTAGTCACCTCCTTGACCAAGGCCCTATTACTTGGTAACTGAGTGTGGCCACACCGCAGACACTAGGAAGAGTCCAGGTGGTTCCAAACTACTTCAACTCTTAAAATGACATACAGTGTGAATGGTGGGATGTTATATTCACAGGTGTGTGCCTTTCTAAACTTGGTCTTATCAAGTCCGACACACATCTCAAGGATAAATCAAGCAAAGAGGATTCACCTAACCGAGCACAGTTTGGATCCACAGCAAAGTGTCCAAATACTTTTATAAATATAAATTTCAGTTTTTCAATTTTTATCAAATTTTCTAAAAATCTCTAAAAATGGCAATTTCATCCAATTAAAACTACAAGACAATAACGTGAGCTAGAATCGGAGGGGTCTGAATACTTTCTGAGGCCGCTATGTATCACTTGAAACAATCTGTTTTTTCTGTTCATGATCAGCACTCACCATCACCCCAGAACTGGATTTTGAGCCAGTTTGGTCGTGGAACCAAACCCCAACGTTTGGAGCAATAAAGCTCGCGGTCTCTCTCGGTAAAGGCCATGGGGGGAAACATGTCTGTTACATTGTTGCTCTCATAGCACAGATTGATCTCTGTGCATGCCTGCAACCAGAACAGAATTAGGGAAGTGTTAGAATCACCTTTGAGATGAGGCACCATACTGAAATTCTGTTGGACAAAAATGGAAATAAATTTATTGTCGCATTTTCTAAAATATATTGTACTTCATTTAAATAAAGTTGACATTAACATATATGTAAATATATGTTGATATTTAGATATATGTAAATATTTCCACATCACAACTCTATGCAGGTTAACCTCAACTCATCTTATCCATTCCGAGAACAACATTAAGTCAAAATCAATCTATCCCCTGTACTACAGATGTAAAAATATTTTATATCACTATCAGCGTTCAGGGCATCCATTCGCAACACAACAGCTCCTAACAACCTGAAATAATCCAGCACTGCAGTTTTGGTCAGATAACATACAGATACTATGTGCTCTGCTGTGTACTGGTGGATATCGGAGTACCTGGTAGTCCCAGGAAAGACTGTCGGAACCAAGTCCGCATCCAGTGGGATCTGCACACTCCAAATACAGATTGTAAAGGTCGAAACAAGTCAACACCCCTGTTGCATTGTACACAATCCCTGCAAGATGGAATTCATTAAGGTTATTTTAATGTTATGGGACATTATGTGTCTATCATCTGTAATGAAGACCAGGTAGGTACTGCACAGTTTCAAGTGTGATTCAAAGTAAAAGCATTTTCCCCCTATTCACTTTCATTATGAACTTATTTCTTTTTAGGACCAAAGAGATTTTCTAGATTTTCCAAGATAATACTCTGTGAATTGTACTTGTCGATACGTCAGACTCATGTCCACTGGGAAGAAAATAGAAGAACATAGGCAGAGCACGTGAAACTAAACTTCTTGGTATGAGGTTGCTAATACCAATACACAACCTATTTTTTGAACAACTGCTAGTGATTGTAGGCTCAAAGAATATAAGCATTTGAAGGCTAAAGAATATGAAGCTGGCCACTGCCCTCTAGTGTCTGCTGACAGGAAATATATCTGATCACCAGTTGAGGAACTCACTTTCAGTCTCTACATACTCATCTTGATACACCAATATCTAGAAATAAATACAATCCATTCTGAAAAAAAATGGCATGATTTAAGCTGCATACCATCCATTAAAAAGACAAATAATTATTCAGCTTTTTTTTTGCTAATGATAATTTTGTAAGAGCAGTTTCCACAGATAATGCACACAACATTACAGGCTGCTTTAAATAAGATGGTGTTTGTTTCTTTTACCTGCAGTGTTCCTGAGGTTAGCAAGTAGGTCAGCTCCATTCAGCATGGTTTCACATGCCACCTGGAAATCAAAGTCATGTTACACATCACTGTCAGCTTCAGTCTCTTCCTCCTCTTCTCTTAGAATATATCTGGAACAGATCTCACCGGATTCATGTCATTCGTCATATTATTCTTATTTATGTTTATTTTTACTATTTTTTCCCTAAAATTTACACTAATAAGATATCAGGCACTTTGGTACAACTTACTTGTTTGTATAAATTCATATCATCTTAATCTTAAAATATCTATATTATCATATCTTCATATATGTATATTATAGATGTTTAAAGATGTCTTTGTAAGTTTTAATCTTTCTTTCTTGTAGACTTGTCATCATTATATTTTATTCCCATTTTTTCATTTAAACTGTTTGAAAGTTTTTATTTACATCGATAAAGTGTATTTCTCCTGCTTTCATTTACAGTATCACTATATGCTGCAGCTACAAGGACCCATTTTCCTACACTGGATCAACTTTTGACAGTAATGTTTACAAAAGCTGGACTGATATTACCAAAATTAAATTTATGTCGAATTTTCAAGATACCAATTAGCATGCACAGAAAAGAAGAAAAGGGGAAAAACAGTTTTGTGGAACTGTACATTGCCAAATCCTCAATACTAGATTTCTGAGGTTACTAATAAAATCAATATTTGAGGAGTTAAAAAAAATGATATTTGTTGTTTAACTTAAACACATTACACATGACCTCTCATCAGTGCCCCCTGGACAAGCTCTATTAAAGCTGTGACGGTGACAGTTTTTTCAAAAATATCTTTGGTCCTTTTTGTACAGGTATTTCTTGTTACTTACTACTAGGCAACTAAATAGCTGGGCTCTAATACTGACTTGGGTTTTAAACTAATATACGGTAACTGTAACTGTGCAGCTACTTGAGGTCCAAAGCTGTTTTTCCACAGCGGCTGTAAACTGTTGTTTTTGTTTGCATAATGTGCAACTGGTGATGGCTGAATTTTCTGCTGTTTTTAAAGAATAGTTTCAGTATATGTTATGTTTCTCACACATGGACAGCTTTTAGACTACTGATTTGTTCATTTTAAAAGTTTGTGTGCATCCTCCCTCACACTGTGGGTACCTTGACAGGGTTGGCAGGCATGTTGCCCATGAAGTGAGTGCTGTAAGGGTAGTCCAGCATGGCCATCAGAGTGAAGGCATTCCTCAGCAGGCCGTACAGCTGGTGGATGTCCTGAGCAGATGATGGAGGTTTACACAGAGTCAACTCCGACTGGATTTGACTGTAATCTGGTAAAAAAAAAAAACAAACAAACAAAAAAAACACACACACAATCAAATGGGTTTAAATTCCTTATTTAGGAGTTAACTACATCAGAATGTACCTTTAGGCTTGCATATTTTGGTTTAGGAGCTTTTTTTTTTAATGGTTTGTATTCTATGTACTGAATCTACTACATGTGTCCATACCTGACATCCATGAGCCCAAGACTTTACATTACACAGAGGAACAAGTCAAGGATGTCCTTTATCACCAGATCTCTCTGCTCTTTGGTAGAGCCCCTCACTCCAGCCGTTAGGCAACACAAATATAATTCCTCTATAACAGACATTAAGAACTCAATCGCTAATGTTTTTAACAGTTTGATAAGTTCAGTCCCATCTCAGGATATAAAATAAACTCATCTAAGTTAATTCTGATGCTACTTAACAACCTCAATATGCTCTTTCCATTTAAAAAAGCAGGATTTAATTATCTTAGCATCTACATTCAACGTATTTCTGAACGGTAAAAAACAATTAAATTAAAAATTAATAACTTAAGTTTGAGAAAAGTACTTAGATACTTGGGCTACTGTCCAAGTATCTAAGTACGGGAATATCTAAGTACATTCATAAAAATGGAGTGGATTATAGGCATCATGGCCCACAGGAAGCAACAGGTGTGGCTTGACACCCACCTGTCTTCCCCCCTCAGCACCAACACCAGAGTTCCATTAGGTTGTGTCCCCATAGTATCTTTACTCTCTGTTCAACATGGACTGCTTTCCATCACCCCTCTATCAAGCTGGTCAGGGTTACCAATGACATCACAGTCCTAGGCCTCATCAAGGAAAATGACCTGGCCTACAGGAACATTATGTCACAGCTGGCAGCATGGCACACAGAAAATATCTGAATCTCGATGTCAACAAGACAGTGGAGATAATCATGGATGTCCATAAACACCCTTCCACTACCCACCAACAATACAGCCATAAAGATGTTGGGGTCTTAAGTTTCTGGGTCCCAACATCATCAGCAACCTGAAACTGGAGACACACATCTAAATTCATTAAGTGAGCCCACTGGAGGATGTTCTCCCTCAGACTGTTGCAGAAGATGAACATCTCATGAAAGTTTTTTGCACCCAGTTCTACTCAGCAACCATCGAGAATGTCCACACCTCCTCCATCACTGTGTGGTACCCCACACCAAACACAGACTGGAGAGCATCATGTGAACAGCCTGAACAGCCAGGCAGCCAGGAGCAAGGGTCTGTGAGTGTTCTACACGATGCCAGACCCAGGAAGGGTGCTAGAAGGATAGTGGCGGACTGTCACATCAGCCTGCTCCATAAGGACCAGCACCACCAAACACCTGAACAGTCTTTTTCCCCTCAAGAACCCCTCCTATTTGCCAACTCATGTCTCGACTGCCCACCACACATTGTTGCCAAGCTATTCAGATTTGGCAAAACATGAAATTTAAGTATTAAAAGATTAGCTCATCAGTTAATTCAATATAAATTTCATAGGATATACTACCGAACACAGGTACAGAATAGGAACAGCTTAAGATAAAAGATGTAACATATCCCTATCCCATATTCCTTTTCTGAAACTGCTAATTTTATGCATATTTCCTGGACTCGCAGTATTATCCATGATTCTTTTGATTTTTTAATCTATTTTTGTCTCACCAACTATGCCGAATAATCTTAGCTGATTTGACAGTGAGGAAGACTTTTGCCCTTGAAAAAAAACTTAATCGAATATTCATTGATTTTTTTTTTTCCATTTTTTGGTTTCCTTTTCATTGGTTAGCTATTTAAGACATGGTAGCCACTATTCAAGTGAGAAAAATGGTTGAAAAAGACTGACTTAAAACAAAACCAACTGGGATTGCTGACACAATATGGTCCAGTAAAAACAGTGTCACACAGATTTACCTTTCTGTTCAGCTAATTCTTTCAGCTGATTGAAAGCTCCTCTCACAGCATCTCTGCATTCGGGGGCAATGCCCTCAAAATCCTTTTTTAAAGAGAAATAAAGGTTATTTACTGTGCTATCAGTGTACCAAATAAAATAAATGATACCAAGACAGCTGTAAAAGTTTTAGAGTGAAAAATACCTGGAAAATGACAGCTGGCACAAATTAAGATATTTTGGACCTTTTTTAGGTTAGGTTGCACTTACAGCTGAAACATCTCTAAAAAACTGAATAGAGTCTCCTAGCCCAGCAGTGGAGAGGATGGGGGCACTGGCAGCGAGAGCTCCAGCCACAATGTTTGGATACTTGAGTCTCATATAGACTGACAGCATTCCACCATAACTGCAGAGACCACAGGAGACAGTCAAACGGGAAACACCACACAATTAGCATATAAGACAATACTAACAATTTGTATCTAGTACTGAAAAAAAAATCTTTGGTGATGTTTGGACTAAGAAGGACTGAGTTACTCCTCCTGAGGAGACCTCAGACCTGGTGGTCTGGTAGTCTGGTGTCAATTTACCCAAACTATAATCAAATGATAATCAGATTTCTGAAAACAAAGAGAAACTTTCACTGAGCCATTACATACTTCCAAAGAGGGTAAGTGTAAGTAAAAAGTGCTTCTGAAATTCACTGCTGCAGTTTGTTAAACCTGGCATCTGATTTCAAACAAAAATTCAAACTGAAAGTGTTTGACAGATTACAGTTCACTGAAGTGAACAGCTGCAGTTTCACTTCTGGCTTGAGGGATTCCTTGGTAAAATTTAATGGGATCAGATGTGGCCTGTTACACTATGATGTCGGTTAACTCTTCAGGTATTTAAGGTAAGTTTGCAGCAACTACTGAACTGAAATGATTAGTCAATTAAACAATGAGTTGATTGACAGAAGATTATATAGTGACTATTTTAGATAATCGTTAAAATGCCAAACATTCTCTGGTTCCAGTTTCTCCAATGGGAATATTTGCTAGGTTTTTTTGTTTGTTTGTTTGTTTGTTTTGTTTTTTTTCAATTCTCCTATGATAAGCTTTATGATAGTTGAGATTTGCACATATAAAATCTGTCAACTCTGGCTTTTTATTTACCAAAGGATTAAATCTTTTTGTTGTAGCCGTTGTTTTTATCTTTTATCTTTATTCCTTTGTCTTGTTTAATTAGTATATGCTACTTTTATGTGTTGACTTGTGTTGCATTATGGTCTTTAAAAAGTTTATAGAAAAGAAATTTGAATGAGAAAAAAACTCAATATAATTCAAAATAAACATACAATTGAGTCATTGCATCTAAAAGAGTTTAAACAAAAGCTGAACCTTCAAAGAAACAGGATCTATTGCAAAACTGTTGGATTGGACTGCACTGATCCTGGCAAGATATACCCAATAAACTGGACACTCAATGTACATCAAGCATCAAGACATAACGCCTCATTTCCTGTTTGTGCATCGCCTCCCTTCATGTGTTAAATTTGATGCCTAATTAGTAGGGAAAATTGAAAACTGCAGACTGACATGAACGCTAGTATTTTCAGCATTTATGGAGAGATTATTTGGTCAAGGGAACAAAAAAGAATGCACCATATTCAAGCTGCAAGTACAGAACCAGTTTTGGCCTGATGAGTTAACTCTGGAAAAATTAAAACCCCGCAACAGGTCACACAGGACAACACTAAGAAAAGTGTTGGTCCGTTGGAGCCTACCTCCCACCAAACACGATGACAGGACAGTCTGTGGCTTCCAGCTGCTGTTTCAGCTCAGTGATCATGACACTATAGTCAGCGAGGGCCTGCTCCACTGTCAGCAGGCTGATCTGAGGAATACTGAAGGAGTCTTTGCCAAATGGCAGAGATTTGCCATAATATCTCTGTAAGAGGCAGAGGAGGAAAAAGGTGTTCAGGCTTGATCAGAGATTCAAGCCAAATGCAGGCAGTGTCACAGCTGCAATGTACCCCATCACCAACACCGAGGATGTGAATCAAAGTTGTCATCCAATCTTGCATAATATTTGAGTTGTAATATTGACATAAAAAAAATTTTTTTGAACACCTTTCTTTTAAAAACATTCTTCTCAAGTGTTAAATGTTGTTTAGCATGGGTAGAAAAACATTATCTAGATAAAATGGAGGACTGAATTCTATTTATCTGAAAAGAAGTGAAGAAGACTTCAAATCTGACCTGACATTTGAAGTCAGCTTTCAGACCTCAGTGCTACTGACATTCAAGGTTTGATAGCCAACCGTATATTGAAAGATATTAAAAGATGTGTGGGGCCCATGGAAAAAAAGACCCCAAAATGGCAAGAAAAGACAGACCCTATTTTATCCCTCTAATATTTTCTTTGTTTATGTCTTTAGTGATTTAACTGCCTACATTCTTGTTTAAGTGGCTAGTAAGATAAACACAACTGCCTTGGAAAGTCTGGATAAATGTGGGAAGTGAAAATCAGCTGATAGAATGAGTCAAACTTTAACCATCCTCTTCCTTTGACACATGAGCTGCATATTTCTACTCAGTTAGACTGTTAGGTCGAGAACTGCTTTGTCAAAAATGGAAGCGCTGTCTGCATTTAAGTGGACTGTGTCCTGATTTGTCCCAGTGTTTTCTTACATGTTCAGCAAATATGACTAGTGCCCTCTGCTGAGCAGCCAACTCTGTGATGAATCCAGAGTTGAGGGCAAATTCCCAGATGTCTCCCTCATTGCCTGTGTAGAAGAAAATAGGACCATAGCCTTTCTTCCAGTACTTATCTAAAAGAAGAGGGAAAGCAGGACATGATGGGTCAAAGTATGACAAGCTCCTACATTTTTCACGTCTAATAGGAAACCTCTTTTACCTGTGATCAGATAGCGCTGATCGAATGTCCCATTTCCCATGCTGTTAAAGTTGAAGTGATCCAGTGTCTGACTGAAATACTTCTCTGTGAACGGAGGTGCTGTCTCGAATCCATGATGTTTTCTGGACTATGAAAATGAATGAAAATGTACAGCACATACTATGTTAATTAAGTTCTGACTCGATAGGCTCAAACACTCAACACATCACAACTTTAAAAGTTTATAGTACAGAAATTTCATCGGTGATTTTCATCTTTACGTGCACTGAACGATACGGAAGCGCTGTCAAACCAAACTCTATTAACGACACTAGGAACTTAATAACATTTTGTTTTCAGTGACATTTTATGTCAACTTTCCGTCCTCAGCGCTACACACGGGTCCGTCTGTTCCAGCTTTAGGACGTAATTGATCAGATTCGTGCAGCGACGTCGACTGACGGTGCCGAGAAGTGGAGCTCGACACTTTTAATGGAGTTTTCTCTCTAGCGAAGTGAGGTCTCAGTAAACAAACAGAGAACGAGAAGACCTGGGGAACTAGGCCGTCACCTGACGCCAGGTGTGTGGCAGCGCGTCGGCGGAGAGCAGCGTCAGCGCCGCCGCCAACACAGCCGATAATCCCGTCATGGTTCCGAGCCGAGCCGAGCCGAGCCGGTCCCCACTGCGCCTGCGCCGACCGCACGCGTCACATGACCGCTGCGTGACCCGTGCTGCGTTTAAAGCGCCTCGTGGGATCTAACTTCAGGGAGCAGAGCTAAAGCTTGGATTGACAAAGGGGAGTCAAGGAAATACATAGTACTTGAATAGCATTTACCGACAATGCAGCGCATATACAGACTCTGTACGGCTCTTTTCCAAGTAACACAAAATCAAATCTTTTAAAAATGCGATTTAGATGCTAATTTTGATTTATGCTGTGTTTTATGTATTTTACCTAAATTAAAAGAAATGTACCTTCTGCAGAACAAGATGTGGTACCAGCAGGTGAGAGGCCTAAGACCATTACACCAGCACTGTTATTAATTTAGAGATACTTGTTCTTTACTTCATGTTATGCAACCTACTTCACTATATCACAGAGGTACACACTGGAAGTTTTCCTGAACTACTCAGGTCTAACTGACAGCTCTAAATACTAAGACAACAAAGAGGAATGCTTAATAAACATAGTATATATATCAATATACTGTGGGCCCATTTACATATGTAGAAAGGGAAAAACACTTACCATACATGCTGAACTAGAATAGAATAAATGATAACTTTTAATGATAAAGTATTAATGTTCTAAACCAAGTGATATTAATGGCCTTGATAACGACCCTACCAAGGCTGGGTACCAGTATAATAACTTTTGATCATTTAATTGAGGTTCATTCTGTATATTACACACAGTACATAAGAGTTTGAATGTATGTCTTTGTAAATAATTGTTTTTACTTTGTTGTACCACAAAATTTAATTAAGGGAAAGATTTTCATACTTTTTCTTCCACAGGTTGTCATGCTGTGCTGCATCTCTTACGATATGTGACAGAATGGCTGGTATTGCTTTCACCTTGTGAGTCTGTGTGTGTGTGTGTGTGTGTGTGTGTGTGTGTGTGTGTGTGTGTGTGTGTGTGTGTGAGAGAGAGAGAGAGAGAGAGAGAGAGAGAGTTTGTGTGTGTATTTGTGTCTCTTCTTGGCAAAATGTTGTCCTGTGGACAACTACTATAGCAGGAACTACCATAGGAGGTTTTGAATACTTTGGCAGGTGTTTATATGTATGTCTGTCTGTCTATGGACAGATCTTGTCACAATGATAATGTTACAACCATGGAAGATACAGTGACAAAACTTTATAGGTGTGTAGTTGGGATCAAAATGAAGTTGGAAGATGGAACGTCAACAATGACCTTGACTGGTGTGATCCCATTGTAAAATGGTCTGTAAACTGTGGAGTTTCTGTGATGGGTGGGGCCACACTCTGACTACATTACTGCACCACAATAACAAAACACAAACTGTACCACAGGTTGACCCAGTAGGCTAAGTACTTATAATAACAAATGATGTTCTGTGTTTTCAAACATTTTATCCATTCTAATGCCTATCTAACTGCGATTTCTGGGAAGAAAAGTCATTTTTCCCCTGACTTTTTTCTATAAAACATTCCTCTTAAAGGGACAATAAAAGTCACCTTAATAGATCTCATCCAAAACTTCTCAGTAATTCTATGACACAAACCACAGCTTTCATTCTGTGTGTTAGTGTGATATACTGATTCAGTGTAATTACATGTGGTATAGAAGCCTTTACCACAATGGACAACAGAGTGCCAGAGATTTGGGGGCATTTAGAGGATATTGTTGATAGTTAGTTTTCTGCAGTTTTCTTTTATTTATAATTTACTTTACATGGTATGAGTGATTGCACTAAATACCCAAACAAAACATCCGCTCTAAGAAATTCATGTTCAAAAGTAGTTTGAGCACAAGATGAAATTGATTTTTACGGGTTTATTACATTTGATTAAATCCTGTGTGGCTCATTTATGTTGTAAATGTCCTGAGTAATGCAGGTGAATTCCAGAGCCTGCGTGCCGCTGTGGATCCCTCCTGGGGAATGTGGATAGAGAACTTCCTTATAGTTGAAGGGTGGAGCCTGGAGCAGGCCTGTTTCAGCCACTCTCACTTCCCTGTTGGCTCACTGGGGAGACAGCAGATACCAAGGACGAGTTGGACACTGACTGAATTTAATCAGCCTCTCATTCAGGAGCAAAGGGTAAGTAGTCTTTGTGTAGGTGATTTCTAAAGTTTCTGATATAAACTATTAAACTTATTTGAACTGAGCTAAACGACATGCATATATAGGTACTGGGTCAGGTACAAGGAAGTATTCCAAGAATATTGTGCAAAATGTTACAGATTAACATCAATGCAGTGTCTGTGTTGGTCTCTCTTCTTTCTTCTTTTTTCCTATAATTGTTTCCTTTTTTTTCTTAAGTTAACAGGCAAGGTTTAGTGTAGAACTAAGTGTATGTATTTGTCTTTGATCCAGCCCAAATATATTTCCTTCATCCTCATTCCCCTCTTTCCTCCCCCTCCACTCATCGCTCTCTCAGGTCCTCTTTTTTGAGGAATTTTTTACCACTTTTGTCAAATTGTTTAATTAAAAAAACTTTGAATTAATAAAATTATTCAAAATTAATTTTAATATTGACCTACACACAAATTTTCTTCTGGTCGCAAAGTAATGTAGTCAGTGCGCTTTATCTGACTGCTTTATCTTCTGATATTTAATTTTACCTTTAATTAATTAAGATTGTTAATTTAGGACTTCTCTTTCTTTTTTTTATTCTGGTACATTTAAATGCATTTTTTAAAATTTCCAGTGTGAATGTACATCTAACACCTCTATTCTGAAAGCTACATTTTTCTTCAGCAAACATAAGACCACTGATATTTTATCCTATCACCCATGTCAAAAGGTATATGTTCACCCATGTATCTGTATTAGAGTTGTCTGGGGGCAACTCTGAACCCACTGCAGAGATGTTTGGAATTTTCTTCAAGAACATTTTAAAGTAATTAGAACTCCGAAAAATATTTTTTTGTTTTTAAGTTTGTGAATAAGAGTAAAAATGACTGACTTTTACTTTATTTCTCATTCAAAATTTCACTGTTAGCATTAAAGGAAAACTGGTTCTTACAAAAAAAATTTTTGCATCCTCCAAGGACAACTCTGAAAATCAAAAGCAAAGAGTAACCTCCTTTGTTTTATATATGTCCTTATCCTTTATTTTTTCTCCTCTCTCCAGTTTTCAGAATGCTTTACACTGAGTTACTACAGTTGTGGGATGCATCGGTGCAGGCCATGGATGCCAAGGACTGGCAAGGAGCTCTGAGCAAACTTCAGCACATTAGTGAACCCACGTCTCGCACTCTGTTCAACACTGCCTCAGCTCACCTGGCTCTGGAACAGCTGGACCTGGCTGAGAAGGTCTGTGGCTTGAGTGTATTGGATGATGGAGTGAACCTTGAATTTCCTTGAATTATAGAACCTTTACAAATGTATACATATAGGTGCTGAGTTGTAATGGCTTATATTTACACAAATCAGTTTTTCAGACCAGGGTTTTTTTCACCTTTGTTATTCATTTTGGTTTTGCAAATGCCCTTTAATGGAACCCCCTCTGCAGATCACAATTGTAGTAAGAGGCTACTTGCATACTTTTGTCTCCAAGTCTTGTCCCTTTTATGAGTTGGGAAGGGAGCTAATGGGCTGTCTTTTGTTCACACAGAGATGCATGAAAACCCATGAGTACTTGTGATATTGCACATCTCCAAACTGTCTACCACATATTATGAATTACTTTCTGTAAGAACGATGTACTTAGTTACAAAAAAAATTGTCATCAATTGAATGTTTGCCACAAGGCTACCATTAGTACCATTAATGACCACTAACGGTAGATACTGGCTCCCAAAAAAGCAGCAATCGATTTTAATAAAAAAGTTTTTCCTCCTCAGTTTTTGTGAGTAGCTATGTCATGTGATGTGAGTCTTAACTGTTCATTTCTCCTCTAATGTGAGTTTTGGCTGCAGTTTTGAGAATATCTCTATTGAGACCATGTTTAGGCTAATAAAGTAATATGTTTTGGGTTGTATCCTGGCCACTCATCGCTGCAGGGGTTGCTGCATGGTTGTTTACCATTAGCTCCACTCATCCTTACTTGCCTTTGCCCAAATCCGCATTTGGCTCCTGTATCTGACAAAGAAGGCAGCTCGAAGTAAACTGAAACCCAAGCTTTATAATGCCCCTTCAGGTTTTTCAGGGAACTTCAAATCTTCTGCCACTGTGCAGTGCAGATCATCTTGTAACTGGAATGTCAGAATTCAAGCAGCAGTTGCTTGAGCAAAGTATTAACACAGTATCTGCTGTCTTCCACTGTACATCAGTCTGGCTATCATCACTGCTGAATATCTATACTTTACCAAAGAGGAAGCATTCTATAATACTTCAGTCTTTTTGCATCCAATTTGGACTAGTCTTTTCCCCTCTGTGATGTCCAGGCTTTAGACTTCACCATTGCCAAGGATGAACGTCTTGCTGTTGGCTTCTTCCAGAGAGCAGCAGTCAGGATGCAGATTGACAGGTACGAAACCTCACTCTCCCAAATCCCCACATCACTCTCCCAAATACAGACTTACAGTCGCTACACAGACACTACACTAAACATACCGACTACATAGCATTTTAGAGTACTGTGACACTATGTTTTAGATGTGACAGATAATGGTGATGCTTTTAAAATAATTGACTCCAGACAAACCTGGTAATTTAAAGTAAATAAAGCATGCTTTTGTAGTGGATAAACTACACTTTAAATATAAATCTGCACTTGTTGAAAATTTGGGCACCACCTACTATTGGATGAAAATAGATAAAACAAATGAAGCAGTCTTATAATCAGAGGCCGTATGTTCTAGATCGGTGATATCCATCTCTGCTTCAAAGCAATACACATCACCAGGACTTGGCCACATTACAGGATATTATCATAAATGAATGTCTACAGTCAACTGTATAAATTAGGCATTAATAATGAACACATAACAAAGAGCTAATAATCACACAGATTAATAAAATTAATCTTTGAGTGACAAAATGAACTGATCACATAATTTGGTGGTAGTGAAATAAAGCATGTGGTTCAGAGCTACCAGAGAATCCTGAGGGCTAATCTACTCCTCTAGGACTTTTTAATCATAAAGAGCATTATCTGACCTCAACACTTATCACAGACAGCAGCGGAAAAGGATGGCCTACTTTTGCAGTGCTGTCTTAGACCTGAATCCTGTTTTGTTAGACCCAGTGTAGTTAAATTGGTTCTAGGTTACTCGCTGCTCTTGCCAAGCCACAAGGATCTGATAACTGGCTCATCAGGTGGTCTGGCACCCTCTCTCCAGGATGAACGGAGCAGGGCCTTAAACCTGAAAAAGGCAGGAGTTGTTTGGCTGTACAGCTGTTGCTTGTTTCTCAATCTGTGATTGTCGTGGTTGGATAGGACTCTGATAATCTCCCATTTCCTGTTTGAAATCATGGAATAGCTAGTGTTGAAAGTAATCTCACTGACTGGAAGACAAAACTACCAAAATAATATTCAAGAAAGGCTTACTGAAGTAGAAAAATCTGAAAACTTGGGTTCATTCAGTCTGATATTGAGTAACAAAGTGAGGCTTGTTTCAGAAGATGATTAAAATGTGAGCAGCTTAACGATGAGTAAAAAAAAAAAAAAAACAACAGAATACCAATCTTGACAAGGTATAGTTAGATGTGATGAGCAGTTACAAGAAAATCTTGCAGGACAAAAAGCAAAAATGAAAAACTGAAGAAGGGTCAACTAAAGTAAAAGGAAGATGGAACTACAAAAAGGAGGAGAGTTACTGTGCCATATTACATTATACATACATTATATTAACTATCAGGAGTTGTGCATTATTGGTGGAGTACTGGCCTTTTGCCCCCAAATTGAGAGGGAGAGCCTTACAGGTCATTATGTGTTCAAATAGTGATTACTTTTCCCTTGTAAAATATATTTCAGTTTGTTGAATAAAATACTAATACTAATAAATACTAATACTGACTGTTCCATGGATTCTTTATCTGGTCTTGTCCTTTTTGTGAGATTTGCTTCCAAGATGCCCCAGAAAAGGATGTAGAGTGGTTTCATGTTCTGCTGATAAGTTCATTTTCATGATAATAAGAACCAGTCTCTTCATGTTGGGGAAAGGTGGGCTTGTCTGGCCAATGTTGATTCTCAATCTTATATCGTGGGAGGTGAGAAGGGCAAAAGGAAAAACTGATGAGCCTGTGAAAAGTTCATGCACCCCCATCCTGTAACTGCAACTTGTGGCCACGGTGGCAAATGCTCTGTGAAAGGTGCATAGTTTTGCTCTGACAGTCACGTAAAATGCTACTGTTGCTTCCTTAATGTGATGTAATTCCTGTTGAAACTGGTAACTGATGGGTCAGGCTTATGTTTAAACTGTATATAAAGAAAGTCAATTTAATTTGACAGGATGACAGAAAGGAGGGATTACAGAAAAAATTCTTAATGGGACTTAATGGGTTGGGGTTAGACCATGAATGTATTCAGAAATAATTTGACATCTTGGGAAATCTGCTTATGTGAACTTTTTATGAGAGTGAGATGAAAAGATTGATACCACTCTAACATCAGGAGTGCAAATATGAGGCTAGTTAGCTTAGCTTAGCATAAAGACTAGAAACAGGGGGAAACCGCTAGCCTGGCTCTGTCTTCCTACCAGCACCTCTAAAGCTGTTAGATCTAGATTGTATAATTCATACAAAAGCTGAAGTGTAAAAACAGCACCCTGTTATTTTGTGGGGTTTTTGTGGTGGACTATTTCTCGGCCGGCCATAGTCACTTCCTGAAGACCTTTCCTCACTGTGGGGTTGCCTGGCAACCAGCAGACACTCCATTAAATGACTTTGCCTAGTGCAATGCAGAACAACCTGTAAAACAAAAACGAGTGGGTTTTACACTCTGGCTTTTGTATAGAGCTTTTGTAGCCCAAGGTGCTGCATCTTAAGTCTGAACATGAACAGTTTTTGATCCACTACTGTTTGTCTGGTCTCTTCATTGCTCTCTCTCCAGACTGGAGGAGGCTCTGTCAGACTGTATCTGGGCACAGAAGCATATGAGAGGAAACATGGTTATTGACTACAAACAGCTGGGACTGCGATTCAAACTCTACAGCTGGCAGGTCTGACACACACACACAGACACACATGTGACACCATGCACCTGTATTCAGAATGGGGAGCGCCATTCTCCACCATGTTTCTTCTGACCTATCACAATAAAATAAAAAGGAAATCCAACCCCATGAGGTCTGTAAGTAGTGAGGAATGAAAACAGAGTCAACTTTGCTGTGTCATCACCTTCATTGTATAGTTCAAATGTCAGACAGTCCTGGGAGCTAACAAAGCTTCATTGACGGTGCTGAGGAAGAGGTTACACAACATCACATATTTCTCATAGTACAGATAAGACATGTTGAAGCTTCCCACAGACAATGACCCTTTGCTCACAGTCAGTCAGTAACAGCTAAAGTGCCTAAACACTGGTGTTATCATCAGTTTAAAAAAATCACATCATTCAAGGTCCCTTGAAATGGAACAGTGCATCTTCATTTGGATTTCCGTCTTGGTGTAAATCAATGGATGTTTATAAAATGTACAACCAACAAAGACATCGAAAATTCTTGATAGGTGTATTAAGACTGATTCAAATTTTAGAGGTGGTGCAACTGCATAAAATGCTTGAGGATAAGTAGGAAGGGATGCAAAGAGACTGAATGAATGAATGAATCCTGGGTGCCACAAACTGAGGCAAACACACACTGATTTTCTTTTTAGAAAAGAATGGAAGACATGTTTTCCCTTTCTCTTGAGCACTTGGTTGTTGGAACGTGTACATCAGTGATAGAAGCAGCTATTGTTTTTTGCTCCCATCACAGGAAAGAAATGCCACAGAGCAGCATTTTAGGAATTATATTAAACAAATTACAAATTAACAATTCAACACAGTGAACTGGAGCACTAAGGTTGTTTGACAATTTCTATGACACAGTAAAAGAAGGATAAAAAATGCAAACTGCTACATTGCTGTGGCAATTTTATTCTAAGATTTGTGAAATTTGCACAGACCCCTGGCTATTTAAATCGAATCTCCAACAGAAAATCTAATGCACAGACATATCAACCTGATGAATACTCAAATATAAATTCTGTAGAACTTAGCAGAAACATGTTTGCTGATAGCACCATCCTCCAGTATCATAAAATTCCAGTTCTTGCTAAAAAAAATTTTAGAACAGATGGTTTATTGTCGGAAATGGTCATCATATCTCTATAAGAGGGTTTTCACACCATAGTAAAGATAACATGAATATAAATGGGATTGTATAAATGTGATGTGTCCCTTAGGTTTTATATAATGCTGCAGCTGTGTACTGTCGCATGGGCCAGTGGGAGCAGGCCAGGAATGTCCTGCTGTCAGCATCTCAAGAGAGAGGAGGAGGCCGAGGAGGAAACATAGAGGTGGCTTTGGAAAGTGTCATGGTGGGTGTCATGACTTTCACAATAGACTGGAAAAGAAATGAAACAGACTTTGATCACAAATTTCCACAGTTAATTGCTGTAGTATGGTTTATGTTGAATATGTTTGTTGTTTGCATTTCTGTCAGTGTCCTGTCACAGATACAAATATGAGGGTTATTCTGCAAACTGAGGAAAGTTTGGTCTTTACTTTTGAGGAAAGTCTGGTCTTTATTGTAAAAATACAATGAAATGGAAACTTCAGTGAATCATTGGCTTTGTTTCATTTCGCGATAATGCAATGCTCATGACGTAGGCACAATGGCAGGGACACCCATTTAAAATGAGTACAGGAGGGATTTACAGAGCAGGTTTGTTTTATGTAGAAGGCCTATCAGCTGGTAGTCTAACAACAGCAGGTAGAGAAGATGTGGTGCTAGAGCTCATTGTTGAGGATGAGTTGTGCATTTACTGAACCACAAAGGCACATATAAGAAAATGCTACATTGTAAAAATGTTAAACCATTGTCTCTTTTGCAGCTGGCATTGCTGCTTAATATTAAATCTCAACTGACAGCTGATCAAATTCCTATGATAGTCGTGAATCAGGAGTAAAGCAGATAATCCATTTAATTCAGAGTTGCTGGTACGATCCCCAGCTCCTCTTTTGCACATGTGAAAATGTCTCTGAGCAAGACATTGAACCTCATGTTGCTCCTAATGAGCAGGCCAACACCTTGCATGCATAGTAGAGTTTTGTCCATTATGGGAGAAAAAAATGTTAAGTGCAGTAATTCATTGTGAATGATAGCTCTGGAAGAACTCTAGTAATTTGGCCTTCCTTTAAGAAAACATAAGTATCTTTTCCAGGTGATTTCCGGGTCAGTTTTCCATTACACCTTGTTAAGGGGGATCTCATCCTTTACAAGGAGGCTTGAAAATAAAATCTAACCATGAAAGTTCCCAGGTCAATCTGTTTTTTTTTTTTCCCAGGGGAAGTTTCACTGAGAGCCAAGCTCACTTTTGCAGGAACATCCTGACCACACTCACACAATTTCACAATTACACAATTTCACATCTGGAAGCTGACCAGTAAACCATCAGTACTCTATCAGTATCAGTAGCTCCACTGGAACAATAATTAGGGTTGGGCATTGCTTTCCCTGCCGGCATTTATCCGGCCCGTTCCCACAGCAAACACTGCCCAATTTAGAATGAATTGGATTGTTAAATCCCACCCAACAACCTGTTTCAACAGAAATAACATCATATGAATTTAACATTGTGTCTCTAAGTGACATATTTAAAAACTGTTTCAAATAACACATACATATTGTTCAGGTCAGAGCAGATTCCAAAAGATCAGGCGTGAAAATGAAATGTGTCTACTTTTTGTAAATATACATACACAGACAATCATTTTAGTTTGCATTAAAAAAGAACACTTTACCCTTACTTTTATAAGCAGAAGAAGGTGATCCTGGCTCCTCTCCTGGTACCTGAGGGTGTGGTGTTTCGTCCCAGGAAACAGGATGTGGAGCAGCTGCAGCAAAGAGACTTCTTGGGCAAAGCAAAGGTAGAGTGTCCCACTGATGAATGTTTATTCAAGTGTGTATAGTAAGATGCTTGAATTATTCCTTCTTTCTCTTGTCATTATATCTATTTAACAATTTGCAAGGCTGCTTGAGCTAGATAAGTAGGAATGGCAGCTCGACTACTGAGCAGGCCATGGCATGTGGATAAAACTGTCTGTCAAGGGGGACTAATGTTATATCAGATGCTTGGCAGCTTAACCTGACCTTACACTACAATGTATCTGTTTAAGAGTAGGATTTATTGGCAGTTATAGGTGATGTTAAAGGTACGTTATGTCAGGGTAAAAGAATGGTGTGGCCTGTCATGGATCTCAGTAGATTTATGACAGGATAGCCTGGTACTCACTGCTGGGCCAAGAGAGAGGCCAGAAACCATTCAAATTTGTACTGGGCTTCCTTTGGCACATTTTACCGTGAGTCACTAACTAACTTCAGGCATGAAATATTCATTAAATATTTTGTGTATCCAACATTTTCAGTAATATAAATCATCACAATTAATTACTTTTTTTACTTAATTAATAGAACCTTTTCTATCTGATTGCATTCTTTTAGAAACAGCATCAAAATTGGTTCATTTAAACTGGGCTTTTAATTAAAAAAAAGTTAAACAGTTAAGTCCAAAGGGTAGAATTCAGTGATATATGACACTTTACTTGCAGGTGATTTCCTCCATGATCCCCAATGATGATTTTGGGGGGTTTGAACCTCTGAGGCTACAGGTGAGAATGAAAACAATAAAGACAGATTGTTATTAGTCTCTCCCTTTGCTAACCCTTTCTCCCTAACAGAAACCTGGTTTCTATGAGCCCAAGGTGGACGGAGCTCAGTAAGTATTATCACCAGTAAAATTAAAATAATACTAGCTTGAGCTGGCACCCTTACTGTTTGAGGATAATACTACCATTGAATATTTATATACACATAAACCTTATAGTAAAAGAATGCTTGTAGATGTACGATTGATTTATTCTACTCAATACCTGTCAGGGATTCTCGGTACATGCGCCTACGGGTCCCTTACATGGCTCGGGGGCCAGGACAGCTGACTGTGCCAGGAAGGGCCATGGTGTTTTTATTTGGTGAGGAGGACAGGGATGGAATGGCAACTGTCATTTACGATGGACAGGTGAGAAGTTGTGTTGGGGTGTTTGTATTTCCTGAAAAAAAAAAAAAAATCTCTCTTTTCTTGAGCTTAAAACATCTTAGTTACAATGGAATATACGATTAGAGATTTTAAAGCTGCATTCATTTGTTATCATGGCCACCTGGGTAAAGTAAGACAAGCTGAGAACACAACATTTACGTGTTTTGATCATTTCATTTCTTAAATTCATCTTGATACATTTTCTGGCTTGTTGCCTCCACCAGGGGGCTATGTTTTCATCTGTGTCTTTGTTGTTTTGTTTCTTTGTCCAGAGTATGTACTGAACCTTTTGTACCAAACTTGGCGGAGGGATAGGGCATAGTGTAGGGAAGTACCCGTTAAATTTTAGTGCAGATCTAGTTAACGGGTTGGAGCCAGGAACTTTTTATCACTTTCCTTAACATTGTGAGATAGAAAATTTTTCCACATTTTCCTCAATATGTGGCCTTGACGAAGGAATGCACTCTACTTAGTGCAACCAGAATTTAGTTTGGAATTTTTTTTTTGGAAGTAGATGGCAAAATAGCTTGAAAAATTATAATCAATGAATCAATGTAACTTGACACTGCATTTAAGAAACAGGTCAAATATTGCTATTTGTCTTACCGTGTGCTTAGGCTATTATAAGTGCTATTATATCAGAAGTGGCTTAGCAGGTCCAAGTCCACTCAGAGCCACCCGACCCCCAATTTTTTTTTTATTTTTTTTTTACTAGCCACCGACAAATTAAAAATTGTTCTATTTTCTGTACCAAAATGCTGTGTCACACCATTCACCTCTCTGTTAAAATATAAGTGTGGAGATAAGTGCCTTGGTTATATCTTAGTTTAAATTCATATTTTTTTGTCTTAAAACACAAAGTGGCTTTAAGTGTTAGGATTTACCAGGACAGATGGAACCAAAACACTGAAGCTCAGAGAATGAAGCAAGAGGGTAGGTGATAATACAATCCTAGTCTTCAGACGAGCCGACGGTACAGGGCTCTGAGCCAGGCAGAGAGATTTAACTAACAGAGTCTTAGGTTCAGACAGAAGCAGACAGGGCTCCTCTTCAGTCCACCAGTAGCGAAGAGAACAAAGGTATCCAGAAAAGGACACGCAACAGTCGAAGTGGATACAGATACTGTTTCAGGGCAAGGCTGGTGGCAGACTGAAACAGAGATAAACAGGCATATAATCTAGGCAAAACCTTTGGAGTAGTTGGTCAAGCGAGTGACCACGAGCAGCAACGGACAGTTTGACGAATACTGGTGGTCTGACTGGGTCTTTTATGCTGTAGGTAGGTGAGGGCTAATTGGCCTGGCTGATGAGAAGATATGTGGGAGCTCTGCAGGTGAGGCGGAAACAAAAGCAGTGGCTGGCCGACTGGCCCTGCCCTGAGGAAGACAGACTCAGGACTCACAGACTCAAAGACAGGGAGAGATATTCACGACACACAGACGGCAGGGTAAAAAACATAGACACACTAAGATGTGAGGAGTGAGACTGCAGAATCCTAACAATAACTGATATTTTTATGTCTGTTTAAACTTTGACAGCAAATGACAACATAAAAAAGTGTGTTTAAGTGAAGGGGGTCACCTGAACCCCTCAGCTTTATAGAGTTTCAGCTTATTGTTTAGATGTACATTTTGCTTCATTCTCATCCACAAGAGGCAGCTGACATCAGAGGGAAAGCTCTAAAAACACACTGTACACCCTGCTCAGCAAATGGCTAGCTGACAGACAGACAGACATTAGCTGGTGAAAATAGTTTAACAGCTAATGAGCCAGATATTTCCTTCAGTAGTTAGCAGAGACCAGAACAGAGGAAAAGAGAGTGACTATTAGATTTACTAGATATAAATGTGGCAGAAGTGTGGCAGAAACACAGCCCTAAATGAATGACAATGTTGCTACATGCTCAAGTGTAAATAAGCAGCAGTTCACAACATCAACTTAAAATGTGATGATAGGTCAATGTTGTTTTCAAAGTTTGTTTCCATTTCCACTAATTGGCCAAAAACTAACCACTTTCAGGTCATCAAATCCCCAACATTTGCAGAAACAGTTCTAAGAATTTTGTGTCTACGGCCCTGGTGGCTGGTGACAAAGATGTATTCTTCAAAACAGTGTATTTTAAATGTCAGTGTCTGTTTTTTTCTTTTATTATTTAGAGAGGACTTCTGCCAATGTCCCTACTTGAACCTGCAGATGTCAAGATGTCCAGTGGCAAAAAGGAAAATGTAATGTATCTGTCCATGCAATAATACAGTTCATCATGTTTTTTCCAACATATTTCAAGCTCTTGTTCAGTTCAAGCTTTAATGTAAACACTTCTTGAAATTAAATTCATGCTGAGCAGAGTTTTATCCCTGCTTCATGCACACTTGAGCAGGCAGAAAAAAGTTGTTAGAGAAAATACATGAATTTGTTCTAAAAAAAACATTCCAGTTACAGTTAAACTCCTTCAGCCCTAACAAAAGATACACGCTTCCCTGCTGGGAGAAAAATTCAGTGTTTTTTTCAACATTGGATAAAAACATAAATTGTTGTTTCACTGAACCTCTTGTCTTGTTTTCTTCTACAGACATTTCCAAGTGGGATCCCCTTCCCACCAGAACTCAAGCCACCCACCCGTCCACAGGTCCAGCCCAGCCCAGCAGCTTCTCCTCGGGGTAAAAATTGATCACACTCCTTCTAAAGCTCCCACTGCACTTTCTCTAAAATTCTCCTCGCTCAGGAGAGTGGGACCTCTCCAAGTTCTTTCTTTCCTGTGATCTGCTCTAGCATGCACATCTCTGTTATAACAGGTGATACTTTTTTGCCTAATAGGCAACAAAAGGTATCATAAGGTAATAAGGTAAAGTAATAGTTTGTTGCACTGCTAGCAGAATGAGATGTCAGATTGTGACTCACGGGGGAGAGAGAGAGGGGTATGACATTCAGGGTCACATTGACATACATATTCAGATCCGTTACTCACACTTATTGGAAGCCCCTTTGGTAGTGATTACAACCTTGAGTCTTGTTAGGAATGACATGACAAACTTTGCACATGTGGATTTGGGGATTTTCTGCCATTCGTCTCTGCAGATCCTCTCAAGCTCTTTTAGGTTGGATGGAGAACAATGGTGGACAGCCATTTCAGGTCTCTCCAGACTTGGGCTCAAGTCAGGACTCTGGCTGGACAGAGTTGTCCTTAAGCCACTTCTGTATTGTCTTGGCTGTTTGCTTAGTATCATTGTCCTGTTGGAAAGTGAACCTCCAGCCCAGTCTGAGGTCCTGAGAGATCCAGACCAGGTTTTTACCAAGGACATCTCAGTACTTTGCTCCGTCCAGCTTTCCCGCAGCCCTCTCCCTGTCCCTGCCGTTGAAAAACACCCCCCCAGCATGATGCTAGACATGACGCTTAGAATTAAGGCCAAACAATTTAATCTTTTGTTTCATTAGACCAGAGAATCTTGTTTCCCACAGTCTGAGAGTTATTTAGGAGCTTTTTAGTAAACTCCAATTGGCTTTCATCTGTCTTTCACTGAGAAGAGTCTTCTATATGACCACTCTGCCATATTGATTGTTGGAGTGCTGCAGTGATGGGTGTCCTTCTGGAAGCTCTCTGGAACTCAGTCAGAGTGACCATTGGGTTCTTGGTCACCTCTCTCACCAGGGTCCGTCTCCCTTGATTGCTCAGTTTGGTGAAAAGTCCTGGTTCTTCTAAACTTCTTCCATTAAACAATAACAGAGGCCACTGTTCTCTTAAGTTCTCTTTGGAAGCCTCAATGCAGCAGAATTTCTTTCTGTAACCGTCTCCAGGTCTGTGCCTCAACACAATCCTGTCTCTGAGCTCTGCAGTCACTTCCTTCGACCTCAAAGGCATTTTACCTCTGCTATTCATCATCAGCTGCGAGACATAATTTAGACAGGTGTGTTGTTCCAAATCATGTCCTGTTAACTGACTTTACCACAGGTAGACTCCATCAAGGAGTAGAAACCTCCAAAAAAAGATGGTCGAGAGAAATGGAGGCACTTGAGCTAAATTTCAAGTGTCAGGGCAAAGGGTCTGAATACTTATATCAATGTGATATTTCATTTTTTTCCCTTTTTAATAAATTTGCTTAAAATTCCAAAATGTTGCTTTGTTATTATGTGATATTGAGTGTAGACTGGTGTGTTTTTCAAACTGTTGTGTTTGCTGATATGTGCTATCAATAAATTACTCTCAAAATAAATAAAAAATACAACAATTAAGTATTGTTACCCTCTACATGCATTTGCATAATGGAACAGACTCCAATGCACAACCTCTACCTGCCTAACCTTCCATTAGAATTTTATTGTGTGTGCTTCAGTCTCTACCTATATTGTTTTCCCTGCAGTTCCTTTTACTTCAGACACTCCACCTCCATCCTACACTACTGCCACCAACGCACCATTGCCAGCCTCAGAGTCTCCCAAACACGCAGCCAACACAGTCAGCGACCAGGTAGTACTCCCCTATGAAAAGCCTGATTCATCTGTGCAAGCACAAAGGTGATATCACATCATAGCTCTTTTCCTTTCTCATTCAGGTTATGCAACCCTGTCTCCTAGAAATAATGTTTCTATACAACTAAGCTTATATAGAAAAGCAGAGGTGGTTGAGGTAGATGCATGGAGGACTTGCACAACTGTCACACACAGGTTTAGAAAAAAAGAAACACTCATATATATGTGTGTGTGTGTGTGTGTGTGTGTGTGTGTGTGTGTGTGTTTGTGTGTGTGTGTGTATACACACTTATGTGATGGTAAAATATCAACTTGTAATGTCTCAAGCTTTATTAAATTTTTTTTTATGGTTCTGTTTAAACTCTCACAATAATCGTAAATTGGTCAGGAAAGATCCTGATATGGTCTAATAAAGAAAGTTTTCAGTGATTTCAGACACAACATGTAAATTTAAAAATAACCAAAACCATAATCTTTCATTCAACTTAACCAAACTCTTTTTCTTGCCTAAACCCAGTCCTAGATTGGACTGTAGATGAGAACCTTTGTCTCTGGTGTTGTGCAGTTTGTAATCCTGCCATCCACCCCCAACTGCCTCTTTGTGACTAAATGTAGCGCTTTATTCATTCAAAAAACATGCTTACAACTGAGATACGTTAGATGTGCTGAGGGTCACAAGTCAATAGATCCAATATTTGTGTGACAAATGACTTGTGTGACGGATACAGCTGGTAATACTAGCAGACAAATACTGCTAGTATTACTTGCAATAATGATACTAATAATAATACAAGTACCATTATTACTACATAATAACCATTTAAAAAGTATTCACACTGACTTGAACAGACCATGATTTTTAAATAAAAGGTCATTATAGCTGCATTTACATTATCTTTTAATGTGTTTCTGTTCATTACTCCCAGCTTGCCAGCTCAGCTCAGACAGAGGAGGTTGGCTCTGTGGTGGTGAAGGTCCACTACAGGTACACTGTGGCTCTGTCGGTCCCTCTGGACACACCGTACCATGAAGTGAAGGAACAAATCGCACGGAAATTGGGCCAGCCTGCATCTCAGCTTCGCCTCAGGTAACCGCAGGCTTACCAACCCACTTCTGTCTCCTTGAATTTCAACAAGTGATGCTTCATTTCTAAAAATATGCTTTTCATTGTCCACTCCACCCTGTGGGTCCAATTTCTGTTCTAGCTAAGAAAACCTAACATGAGATATAGGACACAGAGGCTGCAGCTCCCCAGACATGAGATGAAACCATGGAAGCAGCAATAAACAGCAATAGAAAAGAACTGACACAGCATCATCATGAAATAAAAAACCCCAAAAATGACAGACATCTAGGGGATAATGGAAATGAAACCAGTTAATTAATCTAGCTCTCAAAATAAAAATAGGAGCTGATAACAAATGTATTAGAGCATCACTTTGATACTTGAAATTATCTGTGTCGTCTTGGAATACAGTCTTTCCACTCATTTTATTTTCATCTGCCAACCCATGTTTGCCCCCATTATTCCCTAAACTTTCCATCTATTCCCCTGCTACCACTCCCCCTTACTATTCCTTGTCTCATTAGACATAAGCAGCATGGCTCCCAGGCGCTGATACCACTGGGTGGGGAGGTGGAGCCAGGCAGCACAATGCAAGAGGTGGCTGAGGCCGGCAGAGCCACCCTGTGGTGCCAGGTGAGTATTGAGTCTTTCAACTGCATACACATCAGGGCTTGAGATTGAGATCAAATGCCAGGTGCAGAGGTGTCACAGGGTCCCACCAGATTTACCCCCCAATATTCTTATAACAGCCCCGATTCGAATTTGTATAGTAACAATGGATCAAATATGGATAAGGCTATTGTTTTAGGGTTTAATTGACTGACCATGAAATGCAACCCACTCCTGTACTCAATGAAAATGCTCTGATCAACCGAGCAACGAACAGCAGACAGACAGAGTTGGCAACTGGCCGGTGAACATAGTGGAACATATAGCAGCTACAGAACCAGATAAGTGAGAACATGTATCCCAATGAAAAAACATTGCATTTTCAACATTGCACTAATCACTGGTTGCCCCACAGTGAGTGTGTGCCCCATATGACCCACCCATTAAAAATGTGGACACACCCCTGCTTGGGATGTAATGAATCAAACTGAAAGATCCTAAATGCACGTTACCCTTTTACAATCACAATAACCAACAAAATATATCTGGGACAATGTCAGCATAATGTGTATTGCTTTTAATACATGTAGCTTTATTCATTGCTCTGTCAAGTGAAATTCAAGGTTCCCTGGATTCACTGCATATCCCTTGCTGAACCCTATTAAGGTTTAGGTACTGATTGTGATAATGGTGTTAAAATAGTCCATTCCCCCTGAAGGAATCAATAAAGTTGTATCTTTTCTTATCTTTTCTTAGGCTAAACCATCTTAAGTTCTCCATACGTAGCCTCTTTTGCTGATCAAGGATGAAAATAGCCGTACCAATTTAACATTGATGTTTAATTTTGACATATTTGAGAAGAGGTGTTGCAGTTTTTTCCTAAGTCAAGGGGAGCAGATGTTCAACTCAAGGGGATGGTCAAAAGTATTTTTCATGAGTATCAAGTTGCTTTCACCAAACTCTTCCTCATGCTCAAAGTCACATATATTTACTTAATGATTTGTCAATGTAAATATCTAATTCACTGCTAGGCTATTGAAAATTTAACCCCATTCCCATGTGTTGTACTTCAGAAAGAAGACCCCCTGGCCAACCGTACTATCCTCTACCAGATGGTGGCGCTCTATGACTATACTGCTCAGGGCCCTGAGGACTTGGATTTCAGTGAAGGAGACACCATTGACATCCTGGGTCAAGGTGAGGCCCTTCAGGTTGACTTTATACTGAATTGCTTGTCAATGGAATTTAAAAAAAAGTATTTTGTCTTTATTGGGCACTTTTTTATGAAATGTTCTCACATTACTTCATCATCTGTTGAGATGTTCCTCTTGATGTTTCTTTCTTGCACTCTCTTCCAGTGAATGAGGAATGGCTGGAGGGACATTGTGCAGGAAATATCGGCATCTTCCCCAGCTGCTTTGCCTACAGGGAGAACACCAACATCACCCAGAGCTCTGAGTTATAAAAGCCGAAAAAATGTCCAGTCATCTGTAATAAACTTTACAATGGTTGCTGTTTTTAGCCTCAGAACAACCAAACAACACCATTATAGAAGCACACAGTCCAACTAAGCATTGGCTTTATTATGATTTTAAAAAATTTCTGTCCAATATAGTATTACTGTATGTTACTACAGTTTCTCAGAGTATGTTCATGGCACTGATGAACATGTTTGTAATCATATCCCACTTATGTCCCATGGTATCATTATAATGTTCCTTTGATGTTCTATGATATCCAAATGAGGATTTATACGGATACCCTTGATGTATCAGCTCAAACTTTATGATAATTTGATCCAATGTGGTACTACATTTTTATAATTATCCCAAGGGGTCAATTCTTGGTCCTATATTATTTTCTGTATATATTATTAATTCCCACTGTTATGCAGATGACACACAACTTAATGTTACATTGACTAGAAGTGATATAGACAAAGTTTCTCATGGTTTTGTTTGTCGCTCTGATGTCCAATGCTTGATGCAACACCTCCTCCTCCTGCTCATTTAGTCCAAATATGAGATCCTTTTATTCGGCCCCCCCAGACCTAACATATGATTTGAAAAAGAATCTTAAGAACCTGTCTTCCAATTTTTGCAACATTTTGCTTGCAATTCAGGTGTGATTTTGGGGTTTAAGCTTTGTTTTGACATACAAGTCTCCAAGGTAATATAATTATGCTTTCTCCAACATTACAGAAATTAAAAATGTTTTTCTCAAGTGGACCTTGAAAAAGTCATCCATATTTTTATCTCATTACATCTGGATTTTTATAATTCCTTGTACTTGATGATAAAAGGGCCATCTACTGTCTTCAGCTTGCTCAAAACTCTGTTGCCAGACTTAATTAGTTCTAAGAGACAAGGCCATTGTTAAATGGTCTTGCTACACTACACTGGCTACCTAGGGTACAAAATTGATTTTAAATTTTAATTATCATTATAGAGCTCTACATGGCCTGGCTTCTACCTACATCATAGATTTACTCAATCCCTATGAGTCTAGCTGCTGCCTGCACTGCTCAGATAGAACCCTCCTAACTGTTCCCACTGCCTGCCGTGATACAAAAGGAATCCACAGCTGCAGAACTCTTTACTTGACGGCGTTATCAACCTCAGTTCATTCTTTTAAACACTGCTCAAAACTTACTTTTAGAGGGAGGCTATTTTTTTTTAGTAAATCTGTTTTCTATCTAGTTTCTATCCCTCTCTTATCATTTTTATTTTACCTAATTTTTACGCACTGTTTAATCAGGTCTTATGTTCCATGTTGTTATTTATATTTGTGTTGTTTTTATCTTGATTTTGTGTTTTATTTTATCATGTCCTGTTTTTTGTAACTGTGTTCTGAAGTTGTTATGGGATTAAAGAAGCCAGGGATCAATGAAGGGTGGCTTCTGGTGAACTACTCTGCTAGGGGCCTTTATGCTGGTCTCACCTTGACCCAAAAGCCTAGCAGGTGAACCCACCTTTGTCACATCTAGTTCATTTAGCTTGCCATTTACTATTGCAAATAGAACAGTTTTAAGGAAAGGCCAGTGGGCTGAGAGGATTGACCGGTAACATGAAAGACTGTACAAGGGGTGGTGGGCTAGTAACCCAATCCACATGTCTTTGAAGCATCTGCTACATGACCTCCATAAACACACTATAAGCAGAATAAGGAAAAACAGCCCACACTCCACCGAGAGACAGGATGGAAGATGGACCAATCAGGATGGATAACATGGCAAAGACTGAAGCAGCAGGTTAAAATAGAAGGAACTATAGCACCAAAGAGCTATAGATTCCATCAGTGCATCTGACAAAAAGGAGCATATCAATCTTACATAAATATCTTAAGTCTTTAAGATCACTCTCTAACCCTTTCAAGCTTTATTTCAACAATGATTGTGGATAATATATCTTCTGAGAAGTTTTTATAATAAGACATGATTCACATCAGCAGATGATTCTTGACACATGAGGTGTCAACCCACGGATCAGCGGGGTTTGTGTCAAAAAGATACTATGCAGTGTTCAAACTAAGTTAGTTCCGACTTACCGAAATTAGACATAGATCAAATGTAAAATGAATTAAGAAAAGAAAAGGGGAATTCTGGACATAAGTATTGGTCTGTGCTTCCACCATATCAATGGGCATGAGATGTTAATAAATTGGATCAAGCGGCTGTCTTGGAGACCTATGTACTTATGTATCTGCTATTAAAATAAATCCTAAAATAAATGCTCTTCATGCAGTGGCAACTCATTAAACCCAGTGTCTAACAACATTTGCCCCAAAACCTCTGAATCTTTTTTTTTAACCCAATAGTTTCTCAAGAAAAAAGTGGAGCAATAACTAACGGCTTCATGTATGGAGTGATATGAACGTCCAAGGCCAGCAAAGAATCCCTGATGTCACTGTATTCTCTGTGTTTCCACATGTACTCTAGCAAAGTAAACACATCATTTTCACATATTATTATCTAGCATTATAATTTTATACAATCCAATGTTATTTATATGTTCCGATTTCACAAATAGTAAGAAAATAGTCACATTAGAGTTTCAAGATAATAAAGTAACACTCATACCAAAGGGTGGCAAAGTTTAAGTAAGAGTAGCATATTGACAGTATGTTACTGTTGCAAAAGGGTTTTTCTGTACCTCAGTGTAAAAATACTCCTTTATATGATTGATAGTAAAAGTCCTGCATGCAAATTACTGAAATTTTGATGCTTTCAAATGTAGCATTTAAATTTTTCAGCTACTTAGGCTTAATACACAATGTTTATATGGACAAGGGATTGTTCTATAACAATCTATTATTTTTTAAAAGCTGATGATGAGTTTCTATCAGCTATTGGCATCAACAGCTTTCAGATAAATGCAGTGCCGTGGGTGTACAGAAGCATAAAAACAAAATACTGAAGTAGTTTGTAAATTAATTCAAATTAATTTAATTATTTTAATCCACTGCCTATATTCCATGGTAATAGCTAAGAAGTGGGTAAAAAAGATTCTATTTTCCTCATTCACAACAATGCAAAATTAGCCATTATTATTCTATCCACTCTGGATAGCGTTTTCAAAAAGATCACTTTCAAAAGGTGGATGGTGGCCGACAATGTCTGCTTCAAATATATACAGTGTACACTAATTTGGACAGAGTTTCCTGCTGCATGATGACATATCATGATGAGTAACAAGTGTGAGGGTTGAGGGGCCGGGCTAATCAATCTATTTTGCGGGTATGGGATGTATGTGAATGCCCTTGTGAAGTTAGACAGTGCATTCAATCAAATCCGTGGCTATTTTTGCTTGATTTTTGCTCCCCTTTTTAATGCTAGGAGCTGTAAAATCAGAGCACCACTTAGTTAGTTTGAGCTATATTGAGTGTTATTCTTTGCCAATACATCATGCATTCAGGCATCTTTCGCATCCTCTTAACTGTAAGTCTGGGCGGTGGACAAAAGATAGCCATCCAAGTCTCTGTGTATTAGCTGGGCATGGGGCACTTTAAGTCCCTCCGACTGTGGGAAGTTCTCCGTCTCGAGCATTAATTGCCAGTAAGGGAAATGTCAGGTGGATTTAGCTGCTGTCACAAATGGTCGACGTAGAAAATGATGAGGTGGGGGCACAGGAGCTGTTTGGAGCTCTGTTCAAATGGCTTATGAAACAGAGGCCTGTAATTACTGCACTACTCTCCCAATGCACATAATAAACGCCCACCTTCCCCCGCCAAGGCTAGTAGCAGCAAGATTGAATACATTGGGAGTTATGTTAGCTTTTCTTACAGAGTGAAAGCAGTCCATCAACAAATGTTCTCTGTAAAAAGAGACAACACATCTATGTGCCTCCTCTTTGACTTGCTAGGAAGAGACAGCAGTCAATATCCTACCACCTCAATAAAATGTAATAAAATGTAAAAGCAGATATAATGGAAAAACCATAATGTGGTCATATCAAATTTCAATTTTCCTAACATGAGTGTACCTTGAATATTGCAATGTTTCAATGAAAATGACAGCTACTGGAACAATTGTATGAAGCTGTATTTTTTTTCACAATGGGGCTTTGAGGTAAATACAAACATAGGTATAGCATGATGCAACCACCACCATGCTTCACCCTAGGAATGGTGTTAACCAAAGAATAAGCAGTGCCTGATGTTCATTTGAGGATTTGGAAATCTTCCCAAAGTGTTAAGTTTTAGTCTCATCAGACCAGAGAATCGCTTTCCTCAGGCACTCAGAGTAATTTAAAGACCCTTTTGCAAATTTCAAGAGCTTTCACGTCTTTTACTCAAAGTGGTTTCCATCCAGCGTCTCAACCATGAAGGCCATGAAGGTCTGACTGATGAAGTGCTGCTGAGATTGTCGTCCTTCAGGCAGAGGACTTCTGAAGCTCTGTTATAGTGCCCCCTGTAGTATTGGTATCCTCCCTGACCCCTGACCTCTTCCATTTCAGGATGTGATGGAGTATACAAAGTAATAGGAATGGATGTGTATGAAGGAGCCAATCCATTTAAAGCCTTAAAAGTGGGAAGAGGGATTTTGAAATAAGCTTTTGCTTTTATTGCTTGCCAATGAAGAGACATCAGGACTTCTTAGGTCTTGTAAGAACTAATAACAATATACTGTTATGTCAATGCTCAATTTCATTCGTAAAAAAGAATAAAAAAAAATGTTTATCCTTGTGCATTAGTAGAAATGAACCTAAATAAATAATTTAATCAAACTAAATACACAGATACATCAATTGACAAAGATAAAGTACATTTGTATATAGTAAATCAAAAAAATTTAAGAGACATCTAAATCCTAAAAATTCAGATAAAGCAGTTTAAGAATGTTCATCTCCAACCAATGTCTTCCCCTTTAGCAGTATATTTTTGCTATGTTACATAGGTGAAAGAAGGCACTTCTTGTTATATGATTGATATGTAGCCCAAACATGAGAGAGAGATTAAAAACTACTCCCAAATTCTTGACTGTATGCTCCTGAGAAACTGCAACCATAAAGATTCATGAAAAAATCCATAAAACATGATATTAGCCCAGCTGGACCAGCAAACAGCATTTCAATTTTGTGGGCATTCAAATTTAGGAAGTTATTGCACGTCCAGTGATGGGCTTCTGTCAATCCCATCTCTAGTTTTACAGGCTGCAAGAAATGAAGGAAGGGAGATACTATAAAGGTTTCACTGGTGTGGCAGTGATAATTTCTGTTGTGCTTTTTGAAAATGTGATTCAGGGGCAACAAGTGGGATTCTCTTTTACTGCAATAAGTGAGTCAGTTTGGTGTGAGTAATTTGATAAAGGACTACAGTGCAGATTAACTTCCAATAAATTTGCAGATTGTAAGGTTCTTGTGAGTCTTTGAAAATTGTGAGTTTCGCAGACAACACCATATTAACTTCCTCATTTGTGCTCTGCAGTGATTGTACCCCATTAGTATAAGAAAATCATAGTACTTCCCATTTCTCTCCCTGTGGTGTGTCCCATATTTTTTAAATATATGTATTTTTTCATGGAATCATGTGAATTGATGGATAAGAAAACAGAAAGGCAGCTCTAAGGGGTGCTGAGTTTTAACTTGGAGAGGGAGTGGATTAATGTTGTGTCAAGATAAAACCTCACTCACCCACTCCATTTAATTTAAGTCCAAGCTAAACCCTTTCCTTTAATATGATCTCTGTTAAGTAGGAGGTTTCACTGTTCTCTTGATAAGGATGGACATTTATTACCTGGGGTTATAAAAAGCTTAAGGCGGTGGATGTTCTTTACTCTTTTTCCATTTTAGAATCAGAATCTACAGAGCCCAGAGGGATGGCTAAAGGGAGTATAATGAGTATTTCAAACCTTTATTTTAATAGAGCAAGTACTACACACAGCCTGCCCTTATCCACCTTATTAAATTGCATATGATAAATATTATTCCTTCATTTTAGTGGATTTTAACATCCTCAAATGTTACTTAAGTAGTTATAAAATGATTATATTAAAAGATGCAAAAAATCATGCTTCTAGTTTTAGGATTTATTTTAAAATATCACAGGATGAGTTTTTCAGACATTACCAGGTAGGGATGTTATCTGTTATGTTACAACTAAAAATGACTACTTTGGCAGGTAAGTGGATGATATGGATAAAACCCTCTGTCAAAGTAAATTAAGCTTTATATTGCATTAACATTTTGTATAATTTTATATATTGTAATTTACAGAAATTCAATTGACAGCTAATATATAAAACAAGCAAATAGAAATTTCTTTTTCAGGTTAATCCTTTGAATTAAACATTTGACAAATGAGGATACTTCATCACATTAATGAGAAAATCCTGAAAATCCAATGAGACTATTAAACAGTCTTGCTCTCTGATTTGCAACATACCCACATTATTATACCCCAAGAGAAATTAAAGGGAGAGCTACCTCAATATAAACTGTATGAAGAAATCTTTGATAGGAGACAAATGTAAACAATATCACAGTATACGTTGCCATATTTCTTAAATCAGTGAATGTACAAGGATATGTATGTTGATCACTGGAGAAACTGTGGGAAAGTTATATCAGTGAGCTCATCATAGATTAGACTTGACCAACAGAAAATCATCAAATCTCAACATATAACTGTGTATAAGTTTTCATCTCTTTTGAGTTCAGCACAAGACACACAGATAGTAAACTAATTGTCATGCAGTTCAATCCATACATTTCTTGCCTTAATTCTTTTTATAAGCAGCAGAATACAAATCTTGTCATCTGTCGATGTATAATTTCTAGACCAATTCAGTCAGAAAGTATTGCAATCATGTAACACATTATGATAAATCTGGGGCATCTTGTGTCACCTGATACCATACAGAACAACCAAAAACTTCATATTTAGCCTGGCCTTATATAGAGAATTGCAGCAAAAGGCATACAAGCCAGAGCCAAGACTACGATTGGCTGATATACAATAGGCATTATATTTTCACACTGATATAGTTGTTGTCCACATACATGTGAATATGTCAAAGTGCATGTACATGTTATGAGAATATTTCGTAGCTGCATAACAGTCTGTGTTGTTAGTTTACAAAAACTGAAACATACAGTTGCTGCTCTATAAAATTGTTCTGATAAATTTGTGCACAAATCTGTCTGTGTGTGTGGGTGAGAGAGAGGAAATGAGGATGAAACAGAGTGAGAGAGAGCTAACACTTGTAATCTTTGAGACTGTGACCACCCCCTGTTGTTTAATAGGCATTAATGTGCCTTCCCTCCCCTGTGACAACATTGCAATGTATAATGTAATGCACCCAGCCAAAAATAATACCCTCCCTCTACTGCTTTAATATGTAAAAATGGAACAATGCACAGATGCTTCAGGGAGAATTGGACATCCCTTGCTAAAAAATACATTTGCATGCTATCAGTTTTGGTATGTTTTCGCTCCATCTAGGGGTGGCAAAGTCTGCCGGTCAATACACCTCCTGGTCCAGAGAGAAATATTGCAAAAACTGCTGAATGAATTGAGATGAAATTTTCTCAGATATTCATGGTCCACAGATGATGAATCATACTGACTTTGGTGATATCCTGACATTTCATATAGTTGTGAATTGACGTTGACATTTGTCGTTTTGAGTGAAAATCCTTGCCCCATTAGGATGAACCATAATAGCTCTGCTGATCCTCTGACCTTTCATTGAGCTCCTATATCAGGTCAAACCTTTAATTTGACAAATTCTTTGGTTTATGACCAAATACCAATCAGACATTCCCATCATCCACAGCTGTAGTTAGTATTTTATTCCAAATGGCAAATGTTAGCATGCAAACATGCTTACATGCTCATCAAAAAGGTATAGTCTTCCTTTTAATTACTTCTTATTTAGCCACTGGAGACTTAATAGGACAGAGAGACTTTTCCCTTTTTTGATATCAATTATTTCTTTGCATCTATACTTTACTGAGCCTTCAATAGAAGGTAGGCAGACAGGAAACAAGGGAAAGAGATTGATATGACACACAACAAAGGTCCCTGCAGGCAGAGTCATTGTAAAGTCCTGACTGAGACACAGAAAACTAAAACTGAAAACGTTAATTCACAGTGTGTGCTTCCAATGGGTCAAAAACTACTGCTGCTTGTCTATAATCTCCTACTTACCTAATACAAAATACATACATCAGAACGTCTTTTACTATACAAATGTTCTCCTCCTCCCAGCTCATTTGATAGCTGTCTGCTAACTAGTCCAAACTAAACATAAAGATATCAGCTTTGACTAAACTTAGAAGGGTTTATCTTCTCCACTTGTTTTGATTAGAACTTCAGTTTCACGAAGTGTTTTAGGATCTTTCGGTTCATTGTTATGGCTCAGTCTCAGAGCTTTCAAAAACCTTGTTTCCAGCAGCAGCAGGCAGCTGTTTTTAGTGAAAGGACCCGTCAAGGTTTAGAGAGAGGTGCACGACCTGCCAGGACCAAGATGTAGATAGATAAAGTTAGAGACTAATGGGTGAATCTAGTGGAAAATTTAGAGACTAAAGTGCCAGATATTTTCCCCAGCAGTTAATGGAGAACAAACCAGAGCTAAAAGGCAAAACAATATTGCCTATCGTTCAGTTTTTGTAAAATTCCTACCATCAACATATGAGATTGTTGTATATTTAATTTGTTGGTTTAAGCAGACAGTACCACCTTGTGGCATCTTTCTTTTTGTTTTTTTTCTTGCCTCTGTAGGTAATGTAAGTAGTGGTTTTTAAGCCAGTATGGGCTGGCCCCACAAGGTGTATGACACTTGAATAAAAATATATACTCGTTCATTCTACAGTCATCAGGTGGACACAAACACAACTCTAAAAAAACCTACTAATGCTCTGTGTCGGCTGCATGTGTAAACAGATGACCTTATCAGTTTGCCATATCAACTTAAAAATTGATCATCTGCGATCATTTCATGCCCCAAGTGGCTAAATATCAATGACTGCTGCTTTAAGCCCTTAGCATTATCCACCTTTCGATTAGATCTTTTCTCGACAATATTTATAATTTGTTGTTCTTTTTTAAAACATCTTATTCTTTTCTTCCTTGTTTCTAATCTTTTAATTTTGTGTTTTGTAGTATATTGTATATTTCCTTAAATGTTTCCATCAATTGATGCTATTGCCTTTATGCTAAACCAGTAAACTTGTTTGGCCTTACTGCTCTTTTTTGTGTGCTGACATATCCATGCCTACTTACTTTCCTGTATGACCTTGGCTCACCCTGCCATTTATGTTGAATAATACTATAGTACTGGAAAACTCCAACATTCTCCGCTGCTGACAAGGACTGAAGGTTAAGGAATGATGGAGTGACGAATGGGTGAAATGATAGTGAGGACTGTTAAGGTTTAAATTTTCTCAGATTGTACACATTTCCTACCAAACTATTGTATTTATCATTTTACAATCCTATTCCTATATTTGATTTGTTTGCAATATAAACTTATTTCTTTTAAAAACATCAAAGTATATCAGCAAATGGATGACAGTGGGTAGCAGCAGGGTCACTTTACAGGAGTCTCCAGGGTACCATGCTGACCTGATGAGAAAGTCGGTCATTTATGTAATTTTTGTGTTAACAGCATTTACAGAACAACTCCTCAGGGTGGGGGGCCCACTGTGCTTTACCATGTCAGGAGCCCATCTCCTCAGCAGCACCCTTGTGTGACATTAATGTTTCCTGGGACTATCTTTATGTGAATGGGCCAGACAAAGCAAGCTCATAACCATCAGGAAGAGGAAGACAACTCAAGGCCCCTATAAATAGATATTTAAAAATAGCCTTAGGCTACAAGTATGACAATGAGTCTCAGGAGAGCATTTGCTATAATGCAGCTTGATCAGCTTAAAGGCTGCCAGGCAGACACCTACTGTCACCTGCATCCAGATGAACCAACCAAAACATCTTGGAGACGCACATGCATTTACATGCTTTTATGTTGTTCAGATAAATTCCAGTTGTCTCAAGCATTGATTCGTCTCCTTTGGGTCAGGAAATTGTGAAATAAAACATACGGATTCTGACCTTTACCAGTTTGTGAAGTTATTCGTTGTAAAACTAGTGCTATTCCTGCTTTCACTCAACACTGTATGATATCAGCCAATGTCTTGCCAAAAATAGTCATTTAAATAAGGGTGAATAGTGTTGTCCGTTTCTAAGCAACACACACACACACACACACACACACACACACACACGCACCCTCAGCACTCACACACACGCTTGCGTCATTTCCTATACACAGAGGTTCTGAGAGCTTTCAGTTCAGCACGCCCAGCCAGTTGCGCACAGAGAAGGCTCCGTCGTGGAAACCTGACAGACTCCGGAGTTTGTTTTGCGGACAGAATGAACATGGTGAATGTCATATGTTGTTATAAGGTAGCGTTGTATGATTTAATAATAATAAAGACAGCCTTCCACGGAGTTTAACCTGCCGGGTTTCATATATTACACAGGACACTCTGAATCGCCAAGGCTCATCCCGTTGAAGGCAGCGGTTAAGCTTCTGTTGGTTATGGAATAAAGAGACAACAGGCCAGAAAGACCATCCACGTTCTGATCATTGCCAAAAAATGTGCGCATGGACTTGGAGATGGTTTGTTTTCGGGTGACCCGGGGAACGGCGCACATGAGCGCCGTTACGCGCGTGGATCTCCGCTTACCTGTTGAAGTTGCCCGAAGCGCGTTGAGCTGTTTCACGTTTTGACTTCAAACGGGAGAATCGACTCGAGCAGCGCTTCACCAAATGCCCGACCCGTCCTCCGGTCTGTGTGGTGCACTGCTTCCCCGTTATGTTGTAGGATGAGCGCTGATCTGGAGCGCGCGTCGCTCAACACATCGGTGAACTCGGCCGGCGCGGGCGGCCGAGCGCTCTCGGCAAACGTCCGGAGGCTCCACAACGCTCTCAACCTGCTGCTCAGCGACCTGGAGAGAGAGCACTTCATTCACTGCCTCAATGTGTACCACGCCAAGCGCAACGTCTTCGACCTGGTCGAAACTCTCAAAGTGATTCTCAACACGCCCGGCAAACGACAGCTGCTGCCCATGCTGCGCCTGGTCATCCCGAGGTCCGACCAGCTGCTGTTTGACCAGTACACATCCGAAGGACTCTACCTGAAGACGGACCTGCTCCCCAGCAACGGCGGCGAGGAGGGCTTTGGAGACGAGGAGGACTCGGCACTGCAGAAATATGTCAGTTCCATCCAAGAGCAGCCCCTCACCTCGGCCTGTCCGGACGGTTTCAGCGCCGCGGCAGAGCTGTCGGCTCCCATGGCCCCGCCGTTCCTCGAGGGCTGTTTTGGAGAGGTGCGCAAAGTCACCCTGACACGCACCAGGAGCCACGAGGGTCTTGGCTTCAGCATTCGTGGGGGGTCGGAACACGGCGTGGGGATCTACGTGTCCCTGGTGGAACCCGGTTCCTCGGCCGAGAGAGAAGGACTGAGGGTCGGGGACCAGATAGTGACGGTGAACGACATGGTGTTCAGCAGTGTCACTCACATCGACGCGGTGAAGGTAGGGTTTCAGGCGTGTGTGTGCGTGAGTGAGTCTTAGCTGTCATCGCATGACTATTTCTAAAACAACCTCGGGATAAGCGTCCGCCAGACGGAGCATCCAGCGAGAGTGCGTGAGTCTGTTGTGCTTTACACACTGTGCGTCTCCCAGATGTAGATACCGTAGGCTCCAGGCAGAGGTCATATTAGTCAACTACAGCAGCGCTGCCCTAAAACATGGCTGCTGTCTCTGGGCCCCGGGTCCCGCTGGGGACGCCTCTAGTCCAGCAGGAAGCTTCTTATTCATTCTCCTCCAGCACTTGACCGTGGCCTAATGCTCTTTGGCTGCTGGCACTGCGAGCCAAGATGAACTCAAATAATCAGAAGCAGAGGATGTGCCCCCCCCTTTATTACTTCCAAGAAAAGAACAATAGTTTAAAGCAGGTTTTTAATCCATGGGACGGGATCCCTGTCCCTGGCGAAAATTAGGGCTTAAACCATCGATCATTTTCATTATTAATTAAGCTGCAATTATTTCCTCTGGTAATCGTTTTGTCCATAAAATGTAAGAGTGAAAAATACCTTTTATTTCACCCACAGTCTCTTTTTTTAAACCGACCAGCAGTCCAAAAACAAAAACCGAAGGATATTTAGATTTTATTCAGCAAAAATGTCAACCATTTGTTGTACATATATATACATATGTATATGTATATACATATATATATGAAATGTGCATTACTTTTCATATTTGCAGATTTTCTGGAAATTCTGTTTGAATTAAAATTTGCAATAAATTTCGATGGAAAACTTCGCTAATATGGAAATGCATACATTCATGGCACAGCCTCAGTATGTCAAACCAGGCCAGTGGAATAGGGGCATAAATCTTACAAATGACACCCAGATCGGGATTCCAACTTTAAGGCAAAGATATGTAAAATAAAGTAGCCTGTGGACTGTTGAAGAACCTTGCTTTTGGTTTGACTGTAATGACAAAAATTCTATAATGTTACTAGACAGAGTTCCAGCCATTGTTATATGTAAGGATTTAATTTATGAGAAAAACATATACCAAAAAACCTCCCGCTCTCTGTATGACATAAGAGAGTGCAGGTCCCCTCCAGTTTACTCCTGAAAACAAGGTCTCTATTTGGTCATGGGTATTAAATGCACATCCCTGCCCTCAACTATGTCATGAGAACTAAATAACATAAAATGCACAAAATCATAAAATGAGTCCAGTACAATAAAGAGCATTTTCATAGAGAATACGTCTCACAAACACAAAAATGGCTTGTATAATCCATTAACTGTGCAATAAACTGTTAAACTTACAGATAACTACGTTCACTGAAATGTAGGTACGCAATCACATTGCTATCATGTGAACTCAGCTAGCAAATTAGACATTAGCATATCCAGTAGCTATCAGCATAATGTAGAGATGGCCAGATAACCTTTCACACCTCACTGGCTGTGTTAACTCTAGGGGAGGTAGAGAGGAGCTTCAGTCTTCACTTAATTCAAACCTTCATGAGCGTTACTGCACAGCAACATAATTTAAGGCATCGTCCTCTGTAGTCAAAATTATTAAATTAACTTAAAACCATATAACTGTCTTTGATGGGATTTAGAGAGAAGAAAAAGCTTGTGAGAGAAAAGATATTTAACAGAACAGATGAGGCAAAGGTCTCAAGCAGCAAAATAAATGTTTTCCTCAGTTGTTGTCACCATGTAAAAAAAATTCCTGATGATTTGCTGTTATATTTGCTGTTTTATTTTCTGCATGTATGTGCGCTGTCTGACTGAACTTTTTTATACGACCTTGCAATCTTTTCTCATTGAGTCACACTTTAATACACTCCACCTACAGCAATTTTCAAACAGAAACAGGACTTTTTTGGGAGGCTGAATGACTCAGGCCTTGGGTAATGTCTTATCAAGAGCAAAACCGGCTTTTCACCCGCCTATACACGGCTTTACAGAATAAGTCCAGCAAGAGGGGAAGACACACTCCTCATACTTGACAGGGCTGACAGTGTGTTTCAGCTTATTTTTTTCACCCCTCAGATAAACAGGCAAGCCTGGATATTTGTGGCATATAGAGGGAGTTGCTGGTTTCTTTTTAAGGTCTACAGTGAAAGTTCTGGAATAGCCAGAAAGGTTTTTGTCTTTAAACAAAAACTTTAAAAGAGACATATTATGCCTTTTTTTGATTTTCCCTCATGTATATACTGTTGGCATGTTGACTGTTGATGTTATATAAGGCTAAAGTTCCAAAACTTGGAACCTGAAAGACAAAATCCCAGGTTTTCGCCTGCTCTGAGTACTTTGTTCCAATGTTTTATTCTACTTTCCTGCCACTCTGATATATGAACATTATGGAACTTCATAAACCAAATTCCGCTCCTGGTCTCAGCTCTGGGTTCAGCACTGAGCACTGAGCATACCCACAAGGTACAGGTCAGTGAATGCAATGTCTGGAAGAAAGTTCTTCTGTTGTCGCTGTGGTGAAGGGAGATGAATATTAGACGCCCTTGGTTAGTTGTAGTTTTTGGACCTCATGTAGCTTACAACCCCTACATTTTTTACTTGACTTTGCATTTCAAGGCGACCAAGTTCAGCAACAGCAACCCGCCTGCTGGCTGGTCAGGCCTGTCAGTTATGCTGCTACTGAAGGAAGGACGAGTAGATCCAACTTTATTGGGCCACTGAGTGAATTCAGACACCAAAACTGAAACTGAAAGAAGGTCACTAAAACATTTTTATTTGAGATTTATTATCAACAGACTGTAGATAAATAATTTTAGTGAGCTTCTGTGGTTACATATACCCTGCACCTTAGATGCAGACATAAACGCTTGCTAACACTAACCTGATAACTTCCTAGTGAGTTTGTGCATAACGGTCTTCATAAAGTATTTCAAACATACATCAGCTCATGCCAGTCTTTCCACAGTTTAAAACCAAGGTCAGCCTTCTCTCATTCTTCCTCCCTCTGCTGTTCTGTTAGCGTGTAGAAGTTGAGATTAGCCACAGAGTAATGTTAGCTCTGAACCAGAGTTTGAAAGCAACATTAAACTGCTATGGGAGCATAAAACCCTTGGTTGTTAACGTGGGGCTTTCTGTTATAATTTGTAAAGTGGCTACTGGTATGTTACTAATGTTTCAGTTAATTCTGGTGTGCTGCTGCTGTATGGGCTCAAACTGAGCAACGTTTGCATCTGTAAATCAAAGATCTGTTTTCGAAAAAAAAGAACAAAGAGAGACTGTGCGATGTGCATGCCAGTCTTTGAACAAATCAGTGGTGCTATTGTGAGCATCTGTGTACAGAGCAAAGAACATTATGTGTGACAATGAAGTTACAAGTATGAATACTGACCCTGTCTTTACACCTGAACCTGATTGGACAATGACAGCTCGATCCAAAAGCAGAGTCAAACTGTCTAATCAAGAGCAGATCATGGTGGTCATTTATGTTCCAGATTGTCCGAGCGACCTGTTGAAGCATGTGTTGGTTGAGATGTTCCTGGACCCATCAGACACTGATCACAGTATGAGCCAACATCAGAGGGGAAAGCTACAACTGGCTGGATGTCAGGCTTAGCCTGAAGACAACTCAACAGCCAGTAGTACCACGAAGGTCCCGGAGTATCCACAGGAACACACATTGGGATGAGCACTCTGACTTCCCACCAGCTGACACAACCTCGGTGTAAAAGAAAATCTTTACCTAAAGAGAGGACATAACCTGGACTGTGTAAATAAAAGGTTTTGGCTCCGAACATAGGTCGGATGCTGCCTTGCTTTGGTGAACTGAAGATTTCCAGTTCTCCAAAGCCTGGAATTTAAATGTCATTTAACCAACCCACCAACAAAGAGAGGGAGAGGGAGAGAGAGAGAGAAAGAGTGAAAGAGAGAGAGAAAGAAAGAGAAAAAGAAAGTGCACATGTGAACGATCAAAAGAGTGAGAGTGAAGATGGACAGACAGAGGGATGAAAGTGAAACTTTTATCTGGTGAATTACCTGATATAATTCAGGTTTATCGGTGAAGGGTTTGAAACTATCCTGCAGCCTGGAGAATCTGCTGACAGTGAAACGCAGTATGACAACTGTCTCATTAATGCTTCCAGTGTGGGTTGTTTGCTAACCCTAACCCTATCCCATGTCATATGCAGGTCTGCTGTCTAAAGGTGGTATGAGAGTTGGTGGAAAGGACAGATATTAATCTGTCTGTGTCTGATTGTGAAATACAGATCTTGATTCAGGATGCTCAACATCTCTAAAGCTCACTCAGTGACATGCTGAGTCTTATGTTTTTTTACATTTCCATTTGACTTTGGAATCAAAAAGTAGATACAGTATGTTAATTAGTGAGCCTAAAGGTTAATTGATTAACTTGAAATTGACAGTATGACAAAACATTCTCATCACCAGATTGTCACTTACTTCTGTATTTCTGAAAGTATTAGCCATACCTCTTGGTCCTCGATGGATGGAGTTTATGGTTTAGCTGACATCACGTGAATTTAATTCACATGCTAACAGGCAGTCATATATGGTCTGGAGAACCTGCAGAACCTGTCTCCATTAAAGGATTTGATACATGACCACCTTGATCCTTCTCTGGCCTATTTGGATAGAAGAGTTGATGAAGAGTTGTCAACTTTTCAACAGAATTTGAGTGCCTACATGTCAATATGTAGAAAGTTCTAAGGGATCATAGCAAGGGTTAGTCTTTAGCAAGGTATATGGTCGGTGAGCCCATGTGTATTTTCGAACTTTGAGCAGAGCTAGGTAACCTGTTTCCCCCTGCTTCTAGTCTTTGTGCTAAGCTAGGCAAACCATACCCTGACTCAAGCTCTGTAAATAATACAAGACATGAGATTGATGTCAATTTCATCATGAGCCTGATCAACACCTACTGCTTTAATTATTATTATTACTACTGTTACCATTTCATTTAGTCCTACTAGTAATATTGTTAGCCCTGTTAGTATAACTATAGTATATATAGCTATTAGTCCCATTAATGTACTATGTTCCCCCCTTCCTCACTCTCAACCCAGCCGGTCGAGGCAGATCCCCCCCACCACCACCACCACCACCACCACCATGAGCCAGGATCTGTTCAATGTTTCTACCTTCTACCTGTTAAAGGAGTTACCAGTTCTTGCTGTCACCAGGTTCTTGCTCATGAGGGAAATGTTGTGTCTCTGTAAATAATAACTATAAAGAGTCTGTTCTAGACCTGCTCTATATGAGAAGTGCCCTGAGATAACCTATGTTATGATATGATGCTATATGAATAAGATTGAACTGAAAATATCACTTGCATAAAGAAAGCCAATACTTCTCTAAATTTCTGAGAATGTGGAACCTTTAAGGATCACATTGTTTAGTTTGATATACCAGCATCTCTTTCTTCTGTTGAGAAATTAAGACAATATTGTCAAGCTTTATTGCAACCACAGAATCTATGTTTACTGCCTATCCATAATTATAGTTCCCTTGGGACAAGTGTGCTGTTTCATTATTAGACTATCTTGATAATCGGAGGCATGTAAACACAGCTAGTATTTCCAGCTACTGCTGAAGGCCATGGCTCTCACCTCATCACAAATCAACATCCCTGCTCTCATCATGAGCTGAGTAATTCATTACAGCTTTTAATGAAGCTGTTAAGAACTTAAGGCCTGCTGCACCAAGGCGCTTCCCTTGTCTGAAGTGTGACTTCAAAGCTGTTTACCAGCAGGGTGGCAAAGGCCAGGAAGGTGGCTGCATACACAGAGGGCCTAATTTGGGAAGATGAGTGTATTTAATCTTGATTTAGTCTGGCAAATTTGTAAGAACAGTGTTGTGGAGAAATAGTGTGGAAATAATGACTTGACTTGCCCCCAACACTATAGGAACATGTTAGGCTTTATTGAAAATGACATGTTAGAATAGTCTAAAGATAGTGGAAATGTAATCTTAGAGAAGCGTTGTTTGGGTGGAAAATTAATTTCATATTTGTTTATTGAATTGTAAAACCTACATTCTGCTCACCACAACTGTGGTGAGTGCAGCAGGTCTAAATTGAATCCAAGACTTTGACATTCACCATTGTTATGAAATATTGTTATTTGTTTCATTTGTGAGTGGTCATTCTACGTTGGAATCCCACTGCTCAGGAGCAAAAAACCTCCAAAGTTGATACTGTGTATATACAAGCACAGGCACAGGTGCAGATATCCTTATCCAGAGCCCTTGCAAACAGACAAAATCAGGATAAATGCCTGACAAAAACAGAAACACAGTAGCAAAGTGACATAAAAGAGATGATAATGAAATTTATGGCAGTGAGAAGTGCTTCTGTCCAGTGGCATATCTAGGAGTTGACAGGGTCTGGGGTTAAGCTTAGACCGCCTCAGGCTGAGATCAGGGTGTATGCAGGCTTGTGACTTTTTTTTCTTTTTTTTTGATGAGCCCTGAGTACGCTTGTATAAGAAATGTAAATGGGGGCATTGAAATCTTTGCATCTCTTAAGCCTATCTTGCTTGAGGATTCAATGCTTGTATGCTGCCTGTTTGGCTTTGTCATATTAGACTCTAAATAGCACGTAGGCTTTAGGCCATTTAAAATCAGCAAACAAATGTTTTTACAGTCCAACTATTACTGTTTAAAAATCATTCATACAATGCTGTAGTTAATTTCAGAACTGTTATTTGAATCTTTATGTTACTCTGTAAGTACTGCATTTATTGGCCCTTGATGGAAATGTATGGACAAAAAGCAAAATTCAAAGACCTTTTACTCAATTTTAAGACTGGTCAAATGTCTCTATCTTTACATTGACAATGGGCTCCCTGATCCAAGTTTCTGTTACTGTGAAAATTTACCCAAATTCTACCATCATGGTAGAGTCATCAGAAGAAAACCTCTCCGGCTTCCTCACCAAAAACTTCAGCGTCAGAAGATTACAAAGAAACAACCCTGATGCATTTTGGAAACAAGTCCTGTGGACCGATGATGTTAAAATAGAACTTTTTGGCCACACTGAGCGAAGGACTGTTTAGAGAAAACTGTTGCAGAATTTCATGAAGAGAACATCTCTCCAACTGTGGAGCACGGGAGTAGATCGATAATGCTTTGGACTGGTGTTGAAGGGAAGAATGGATTTAACTGAATACCAGAAAATTCCAAGAGAAAATACCACACTGTAAAAAGGCTGAAGAGGAAAAGAGGAGGCTTCGACAACAAGATAATGATACTAAGCGCTCCTCAAAATCCACAATGGATGACCTCAAGAGGCTCAAGCTGAAGGTTTTGCATTGGCCAAGTACAGAAAGACTCTGCTACAAAAAGCCTTTATTAACTCCGATACTTGCCCAAGGAGGTGTAACTAATAACTGACTATGAATGGTGAAAAAAAACTCTTGATCCTGGCCCTTTTTCTTTTTTGTTATTTTGTATTTTGTAGATGTAAATTGCTCAAAATATTAAAGAAATGTGTCATATTTAATTTAACCTTTTGGAAAGCAGGTCAACTTTTACTCTCAGCTTTTCTTTTTTTTTTCCCACTGTAACTCTGTGTTTCAAATTAACTTTATAGCAAGAGTCCATCAAGGTCAATAAACAGTAAAACTGAGAGATGAAGACCTTTAATATTTAGAGAAGGTTATGTAACAATCAAGCCCAGCAAACTACATATGAAATATGACAGCCATGTAGCAGAGTCCCCAGCTCAGGAGGAAAATGATGTCTCCCACTTTGTTCCTCTTGTCTGGATTTCTGAGAAAGCATTCCCTAACTTGACCCCTGATGATACATTGGGGGCAACTAGGGGTTCAGTTTCTTGCCCCAGGACACTTCATCGTGCGGGGATTGAACCACCAACCATCTGGTTGATGGACATCCTTCTCTACCGCCTCAGCAACAGGCACCCACTTGATGGCAGTGCTATTACAGTTAGGCACACAAGTGTTTGGACAGAGATACAATTTTTATAATTTTGCCTCTGTACACTAATACAAAGGTTTTCCGGGCCTTTTGAAGTTGCTGAACCCACCAGTTCATTCCTTCTTTTTAAGAATGTACCAAATTGTTGATTTGGGTAATCGCAAAGTTCCATCATTGCTCTGATAGGTTAGTTGTTTTTTCACCCTAGATTTGCCTCCTTCATTTGCACCAACACCTCTTTGGAACACTATTAAAAGTTCCCATGAACAGCTAGCAAATGCAAAATCAGCACCTGGAATCAACTCCAGACCTTTTATCTGCTTCATTTATAATGGAATAACAACAGAACAGGTCATATCTGGACATGAAACTGTTTGTCAGTCAATTGTTCATTTAATTTTGAGTCTCTGAACCTGAGGTACTATGTATAAAAATGGCTGTAATTCATTAATGGTTAATATAAAATATTTGTGAAACTCCTTGAATTAAAGTTGAAAGGTGACACTTAAATCACATCTTGATTTGTTAGTTTCAAATCTGTTGTGGTTGTGTACAGAGGCAAAACTGCAAAACTTGTTTTTAACTGTCCAAATAATTATGGACCTAACTGTACATCTCCCACCTGCTATAATTCCTGTTTGAAAACAATGGAGGTTTCATTTACAGAAATGAACTCAATGTAAAGCAGCTGGTGGTCAAAGAACACATTTTGAGCTTATAGGTTCTTGAATATAAGCAGTCTCTGAATTCACTCAATTAGCTCACTCACTACTCCCTATATAATAGACAGTCAGTGTAGTTATTCATGATTTCACGTACTTATCTTCAATGTCCACAATCACAAATGGATATAATGTTGCACATCTGCCAATTTACAAAATATCTGTGCATCTTTAAAATGTGATGGATTGCATTGTGGCATTGTTAGCAGAAATATCCATGGAATGGATGTGACTGTCTGATTCCATAGGCCTGTTTTACAGGACAACTTGTCACAGTATAACGGATGCAGGTGTTAGTGATAACATTATGGCTGGCTCTTAATGTTTCTGGACTTGATGTTCACTGGCAAAAATGTCAAAATGCATCAGCAGCGGATGTCCCAGTAGTTTGGGTTTGCTTAGCTATTATTAGTCAACAATCAAGTGGTTCTCACATCTTGGGAGCACTGTCACTTGTGAGACTTTTGTTTATTATGCCTCATCTTCACTTGTTACTGCTGCTGAATTTATCTGAAATGGGACCGAGCAGAGGCAGCACTGATTGTACGCCGTGCCTAAGTACAGTACCGACTGAGCATGTGTACAAGAGGACTTTACCCAACCCCAGCCACTGCCTCATGCTGTCTACATCAACACCTATGATCCACAGGCAGGCATGAAAACAATGGCTGGGGCTGGTCAGGAATTCAATTATTTACATTTTGTAATGATTATAGGTTTTATTTTTCCTCTGTCAGAAAGATTCAAGCCTAATCAAAAAACATCTCCTGCTAAAACTCTGGAAGCTTGATGTTGACGAGGCTTGATGTTTGATCAGATGCTTAAAACAGAATTCAAGAGGAAAGCTACTTTGACCTGCTTCTATTAATAGAATCATCACTTTAATGAGTATCAACATGAGAACCATTTCTGTTGTGACTGCAGGGATAAACTCATTGACTGAACCGGGCAGGAAAATGTCATTCTCCATTTTCATATCCATATGCAACTATGTGGAAACAAAATGTATTTTGGGGAGTTATAGCCCTTTAAATGGTCAATCCACCCAAATCCCCAACAGTCCTTTCATGCCTATTGGTATCGAGACATGCAGACCATGCAGAGTTATAACTAATAAATAATTTAGCAATGCTTTCTAGATTTGAGGACATCTGCAAAAGCAACTTTTAGGTTTCTCTTTGGCTGATGTTTACCATTTCTAATTGATAATAAATGTTGGTAATAATCAAATATTAAGTCTTCAGTTATTAATATTAATGAGCCAATAACAATCTGAAAGGTGACTTACTTTTTGTTACAGTGCTTTCAACCCAACATGAATGATACTCACTGATGAAGACCATGAAATAGGGTTTCTCGTGAAATATTTGAATGGCTCTGGGAAAAAGTAGCACCTTGAGTTTAGATTATTTTGTCAAACCACTGTTGGAAAATCAAGAATGAACTTTCATTTTGAAGGCAGGTCTAAATGTCAAGCCGTTTTTAAATGGTCCATTATAGAGATTTTACTGATTAATTAAAGGGATATTTTTCTAAAATTAAGTGATTCATTTACATTAATAAAGCCAATAGTTACAACCTATAAGCAGTGGAAAAACAAAAATACTCAACAAGAAGACTGAATTGTAGTTTAAAGCCCTGAAAAGATCAACCAGAACTTTGATCTCTAAAACACTTTATACTGGCCGACCTTGCCAAGAGTAAAACTGTCTGTGACAGAAATGGTATAGTTTATCCGCGTCAGCAATATCAGTCTCAAAGCCTCAGGAAAAAAGTGCTTGATGGATCTACTTACAGTGTCTGAAATAGAGGTTTTCACACATAATTGCTGGACAATCCAAAATGAACGTAAACCATCCAAACCTGATGTGCAGAAAAGAGTTATATAGACATAGATGTAATATTTACTTTCCTGTGGGCTGTACAACTACACCAGAAATATACAGATAACCACAGTGACTGTATTCACCTTCAGTCTTCCAATGCACATATACACATATATACAAAACATATATCACACTCATTAACAACTTGGCTCTATACCATGTCAACAGGACAATTGGTTTAGTAATGCTATGGCAGAAGGGGCTGAACCTTTGCCAAAGCCAGCTTTCATTCCTTTTAGTGTATTTGGAAATAGTGAATGCAAGGCTCGTGATGGGTCTGTTATTCATGTCTGAGAGGTTGGGTGTGCGGGGGTGGATAATTTTGGAGGCAACATGTGTGATCTTGATAAGTTTGTTTTTGTTGTAGATGCTCAGCATGGTGTAGAAATAGGGGGAGCAATACAGCAGGATGGGCTAGATTATGCTTTTGTAAAGTAACAACAGAAGGTGGGGGCAACAAAGTGCTCTAAGTTTGTGGTTGGCATTAAGTCTTTGCTTGGATAGTTGATGGATATTAGTGAAGTGTTAATCAAAGTTTATTGTCTACAGTGAGTCCCAGATATTTGAAGCTGTTGACCTGTTTTACTAGTTTACCATGGATGGAGATGGAGTTCAGTTCAGTGAGGGGTGAATCTGGTGTGTAGTGACCAGTACGATCCATGCAACCTTGTATAGATCCAGCATCTTACACATTTATTTAGCAGATATAGACAGTATGGACTAAGAAGATCAAGACTTACAACTCAAAAAGAAACACACATGGAAGAACAGGACAGGATGCTGACAAGGACACTAACATGACAGACTGTGTCGTGGACTATGCACCAAGCCTGAGGGTTATTTTTCAATGAAAGAGACAGAGAACACCAACACTGGCAGCTGGATTTTTTTTTTTTTTTTTTTTTTATAAACTGATGTATGTAAAGTCATAGAAGGTAATTCCAAAAATTAGTATGTTTAAATGCTTAAAAGACGCACTGAATGGAGAATATCCTCTTTTCACCTCTTGCAATAAAATAAAACATTCTGTAGTCAACTGGGTTATGGATACAAAGAGTATCTTAATTTTTTAACCAATACACCGTTGGTCAATCAAATCCAAAAATAAAATCCCCCATTTAACAGCATAGATATTTTAAACAGGCTACTGATTTCATAAAACTTGACTTACAGTGATTATGACGTACCACATGATCAGCACTGATAATGAGCTTGCTTGGATCCATTTTGATCTATTTGCATATTAGACACATTGATTCTTGGACCTGAGACCTGCAGCAGTAAAATGATAGCCTACCAATAAGTTTAATCAAGACACATACTACCTTTGGACCCAGTTCGGGACTTCACTTCCTGAGAACTGAATGGATCTGAGAAGACTGAAGAACAGATCTCCTGCAGCTTTTACACCAGTTTTTCAGGGGCAGATGTGATGTAATCCTATGTACTGTCTTTTTTATCAAACACATGCAGCAGGCAAGATTCACAGCTTGCTGTCATGGTGGGAGTGTTGGAAGGGCACATCTCTCTTCTTCTTGCATGTTCATTTAGGATCATTTAAATCACAGGAGGAGATATATCCACTGGATTTACTGAAGTCATTCAATAGGTTTTGGGGGAAAATACTCCACCCCTACCAAGACCAAGTGTAAGCAGCGCATATTGGATTTACAAGAGTCTCAACAGAGGTTGTGTTGATGAAAAGAATGATCAAATATTAGGTCTTATGTAACTAAAATACAAATATAAGAAAAATTGAACAACTAGGATGTCAGTAATGAAAATGATGATCAGATTGCTTTTAGACAAACAATTAGTGGACAATGAGTTGAGTGTGTCTTCTGTCTCAATAAATCTGGAGCTGAATACACACATGTTGCAACTGCAAAATGAAAAACCATTGCACACTTTGCTGATGGCACTCTCTTAATACATCTGTCCCTGAATGTCTGGTCTGAAGCCATCTGGCATTGTAATCATTCCAACACAGATAATTTGACATACATGTCCATTGTACATGGTGATTGGCCAGGTTTGTGAAGTTGGAGAATTTGGTGCAGTTTAAATGTGTCAGAATGGTTAGAGAGAGATCAGGGAGGAAAAAGAAGCCAGGAGGAGCCTAGCAGGCTTTTACTCCTCTACTCATAGTAGCCTTTTGCTGGGGGTGTAAACTAAGACCTTTATAGTAAGATGACCTAGTTTGTTAGACTATGGTGTAGTGCCTACTGGAATGTTCTATTTTACCACAGCCAGTGTGGTCATAGAACTGTCTGAGGCTTTGTTACCAATCTGTCACTTTCAATGTATTCTCTGTTTCCCTTCATCTGAGCTGTAACCTTGACCTGACCTGCAACACTTCTGTAAACTCCTCATGTTTGCCTCTTACACTCTCTCTCCTCCAGTCTCTCCCGTTCCATTTCTTTTTTTTTTTATCTCTCTCACCAGCCTTCTCTCTTCTCCTGCTGAGAGTTCTGCATTCTTTTCAGAAATTCTGACTGAATATCAAAACAAGGGACCGTGCAGAGGAGAATGTGTATCAACAAAATCTGCCACACCACATCAAACCTGAAATTGGAAGAGATATTTGTGGGGCAATTCAATAATGTTTGCTGTGCAGAGAGAGAATTGATTCATTTCTATTTATTTCTGTGAGAAATTAGGATTCTGGGAGCTGAGGTCTACTGTGTTCTTTGTCTACTGCTGAAGCTCAGCAGTAAATAATGAATAGAATAAAGCTATGAAGAAGAAGTACTGGTGCTTTTACAGATGGACTTTATGTAGACTGGGGAAAGTGAAACTGATGCTAGAAAAAAGAACATGAAACCGGTTTGCTTGTTTACAGAAGTAGTATTCATGGACAAAGTGAGGGCTTGTAGGCCTCTAGTTACACTCTTACATATGTTTTAAATGTGAATACAGGGAATAATGGAATATAAAATTGCATGAAAGTTCAAAGACACAAAGCCAAAAAAACAAACATACTAAAATAAATGAATGTAATATGTAAATTGCTTGCAATTTGTTGTCCTTTGAGAAAAAAAATCATAAAACATAAGGAAGAAATCTCTATATTGTATTTTTTGGTTTTGTGATTGCAAACTCTAGTAATCTGATGGAATACCGTTCTGGTGTCTGTATGCATAGATGGAAAACTCATTACAGTACAGCCGATTAAATTTGGCGTAACGCAATGGAGTCAGCGTCCCATCACAGGGCAGAGCAGACGGTCACACTGACCCGGACAGCAGCTTGCTAAGCAATATGAGAGCCACAGACTGAAAAACAATCCGCATTAGCTGCACTGCTATGGTCTTCAAAAAAACATGAGAACACATCTTGTCCTGTACCTTAGCTTGTTGAAGGAGCCACCAAACATTCAACAGGGAAAACTGCACTGCATCAGTTTGCAGGGTAGAGAGCTAAGTAGCTGCCCAACTGCAGCACATTAAACAGCATGTAATCCTACTTCCAAATATCACTTCAGTTGCTTGTGTGCTGCTTACTCTTAAAAATCACTGCTAACAACATGCTCTCTAGCTATAACTTGGAACTAAAGTGCAAGTTTATTGGCATTGTCATCCTCCCTATGCTATAACAGTGCATTCCAGCTGCTGTAAAACCCATCAAGCTTGCTGAGACAAAATGGAGCATTCGGGATATTTCCTCAAATATCTTTTTCTTCCTTTTAATAATACAAAACTATAAGATCATAGATCAACTATTAGATCATAGACTAAATAATCATTTGTTATTTACCATTGAGAACTTTGTTCAAATACATTTGGCTAAGGAATTAACTGAGAATAGGGAATTGAAATTGCTTATCTACTTCATATCTTTCAGTGGTACAAAAAAAGTTTTCAGAGATTTTTCCAATACTGCTATTTAGTAGCCCATTCATGACACATTCACCTCAATAATCATGACAGATGACTGTCCACTACATAATGTCAAGTTAATTGAACCCAAATTTAATTTTAATACCTTGCATGACCAACTCTGCAATAATATGACCAAAATGCTCTGTGATATGTAAGGTCACAAAGTCGTAAACGTGAACATATTATTTTTGTGTTGAGTAACTGTGATACAGTATAGTGACATAGTGGTATCATAGGTACTCCACATGCTGTGATACCTAGACAACGATGCCTTATGGTGACCTGCTTATATCAAATGCACTATTTGCATCATATATATATAATTCTCCCTGTGCACTCTGCAGGGAATCTTTGCTCCAATGCTCTGTTGAACACATCACTTTACCTGGGCAGCATGCAAGGTCTTGTGGGATTTGTTGTCATCATTTTGAATATGAGCTTGCCAGAGCAGCACTACTCTGGCACAGGTACAATGCCTCAGAACAGCCATGTTTAATGGCTGTTGTAGTGTCACGCTAGTCCTGTTTGGAAATCAGGTTGTAAATAAGGTATTTATGTAAATGAAGCAATATATCCACGCTTTCCCTACTGTTGCAGATGTTTGTTAGCCCTGCTAGCGGTGTGGTGTAAGGGATGGTGAGGTTGATCAGTTTGTCCACCCCTTTGTTCAGGATTGAAATGTGGTTGAAAATAGAAATCTAAACATGCAAAAGCCCTCATGGGTCAAATGCTAGTCGGACTACACTTTTGTAAAAATATTTATTGTGTGCCTATATAGATGCCATATTTTGCTTTCGGCCTTTGGACTCAAGCATATATTGATATGATATCTCACAGTCTGTTTAACTCTTGCTTCTGTTTGAATTTATTTTCAAACAATGACTGTTTCATTCGACCTGTGTGTGGAAAAATAAGATTATATAACCATACGCAAAGGACTCCACTGAGCACATCAGGCCTTCAACAAGCTCCGAAAAAAGCAACGCTGCCTCTGTTTGCTCCATGGCAGTTGGTGGAGGAAGGAGTATTTCAGTAGGTGAGGTTTTCCTTTAATGTCAGTTTGATAAGGCCAACATGATATGACTGCTTGTTATTAGAACAAAGCTCGTTGACTGCTCAGCTCCCTTGGCTGCTTTTCCCTATCAAAACTCCAATGCTGGATGCTGCTGTTGTCAAGTGTCCTTGAATGCAGCAGAGCAACATTCTAGATAACAGGCATCTGTGTGTGGGAGAGGCCAATGGGAATCCACTCCCTGATGTGGAGGAGCAGCCTGACATGTACTGTACTACTGTGCTACAGTAAATCAGGGAGTAGAACAAGCTGTCACACGTATTGTGTATGTATGAGTAGGTGTTCTCATATGTTCAGTACATTACAGTTCATGCCTTCCTGTTTTCTGTAGGATTTGATTTAGCCTACAACAGACAGATGTATCCGTTTACCCTGGTGTCACTTCGTCAACAGCGAATGCATTTACATACACCTTAGTATTGCAGTCATGATGGGGTTTCTTAAGTAGCCATTATATTTTTGCATATAATCATCAGATTCTGGCTTCAAAAACCAGGATAAGCCCTAATCCTGGTTCTGAGAAGCCCTAATATGATAGAGATAGAGACTGGAATGTTAGGTAATGTTAACAGACTATTAGCCCATTACCACCCAAGGGCCAAGAAAGATTTTCATGAACTTCAGCACCTTACCTGTGTTTCTTTTAAAGGAACCAGGATCTAATTTTAGCCCCTGGACTAGAGTTCCTGTCTCTTCTAAATTCCCTGCTCTCAGGTTATGATCTATAAGGGTGGAGTTTGCTTTACTGAACATTGCTCAGTGTTTGAATCCACTGTTTGCAAAAATGCGACGACTGATGTACATCATTCACACAGTAAACAAGCATTGTATACCATTAGATTTAGGACAGGTGGATGATATATTTTGTGATCCTTATATAATGCAGTGGCAAAGATGGTCCAAATGAGCTGAGAGCTTGAGCTAACAAACGAAAGAGAAGAAGCAGTAATCAGGAAACAAAGAGAGAGAAGAAAACTCAATTTGCTTTTTGTTCATTGTGGTTATAGACTAAATCTGAGATAAAGACTAAATACTAAGAACAATGTGACTGAATCATTTATTGGACTAATTTGCATAATCTGTATGTTTCTGCAGCTGCAATAGAAACGCAAAAGTACATAAAAGGTACCTTTAGTTCCTGTTGTACCATGTTCATGAAATTATTCTATGAATATGGTGCTCAAATGCTTGACTTCTTTCTGAACTCTTAACTAGTAGTAGCAGTTAAGGAAATATATATTCGTCATAAATGATTATGTATACGAGTGGTCACTGAATGGTTGATTAATATCAAAATGATGTGAATCATATGCTGTGGCCTTCACAGTTACCAGATCTAAACCCAGTTGAACCTGTGAGAGATTTTGGACTAACATCTTAGACAGTCTCTCCACTACCACCATCAAAACACCAAATGAGGGAATATCTTTAGGAAGAACCGTGTTCTTTCCTCCAGAATAGTCCAGAGACTTGGGGTGGTCCAACACTTTACTGAGACACTTTATGATGGTTTTTCCTTTAATTTGTCGCCTGCCTGAGAATCTTGCAGGTATATTGCCATTGGTGCACACACACACACAAACATAAATGCTGAATTACATAACTTGTCTTTACCTCTATATGTGAAAGTCAATATGTTTACAGTTAAACATTATATAGCTGTTAGCTGTAAGAGCCTGTGTAACTGCACTGTTTACTCCTCTGTGTGCTGCTATACAATAAATGGTCTACTTCTCTACACACACACCAACTTCTCATGTGAAGCTAATGCACCATGGAAAAAAAATCACTCTGTGAGTCACAAGTATTATCATGATGCCTGAGAGGGGAGACTGAGAATCAGAGAAGGAGAAGAACAGAGAGAAAGAACAATGCTGGAAACACAATAAGGCATGTTTTCAGCCCACTGTGCATATGTGTGATTACTTAGCTTTGAATGTACATGGATCTGTTACAATTGCATTTGCTTTCATTAACAAATAAATCCAACGCAAAAACAAGCATGCACACACAAACCCACAACAGCCTATTTTGGGGTCATGAGGCAGAAATTTGATTTTGAGCTCTTGTTTACAACCAGTGTGTCAATTACTTCTTGCTTGAAATCGCACTACTTTACTTATTTACTCATTGAGAAAAGTAGTTGGACATTGCTGCATTACTTACTGTCACTTAGCCAAGCTCCTTCGAAGGTTCCTTAGAGCAGCTCTTTTTTCTCAGATTTAAGGTGGAATTATAAAATTATATTAACAAGATAATACTGTAAACTGTTCAAACATTTTCCATTAAGCTTTAGCATATTAATGCTACTTTCTTAAGACTGAGTGTTAGACACGAGTCTATAATAGCAAATATATTTACACCATCTCATGTGCATAGACTGTTTTCTCAAAATTTAGAGGTCTCAAAGTTTAAAAGAAACTTGTACACGTCCTAGTTATGATTACCACTTGAAGACATATAATTTCAAGTAAATCAGAAATGACACGAACAAAGCATTAGTCAGAAGAAGCTGGTTTTAACTGCTAGTCTTTTTTTTCCAGTGTATTGTGGGGAAAAGATCAGCATCGTAGCCTAGACAAGTAGAAAACTGACACTCAAGGTAATTTTGACTATCCTGGACAATACATTCATCTCCAGACAGGGCAGAGAATAAACTGCCAGTGACTTAAGCATAAGCAATGCTTTTAGGGTGAAGGATCAATTCAGTCGCAGTTAAGGGCCCACAAAGTGGCCCCTGTAGACTGAGTGACAAGCGCTGATGTCTGGCCTCTTGTCCAACACATCACATCTCCTCTATTATAAAAATAAACCCATCAACCACCTTCATCATAGCAACAATTCCCTCCCTCCCTCTCTTCATCCACCTACCCATCCTGCTCCACGCAAGACCCGCTGAGAGCTCCTCCTCCACCCACTCCATCCTGACTAGAGCACCATAGGGATGCATATATAGCCCAAATAGCACTTGAGTGTCACTTGTTTGTGCTAGTTACAGGGCTGATCTTTGCCTCTCTGTGTCTTTGAATGGCTGGGAGCCTGCAGAAATGTTGGGCCCAGAATAGAAAGTCACTACTTTTGCCTCAACCTCTAATTCACTGTTGTGATACAACACTGAGCAAAGTGAATGGACTCGCCTGCAGAGATTTTCTTTGTCATGGAGCATTTTCTATCTGTTTGTTAGTGAAGCTATAGTTGTAGACTACCATCATTCTCTCCAGTTTATCTAGGTCACTCTTTTATCAGAGTCTGTCAGTTAGACTGATACCTTAACATTTTATCAGGGCTATAATTGCGTAGAGGAGACATTTTAATATTGGGTACATTATTTAATATTGTGGAAACCAAATTTAATTGGTGCTTGTAAGTCTCTGTCTTGGAGGGCACATAAGAATGAGCTGAAGTAAACACTTTGTGTTACATGTGGACTGATAATGGTTGCAATAATGATTGATATTAGGTCAACACAAAATTAGCACCACTATGTTCTTCTGTTAATTGCTGCATTTACCACTGCACTGTAAAATTGCATAAATGCTGCTAAATTATATGAGGGTCCTCATCTTTCTGAACACAACAACTGCATACTGTCTTTTAAATAATAATGACATGGCAACAAATCTCCTTTTTATTACTTTGCTTCTCAGATCTGTGCCAAAGTAAAATAGAATGCTTTAGAGACACCTTTCCAAAGATGGACTTGGGTGGGGGCATGTGACAATTAATTAAGTTTCCAAAACTGGCAATCTAGAAGTCACAGCCACTTTAAAAAGTGATCAGCTGGGTTGTATGGAGATTCTATAAAGCACATGAATGACTCTCACAGGAGACTACAGTTTGCATCCAAAGCAACGAAAGCACTTTGTTTGAATTTAAGAAAAGAGGGTGGTTTTGGTAGTTTACATCTAGAGAAACGGGTTGGGTCTAAAGTAACTATGAAGTTTTTCTGTATCAAACCAGACCATCATCTTTCTCTAACCTTAACAAAGTGCTTTGAGAGTCTAAATAGAACCATAACAAAGATCACTACATGTGGATACTATACTGAAAGAAGTGTACTTGATAGAAAACAAATACATTCTCTTTGAAGATTTAATGCCACTTTCCTACAGTATGATCTGTTACTCACACTCTGAGCATTTTTGCTGCCTGGATAGTCATGAAACTCCCCAGGTTTTAATCCTCAGTACATAAAGTGAAAATCCGTTTTGTGATCACCTGAATAAGCATTTAAAACATTTAGAAAAGTTCACTTTGGGCAAATCATGGATGATTTACAATGTCATGGTATTTTATTCCTCACTGTAATCTCAGTTTTAATCTAAACAATACTCTTATTTTGCTCTCCTTCTGACCTCAAGCTGGCATTTTTTTTTCACAGCAATAACAGCTGAGGCTAATAGTTATTGTAGTATTATGTGTCTCGGTACCAGAAAAGCAGCTTCCAAAACCAGAGGCTTCTCCCACTTTGTAACTCACAGCCCATCTACTACCACATAAGGTTTGAAATGTGCTGGAATACAGTATGTTAAAGCTATAGAATAAGCTCCCTGCAGATGTGACTGATGAACATCAATTTAGTCCAGACTAAAATAAATGTTACCCAGGAGAAATGGATGTGCCTTTGCAGGAGGCACAGAACAGGACAGCTAACAAACTTGTTTTGTCTAATGTTAAAACGGCCAGAATGCTTCATCAGAAGTATTAGTCCAAAGGACGAAGAGCTTTGGAACCCTCTACTCCCACACCGTCAGAATTGGGCGGACTTTGCACGACCATTTCTGTAAAAAAAATCCAACATCCACATTCATGCCATGCTGTGTGTGGAGGTGAGAAAATGAGCAGGGTTTGAACTTCCCTTCAAGCTCTTGGTTTTATGCTTCACACAACTAGTTGTCTCACTTTTTTTGTCTACAAATGAGTGCAACACTATGAATGCCTTCAAGGAGAGAGTGTGTGAAATGTCACTTCTCTATAATGGCTAGCTTTTCACCCCACCTTCCAGTGTAGCTTTTGGAACATCTATAAACACATCAGATTCCTGATGTGGTTGGACACCACATGCTTTAATTTTTGCTACAAGTTTTTCTTACATAAAAAAACCAAAACCTCAACTATGCTTGCGTAACTAAACCAAACTGTTAATTATCCTAATCAGATGACACAGTTGCCAGCCATATGTGTTTATTTGAGTGTAAGTTTATAATGATTGTTGCTAATTAAGGAGTAATTTGCATTTCAGTGGACTTGCTCTGTTCTGTTATGTAAAGCAAAATGTAAAGGTTTGTAAGTCCCTGATGCCTGAGCACTGTGTGAGTGAGCAGAAAGTGTCTTTCATCATCCAAACCCAGACTGTGTTAGCTGGGTTTTTTTTTGGATTTCAAAAATAAAACCTTTACAACAACACTTAACTGACCCTCTCTTCCTGTCAGCCCATTTCACTTACCAACTGTCTTCTGCTGGGATACCAGCCTGTGACACCCTCTTCTGAGACCATAACACCACCTGTTGAGCTATCTATAATTATTGCTTCATACAGACTGCTCACCTGTCACAGCAGCTTTCTATCATCCCTCTTCTTACCTCTTAAAACAGAAATAACTGAGTTGTCACAAATAATGGAGGACTTCTCATGTCCCATCAAAAAACTGTTTTGCCACTGTAATGGTGACTTACAGTAATTGGGAGAGCTACAGGAGGAGCATCATCCATCACAGATGTAGTCATGGGCAGAGGCATAGACCAGACTCAGTTTCCAGCAGAAAGGTGGACTAAAATATTCTGCTGAACAGCACCCATATATCCTGCATTTACAGTACTTGCAGGAAGTTTCTCTGCTATGCCTTAATGTAGTCCAGTACAAATGAAATTATATTTCTCAAAGATTTGTTAAAAATATTTCTGTCAAAGATGCATGAAATTTAAAGTTTCAGAGGTACATTTTTAGGATATTGTCATGTCTTTCCCATCAGTGCAGCTGGGACAAAGGCACACACAGAGTACAAAACTCATATTTGGACAGTGTAACCAAGGGAAGCTGTGGTTATTTACGGCTTAGCTTTTATTTAGGTAGTACTTGCCATCAGTTCTATTGATGATGCAGATTAATCTGGATAAAATGGTTTTAACCACTATTTGGAGGTCAGGCTGAAAAGGAACGCACCAAAGGTTGCTAATAGTCTTTCATTATGTAGTAAAATTGTAAACACACTCAATTATGGCAAACATGCAAACTTAAAGCTGAAGCAGGAGGTGGGTTTGCTAACTGTGGTGGATATTTACATCAGACAGTCTGAGTGATAATGTTACAGTTTAGTGTTGTTTTCTCATCCAAATAATTTTTGCCAGAAGTGTGTTTACAACCTGTCTGGTTTTCTGTCTGCCCAGGTTTCTTGACCTTCTTTTTTTACTTTGTTGAGAACAATCAACAACCAATAGTCTGAGATGAGAAAATAAAACCCAACCTGAAAAAACTGTATGTGTTTACTTAATAAAGATAACGCATGCAGACTGTATGGAAAGTCCTTATGGTGAGTAATTTAATGGAATTTCTTGTTACATTAAAAAATGACTAAAGACCCCATTGTTGTAATAGAAAAATAATACAATTACACAGCAAATACAAGTAGGCAAAAATAGAAAATACTTTCAATGGCAAGTTTTTTTTAATATTGAGTTCTACAACTATTCAAGTTGCTTTTTGTACTGTATCTACACATGGCAACTATAGCATTGTTAAGGTTAAGGAAAGATTTTTGTTATGGCAAGTTATCTATGGCCATGGAGGCAAAGAGAAAATTAATGAAACCATAAGTTCAGCTACTTTCCAGCATTTGGCCTCAAGATAAGGGGCCTGCAGTATTTTTTTGGAAAGTGTTCTTTTTGAAGATCGGCAACATTATTAAATGATCAGCTGATTGGGGATGATTTGGGGTTAGGATGGGATTAAAGACATGTTACATCACAGATGATGAACAGAGACAAGAAAACTTTGGTCAAATAAAATAGGTTGAATGATGGTGCGCTGAACTGACACTAACTCGACAGGGGAGTGATTCATATCTTAATTAATTAATATATTCCTTTTTCCTAATGTGTATATATATATCTATATATATATATCTATATAGATATATATATATAGATATAGATATATATATATATATATATATATGTTGGATGTTACACCTCACCATACTAAAGGTTGTGACACAAACAACAACTTTGCTATCCTCAGTCATACCAGTAGTGGGGCTTTACAATGATATTTGTCCATTACAGGAGGAGTCACTAGTTCAATAAAATCTCATCTAAAAACAAAAGCGATCTCCTTGGGAGAAAGACTGTGCACAGGAAATTTCTGCAACCTGTTTTAGGTTCTGAGTTGATGTTCTGATCATTGGTATCAGGAGAAAGCTCATGGGGTTCCCAAACTGCACAAAGTGCCCATTAGATTTTGATACATTATTTCTTGTGTGGAATAGATTGATAGGGTGACTGCACAACATACGTTATTTTCAAAGCAGACATTTTGACTTACTAGTCAAAGTAAGAAAAGCACAGCTCTAATTAATAGAATTATAAATGGCTCCATTCCATCAAGTGTCCTAGTAAACCGCAGACTGCAAAACAAAAGCCGTTAGTCAGTCGAACGTAGCCTGTTTTAATGGTACACATTCAGATGAGGTGAAAGTGAAAAAGTTCTAACACACATATCAGTAAAACCATTGCTTTTCATTGAGGTGCACAGTTGGAATGTGTCCTTTTCATTCTGCAGCCGATCATTTTGCAAATAAGATGATATGTGTCTCAAGCAAAACTGGTCTTGGTAATGTGACGAGTGTATGAGGCACTCTCTTCGGCCTCCTGAGACTTAAAGCACAGAGGCTAAAACTAACCTGCATTAGCCTGGGTTAGATGATCAAACATGGCTAATTTAACATGGCTGGTCGAATTCTATTTGTGGGACTACAGTTTCTTTAGGCGGGAAGCAGTAAGCATGCCAACATGTATGGGAACCATTTGCGGGGACTGCAGTCCTTCTCCCTCTGGAGTGCAGTGATTGCAGTAAAAGGCCTGCAAGAGTCAGTGCCAGCAGCTCTTCAGCTGAGTCAGATAACATTCAGGGTCAGACATACTGCAAGATTCATTCACTCACCACTCCACTGGCTATGGTCAATTGGAGCAATGAATTTCCGCACAACCACAGCATTAAATACCATGTTGGAATTCTGAAATGTAGCAAAGACTACCTTCTTGATGAACCATGATGAACATGTATGCACTGAAAGTGGCATGATTGGTAGTGGTTCTATCGCGTAAGTCCTGGTAGAGAGCCACTGACATAACTGATGGTTAAGAGTAAATAAGCCTTTCTTTGTCAAATAGTGTCAGAAACAGTATAATCTCTGCAGTATGTTATCTTGAGAAAACAGGGTTTCAGGGTTCATGTTGGTTTATTCTCCCCTGGCAGCAGACCAATATGACCGCTAACAATGTATGGACACAGTCGTCACTTTTGTTCACTGAGCAGCTCTACAGTACTTAGCAATGGTTATTGAGCAAGTTGAAAATTTCTCACTTACGTTCCCAGCTGCTTCTTTTCAGAAGTACAATGAAATGGACATTTTGCAAATAAGCATCAAGCTCTGCTCTGAGAATGTTTTCCCCCATTTGAAAGTGACAAACCAATCTGCAGCTAAAGTAGAAAACAATATTTTGGGAGAAAATTATCCCCTTATTTCAATCTTATCATTGATTTTACATAAATATAAAGATATAAGTCTCTGCATAAGTCTGTTTAAATTAAATGTCATCTTATTGTTTATTTTGTAAAATTTTCAAAAGACTGATATTTTAATTAAAGAAATTTTTTAGAGGGCATCTCCTGCTGTATTGGTTCAGGAGACTTGCCCAGCCCCTGGTCAGACAAACTGAAGGGAAAACTGTTTTCTGAGAGAGTGCAATGATATGCAGCTAGTTTGTTGAGCTGTACCCTGCCAAAACCTGACCATTATAAGCCTTGGCCCTGCCAACAATGTGGCAAGCCAATTTATCCTGTCTGGACAGGGGACTGCACTGGGAGGGTGTTTGTAGCTGGAGTGGGGTTAAAGAACAGCCTTGGACCTAACGAGGACAAAAATAATAGAGCTGTAAAAGACTGCTGTTCAAGCAGCTTTGTTCGGGCATCCTTCCTGTATCAACTGCTGTTGCAATATCACACCTTGGACATGCCAGCATCCACAGCATCTGACTTAGCACAGCTTACCTGCTGTGTTTAGCACCACTGTACATCCTCCTTTATCAGCCAGCAGGATAGTGATGTTCCAGTCTCTTTGTAGTGAAGCCAGTGCCTTCCTCTCTTAGATGGTGAGGTTGGAAGGTGGCTCCATTGCACCGATGAGGGCTGCTCATATGTTCAGCCTGAATAGTTTGGCCTCAGGATCTGCCAGATTGCTGTTTCTGAGGGCTGATTCTGTGCCTGTGATGATGTCTACCACTGGTATCTGTTCCAGTGTTACTGCAAAGGTCAGTCCCTTGATTAAGATGTCCTTTCTGGGTGGGTGAGTCCTCTGTCTGACAAATTCTTCACCCACTTTTCATGAAAGTCCACTCTTGTTGTATTGTCATCCTTTTTTCTCTGGGTCAGTTCTTCTATTCTATGAGAACTGCTAAGTCGTGACAGTAATGTTTGAAAATAGCGTGTCTGTCGTTTGTTGCCTTTGGTGTGTTGTGATTTCTGAGCATTTTCGAAAAACTTGGACAGTTGCTCAAGGGCTTCTCTGGGTAGATGTGATGTTAGTTCCTGGAGCATCTGTTCAGTCTTTACTTTAAGGGTGTCAGTGTTATAATGAACCATTCTCACTGGCGCTCTCTCTCTACACTCATCTTTGTGGCTGCACACTGTGAGCCATGGCTTTATTTTCAAAGTAATACACTAAATTCTAGATTTACAGTATATTTCTATACTGTTAAATTATAGTAGAGATTTAAAGTTCAAATTAAACGTCAAGACAAATATTTTGATCAACTTCCACAGAACTAATAGAAAATATTTAAAATAAAAAACAACACATTGTACAAAAGCACTGAAGGACCTTTCTCTTTTAACTGGACCTTTTTCAAAAATTTAATTTTCACTTAATTTTCTAAGAATGACCCTTTAAATTCATTTCGGAAAGTAATCTTTCACTTGATTACCAAACATAAACATGCAATGTCACTGAAATAAAATGCTTTAAGCTTTTACCAAAAATAAAATGATGTGACAGCCAGAGAGCCAGTGACCTAAAACAAATGGCTGCTTCACCTGCTAGTGCAAGTAACCAAAATAAAACACACATTCAGTGTAGTGGGAGATGTAATCCTGAAACCGTTTAATTAGGTGTGACTTAAATGAACAAAACAGAGAGAATAAATAATTTATTTCAGCAAATGCACATTGTAAATGTAGGAATGGACTGAAACAGTGCCAGGCTTTTTACTGTGTAATGTGTCATCTAACAATTCCTTATTTACACACCCAGCACTCACAGAGCAACATGAATTTTCATTTGGAGTTCATTTAGTGATTAATTTATGTCCAATATTCACTCTACTCTTAATTCTGTTTTGGTCTGAACCAACTCCTGAGAAAGATTGGCTTTTCAGCTTTTAGTTGCTAAATGCTTCATTTTCTCCACCAACTAGTCACTTTCTTTGTCTACTGCTGTGTGATGCTGGCCAGGTGGTGCTCAGAGAGTCTTTGTCAGAGCATTTTCCCTGAAAACAGCTGCCTGAAAACAAAGATGAGGAGAGCTCTGAGACTAATCCTTCACATTACACATAGTCATTATAGACATAGCTGTAAGTGTTTTTTGGTGTAGGGAAAAGTGCTGCCTCATTACTATGCTTATTTCAGACAAACCACAACCTCAATAGTGGAACTATGAAAACCTAATCCACAAAACCACCCAACCTTAGTCATCATCAACCACTTGTCCTCTATACAGCTCTGGGGGCTAAGGTGATCAGCTACTGTATATAAGTGTAGCTTCAAGATCTGTGTGCTGTGGGACTTAGCACAGTACACAGCCGGTGTGTCTGGATGTGATGGTGCTTATAAGCAGGTACATGAGTGTGATATAGCATCTCAACAAACTGTGCGTCTGCTACTTTTGGCGGTGATAAAGTAGCTCAGGAGGTGCTGATTAATGACCACGGCACTACCAGAGTGACACATCAAGGCACAGGGCTTGGACTGAATATCCGTCAGCACTGCAGGGACAGCCATCCATAAACCTCATATCACTGACTCATTGGAAGGGAGGAGAGCAAAGCCGTGGACAGGTTTGAAACTTCAGATACTCTGCCTAAGGAATTAGATAAATTGTGGTTCGACAGGAGTGAAAAAAAGAGAGGAATCAATAATTTAATCCTTTATCGATTACTAAGGTAAATTGTCTATCCTCTCAAACTTCCTCCTCAAGAAGGGCAAAGATTTTGATCATCAACAAAACAGCAGCCCTTTAGAGACTCATTGTTTGGCTCAAGGACACATCAGCAGGGTAGAAGTGCTACAAGGTTGGGGTAAACTTGGGACCTTTGTTTGAAGGGCAAGTTGCCAGGAGGACTAAAGGAGAAGTAAGGTTAATAATGAGAGATGGCAAAAGATATTAAGCTATGTGACTGAAATGAAACTCATGCTCACATACAGTTATATACATGTTATACACATTTTTCCTTTGCCAAGGAGTTATGACCTTCTCTTACTGCACAGAAGTCACAGGGAGGAGGACAAGATGGGTGGTAGGATTAATAAAGTACTAGATTCTGACACCAGAGACTGAGGTTCGTGTTCTGTGTGTTGTTTGGTATAGTCCACTAAAATACTTGGTTAAAGCTGAAGTTCCTATTGGGTGAAGCAGAATAAGCTATAAACACAAGCTTGATACACTATTACTTAATAAAATTGTTATGATGAATGTGTTAGGAAACTGTCTCCTATTTACACATCCAGCACACACAGAGGAATATTAGCATTTATTTTGAGTCATGTTTATGTCCATCTGATGAATGGAAGGCCAATATCCCTTCTCCTTTCAGCTCTAGTTTGGACTTCACCAATTCCTCAGGAGGATATCTGGCTCTTGAGTGGCTGAATATGATTATAATCGCTAGCTATAGTCCCTAACTGTGTCTGCCTGCTCTTTGGTGCCATGCAGGTGGCTTTTCTCTGAGCTTTTTACACTGAATACAGCTGCCTGCTGCTACGTCTGGAAACCAGCTTGGTGACAGTGAAGAAACTGAAGCAAGGCAATAACGCTGAGGCTTTTAAACCAAAACAGTGAGCTGATAGATGTTTAAATGCTTTGTATGGCTGAGGAGAACTGCAGAGTTGGATGATAATTCTCTTGTCTTGTCTTCAAGTCAGTGCAGACTTTATCAGGACCACCATCTCTGCCTAACCTAAATCAAGTGTTTAACTGTAAGTTGCCAACGTAACCATAGTTTAGTTGCCATGACCAAACTCTGTATGGGACCAAATGAAAAATTTTGTTTTAGTCAGCATGATCATTTACTCTATGCTGATAAATGTAATTCCTGATACCATTAAGCTTCTTTTATATTCACAAAAAAATCCAACACAATATCTTAAAAAATATCTGGGAGAGCTGCTGTTATGCTATTAGCATGTGCAGCTTGAAACATCCTCCTGGGTTTGCTGTATATATTGTAAGAGAACATTTTTTTAGAGTATTTGCTGTTTCTACAAGTTTCTCCATGCGCTCCTCTGATGTCATCTTTCTATCTTCTCATCTACAATCTTTTCCAACTGCAAACTGTCTTCACTGTTCAGCCCTTCATGCCTATTCTCTAGCAGCAGTCTCAGAATCATATTGCAGCAAACAGCCACTTGCCAGGCTTCACTCTATCAAACCGATGAGATCCCACTAACAGTGTGAGGGAATGGAAAATGGTAAAAAGTGAAATATTACATGAACAATAGTAAGGATTTTGAATAATTTAGTATCAATGAGCTCATGCAAGAACATTTTCATATTCTTGTCCTAATGTTTCTATAGTTTTTTCTTTGAGGATGACAATTAGTGGGATATCATTGTATAATGACTCTGAATGAGAGAGTTTTCCTATTTTAAACTAAGCTTCTGTGATGAAACATCAACAAAAATACATAAATCAAAAAAAAAACTGTCAGTAAAATGGGATGATGAGCAAAATATTCATTTTTTTCCCCATTATTTTTGTTACATATATTTTTAATTAAATCAATTTTGGTTCCAGCTCCAAATGAATTTGCAACAAGCCACCATGATTCTGATGTCATAGGAGTGTGTTTACCCCCTTGAAGAAGAGCAGTCTTTCTGTTCAATTCTTATAAAACAAGTCTGCACCACCTGTGAATTACATTCATAAATTCTCATCAGAGGAAATTGGTAAATGCCAAAAAATTCTCTTAAATTGCTTTTGTGTTCCACATAAGAAAGACTGCTTGTAAAAGTGGTTATTACACAAGACTAAATCTGATTTTTTTGTAATCACACTGGTACAAAAAGTGCCATTTTGATTTTTCTCACTACTCCTCTGTATATGGACATAATTTTAAGGAGTCAGGTTGTGTCTGTTGTGGCCTGGAATCTTGCCCGGGGTTTCAGGATCACTGATCAGGGCAGTGATAATCCACATCAATGGCATTCTGGCAGAGGAAAAAACAGTGGTTAGAGACTTCATAAATCACTTAAAACACTAAATGACAGCTGTAAACTCAAGACACTTTGTTTCTGGTGGGGAGAAGATTAATTTCTTGGTATCTGGGCCAGTGAAAGCCCAATGGCAGAAAGTTGCACAGAATAAGAAAGAAAATCTAAAAGCAGTGTGACACATAGGTCCGATGATGACAGGGACCATCCTGCAGGAGAACCATCTCAACTGTGATGGCTGCTCTGCAGCCTGCCCAGCTGTTTTTCATGTTGAAGTGTCCTTCAGCAACTAACTGTGCTCTAACATGATCCCTCATTGCATGTACATGTGGACCAGATTGTCATAAAGAGCCCAACACAAGAATGAACAGAAAAAAGGGGCCATGAAAGAAATAAAAAGTAAGCAGCATTCATGTCTCAGAAACCACCAGATGTGTTTACTTGATGCAGATAGGCGAAAATTCCAGCTCTTGTTTTCATCTCCATAAATAGTACAAAGATATATTCTGCAAACCCTGTGTTTGTGAGCCGTATTGTCCAGAAACATTTTGGAGACAATGAAAAATGTACAATGTTTTCTCTGTTGGATTAGACAGATTTAAAAAATGGAAAATAAAAAACCTTTGAAATTGCAAGACACAAAACAATAAAATTTGTCTATAATGTAATTGTGGAAAAAGTAAGTCCATAAGCTTGTCATTTTTTTCATCTATAACCTCTAATGTTATCTTAAATTACAGACATAGACACATTAGCATATTACAGCTAAATACTGTGCTAATAATCAGGAGCATATAATGATTCCACAGTTCATGTCTTTGAAGACTGCATTACAATAGTAATTAATCCATACAGTATCCAAAAAACTTAGTAAACCCCTGATAAACATCACTAAAATGTTAAGTAATTACAAAGTCTGTCAATTTATTAATTTTTTTTAGCCAAAGCCCAAGAAGAATGAAGGCAAACAAACAGTGGACTAATCAAATTATAACTAAGGTCCAAGAATCGACTGCAACAAAAGTTCATTCATTAGTGAGATTCAGTTCTTTTAGTTTTTAATATTTTGTACATCTGCCTTTATTTATGATACAGATTTTAATTTAAGATACAGATTTGATGCTGGGGGTCTTATTTTAATTCAGTAATTGGACAAACAAACCTGCCTTCTTAGTATCACATCAACTCTTTTGCACTCATGCAGTAGATGTCTGAGCAATCAATGAAACACCAATTTCACGAGATAAACCAACTGTTTTTCAAAACAAGGTTGCATAAATGGAAGATGTACATAGCATCACTGCCACTGCACCTTCTGTTATTGGTAGTATGGCTCTCCCTATACCCGCCAACCACTGCTGCAACTGTGTTTAGCTTATGAATTTTGTTCAATGTTGTACTTTCAACTATTCAACCATCTTCATATTATTGTTTAGTTATCTTACCTCAATGAAAAGTTTTAAAAATTTCATCATAGATTTTGTTTTAAAATGTTACTTTTTAGGTTTAGTGTCTTCTTTTTAATGGAAAAAAGCCACCAATTGTCGCAAATTTTATTGAAGGAATTAGCACTGGAGATGTCCTGACGGTGGCCTGGCCACCTGATGGTGACTCTCTTTCTCTGTTTCCTGATGTCTTTCATGTGTGAGTAAAAGTGACAGTCAGTGCCTCGGCCTCAAAGCTTCCACTAATTCTGTCCCTTTCTCATAAAACAACTGAATGATTTGACAGCAGATGCATGAGGCAAGGGAGCTTTGGCAGTTTGAATAGCTGAGCTGAAAGGAGAATGAAATCAGTCAAGGAGAAACGATGAAAGGGTGTAGTGATTCAACACCAGAAAAAGGTTCAACACAGTTTATCTGTGCCAGCAGACATGAGGGCATTGTTACTTACTGCCACTTTTGGTATATTACCCTGAGTTAAAAAAAGAATAAACAATAGTCAAATCTGGGGCAAAAAAGCCGGTGGTAGAGGATGTAGGTTCAGATATTGCTTGTGTCCTTGGCTGGAACAGCCCACTATCCTAGGAATTACGATCCATATTGGATGATTCTTCACCTCACATGTACATCCAGCACCAATGTTGAGTGGCAACCAGTGGGGCGGTGGAAACACTGTCACCCAGAAATTATGTTTATATATTAATAAACTGTTTTCCCAATTATGTGATAGCAGAACATGATAGCTGCATCGATTACAGTAGGAGAGCCAACACTTTTTTGGGTCGAGGAAGCACTACATTTATGGAATGAGTAGCTAAGAAGTGGATGGGGTGGATACACATGTACAAACACATTACTGTGTCACGAGTGCCCAGGGTTTGCATCCTACCGATGTCTTTGGTTATGGCAACAAAACACTTCGTTTTTGGTTAAATGCCAAAATGCACATGGTGTCACCGTGAACTTTTTCTGTATTAATACAAGTTCAAGATCTTAACCTGAACCAGGTGCTGTGAGGGTCTAAACAGAACCAGAAAAAGTTTATTATACTGGAGTCACTATTGTTGGATTTGGTTCTAGAAAATTGCATATAACAATTTTGGCAGAAAACAAAAAACTGAAAAATTATCCTCATACATTCAGTATCAACATCATGCCATTTCTTCATTATGTTAATGGAAAGTTAATCTGGTTGACAGAACAACATATTTGCTATATACAAATTTTCATTTCTATGAAACAGTGTTGGTGTTGAATGGGCGTGTAGCATGTCAGATTATCACGCTGCAAACGACCATGGTTACATATTTTAGGAATAGTTTTAACGTTGGCATTCGATGTTATCCAGTGTTACCAGACTGGCAATTGGCTCTTTGTTAGTGTCTGGGTTACAGCCAACCTGTAACATGGAGTTTGTGTGAAAGAGAATAGTAACACCTAAAGGAAAAAAAGTAGAGGCCGGTAATGAATTTTGAAGCTTATCTAGAGTCAGTATCAGCAGCAACCTCAAGCACACCTACAGCAGATTGAGAATGTAAACCACTTGGTCAACTGAGACAAGATTTTCCCATCTACATCTGCCAAACTGTGTCAAACTGTAAATATCCTCCGCTTTTCTGGGGACCAATGTTCCAAGAAACCATGTACATCCTCATGCACGATGCCATAAATCTTTATGATAAAAGACTCTGTTGGTTTTGTAGGTTTTATTAGGCCTTAATGAGAGTGCAGTCATGACGTCTACTGCATGCAGCCATTTCACAGCACCCACAGGCTCACCCTCCTCTCCTGATGCAGGTGCTGAAGGGATGCAAGAGGCTGGCAATGTCAGTGTGTTCTATGGGTCGTATACCTGGAGGCTACATTACCAACCATGTGTACAGCTGGGTGGACCCTCAGGGCCGGAGTGTCTCCCCACCGCCCGACAGCCAGGAAGTAAACCCGAGGCAAGGGCCCAGCATGGAGGAGAGGACGGTAAGAACAACTTGTGTCTTGTGTGTGTTGTGGTGAAAAAGAAAAGAGACAAAAATGAACAACGGATTTCAAATGGATTCATTTCCACTGAAAAGAAAAATATGAATGCAGGATTGTGAAATGGCATCCGTCAGATTTATTATCCATGATGATAACAAAGGTTTTGTAATTGTCCTTCCGCTTATTTTTCTGACAGCAGTCAATTCCGGACTAGATTATGGCTCTCTGACACAATCATCATGGCCTTTGATGGTGTGAAATATTGGCAGACAGACTCATACTACAACAAAGTCAACAACCTCAGGCCTGTGACTCTGGCTGCTCATTAAGAGATTTTCTCATATTGAATCATCTGGAAAATAAACCTGTTACCATGTTTTCTGAGTGGGTCGTTCATAAGACAACATTAAATACTGATCTCTTTTAAAAAAATAAATTGCTTGCTAAAACTAACCTTAAAACTTGTATGTTACTCTTAATGGGTCGTGTTCATTGAGATTTTTTTTTTCCAGTGAGGAAAGCATTAAATTTCTGTTCCAACTGCAGGTTATAAGGAGGTGGTTGGGTGGCTGGTGGCTATACAAAGCAGACACCCAGAGAGAATGCCTAAAATATGTACAATACATAAATAAGTACATAAATGAATTAAAAATAAAACATGCTATGCATTTATATTGCATTACAAAGAATGGAATATTAAGTAGAAAAGAGATCAATACTTTACCAATCCCTTAGTTGAAATTGCATTGTTTTAACACATACAGGTTTAAACATGTCTCAAAATTCCTAAAACTAGATCTAATAAGATAAGTATGCACAAGTTGTAGTAACACCATACTCATACAGGGTAGTTCCTCCCTCTGCTCTCAGAACAGCCTCAGCCCCTCGATGCCTGGATTCCAACAGATGTTGGAAACTTTCCTCTGAGATTCTGGTCCATGTTGACATGATGCTTCACAATGTTTCTGCAGATTTGTTCCACTGGATCCAGGTCTGGTGACTGGGGAGGACACTGAACCTCACTGAACTCATTGTCATGTTCATGAAACCAGTTTGAGACTTTTACTTTGTGACATGGATCATTATCCTGCTGGAAGTAGCCATTAGAAGATTGTAAACTGTGGCCATGAGGGAAGCACATGGTTAGTAACAATACTCAGACAGGTTGTGGCATTCAAACCATCACTGGTTGGTATTGAGGGGCCAAAGTTTGACAAGACCCACCCCCTCATGTTTCCAGTCTTAAACAATCAAGCTCTAGTGAACCTGTTTCCATTGCAACCTCAGATTACAGATCCTGGCTGACAGGTTGTAGAATCAGACATGCTCTTCTGCTGTTGTAGACCATCTTCCTCAAAGTTGGACCTGTCATTCATTCTGAGAAGCTTCTCTGTTCACCACAGTTGTAAAGAGAAGTTGTCTGAGTTGCCGTAGCCTTTATGTCAGCTCCAACCAGTCCTCCGCTTAACTCTCTAATTAACAAAGTGTTTCCTCCATAGAAACTGATGCTCACTGGTTGTTTTCTGTTTCTGGCTCCATCTAACTAAAAACTTGTTGTGTGTGAAAATTCCAGGAACTCAGCAGTGTCAGAAATACTCAAACCAGCCTGCCAAAGTCACTGAGATCACATTTTTTGCTGATTCCGTTAGATGTGAACATTAACATTAACTTAAGCTCCTGACTTTTATCTGCAGGATCTTTATATACTTCTGCTACATGATTGGTTGACTGGATAATTTCATGGATAATTCAATTCAATTCAATTTGATTCAGCTTTATTTATATTGCGCCATATCATAACAGACATGATCTCAGGGCACTTTTCATATAGAGCAGGTCTAGACTAGACTCTTTATAGATATTATTTACAGAGACACAACATTTGCCCCATGAGCAAGAACCTGGTGACAGCGGCAATGAAAAACTCCCTTTTAACAGGTAGAAACATTGAACAGATCCTGGCTCATGATGGTGGTGGTGGGGGGGGTTTGCCTCGACCAGCTGGGTTGAGAGAGAGAAAGTGAGAGAGAGAGAGAGAGATGGGGGGCAGGGAGGAGAGAGAGAATAGCACAATGATGGGACTAATAGCTATATATACTATAGTTATACTAACAGGGCTGATAATATTACTAATAGGACTAAATGAAATGGTAACAGTAGTAATCATAATAATTAAAGCAGTGGGTGTTGATCAGGCTCATGGGGCAGTAGATGGTTCTACAATCATGGATCCAGACTCAGGAGCATCAGAAAAAACCTGCAGAAAGCGACAGGAGGAAGAGGAGAGAGACGAGGAAGCACAAAGCTACGGGAGAGAGGAAGGACAGTTATTAACAAGCATTTCTGAGGTATCAATGCACACAGGGAGAGAGGAGGAGGCGGTGGAAAGGGAAGGTCGGTGCATCATAGGAAGTCCCCTGGTAGTTTAGGCCTATAGCAGTTTAGTGAGGGGATGGCTCAAGCTAATGCTGAGCCAGTTCTAACCACAGGCTTTATCAAAGATGGTTCCACATCAGAGGAACCTGATAACTGAAAGCTCTGCCCCCGTGTTCAGCTTGTGGAGACTCTAGAAACCATTAGTAGTCCTGCATTCTGGGAACAAAGTGTTTCCTAGGGTAGTAAGGTTCTATGACCTCTTTCAGACAGGATGGTGCCTGATCATTAAGGGCTTTGTAGGTGAGGTTTTACAAGGGTATTTTATGAACTTGTTTTTTACATGGCAACGGTGAAATCCTGAAGTTGTATTAGAAAAGTTTAAGAATTTACTAGTGTTCATGCAGTGCTCCACCCATGAACTACCTGAGAAGAACTCGATCAGTCCAACAGAGAACATTTCAGTTTACTCTGGTCTTCACAGCAATTACTTAAGCAATTAAGCATTGTCCTTAAATCAACTCTTCTCATAACTTCAGTGATAATAGTTTGATGGAGAAAAGGGAAGGGTGGGCCTGGAAATCCTCCACTGGCATTTGCAGGATGCCTCCAAAAACACTAAAGAAGATGACTCCATAGCTAAAACTGCTGCCTAAGCCTCTCCATGCAGCCAGTGCTAGTGCCTATGAACGTAACTCTGCAGATATGAATGGGACTCAGTTATGGATCGCCCCTCTAAAAGCTGCTCAGAAGCTGATTTATGTCTGCCGCATTAAATGTGGGTATAGCTGGACACTTCAGAAAATTGCTTACATTTGCTTATATTCAGATGAGCTTGGATGATCTGGCGGAGAGCTAATGGCAAAATGACCAGCCATGTATAACAGGGTGTAATGATTTGCTGGCTCCTTATTTGGAGAATATATAAATCTTTTTCAGTTAAGGTGCCAGATATATGCCTATTGAAATACAATATGTCAGTTGTCTGTTTATGAATAATGCATATTAGAAGTGTTCTCTTGTATAAGAAATATAGTGCTACCCCTGCAGCTCCTCCCATCTGTGATAATCGAAAATTTTACAATTGCTCGAATTCCCATCATTATCACTTTGTAATAGTTACATTGAACAACTATGTAAAAGGAATTTTTGCGGCTCATTGTTTTGGTTTTATGGCATCTGATAAACCCATCGTAAACTACCTGTCCATCCCTGACCAGAAGACAAAGGTAGCCATTAGCTAGGGAACATACTGGAGTGAGATATTTCATTCAGGGATGGTGGAGACAAAAGCAGAGTGGAAAGGAGAGTTAATATTGGGCTTACATTCATAGTGATGATATGTCAGATGTGTTTCAGCTTACTGTGCTGCTCTCAAGTGGTAGAAAATGTATCAATGTTGTTAGTTAATGTATAAAATTATGAACAGCCTTTCTTTTCTTTTTTGCTGTTGCCATCAGAAGAGAATCCAGTCTGCAAAACCACCCACATGAGTTTTCCTAAGAGATGCCCATATTAGAAGGATGATTTTGTTAGTTGTCTATCAAAACCATTATAAACAATTCATATTATTATTATTATTATTATTATTATTATAATACTATCATGATCTGCCAACACAATGGTTAACATGTGGTTTAGGTGACTAAAACTAGCTTACAGGGTTGGATGATGGTCATGGTACAAACAACTAAAAATGGACAATTTGAAACAGACTTCATATACCCAACTGGATATAGTGTGCATGTATATTATAATATCAGAAAAGTATTGTACAATCAAGGTCATCATAATAAACACAATTTGCAGGTATAATTGTTCTTAGTCAACTGTCAGCTGTCAACTGTCTCAGTAGGATACTAATGTCCTGCTGTTTTATTAGGTTCAGAATCTCCATGAGTGATGATTATATAAAATAAGCAAAATAATTGCCTCAGCTAATTATAGCATAATGAATTTATATTATAGTAAATTTTTCATAGAAAAGAAGTAAATTGAAAATTGTTTTTTTTTTCCTGAGCTGCTTGTTGTGAGTTTATTTTCCATGTCATATACTGTAGGTACTAGTTATCCCTCCATGCCTCCTGCACCCATTTATCCAGGAATTGGGTAATGATGCAGCAGACTCCCTCATTAACCAGAGCTCATGACCATAGGTTGATGTTTGGAACATGGATCAACTGGTAAATAATGAGCTTCACCATCAGACTCAACTCCCTCTCCCACCAATCCACCTAATGATCTTGCATTCAGTCTTCCCTTCACTCAAGAGCAATTCTGTGCAGGAACTCACACAAGGAGCTGATTTTAATTCTAGACCCTTTAGACTCAGAGCTGAGAAAACTTCCTAGTGCATGGTGCAGCTCAACAGTCGATGAGGCTTGCAGAACCACATCATGTGCAATGTGTTTTTGTTCTTTTTTTGTCAGCCGTACCAGACTCTCACTCCCCCCAGGTTGCTTTTACAGATTCTGTCTACAAAAATTGAAAACAGAAATACTTCATTCAGAGAGTTTGGTTCTATATTGGTACTATATGGTAATATACATATATATTTTAAATGAGATGTCTCACCTGAATGTAATGAGGTCAAGTTGATGTATTTGTGGCAATTAAATATTTTGGAGACATACTGTATGTTTAGGTACACATATACACAAGTTCAGATGCTGCTTCTACTCAAGTGTGTTATCATATAGTAACTAAAACGCGACAGCTGAAAAAATACTGTGTTTTTCTGCATTAACTGATAAGCTACTAGAGTTACTTACTGCAAAACGAATACTAGACAAGCTAGCAAATGAGCAACATTTCATTTTGTACATTTTAGGGTTTTTAATACGAAAAACAACTGCTGTGCCATCGCTATAACTAGGAGGTTTGGTCCACACAAATTAGCAGCTGCAGTTGCAGTGGAATATCCAACACTAAGTGGGTCATTGCCACTTTACTTGAGGAGTGTTTGCATAACTTTGCATCATGACAGTTTTTTAAAACCCTCTTTTACTGAAGGGAAACATGTCAAAGTGAGCAACCAGTGGTGGAAAGTAACTAAGTACATTTACTCAAGTACTGCATTGAAGTACAGATTTGAGGTACTTGTACTTTGCTCAAATATTTTCCTGTTATGTTACTTTATACTTCTATCCACTACATTTCAAAGGGAAATATTGGACTTTCTACTCCACCACATTTATTTGTCGGCTTTCGTTAGTAGTTAATTTTAAGATGAAGATTTTCACACTGGATAATATAAAAAGCTTTTAAAATACAACACATAGTTCAAATTTAAACCATTTAAACCAGCTTCTGACATTTTACAAAGAGCAGAGTGTGTTCAAAGTCATATTTCAGATGCCTGAGTTCCACTAGGTAGTGATTTTTCCTCCAAACTTTTCAGATGGTTCAAATGATCCAAAATCTCACCAAAATCAAAGATCAAAGAAAAAGTCAAAAAACTGAAACAGATACGTGTAACAGGACTGTGTTTCTTCTTCCTCCCTCTCCTATGAATCATCTGACACCCCCTCAGATTTATTTAGTGTCCCTGTTTAGAAGACTATGTATGAAGTAGTTCAAAATAGCTCCATCTCCGGCAGCTCGACAGTGACATGCTGCTACACACTGATGCTTTAGTATTAATCATCCAATGATGTCATATATAATAATCAGTCAGAGGGACCAAACCAGTTCTTTTACTTTAATACTTGAACTATATTTTACTGCTGATACTTGTGTACTTTTACTTCGGCATGACTTTAACTTGTAATTAAGAATTTTGACTTTGCTGTATGGGTACTTTTACTTAAGTAAAAGATCTGAATACTTCTTCCACCACTCTGACCGGTATATATCTATAAAAGAGCTCTTTTGCCCTCGGTGCTAAAAACAGCAATGCCTGTGATATCTTTAATGTGGAGTGCAGAAATTAGTGATTGCAAAATTCACTGATTGTGAATGGCACACACCGCTGCATCTTTTCTCTTCATCACTTGACTCAAGACTACAGTGATCTCCAAATGTCCTTTTCCCCTGCAGGTAAACCTAAATATGGATGATGGTCGCTCTCTGGGCCTAATGATAAGGGGTGGTGCTGAGTATGGGTTGGGGATCTACATCACTGGAGTGGACCCTGGATCTGCTGCAGATGCTGGTGCACTAAAGGTACCTGAACATAATCAGTCATGATAACACCTTTATATTACACCCCAAAACCTATCCTATATTTCCAATCTAATGAGAACAGAAATCATTGAGATAGTGCTAAAGGATCATTGCCTGAAGTCTATAAGAGTAAATGACTGTATGTGTCTCTTAGGCTGCTGGTGTCACAACTACTATATTTGGCAGTACATTCCTACTTTGGCTAAAATCTGGCTAATGCATGGGGCTAACTCAGATTGAAAGACTGTACTGTAGAAAAATGCTCCCTTTATGTTTAGAATTTATTTTTTTAATTTCTTTATTAGAAAAAAGTACAGTGTTGTTCCTTGGGAAAAAGAAATCACTGCACAGTTTTGGACTCAGCGCTTGGACCAGAAATATATGTGTGCTTTGACCTATATACTAAGAGGATCATTATGAAAATGTTAATGTGCAGATGTTTAGCTGTTACAGTAATGTATTGTAAGGTAAATAAACCCGCGTGTTAGCATAATAAATTTATTTGAAAATTAAAACTAAACACAAAGAAAAGGTGAGGAATGACATTATTTTTGCAAGTATGCAGAGATAATTCAGTCACTGGACAACTTTGAATTCCGACCTGATGGTGGTGCTAGATGAAAACTCAGGGGATAGGCAGGTTATTACAAGTCAAACTGTCTAACACACTGTAACATAGTTTAGCTAAAAACTAAAGCTTGAACCAAAGCTTGTGAGTGAATGATTAATCCACCTGCTCTATGTAGTACAATGTTTTTTTCAATTATGCAGTTATACACAAAGCAGCTGATTTGCAACAAAAAATAATGGAAAGATCTTATTGATTCATTTTTCCACTTTTTAAAGAGAACTCTGTAAGATACATACCAGCTCATTTGAATGCTGTTCACATCTATTTTCCGAGCATTCCATGGCCGCGGTGTTTTTCCATCTTTCTAAGCAATCATATATTTTCTATTCTTTTTAAGCTCTATGAAAAAGAACTGAAATTTAACTTTATTAATTATCAGTCCATCACAAGACCAATGATCATGTCTACTTTGTGTCTTCAAAGCTACATTTCTGCTGTGACGTGATACAATCGTTGATGCCGACTTACATGGAACTTTTCACTGCATCATTACAATAGCAATAACAAAAAATTAGAGTAGACAATGTGATCTCTGTGGCAGAAAACTTACTTAGGGTAAATTTTGAATTGATTCTGATACCAAGTGGAAATGAAATGTAGATAAACACCTTCTAAAAGGTTTTCAGCAATGTCAGGTACATCTGATTAGGCTATCCTGAAATATTAACTAACTCAAGGCTGGTCCTTTAAATCTAAGTCATAAATTAAATGAGATGTTGATGTGGAGATTTCTGGCAGGGTGTCAACTGTTGTCACTAACATCTGCTACTGGGTTCTGATTAACCTTACAGCATTCCTCCCACCTGCTCCCTATTAGACTACAAAACCTGTTAGCTTTGCTAACATCTGCTTCCTGCCTTACAGCCTCAGTCAGGCAGCTGAGTTCACTACCATGACAGGCCTGCAAAAATGTTTTATTAGCCATACTAAATTTCCCACTGTATGCTTTCAGGTCAGCTTTCTGCTTCAGCATGCAGGCCACTCTCGTTCTGTGCTATTTTGCAACTTGCCTGAGGGCAAAAAGACAGGCCAATGTTTCTTTCCTTTAAACAATATGGTGAAAACCTGAATATGACTTTCATGATAATATCACAGTGTGTCCTTATTGAGGATAAAAATAAAACATGAAATTTATGGTATGATTCCTCACTGGTTCAAACTAAGTGGGACACCTGGAAAAAACAACCTTTCGATAATATAAAGAAGATTTCAAAATGCAGAGCTTGAAAGGCATTCTAAAAATTCAAAATGTCCCTTGAAAGATGCTGTGTGACACTTCTCAGGTTCTTTGACAGAGAAAGATGAAGCGGTATTTTTTTAACTTTGAGGATTGGCTGGTTATGCTGCAGAACTGGAGCTTTTGACATACTATGAAAGAAGATGTGAAAGCAGGGAAAAGGTAGAGAGCAGAGAGCATGAAGGAAAATGGGCAGATATAAAAAGAAATATAGAGGATGCTTTCTTCCAGCTTTCCAGATGTGCCTCCATTCAGCAGTCTGCAACCATTCATTGTTTGTGGACATGAGCTGCTGTCCATCCTTACAGTGTATGTGTGTGTATGTGTTTGATGTCTGAGCGCAGAAGATTGAGTGATTGTGCCATTCGAGTAGGAGTGGCACGCAGTGAAAGAGGTTGTATATCCTTTCCAGGAAAACAATTCCTTTCCCCACATTTACATCCACCCCTCCTTCATTGTTTGCCAATGATGTGGCGGTAAATAAGATGGAAGGTTGCCTGCAGCAGGTGATCATTACAAGCCAAATATAAGAGATTTTTCATCCAAATAAACACCAGCAAAAGAATTAACAAACTAAGTTTTTCTACATTTGCAAATTTGATAGTGACACACTGGTACCCCAAGCAACAGGACTCAAAAGGAAGCCTCAAGACATAATAGAGGTTCTCACAAAAATTTGTATCTTTACTTGAGAACGGGTCAGTAAACAGGAAGGCAGAACGAGCAAAGGATTCCAAAAGGGCTGGGTAAAAGACATGGTCCAGACTAGGCAAACTAACAAAAAGCAGGAACACTAACACAAGGATATGGCTGGAATTTTTCCATGAGGAACAAAGACGATCAAGCACAGTGGGAAGGGAACACAGCAGCTAAATACACTAGGTGAGGGGTGACAGTTGGGCACAGGTGCAACACATTAGATCAGGGCAGACAATCACAAAGGCAGGAAACACAGAGGCTCAGCAAGTATGAATCTGAAATGAGAGTGCTTCGGTTCCTGGGACAGATGGGACCAAAACACTGAGACTCAGAGACAGGGACGAGATTATAAGTGATAAAACGGTGAGTTTACAGACACAGGTACAGGGCTCTGAGTCGGGCAGGCAGATTGCACTAACAGTGTCTTAGGTTCAGATGGAAGCGGACGGGGCTCCTCTTCAGTCCACCAGTAGCGAAGAGAACAAAGGTATCCAGAAAAGGACACGCAACAGTCGAAGTGGATACAGATACTGTTTCAGGGCAAGGCTGGTGGCAGACTGAAACAGAGATAAACAGGCATATAATCTAGGCAAAACCTTTGGAGTAGTTGGTCAAGCGAGTGACCACGAGTAGCAACGGACAGTTTGATGAATACTGGTGGTCTGACTGGGTCTTTTATGCTGTAGGTAGGTGAGGGCTAATTGGCCTGGCTGATGAGAAGATATGTGGGAGCTCTGCAGGTGAAGCGGAAACAAAAGCAGTGGCTGGCCGACTGGCCCTGCCCTGAGGAAGACAGACTTTCATATGTCACCAAACTACACAACAACATAAATGGAAATATATGTTACAAACTTATATATGTGTATGACGATGTTTAGCTTTAAGCATTGCAGGCAGTGACTGAGCTTCAAGTTTTCCCCTTAAGGCTTAAAGTAGCCGACAATTCAGGACTACGAAGCCCCTACCTGTCTGCCTTACTTGACTTGGCTACATACAGTCCTGGTGCCCTCAGCACTTTCCGTACATACCGAATTGCAGCCTGTACACCGTAGAATGCCAGAACAAAGGCCAAGTGGGAGCTTCAGGTTTTGCCAGATTCCTTCACGTACCATTGGTTCATGCAGCCTGGTAGATGGGCTAGTGATTATTAGCCTGTTAGCCCATGGATTTTACTCCGGATTCCTGGTGCATTAGACTTTTGTTTATTTATTGTAAGGACACGCATCGACACAATTATCACAGCAAATTTAATAAAAAACAATTCCTGATTTCATAGTTATCAGCTTTATGCAGCAAACATCATTATATTTTCATATGATGATGTTGCATATTTTTATACTTCCCTTTCATACCCACATATTATGTTAGTGCTCATTCTTGAGTCATTGTGGAAGCTCTACATCACCATTCACTGGAAAACTTGAAATATTTGAATATTCAATACATGTAGAGGCCCACATACGGTATATACTGATGGAGAATTACACTTGAGAAACATCCCTAATAATTACACCAGGGCATAGACGTGAGAATGAACTTGCTGCTACTGCCCTGCTAATATGCAGCTCCTTCTTTACTTTCTGTCCTAAGAGAGGGCAGTCTAATTTGCACAGTGAAAAGAGGTTGCTTTTCAGAAAAAACAAATGACGAATCCTATTATTTTCCTGGCATGGGCAGTGAAGAATCTCAAAGAGTTTTTAAGTGTTACTACAAAACCACTGGTAAAATGGGGGGTGGGCTATAGCCAAAAAATGTTTAAGTTCTACCAGGATTATTAATTTTCTACAGTACAAATCATAAGCCCAGTAATGTTTTTGTTTTGTTTTTTTGTTTTTTTTACAGTGGTGGAAGTTGTTTGATAGGACAAAAAGTCCCCCAAACCACCTTGTGTTGAATGGGGCTTTTGTCATTAACAGCCACTATTTCCTCTCTATAACCACCTGGAGACTACTGCAGGCCAGCAACTGCACCTGCTGCTGAAAATAGCAGTTTGCCCTCTCTCTGTGAAAGGACAAATACATTGCAGGGTGCACACGCATACATCGTAATGGATGATCAATGAAATACAGCTTGTAAATCATTATAGCAGGGAGAGGTTGAGGGGCATCAATTTAGAATGGCAAGGTATGACTCTTGCTAGTTCTAAGCTCATTAGTTTAATATAATTATGATTGTAACAACTCTTTATAATATTTTGTACAGACGCTAATTTCAGCCAAAGAGGGTAAAGGGACAATGACTTGAGCCCCTATTGCCAGTATTTTATATACACATCCCTGTTTATGAGTAATAATTGTTGAAAAAAAAAAAAAAAGTAAATCAAGGGTCCCTTATCCTTAGAGGGCTGAAACATGGAGATTCAATGACACTGCATCCGTTTCACATCATCACGTTGGTGCGGGGAGGTGAAGATGGGAGACGTCAATAACTCATTTCTGACTCTACTTGTCCTGCTATAATAGAGGAGGAGGTGTTTTTTTCTGCTGCCTTGAGCATTCCGTTCACTTTCCTGCCTCTTTCAGCATCATTCTCAATCTCAGTCTAAAAAGGACCAAATATTCATTTGTTATATCTACCGTAAATTCTGTTGACTATTGACTGATATAAGACAACTCTTTATTGCTAAATCAGGTTGAATCTGATTATGCTAAATTGCTTCAGGGAGGCAGGATTATTGTATCATTAAACAATCTTGTTTACAGGACCTAAAACAGTATGATACATCCAATGAACAAAGAGGCGACCATTAGTGATGCAGGCATGAACAAAGATTAAGTAAGCTATGACCTTTAAAAAGTATATTTCGCTGTGTTTGCAGGAAAAGGCTTGTTCCCTGGAGCATCCAGTGCTCATTAAATGAGACATTCTCCCAATTTTACACAAAAAGGTCTGTTTACTAGTAATGAGGAGATCTACTCAATCTGTGAAAACAGTTCCGTTATGGCCTCTGTGACTGCGGAGGACCTTTGTCAAGTCTTGGTGAGAAATCTTTAGTGAGAAATTAAAACCCACCTACTTTCTCACCCCCACATACTTGGCTACCAACGAACCATGAAGATGGCTGGTTTGTCTGGTTTAGAAAGGTAAAAAATTGTTGAAGTCCCCCAATTCTAACACTGGAAAGGCGAGATAATATAATGTTTCAGAGTTCATTTAAATTTTCCATTTTCTATATATTATCTTACATACTGATGAATACTGATAAACAGTACAAGACCGTGGGTGTTATTAAACTTAAGATGGAACTATTGTATCATATGAAATACCATTAACACATCGGGCTTCATTCAAGAACATTTTTATATTCTTATCCTACACTTTTCTGAGGTTTTCTGTTTATTCTATGCATCTAAACAGTCAAAGTCAGATTCACCAAACTCCTTAACCTGAACAGACTTGTAGAAATCATTCATTTCAGCATAGCCGACCCCCTAAAACTGTCAAAAAAAAAAGGTTACACAAATTTCAGTCACAAAAATATTACCAAGAGGAAAAAAAACACAAGAGCATCACACCGCAGAGCTCTTAGTCTGGTGTTGAAAATCAGCAAACAAATTAACTATTTTCACTATTGATATTAGAGGACCTGAAACGATTAAAATATATTGATAGTACATCTCCATAAATTCATTTAGGACATGAAAGTTCTGTAGCTGTGACAATGGGCAAAAAAAAGACAGATGGACTTAAAGTGTCATTCTAACTCTTTCTAAAACAGTGTGGTCAGTGATTAATATGAATGGTGGCCATGTGACAGTCACAGTAATATTAGACAAGAGAATAAGTAATTTATCACTGGTGGGTGCAACAGAGAATGATACTGGACAGGTCTGCATAGAAACCCTGAGGCAGCAACCAGTGAACTGTAAAATTTGCTGGGCTGAAATATACGACTTAAATGACAAAATCTAAGGTCAAATTATTATTTTTTCCCCTTGTGAAGAAAGATAAGTTATCTGTATATGAATCTAATGACAGGTTTGGACCAACTGTGAATTTTGTTTGTAGCAAGGAGAAAACTTGAAAATTGTTAAATGTCAGAAATTCTTCTTAATCACTGGTATGCACCACATAAAAATTAGTCTGTGAGAGGCACTGACACTGAGCCCATTTTTCAGAATCACCAAAACACAGGATTGCAATGAAGATGGTATATTGTAATTCCCCAAAATAAAGATGCAATTCACAGTTTAAAAGTCCAAAGAGCAAGCCAAAGGAGTCTGTATCCCACCACCCTTACACGAATGGTTTGTTCAGCTGTCCTCACCTGTGTTTCCAAGATTAGTTGATATATCAAACTAGACAAGAGCTGCTTTGCAACAAGACACACATGTGGTTTTCACTATTTAAGCATTTAACCCAAAAGACTACCAGACATGCTGATTGCTGCCTCAGCAGCAGCACAGATGGTCTGAGTCAAGACTTATGATGACACAAACTCAAAAGGGTTGATTCCTTATGTCAATGATGGTACAAGGTCCACCTGGAAACAGACAAACCATCATTTAGGTGTGATCCAGTGTTTTGGCAATAACACGCTTTCTGCAGTTTCTTAAAAGGAGGTACAGTGCATTTCCTACATCACACTTGAACTATGAGTCTGGGCAATTTTTACCAGTGCACTGGTAAAATCACGTTATTCTAGGCTACCTTTGACCTTTAACAGATCTTTGGATATAGAAAATATGGATAGTTGCCTCTGGCTGTCATCAAACTTTTATAGAAACAAATTAACATGCAGATCTTTCATGCCCTAACCTGATGTTTTTTTCGTTCCATTGTTGGTCTTCATTTTGAGGATGAACATGTTAGGCTTATTTTTAATTAAATTGGACTGTTGCAGGTGGGTGACCAGATCCTGGAAGTGAACGGTCAGAGCTTTGTCACCATCTGCCATGATGAGGCTGTCCACATCCTCAAAACTGGACGACACCTGCTGATGAAGGTGAGGGACGTCGGTCGTCTGCCACATGCACGAACAGTGGTGGATGAGACCAAATGGATCTGCAGTCAGGGCATAGCTGAGAGCAACGCTATGCCTATTGTCGATGCTAGTATCCACACTAGTGTCGGTGCCAGTCCCTGCAGTACAAGGTGAGTGCATTATATTAAATGAGAACGACTATCTGCCAAATGAAATAAATATTACAACTTTCAAAAGCACTGAAGTATTATTATACTTGATAACTGAGGTGTGCTTTGTTTGCTGTTATTCAACGTGTTAATTGTTTACAGACCCGAGTCAAACACTATTTGAAATGTGTAACCAGAAATTGTTAATAATTGTTAAAGTACCGGGTAAAACCACCTTACATTTAATTTAACACTCTGTAACTAACAACTTGTTCACAACATTAAATGAGATGTTGGTCAGTATACAGTATGAACAACCAGATTTTTAAACCCTACTGTTGAGCTGAGTGCACTGAATTATCAGTGTCACTGACTGAGTGCCAAAGTGCCATTCAGCTTGAAATTCAGTAGAATACTCCCCAGCTAAAAACAATGACCTTTAAAGCTTTGCTATAGGCTGAACCATAACTCATTTGCATCTCTTCAAAAATTTAACACATCAGCAAACACAAAAGTTTCCTAAAAAATTCCAATGCTGCAGGAGATTGTTGAAATTGAACAGAGAGAGAAAGAGAGACAGATAAATCATCTCCTTTTCAGTATCACATATCACACATCAGTTGTTTCCTATTCATTACTGAGACATGGAGAAGTAGAAGTTAGCTGAATGTAACTCCAGTTATATTAAGTACTTTGCATGGCCCAGCATTGCTGCTCTATATCACAATGTAAATGAAAGAATGTAAACATAGTAACTGTAGGGAATACATTTATAGTATAATTTGGTTTAATTGCATAAAATACATCTGTCTAGTGTTGCAAAGGTTGAAATCAGGTGCTGAACAATAATCCACACCTACAGGACCAAGTATAAACCCATCTTAACTCTGCTGCATAGTTATATCATCACAATGTTATGAACACTGCCAAGTAGTTTTTCTTTTAAATAACAAACTACATATTCATTGATTATGAATCTCTGAAATGAACTGAATTAGAAAAATGTAATCAGTTATAGTGTGGAACATTATTTTAAAATGTGGGGCAAACTCACCTGTTTTCAGTTCCATTCTGAAGGTCCCACCATTGTTACATTGGTTCTAAAATGAATCAATTTGATTTACTATGTATAAGTGAGCAAATAAATCACAGTGGATCTATTCATTCATTCAGTTCATTTAAAACTAAATCAGTAACAACAGAAACTTTGCCACTCTGTTAACAAGATCTTATCTAATGGAACCTGCATCACTGAAAGTGGATCTGCTTTGGAAATACAGAACAAGACAACCTTCCCTGCAGTGGAGGATTGTTTTCAACAGCTCAATTGTGTCTTACAGCAAAGTTTTGAGTGGAGACTGCTCTCTCTCCCTTATCCATCTGTCTCCTATCCCTAATTGAGCTGGACCTGATTGAGAATTGTGGTTGGGATAAATTTCTCTGCCTGCTGCTGTCTTGGAAATCATTCAAGTTGGCTCTCAGCTCCACACTTCATCAAACTGACATTGCCTGGGTCTTGCCTGAGGCTGGGCTAGGCTGGGCTGTTGTTGTGTTTTTGGGGTTCTAAATGCATAAGAATTGGTTAGACAAACAGTTTTGTTGGTAGGATGACTATTTATTAACTAGAGAAAATTGTTTCTTAAATATGCTATGCATTGTTTTCTTCTTTGTTGCAGACCATCCTCAGCCAGATCTACACATGCATTAGGAAAGGTAAGAATGGCAGCAATGTGTTTCTTCCCACTTTTAACACTCATTAAATTGCATGTATGATACTTGACTCATGAACAGATATGGGATGAATCTAACTACTTTGGGCTTGACTCACCAAAATTTAACTGCAAATTGACTTTTGACCTGTGACTTAGTCCTTTTAACTTTGAATGACAGATTCCCTCCCCAAGACCAAATACTGCAGCTCTTCATTTCCCCAATAACTGTTTTACTTTGAAGCAATCCTAATGCAACAGATGTTACCTCAGACTATCACATCTGGACACTGAATGTTCATATGGCAGGCTTCTCACCTATTCGTTCAAGTTTAAGTTATAAAAACTCTAAAGTCAGTGTCTGTACTGAGCCAAAGGTCATTTGTGATGTAAAAGTAGCACCACTTTTAACCTCAGTTTAATATTTATAGTGAACTGTGTTTCTGAGTTTTAAGTTTATTAACCTAAGTTGCAATAATTGCTTTTCTAGGCTGCAAAAAGACAAACTTGCATGTGGTAATTTGGGGGCATGCATGTGGCTTTTTCTGATATGGAAACAGCTTGTATAAAAAGGTTGTTTTTTTTCATCTCTGTTTTGGACCCGCCTCCCAAGAGGAGTTTAATCAACCATTCAACCTGCCGAATGTGCAGGTCCCAAAGACCTGTTGAAATTATGCTTCTGAGAAGCATAATTCTAGCCTCAGTCGAGCAAGTGGATTTTGAAAAATTAGGTGTGCAAAGTAAGTATGCCATAGTTGTTATTTTAATGTAAATATTTAAGTAATATTTAATATTATCTGCTCCTCATTTCATTTTCATTTAGTAGCAATAGGTTGTGCCCTATCATTAGGCTAACCTCAAAACTGTTTCTGTCTTCCCAGCTAATAAAAAAGTCCAGATGACTAATCTTTGAGCTACAATTTGTTTGTTGGATAAGATCACAATGACTAAAAAAAGCAGTTTTTATTCTTAGAGCTCTTTGACTTACAAGCAAACAGTTCAAAGTCATCATCATATTTTGATGCTTTGTCATATTGACATACCGACATTTATGGCTTAGTCAGTAAAGTCGGGCATGTGTGACAGACTGACAGATATTTTATGCATTGTCGTGGCTCCCAAAAAGGACTTATTGTGGGACATTGGGACAGTGGAAAAAACATAAACAAAAGAAATCAGAGGAAGAACAATGTTTCCAGAGCAGAGGTAAGACATATTAATTTTACTTAGAACCGTCTTATGGAGAGTGTACAGTTACCTGAAACACTGACTTTTTAGCATTAGTTAGGTACTTTTAATATGTGTAATACCAGCCAGCCTAGCTAGCCAGTTATCACTTACATGTATTTCATTTTCAGCATGCTAGACTAGCTAACGTAATCTGTGGTATCACGGGGTTACCAGACCTCATCTGACCACATCTGCATACCAGCTTTATTGTCAAAATTGCAGTAGTAGGGTATTCGATGCCTTTTTGCACCATTAGGGGCATTCAGAGACCAGGAAAGGGGAAATAAAATTTGACTTGTAACAGTGTTGAGTAACAGTGTTTCAGTCCAGTATACTGCTTTTCCTGTAAAATTATTTCCACAAAAAGGACTGAAGTTTAATGACAGATGGACTTTCTAACTGGATGAATATCAGTGCACTGAGTGCCAGTGCTACAGAGACCACGATGAAGTTTATTGTAGGTTGCATATTTGACAAATATTCACTCTGCATCCCTGGAGTCTGCTTACTTTTGTATTACTACTCTGGATATTTAGCGAACACCACTGGATTTTGGTGAATCTTCTATTCTTTATGAATATTTTTTATCAATATTTAGCATTTTTTTTTCAATAGCTTCTATGTCATGTGATACAGTTACTCCAAGTCAATGCCAAATTGCATTACACCGGACCAATAAGAAACACCTCTTTTTAAGTGATTACACACTATTGAATACTTGATAAAGAATATTATATTCCATTTCTACCAATGGATCCCCCTAAATCTTACAAGCTGGTTCTTTAACATTTAGTAGCTTTGCTGGATATATATTTCAGACATCGTTAATTTGATGGCACATTTTTGGATATATGGATATGCTTACATTTCTTGACTAGTCAGTTGTCCCAGTTACTAGTCACTAATGTAATTTTACTAGTTACTTTTTTTATATAAGCAGCTTTTAAAACATTTAAAAAAAAGTATTTGCAATATAAAAAATTATTATAGTAAAATATGTTCATTTACTTAGAAAATTTGTCAGCAGGAGTACTCCGAAAATACTTTGGCAGGCCAGCCTGTCAGGGGGCACCAGGCCCATCATCTTCCTCTGTAGACCCACTTCATCACCCTAATACTTCTCAATCAGTTGATCAGCTGATTGGCCATCTGTTCTGACAGATACAGTCAGCACAGATTTAGTCTTAAGAGGATCCTTTCAGATCAGCCACGATTTCAAATTCTTCGAAAGAAAAGATGGTAAAAGCCTCTATCACTGCTATACTGTATATGCAGAACTTAAGCGAACTTGGAAAAATTAAAGCAAAGTTAGTTAATCTATTCAAGAACGTTCAATGCAGTGTATTGCTTTTGTTGTGTTTTTTTTTTCAAAAGTATTTCATTAATGACAAATGGCCTTTCAAAATGAGATACTTTTGAAAAGCCATGAAAGTAGTCCGGAGCACATCCACAACATGGCAACATGGAAGGAATTGAAACTATGCCTAAAGACAAGGAAGACCATAGACCAGGCAGAAATGTCCCTTTTGAACACTGAGAGGAATTACTGGTGAGAGGTCCTGATTCAATTGTTCCTGATAAACCAATCTCTGGCTGAGGTAAACCTTGGCTTGAGGAAGGCCAATAGCACATTATATGAGCAAAACAATGGAAAGTTTTAAAATAGGTTGAGATGGTCACCAAATTTGATCCTGTAATGAAGCAGCCTATTGGCTGGGTGCAAAACATACAGGGTAGTGATTCCAGTTGTACCAAAATGAGCTCACTGCTCCAGTCAGTATTACAATCTTGGATGTAATGGTGACTGACATCAATCAGTCAAAGTACTATGTAATAATTTTGGATTGTACTCTTGACTTAGCCACCAAGAGCAGATGTCAGCTGTCATCAGGACAGTTAAAAGGAATGAAATGTCACAAGTAAAAGAACATTTTCTGTGATCTGTTGTAACTTCCCAATCAACAGGCCTGTGTAAGAATTGATTCTATACAGATTTGAGGAGCTCAGTATAGATTTTGATGACTTGAAGGGATGGAGCAAAGGTGTTTCAGCAAGGTTGATGGAAAAAATCCTCAAGCACTCAATGCTTCATTCGAGCACACACAAGGAATTTAGTGGTGGCTGGTGCAGCTAGGGTTGGGAATCAGGAACAAGTTCCAGTTGGGAACAAGTTCCAAAATTATCTGAACCAGAAGAAATGTGAGAGTGAATTACCGGAGCAACAATCAGATAAACTTTCATCCCCTCCTCTCAAAGTTTGATGCCAGCAAATAAAAGTAATGTTAGGTTGATGTGCTAGCTTGTAGTGCATCATTCTTTGGTCTGTCTGTCTAACTAACCTTGCTGGGCAGTTCATCTCCAGATCAACGAGACAAAAGAATGAATGAAATATAAAAATTTATTACTTTGATAAATGCCAATGGGCAACTGTTTTAAAAAATTGCAGCATTGAAGAGACCATGTTGGCGTGAACAAACATATACACATGCACAAAATGAAACTCACACTTTCAAACAGCAACCTCTGTGGGGACCAGTCAAGGCAATATATTGGTGTGTTGGCTCCTGATAGACACACATAACTTTAAAACAAGACAATGATTGCCTCTCAGTAAATAATAACCAGTAAATATTCAGCCAAACCATTGTGTAAATAGTATTCCTAATGTGTAATTAAAATATATAAAAGTAAATCTGCAGGAGCCAATTTAAATGGCCCTGATGCAGCTGATAAAATAAATAATTATCTGCCATTGCCTGTAGGCTTATGTTTATGTCATGTAGCGCAAGCTAACTGTTTAATGTTGTGAGAACTAATTTCCAGGCAACAGAGCCAAAGCTCAATTTTATATTTTATTATTTTCTACATTTTATATTTGATGATAACAATGCTTTTTTGATGTCTGTAAAATAATGATTTCAGGTTTCTATGCAACATGGGCTTAATGTATTTAAAACTCGGTGCTTGAATGCCACTGCTTCCCAACCCAGCTGCATATTCGTTATACAAGGTTACCATCCTATGTTATAATAACATTAGTGCCACGCAGGCAGATGTAGCAGAATGAAAGAGTGTAGTACAAATATTCTCTCCCTGAATTGTAATCAAAACTGTGGATTTCTTGTACTCCCACAATGACAATGACATCAGCAGAGGGGAGGTTTTCCAAACTAAAGCTCGTCAACTTACCTTAGGTCATCAATGGCTTGAGATCACCTCAGCAGTCTTGCAAGAATTAGTATTAATCATGATATGGGTCAGAAACTGTCCTATGATAACACTGATGACTTTGCTCCCAAAAAACTAGGAAGCAAACATTTTGAAGACAACAATGATGTCAATAACTGAAAACCAATTGAAAGTAATTGTTGTAAACACTGTTATCAACTCACTGTTGCCTTCTCCTGGTTTAAACTCTGTTTGATGGTCTGTTTAGAGTGTCAGGTGGACAACTTTTAGAGGGAAACATCTCCTGTTAATCTTCAAAGTGATAATTGTCTGTAACTTGTCATTTGTTCATACTATATTTGCACATTTACCTTTATGCTAGTTTCTTCAGGCCCTATAAATAATACTTTTGCAGTCTGATTTGTAAACTGGTTTTGACCTTTTATCTCGACCTTCCTAGATCAAGGTGTTGGGAGAGAGAAGGCGAGAACATCTCCCATCCCCTGCATGAGACTCTGACAGAACTGGTCAGCTCTACAGTTCTCTTCCACCTTCGGTGTTCAAATGAGCGATACCGCAGGTCATTTTTTCTTGCTGCTGATAGACTTTAGAACCAGCACTGTTCCCAACAACCCACCAGGAAGTCCAGCAATATGAGTAAATCTTTAACCATTACTTGACATATGTGCATTACTAAACTTCATTCTTCATAAAGAATCTGCAATATTACACTTCATGTAAATACACTGATGATGTAAAATTTTTTTCTTTCTTATTTTCTATAGCCTACTGCTGCTGTAATGATGCAAATCCCCCTGTGGGAGTATAAAGTTCATCTTCTCTTCTCTTCTCCTCTCTTATTAGTTACTGTGACAAGAGTTTACATTCATTTAGTGACACTACTGCAGTCTGCAGTACAATGAATTATAACATCATCTGCACTCTGAATGCTCAGGAGTGAAGAAGCTAGCTGTGGTTAAAGAGCTAGAGCAAGGCAGTGGAGTGTGTTTCGTGAGTGCAAGAAAACCTAATTCAAAACCCCACTGACCTTTGCAAAAAGGCTAATAACTAAATATCAAGTCTTGGAACATACCCTTTCTCAACAGTATATAATGTGGCTTGGTCTACATGACAATGGTAGTTTTCAGGAAAGAATTGCTTAATTAGAGACTGAATTTAATTGCATTGAGTTACAGAAGCTAATGGAACAGAGGCTAGCCGGGATCACCACATTACTTCGTCTCTCCATGGAAACCAGTGCTTGATCTCACACCTTGCTTGTCCATCTTTATATAATATATAGTCTATGATTAAACCCCAACTATAATCAAGGGAATAATATGCTAAGGCATACCTGATCATTTTGCTTTGAAATGCTATAAAGTTAATTTGAATCTGAGTCATTAAGATTTAAAAAACTATATTATAAAGGTGATTGTAATAAGTGTTACTCTGCTTAGAAACTTAAAATACCATTAAATTTGAAGTGGATAATAAGCTGCTGTGATAATCATCATTGTTAATCAGAGGGGGTCCAAACAGATATTATATGGATAAACAGACCAAATATTTGATATCTGAATGGTTATTTTCTTGCCTGAAAAAATAACAGTAGAGGGTTAGGTCAGATATATAAAGTTTTAAGGGTGGACTAAAGATTTTGTAATGTTGTTGCTTATATAAATCAAAACCATCACTCCCTCCGGGCATCCTGGAGCACTTCCAGTGGAGCTGTTCTTTTGGCATGTGTTTTCCCTGTTTGTATATGTTTATATTTTCTGCATCTTTGGATTTGGAGTAGTTTCCCCTAATACCTGTGCTCCCTCTCTTTTATGTGCTTTGTCCTCAAGGGCCATCATATAATTTGGTCCCAAGCTGACAGCACATGGTGCATGGTTGGGAAGAGAGGTGGTAACACGTAAGCATGATCATTCAAATGAGGCAGTGCACAGCAAGTTTGTGGTATTTTGGTGAAAAATATGTCTTAAACTTTGAGTTGAGAATAGACCTGGTCTGTTTCTGATGCAACATCAATCTAATGCACCTATGGTCACTTTATCAACAACACCAAGTAGATAAACAAAGTGACCTTGTGGTAATGATGGAATAATTGTTTCAGAGAAATATGTAATAATTCCTTTAGATTTAAACAAACCATTTAAAATGATGAATCCCTAGCCCATACAATTGTTTACATCAGCATGAAACATTCATTGTGTTCAGACTGGTAACATCAGTCAATCAGACTGCACCTGTCTATAAATTAATATAAGAGCCTTTACAGTATCTATTGCCCACAGCTGCATTCTACAGTCTGAACAAGTTTTTTCCTCTCATTTTATTAAATTCTTGCAGTATCTGAAGGCAGCAGGAAACATTTGTAGATAAATCTGCATCTTTTGATTTGAAAAGTGCGGGTTCAGATCAGATCGCCATTACATTTGGCTGTACACTGTGTTTACCTTTGCTAAATGACACTGGGTTTCTGCAAAATAAACACATATAACTACACACATTAGACTGGTCCATTTTAACTATGTATTCTGCTGTATGAAAGGAAGATGTCTGGTTACAGTAGCTCATCAGTGCTGTGTATCATTGTCCAGCTTTCTTCGCAGCAAAAACAGTGTATCATTTTTTTTCTTGTAACACAAATGCTGTTGTGACAAATTTTATGGTGTAATGTGAACATTTATGAGGTGAGATACAGTTTAAAGAAAGCTGAAATAGTGTTAGATTGATGTGATCATAAAAATTGCTTCATCTGTATTGTTTATTTCTACCAGCATTGTCGTTAAATAAAGGTTTATTTAAATAGTTAAATAAAGACCTACGCAATCTGCCTCTGGCTGCAGATTTGAAGTGCTTTGCATTCACCTCGTGCTGGTCTGCACCATCCAGACAACAACATGATTTCCTGGAGAATCCTCTTTCCATTAGTTGAACTAGTGTTGTCATGTGTTACTGTGATTGGCAAAGCTAAATGAGTCTGCAGGCCCTGCTGATTGACAAGTAGTAGATTTACAGTTAGCATTCTTTGTTCTGGGATGTTATTGTCCCCAAAGATTTTCTTGTGGTAAATGTGTAAATGTGAGAAGTTTTTGTTAACATGCTACCCATGTGCAGATATTTACATAATTTGTTGTAAATTAATTTCATTTGGTTGAATGGTTGTTCAGAAAATTTGTTTAGATTCACTCAGTTTTTAAAAGCAAAGCAAGTAACTTTTATGAATGCAGCATATTTCATTAGAGGCAAACTCAATGTGCTTTACATTAAAATACATTTGCAAACACCCACCCAAACAAAGACAGTAAGGAACCCACATCCACTCCACAGATATAAAACGATAGACACAGACATGCACCCACACAGAGACATCATTATAAACCCTGTGAAAATAGAAAAGTTTTCAGTTTGCATTGTAAAAGGACAAAGTTTTGACGGATCCTGGGTCATCAGACAGTTATTCCACAGAACTAATGTAACCAAGTTGGATTTCACAACTGTAGTTCAGACCAAAGATAAAAATGATGTGTTGTTTCCTGTTCTACTTCATAGTCACACTGATTTATTACATACAAAAAAACAGCTGTGATCTTCAGTCACAGTCACCAAAAGGTATGTCACATGAGTATTAGTGGAGAGTGGACAGGCATATGTATTAGTTACAGAATTGCTTTTAGTGTTTCAGTTGTTCATCCCATGTGCATCTTAGGGGGGTTATACTGTAAGCTTCAATTTAAATCAATACAGCTGTTACAGAATACATAATGGTCCTTTTTTCATATATGTATATATACAAATACAGTATACATACAATACACTGCAGGTAAAAATTTTTAGACAACCTCCATTTTCCAGTAGTTACTGAAATTTACACTATTCAGTGTCTCAGTTTTTCTGATATTAAAGCACAGACACTTTCCTTTCACATTCTGTCCAGCTCATCCCAGACCCATGGGGTTTGGGTCTGGAGACTGTGCTGGACTTCCATCATTATGTTGCTGTGGGATGAACCTCTGACTATCCAGTCTGTCTTCCTTTGTTCTACTTCCTGCAGTTCAGTATTGTCCTAATGATGCATCAGAGGGTGTAATCACATTCAGTTTGTTCCAACACTGCTTTTGTAAGACATAGGGTTTGTAGGTCTTCAACTTGAGACCCAAATGGTGGCCATTTTGATTTAATGCATGTTCGACAAGAATGTCATCAGCCGCTGGGTAACTTTAAACTAAGGACACTGCATAGAGAATGCTGCTATCAAAGTTAAATATGTTCTGAGGACAACACTCGCAGTGTTCTGTGCTTTTATCATAGTGACTTGAATGAGGATGGTTATCAAAAAGCAGCTTGTTAGTGAGGGCAGTGTTTTGTATATTAATTAGGGTCCTATTTTGATTAAACAACCTTGTTTTGCACTCCAAGGATTGCACCAAAATAAATAAATACAGCATCCACTCCTCGCACTTTTAATGGTCAGTGTAGAAAAACTGACTACTGAGCACAGTTTCTTCTTGATCATTCAGTCATACAGTGACTTTTGGCTGTGCATTCTTTTTTATTGCAAAGGTGAAAAAAACAACACGAAGTTTATACACATTGTGAGCCATTTAAAAAGAAACTTGGACTGTGGGAGGACCAAAGTGGGCTGAGGAGACCCACAGAAGCATGGGGAGAACATTGCAAACTCCATTCAGAAACACCAAAGCCAAAGCAGGGTTAGAACCCAGAATCTTCTAGCCACCTTACCACCATGCCAGCCCTGTTGTATATAACTGTGATATTTTTGTAACAACAAATGTGTCATGGAAGTCAGTAGAATCTTTGAATTGTTGCCCAGAAGGTAAAAGCTCATGTTCAGAGTGAAGGATGTGAGTAGGATCATTCAAAATTTTCTGTGCCCAGCTAAGTACAAACTTCTTGTATAAAGACTGAAGAGAAAGGTTTTCTTTCCTTTTCTTCTCACAAACCTTCTTTGCAGTCAGTATAAGATGACTGAGCTTAGATTTAATCTTAACAGACAGGTTACTTTCCTGATTATCCTGTCTATAATTGTCCAGTGACATAAACACATGAGTCTCTCTTCTATATCATAAAGTCTGAGTCTTCTTGAGAAGTGTAGTCTCTACTTTAACCTATTTTTTTAACTGCGAGCCTAACACAAATATATTTGCTGTCAAAAGACTCTTGATGAAGACTTAATTCTGTTCAGAGGGTTTCATTTTCTGAATGTAAAACTTGACAAGAAGAAAATCACAATTTGGACTTGAAGGCTTGTATGTATGCAAAATATAACCTTTGAATTGCTCGGTAAAAATAAATGAATGAATGAATGAAGGAATGAATTGATTATTTAACTTTACCAACTATAGCATTATGCTGAACATACAGAAATAGGGACTTTGGGTGAAGATGTAGTTTGATGTCCTAGTGGACTGATCCCCTCATTCACTAGAACAATGCTTTTTCAATGTTCAAAATGCAGATCCTCTACTGCTTTAAAATACTAACAATCTATTGTCTCCTCCCTCTTCTTCTAGAAGGGAAAGTTAAACAATATATTCCCATGGTTACATGTCGTATAAGCCTCCTTCCTACTTGTATGTTTTCCTATTCAGATTGTGTCAGGATATGTATTAGATTAACTTAACACTGACCTTTTTTCTTTTTTTTTGGTGAGGGAAAGATTTGTCTTTCTGAAAGCAATCAGTCCCAACACCTGACTCTGGATCTCAAGTGATTTTCCCTCAGAATGTGCTGTGCAACCTCTCAAGAAAAACAACCAGATCTGTCATTAGGTTCAGGTTGTTTTCATTTCCACACATATACTTGAAATATGTACAAGGAAACAAAATTGATTCTCATGGACCTCAGACGTAAAAACAACACCAAAGGTTTAGGCTAAGAGTGAACACTCTTACAATAGCAGCAACAACTTGGATATGAGAAGGTTCTAGTTAATTTTTCTCCTTTTGTAGCTAATTGACATGGTGGTGGAATTATTGAAAAACAGTCTTTAAATCTGCATGTTTGAATTCACCAGCGGGGATAGAAAATCCACCAGGATGTGTTGTTTGGTCATGGCTAAGACTTCCCGCAGGTCTGCTAAAAAACAACAGCAGTGAACTCACAGCAGATAGTAAGGCAGGCCCTTGACTGTAAACTCCCCCGGCTGAAAACAGCTTTTGGATATAACCACAGCATTTGTCCAACTTTCCCTGAGAATATAAACACTCAGTCCACTGGCTCAAGTCCCACTAGAAAACAATGATTTCCTTTCATTTCAGTAGCGAGCCAGCCCGTTCAGTACACTGGCTGTGTCCTGAATGTTGCTGTGTAGCCATGTTTCTAATGAACCAAGGTGCTCTTATTCTTACATTCAAATACATGTGAAACAACAACAGGGCCACAATTATATCAATATTGTAACTCTGCACAAAAAAAAAAATCATTTTTTTTTTTTAACCTTTATCTCCAATGTTTCTTTCCTTCTCCAAACTCTTCTCTTCCCATCATTCTGATACAAGTTAACCTTGGTTTCATCTATTAAGAGAATCTTGTTCCAGGACTGTTCACTTTCAGAGATATATAGGGTTTATTCTCTCTAATAGAGCTTTAAAGTGATTTGTTTCCTCCTGGACAGGAGTTCATGTCCAGTTATAAAGCAGTGATTAATATGTTCCTTTTTATTTATCATAACCACACACCTAACCTAACAAAGTGTTTTAGTTGCCTAAACCTAATCTTAACCACAGTTTAATGTTCAAAACCACAATCTTTCTTTCACCTAACCACAGTGTACTTAGCATCTGCAAATAATTTAGAAACTGAGAATTTTTAAGACACTGTCATTGTACCTAGAAAAAATGAAATCACCAAATTTTTCTGAGGTTTTACAGAATAGACCAGAATCTACACGCTTGGTTATAGGGTTGGATTGGCAGACACTGCATAGATTAGGCCTGATTTTAACACCCTGACAAATGTTAGAACCAGGCTGCCAGATCGCCTGCTGTGTGACACCCAGTTTAGAGGTACCTAATACCTGATTAACTGCCTGAACAATCAACAATCTGTCTTTTTTGATCAGATTTCAAGCAAGTCCAAAGTTTTGGTTAGCTCTCTGCAGCTTGACCAGATCTAAACTTCCCAGTGAATATCTGTTCTAAACTATAGTAAACTAGTTTAATATTGTAGGAATAGTATTTTAGGTGTTGTAGCTAACTGAAGTCTGAAAGACTAAAGCGTGACAGAAATAAAACAAACCAACCAAACCATTTACATGTGCCTCCATATTCTTCTCTTCCTATCTTGATAGGTTCCTTCATTGTTACCACTAGACTAAAGTAAATAGTAGGATAATGAAAAATAGCCATATACTTTGACCAGGCCAATGATTAAATATGTAGGGTGAGGTAACAAAATGTACAAGAATAACAAAATCGTACAATTTCAGATTCATACAACATACAGTATATCTAAGTTTCCCCCTGACTTTTAGGTCTTTTAGTGTCTGTGTAAACTATGAATGTCTCTGTCAGGAGCAGGAAATATATCATGTTGATGTCATGGGTTAAAGGTTTGTGTATTGCTATCAGCTGGGGGAAAAAAACCCAAAATCTAATTCATTCACTTCTCCTTCCTCCTCTATCTCATGATCTAACAACATGGGTGAGACAGGTGCAGGTGGAGGCCAACAGTCTGTTAAAGCTCCATATCACTTTGCATTCTCCAGAGACTTATGTTAAGCCCTTGCCACTTCTTTTTTTAGCAAACCAATTAAACCTCTGAAAGGTTTGGTCAAATCCCTCTTGCAATGACACTCTGCCTGGAAATTCCATTTCAATCTGACATTTGTCACATTACAGAAGCTAAAGATGCTCTCTCACTTCAGTGGGACTTCAAGTACAATATTGCATCCTTTAGTTTGGAGGACTTGTTGCAACCAGTAGTCTGCACCTGGGCTTAAGGTTAACCTCTTTCTACTGCTGGGAAGTTTTAAATGTAACATCCATAAAGCTGACTTCATATATGTTTGATTAAAGAGACATCGCAATACAAACAGAATGAAGCCAGGCTGAAAATATCTTAAAGCTGCAATTTTTATTTTTTTTTATCAGCACAGAAGCCCATTAATGTTTTAACATAGACTACATGCTTTTACAAACCATTGGTTTTTGTATTAAATGGTAAAACTATTTCCATTTTAAAAAAAAAGCATTTAGATAGATTGTCTCCCTGTTGTCTCGAGGACATCCCATTTCACCTGAATTCATTCAGTTTTGGCCCCAGTTACTGGATCCTCACACAGATGCAATCGAAGCTCAGAGTGGGTCCCTTTCAGAGAGAATAAGGGTTTATTCTCTCCAGTAGAGCTTTAAAGTGATTTGTTTCCTCCTTTACCATGTCAGTGCACATAAAGTCAACCGTATAACTTGGCTCAAGGTCGAATTCAATCAAATTCTTATAAAATATTGATTCATCATTCTGTAAGAGCTTCTCAGCACTCCTGGATTGGTTTAATCTCTCTCTGTTTCTGTACTTCTTCTCTCTCAGAATATATATCTAAGCATCCCAGCTTTCAGTTATGCATATATTTTAAACTGAAGCCAGAGAACAGCTTTCTCTTTATCTTGCAACTTTAACAACCATATAGGTTAAAAATAACAGTTGAAAAATAAATTACCAATTCGTTTTTAATATGACAATACTCTGGTCACGGGTTGGTGAAGTTTAGGCATAAAAGAACTCGGTTAGGTTTAGGGAAAGGTCATAGTTTAGGTAAAAATAACGTGGTTACGGTTATGGGATATTCATGGTAAAAGAAACAACTTTGACTATCACTTTGAAAGAGGAAAAAATCAACCGTTTGCCATGTTAAAGCCCAGTGTTTTGTCGACCCATCCAATTACCTGACTTCCTCCCTATGGGGACTTTGTTTCTCGAAACAGGGTCACCTGACTTTCTCCTTTGCTCACATCATAATTACTCTGGCCACTAGAGGGCCCTGGCATTTGATTGTAAACAGATGTGGATTTGGGACATTTACTGAAACGACTGTTGTTGTATCACACACATCCATTGGATGTTGCTTTAAAATCAAAATGTAACTGTAATAGTAATAAGCTACTTGCAATGATCTACTGTATGATGTCCTTTTTTATGGCAGGCGAGTCTTGATTAATGGCCTTTTTTCAATGTCATTTATTAAAACTGTTTTTTACTCGAGCTTCATCATCATGTAACAGAATAAGTCATTCCTTATTTGCTTTACATTATTTGTTTCCCATTGTTCAGAACTTAACTTGTTTATTGTTAGATTTTTTTTTTCCTACTTGCAGGATCCTTTTTTCATATTAATTCCAAACAAGGGTTTTCACAATGGGTTTAATGCCACATGACTTTGCTGAAACTCAATTACCTACCAACAGTGAGAAGAGCTGTTTCCAAGTCAAGCTGCTTATAAAGATAACCATGGGGCCTTTTTCCTAAGCAGGATAAGCTCAGTTACTATCATGTGTGTAAAGGTTGGAAGCTCTACCCATCTGAAGGCCTTCTATCTGTATGCTGCAGGACTTTGAGACCCTTATTCTTCATTTGTCATTTTATTACATTTTTCTCATCTTTCCACCTGTCTATCCAGACGGCAGCATACAGAGTTGTGGGTCCGCCAGGTGTTCAGGTGTCTCTGGAGCAACAGGCCTACATGCTACTGACAGAGCCAGAAAGGAAAACCATGGCGTACTACTTGCAGGAGTACCGAGACTCACACATAGGAGTGGAGCCACTGGCCATGGCTTTGTTTGAGCTCTTCAACACACATGCAAAGGTATATCAGCCTGCAGCAGATGCAGGGCAACTGTACAGCTGTTTTCAATGGGGTCGAAATAGAGCTAAATGTTTTGAGTATGTCAAATTATGTTCGGAGCCTAACTTGAGAGAAAATATTTTTGATTTAACCTGGATGCGGCAATACAGAGCCTAAGAACCAGCCTGCATTTCCATTTAATTTCACCTATGTGGGCAGATGTCTGGAACCAGGCTAGAAAATACATACATAAGTTTTGGTACCACTTTCATATAAAGCACCCTTTATAAAGGATTTTTAAGATGTAAAGAAGGGCTCTATTACTAGTTAAAGATAGTAATATTTACAATTTTTTACATCACTTGTGAGCCATTAATTGCAATGTATTTTATGCATTTTATTTTTTGTTTGGGTTTTTTGGGGTTTAATATCTGTTTAGAGTTTCACACAACTGTTGTGGCTCTGTGAGCGCATTGCACTGCAATTTAAGAAAACACTGGCATACAGACAAAACACAAGCAAAATAGGAAAACATCTTCACCAATTTGAAAACACAAAAGAATGCTGCAAAGTGAGAAAACAGAACCAAAAACAGAAACAAGGTTCAAATTCATTACTGGTGTATTAATGTGTATGTTGCATTTAACTGTTGTTGTTGTTTAGTGCTTTCAACCCTTTAATGCATATCTTGGGTCGTTAGTGCATTTACAGCCCATCTGTTTTATTAGTTAGGAAATCAGCTCGCTCAGTATTCCTCAAACTATTTGTCTTCTACAACACTTTGGTTTCAGAATGTAAAATGATAAACATAATTGTTTTTGTAATGTTTTCTAAAGTTACAACACAAGGTATATACCTTGGTGTGCTAGATGCTCACCATACTGATGATTAGGAATTATTTTTTTCCTCCATTCATTAAACAAATCATTTAAAAGCAGAGCCAGAGCTTGAGAGTCATTCAGAGTGAAAGCCCAATGATAATTCTGAATAGTATATTATAAAATTCTGGGTAGCGGTCCCAAGAGAAGTGTGGACTGATGACAGATTCTCATATAATTACCTCCACTGCTTCAGCACAACAACAAGCATGTCATTTTCCATGCCAAATTTCCAACTTGGAAAGTGATAAGATCTTAGAGCATGTACTCTCATGGTGTGAGTTTCCACAATAACCATGATGCAACAACCATGAGCAATGAATGTGATTAGTGATTTGTTTACTGTGCTAACTACTTTGGGTTTTGTAGGCATCAGTCTATGACAAGTAACAGTGTTGTATACACATGCATACACATGAAATAAGACAGTCTACACTAAGATCTGTGAATGAGTTTCAAAACAAAATGATTTAATTTATGGCTTAATCTGTCTTATTTAAGTGCTGGCTGGAGTGTGAGTGTGTTGGGTTCCCCTGCTGGTTAATCAGAAAAAGTTGAGCCAGGCACTTAAGTCCTGCCCTCTTAACCAGAGGTATGAGTAGAAATAAATGCACTGTGTTTTTCTAATTTTCTTTTTTCTGTTTGTCTATGTGACAATCCATAAATCGATAATTGAAAAAACAAGTCCAAAATATTAATCAGACATTGAGCTGACTAATGAAAAATACACTTCTAGGAAAATGTTTAAATTTTCCAATTTTCTATTATTTTTCTTTTTTTATATGGAAAACTGTACTGAGTTATGTGTAAAAGTGTTTCATGGACCTAAAACCCAAAACTTACATTTTTATAATTTTCACTTCAGTGACTTCAGTAATTCCCTAAGCTGAAGTGCATTTAGCTCTCAGGGCCACTATACATAACAGAGAAAAAAAGGAAAACATCAGATCATCAATACAATGTCAATATTCATAAACCACCATAAATTAAATGTTCAATCACCTCAAATGCTCCATATTATCAAAGAAATGAAAGAAATTGTACCTCAGCTCAAGAACACATTTAAACATAGCCTCATACATTCATATGAGGCAATGTCTGCTACCAAGGTCATCGGCGTTTTATTTACAGAGTAGTTGTCCTTTCCAGTGGGGTACAGAGATCCATTCAGCTGTAGAAAAGGCTGCCATTATGAAAATAAGTTGATTAGTTCTGTTCTTTCCCCATGGAGACAAAGTTTTGGTTCAGTTCCATACAAAAATCATCCAGACTACATCCCTAGAAAGATGGCTTAAGAAAATTGGCATATTATTCATGTGCCATTTGGCGAGACTACGCTGTATTTAAAGATAACACCTGTTGATAGTTTATTCAGAAATGAGAAATCTGAGCACATATTAAGTCCAACCATAGTCCAACCATGTGTGAGGAATGTGTGAGGAATGCTACATTTTCCTAAAAACTTAATTCGACTGTCAAATGAAAAAGCTACCTTTTGACTATGAATTCAGTGAGCAGTTATTCGTGTATGGCTGTGACTCAGGAAGTAGAGCAGGTCTTCCACCAACCAGAAGGTGGGCACCATGTCAAAGTCTCCTTAGGCAAGATACTGTCCCTGATGTATCATCAATGTGTGTGTGTGTGCATGTATAGAGAAGTGCTGTATGAATGTGTTAGTGCAGTAGTGTAAAGCACTTTGAGTGGTCAAAAAGGCAAGAAAAGTGCCATATACCACTCACCAGTTACATTTATCAAGATGGTTATACAAGACTACAACACCTGAAATATCAGCATAAGCTTCATTTCCTTTATGTCAAAGTGAGGCTTTTTGTGCCATACCAGTCAAACAAGTCAGTGAGCCATTTCTCAAAGTGTGATTCAGTGTACATACAGAGTTTCTGTGGTGTTTATACACATCCTAGGTAATTCTTGACAAAGTGAATCAGCTGTAATGTTCTTATATTTTGACATTTTCCAACATCGATTGGTTAAATCTACGTACCACCTCAGCTACTAATTCACAATTAACTACCATCAGTTATAAATTCAACTGCTCTTCAAGGGTATTGTAAGTTTAAAACCTACAGTTTTCTTTTCTGTGGAGATATTTTTCAGTTGGTTTACTTACATTTTACATCTTGCTCTTACTAATTAAATTGTGTGGTATGATTCAACCTAAGTCATGATCAGTAGGATTTGAATAATTTGAAAACTGTTGTAATTACATAAAAAGCCTATGCACAGTAACTTTAGAACAGCATCTCCTGACCTCAACAATTCTCTGCTCCTTCCCTCATGTATGGTCTTATCTCATTTCTGTTTCCTGCCCTCTTTCTCTGCAGCTGTCCATGTTGTCTGAGGTGAGGAGTTTGGTTGCTCCTCAGGATCTGGAGTTGTACGACAGGCTGGTGTTGCACCATGAGAGGGAAGCTTATCAGGCCTGGCATGGAGGCCTCGGAGTGCTGCACCCACCGGGCCACTGCAACCGCATGGCCCCTGTGATCCATGATTCTGGACACACTGTCCCTTCAACGGTAGATCCCTTATCTAATATAACTGAAAATCTGACATCCACTGTAGTATTGGGTGGTATTATCCTTCTGTTTTTTTGACTTGCTCTTCTTTGCCACTAACTTTTTTCGATGAAAACTGAAAGGGAAACTCTTATGCGGGAATTTTGACTTTGCCTAGGTTATTTTGCAATGATGACCACCTTGTTGCACACTCTTGTTACGTGGCTGCTTTCCAAATTACCTGTCAAAAATGAAATGATTTACTATGAGCTAAATGTTATTTACAAGTTATACCAGCTGGCTGATGCAAATTGCTGCTTGTTAATTTCATGAGAAGTTAACAAAATAGACTGTTGTGACCTCTAGACCTCTTGATATTGGCCTGACATGATTGGATACAACAGATGAGTCCATTGATCCTTTGAAACAGACATCACTGGATACACAATTAGAGCTCAACAAAGCTGTTAAACAAATGTAGTCTTTTCTCATTGGATTTCTAAAAGTGTTGTCTGTTCTTATTGACACCATCAATCAAGTCCTTGTACTGTTTTAACTCAAAGTCCACATTTAACCCAGATACCTGGAGATTTTCTTACTCTGCTTGTTTTATTAAGGTACCTTATGGAGTTTACTTGGGAGTTTTGGGTATCCCCTTATGTATTTCATGTCTACTTGTCACATTTAACATGTAAGTGTTTAGGTTTCAAATATTTTGTCAGTTTATCAAAAATAATTCTCACTTGAAACTTTGCTCAGATGTTTCCAGAAATGTGAATGCCTGTGTCCTCTCTCAGCAAGCCCTCTGGTAATTTATGGGTAGTGTACCTCTGATGTTTCCATAGAATTTTAAACATAAGATATAATGACTTGCAGAAGATAAACTTGGTCCTAGAGTGAAAATCTAATATTTGTTGCTACCAAACTGGTTGTCTAAGGGTAAATTTAAAGTTCATGTTTTTTTATAGGGCAGTTAATTTTGTACAATTTTGTACATTACACCTTTCACAAAATAAGTCACAAAAGTAATTATTATTGATCAGCTGACCATCATTAGTCTGGTAAGCATCAGAGGAGACAGAGAAGTGTGACAACTGGTCAGACAAAACTGTAAACAGTTAGTGTGTAAATCGCTCAGTAAATTGATTTAGAGTGCTGATATGTTTGAAAATATTGAAACCTGATACAGTGGATCAAAAATGTCTGAAGATATCGTTGTGCACCAACCAGAAGGTCAGTGGTTTGAGCCCATGTTGAGGTGTCCTTGGGCAAGACACTGAACGCCAGATTGCCTCTTCTGTATCATCAGGGTGTGAATGTGTGTATGTATTGAAAGTGCTGTATGAATGCATGTATGAATTGATGGATGTAACAGAAATGTAAAGTGCTTTGTGTGGTTGATAAGAATACAAAAGCACCATATAAGTACAGTCCATTTATTGTTTATATATCAAAACATACAACTCTGAGCATGTAGACATAAGCACAGTGGCTCTGTCCTGGTGTGGCTCTGTTTCAGTCTTGCTCTAATTTTTCACTGCATTGTTTTAATCCTCTAATGTAGCCGCAAGGGGACACAAGCCAGTGTCTTACGAAGAGTAGAAGATGTGGCTGTTGTGGATCAGGAAATAGCAAAGATTAGTAAAGATGAAGTGAGGAAGGCACTGAAGAGGATGAAGAGTGGAAAGGCACTTGGTCCTGATGATATACCTGTGGAGGTATGGAAGTGTCTAGGAGAGGCGGCAGTAGAGTTTCTGACTGGGTTGTTTAACAGGATCTTAGATAGTGAGAAGATGCCTGAGGAATGGAGGAGAAGTGTGCTGGTGCCCATTTTTAAGAACAAGGGAGATGTGCAGAACTGTGGCAACTACAGAGGAATAAAGCTGATGAGCCATACAATGAAGCTATGGGAAAGAGTAGTTGAAGCTAGACTAAGGGCAAAAGTGAGCATTTGTGAGCAGCAGTATGGCTTCATGCCAAAAAAGAGTACCACAGATGCAGTATTTGCTTTGAGGATGTTGATAGAGAAGTACAGGGAAGGTCAGAGGGAGCTGCATTGGGTCTTTGTAGATCTGGAGAAAGCGTATGACAGGGTGCCCAGAGAGGAACTGTGGTACTGTATGAGGAAGTCTGGAGTGACAGAGAAGTATGTTAGAGTGGTGCAGGACATGTATGTGGACTGTAAGACAGTGGTTAGGTGTGCTGTAGGCGTGACAGAGGAGTTCAAGGTGGAGGTGGGACTGCATCAGGGATCAGCTCTAAGCCCCTTCTTGTTTGCTATGGTGATGGACAGACTGACAGACGAGGTTAGACAGGAATCTCCATGGACTATGATGTTTGCAGATGACATTGTGATATGTAGTGAGAGCAGGGAACAGGTGGAGGAGAAGCTTGAGAGGTGGAGATTTGCCCTGGAAAGGAGAGGAATGAAGGTTAGCCGCAGCAAGACAGAGTACATGTGTGCGAACGAGAGGGACCCAAGTGGAAGAGTGAGGTTACAGGGAGAAGAGATAAAGAAGGTGGAGGATTTTAAGTACTTAGGGTCAACAGTCCAGGGCAATGGAGAGTGTGGAAAAGAGGTGAAGAAGCGTGTGCAGGCAGGCTGGAACGGGTGGAGAAAAGTGTCAGGTGTGATGTGTGATAGAAGAGTTTCAGCTAAAATGAAAGGAAAGGTGTACAAAACTGTGGTGAGACCAGCGATGCTGTTTGGTCTAGAGACAGTGCCACTGAGGAAAAGACAGGAGGCAGAGCTGGAGGTAGGAGAGATGAAGATGTTGAGGTTCTCTCTGGGAGTGACCAGGATGGATAGGATCAGGAATGAGTACATCAGAGGGACAGCACATGTTAGAGGTTTTGGAGATAAAGTCAGAGGCCAGACTGAGATGGTTTGGACATGTCCTGAGAAGAGATAGTGAATATATTGGTAGAAGGATACTGAGTTTTGAACTGCCAGGCAGGAGGCCTAGAGGAAGACCAAAGAGGAGGTTTATGGATGTAGTGAAAGAGGACATGAAGGTAGTTGGTGTGAGTGAAGAGGACGCAGAAGACAGGGTTAGATGGAGGACACTGATTCGCTGTGGCGACCCCTAAAGGGAAAAGCCGAAAGAAAAAGAAGATTGTTTTAATCCTCTATTCAGAGGACTTACATAGATCATTGACTGTGCATGTGTGATTGTCACTGTACATGCGTATTTGTCCTTTCTCCTCAGTCTCAGCTTCCTGGTACGACTCTCTAACACAGAGCAGCCCATCATGATGGCAGGTCAGCGACTGTTTAGCATTGATGTTTCACTGTGGCCCACGTCAGTCCACAGAGACCTCATTCTGCCAGTTTACAGCCTCCTTCTGATGCACTTTCTCCAGCAGTCTGGCCCCCTGAATATCCAAAAGAGAAACTTGATCTGACAACGTTGTTTGTTTTCAGCTTGAACAAGGGATGGATTATTTCCCTCTTCTTCAGGATTCTGGCCTAGTGCCTGACCAAACTCTTTGTTCCCACAGGATCTTTTAGTCCATTTGTCTTGTCATGGTTTGTGGCTGCTATTGAAAACATGCTATGGACGCCATGTGTCTGTGAAATTACCCATGCTGACACACTCTTTATTGTGATTGTGAAATTACAACCCCCAAATAAAAAGCTAATTGCACTGAACTGTCACTTAGTTACCCAGTGAGACACAGTAAGAGTCAATTTAGTAACACCGCACCATATTATGACACACCAGTGTCTCATTAGATAGAAATTTCTATGCAAGCTATCTGAGAGACAGTTTATGAATAGCCAATAACTCTTATTAATATAGCTTAAAAAGGTTGGAGCATCCCAAGAGAGGGAAGGGTGGTATTTAGAGATGTGTCCTTTATACACGTTTAAAAACGTATTATGTCAAGGACAACTAAGTCGATGTAACATTATTGGAGCCCTACTTGATACAATTTTTTATAGTCTATGTAGGTAAATGTTAACATAAAATAATTTCATGAAATTGAAATTTGATTCAAAAATACTTTTGATTGGTGTGTTTCAGCCTGTGTTTGTGATTATATTGACTTGGACAGATGTAACAAAACAGGCCTATGAGGATTTTGCCACTTTGAAAATTACCATGAAAAAGGCAATTCCATTTCATTGCCAAGTTTAATATTCTTTATTGTCCATTTAACATTGACCTCTCACAGTAAAAAAGCACAGTAGTACTAATAACATTAACTGTGGCTCAGCCCTCATTAAGTGTCTTAATAAACCATGACAGCATGCACAAAACAAGCCCCCTGAGACTGAAGCACTTAGATGGAATTCATCAATGATTTGATTATTAACACATGTGCTTCCCCAACTGTGACAAGTCAAAATGCTTATGTGAAAAAATTATCGGTATGCCAGTGTAGGGGTTGATTGGAATAACCGTTGCACACTGTGGTATAGAGAGAGGTGAAGTCAGTCCAAACAGGTTTCAAGTGCCCTGTTGCCTTTACTGAAAGCGTATTGTGACTAGGAAATGATGGAAAAAGCCTTACACAATGTATGCACAGTCTGTGTAGCAAAAGCAGCAACACCCTCAGTCGTCTGTCAGTGTCTACACAGGATGAAATTAGATCCCAACACACAATCAATGCAGTTACCTGAGTCAAAGGGAAGGAAAAAACCTTGCATTAAGATATGGTTTGTGTTGTTCTTTGTGTCTATAGCAAGAGTGAAATGTGAGCCTTTGCATCTGTGTAGTTACCTGGCTAAATTAAGATTATATCCACAGTAAAATGGTTCAGTTGGTTTTTCTTTATGTTTCATCCCACCGTCAAGCCAAAACTGAGCTTCTCAAACAGCCTCAACAGTGTATAAATATTAAAGGGCCATCCTGGTGTTTGTGTATGTATGGAGTAAACAGAGCTTTGCCAAAACGATGACATAAACCAGTCCACTGTGCCAGTAAATTTATGAAGCCAACCTTTAGTCACTTTCTCTATAACTGATCATTTTAAAAGTAAAAATAGCTGAACACACAGCAAAGCTGTTGTTATTAACCTGGATTTATGATGATAAGAATTTTATCAGATGACATCATGATTGTAAAATAAGGATTTTTTTGGAAATGACAGATTTTCACAAATACCACACATTCAATTAAATTAACTTAGACTTACTCAAAAAAAAGGTGCATCTGTTCTGTCAGATGTTGGCAATACAGAAGACTGAAGATTGCAGCTGAAATACTTCCTACAGGACAAGACATCACAGGTGATTAGCAGACATGAGAGAGCAGCAGCGCAGATGGTTAAAAGAGCCCAAAGACAAAACAAAAATGCTCTACAGCAATGAAGCAATAGAGCCTCTGGTCTCAGAAAGCCTCAGTTGATTCAGCTGTTACTGAAAACAGTTTCTCAAACACTTTGTTCTAACTGTCTAAACTTTCTGGCACTCATTTTATTGTCCTGTGGGGTAGTTCCCATCCATCTGGCATCTGCATTAAGTAGGCTAAAGTAAACCATACAAAGTTTTTGTAACAGATATAGCCCTGCAGTAATACAATGCTTCATACTGTTTCCTTTTAGACTGATGGCTCTGTTGGTGGCTGGATAGAAACAGAGCAGGAGGAGAACACTAAGGCATTACAAAACATTGCACTGGTATGTGTCATTCTTTGTTTTATCTGCTATAAAAAGATGCATATAGAGGGATAATTGCATGGTTCGTGAATCAGCTTGCATGTTTGTCCATCTTTAGACCATAGTGTTACCATATTTTCAGAGGACAGATTAGACTAATATAACAAGGTTGAGAGGTAAAGGCCCCACTGGGATGTCCATGAAGCTGTAATTGTCATTAGATCCTAGAGCAAGAAATTGTGGGATTATTAAAACTGAACTGGTGAAGATCTGAAGTGTGCCTTGAGGGTGACAATAAGCAAGGCCATGAAGTCATTAAAATCAAGAGTTTATCCCCTTGGGTACATGGCTCAGCTCGGCACATTTCATGGCAAGCTGACCATGAATTAATTAGAGGTGTCATTTGCATTTGTAACTTTTGAGCCAGAGGGAAGCAAGGGATAAATGCTCATTGAGCTCATGTCCAAAAATGAGAGAGTTCATCTTCTATGGAGTAGGACTGTGATCTCTAATTTTCATCTTAATCATAGATATTGAATGTAGAAGCAGAAATGTTGAATGTACAGGTGATGATATTGTTGAAATAAAGGCCGGGGGACTACCTTAAATTGTTCCTTGGCTCCGAGTTTTTCGACTAGTAAATAAATGACCAAAATCACCATCCTTAGGCCTGGCAGGGCGAAATTATGTGTGTGTTGGTGTATGCAGCCACTATTGCATTTTTCTATTTTCCATGTGTAGGATTGTGGAGGTATGTGCTCTACTTCGTGCCTTTCTGGTTTTTAACTGCTTTGTTTAATCACATGCACAAACAGAAATGTAAAAACCACAGTCCTTGGCAGATAAATTGCTGGTTGTTAAGTAAAATACTTCTAGCAAGTCCTCTAATATCACAAAGTGTCATTTTTACATTTGTGATTCTGTACAGATTAAAATTTAATGGCACTCAGTAGAGTGGATACTTCTACTAAGGCTAAACATCCTACATATCTGTCCAGCTCTAATAATAGAAAAAATAAAATGAAAAAGGAAGTACTATGATAATATAAATGATTTGTTTGTCATAAAACACAATACCTACAAGTCCTGTGTGTAATGCAGATTCAGCTTTTTCTTCTACCGTATGTGGATATATTGGGCTAAGAGAGAGTAGTTGCACCATTCATGTGTGATTCATGTGTTCTGTTGCCTTCTTGTCACTGACAGGATGAAATGCAGGCATCAGTTGAATCTCCTCTGCCCTCTAGGGGGGCTCCTCTCCAGGCCCAAAGCAGGTTGTCCAGGGAAATGGAGCTCAGCCGGAAGCCTTCAGCCCGGCTGGTGCAGCCTGGCTCCAGCTTGCTCTTCACTGGCCCCACCCAGTTGCTCCCGGAGTGCCTACACAAGTCCCTCAAGTCTCTCCCCTCCACCCACCAGACCTCCTCCTCAGCTTCTGCCCACCACACTGGCCCTGGAGCCAGCCACCACACTTCTCTCAATGCACTCCATCACAGCTGCCAGACTTTCTTCCCGCTCTCTGACCCTGAAAACCTCAACCACCCCAACTTTGCTCATCACTTCCACAACCATCCTGCCCACCACAATCGACCCAGTTCAGGACACCACACCTGCCCAGGCTTCCTCCACCACCGGGACTCCTCCAGCTCAGCTAAACTACAGGGATCTATCAAGCTCTCTTCCAGATCCAGCTCCTATGAGAAGTCCTCCATCTTGTCAAAGTCTGCATCTTCTTCCAAAGCGGCGTCTCCTATGCCATCCCCCCATCCCTCGCCATGTCCCTCCCCCTGCCCTTCTCTTATCACACCTGCTGCTCCACCCTGTAGTCCTGACCAGCAGTGCTCACATGCCCTCACTCAAAAAGTCATCATAACAGACATGAACCGGCTATGTGCAGACTCCAGACCACAGCAAAGAGGTACACAAATCTTTGTTATTGTACGGCAGTGTGTCATCTCCCAATGCAAAAATAAATCTAATGTATGCCTCAACATACATGTTAGAATTATTGGGCAAAACTGTAAGTTCTTAGTGATGTATCATGCAACATGTCACTGGTGGTCGCCCCCAAAATACATGGTTCCGAGGATTAATTACCAATAATGTACATAGCACTCCAGTTTCTCTTTTATACTTTCATACACTAACTTGTTTCAAACCAATAATTTCCTCAGTTTTGGAATTCTTTCAGTGAAACTCAAAACTTCCTTCACATAGGCTTGCCAGGAAATGCCATCTGCACTGATTAAGGCTCTTTTAACCTTTTTTTTGCCAGTTTGCTTTTTATTAGATAGTTGACAGTGCAGTGGCACAGAGACATCAATGTCATCAATGTCATCAATGTCATCAATGGATATGAAGGGTCCTAGAGTTTATTCGGTAGAATCATGACAACAGGCGTCAAGGTTGTTAAACCAAAAACGAAAGTTTCAAATTGAAGCTAGGGTAGTGCTACTCTAAATTTGCATCAGGTTTTGCAACCAAAGTTCCACAGCATTGAATTTTGAGTCCAACACATCAACACATCCAGAAGCATTTTGGCATTGAATGCCACTGGAATTTAAGATAGTAACAATTTTAATGGATAGAGGGAAAAAGAAATTAACAAAAGTCTAATTCTACTAATTTATTCTGGGTTCTTATCCTAGTGAGACCTAAGAAAAAAAATTAAAGCACAGCAGAAATGATCAGAGAATTCAGGGATACCAGTTTAAAAAAATGTCCTGTTTCTTACATTGAAGTCCATAGCATCAAGGTTAGCTGCATTAGCTGTTTCGCCAATTGTTCTGTGCACAACTTGCTTGCTCTTGCACAGTTATGGAAAGTAACAAAGTACATTTACTTACATACTATATTTCAGTACAAATATAAGGTACATGTACTTGAGTATTCCTATTTGATGCCACTTACTGCTTCGACTCCGAAGTGCGAAGTGTTTCCTGGGGTAATAAGGTACTCTTAGCTCTTAAAGATAGGATGGTGCCTGACCATCAAGTGCTTTATAGGTGAGGAGGAGGAGGATTTTAAATTTTATTCTGGATTTCAAAGGGAGCCAAAGCAAAGAAGCTAACACAGGAGATATATGATCTCTCTTTCTGGTTCTTGTCAATACTCTCACAGCAGCATTCTGAATTAGCTGGAGACTATTTAATGTTTTATTGGGACAGCCTGATAATAAGGAGTTGCAATAATCGAGCTTAGAAGTAACGAAAGCATGTACTAGTTTTTCTGTGTCATTTGAAAAAGTGTTTGCTCAATTTTTGCAATATTATGTGGGTAAAAAAAGGCAGTCCTTGAAATTGAAATCGATCTAATAAATAGGACTTAAACCAGCTAAGAGCTCCCGTCTCTGTAATAGGATTTGAGGGTCAATAGTGTAAAATGCAACACTAAGATCTAACACAAGTAAAGAGACAAGTCCTTTATTCGGTGCAGTTAGTAGATCACTTGTAACCTTCTCCAGTGCTCTCTGTGCTGTGTGATTGCCATTGAGTGGGATTTTTCCACCAGCCTGGTTGGGACAGGGTCTAAGAGACAGGTAGATGGTTTAGATGAAGACATCATTGAAGTTAGTTGGTGAAGAATGATAGGAGAGAAACTCTCTAATAATAGATCAGGTTTTAAAGCTGTTTCTATTGTTCCTGTGTGTGAGGAAAAATTGATGCCAGTTGAGGACAGGAGGAGGTGAAGTTTGTCTCTAATAGTTAGAACTTTATCAATAAAGAGGCTCGTGAAGTCATCGCTACTGAGAGTTATAGGAATATATGAATCAATGGAGCTATGGCTCTCAGTCAGCCTGGCTACAGTGTTGAAAAGAAACCTAGGGTTGTTTTTATCTTCCTCTATTAAAGATGAGTAATAGCTGCTCTGGCATCACTCAGGGCCTTCTGGTAGGTTTTATGACTGTCATGTCAGGCTAAGTGGGATTGTTCCAGTTTAGTTGAGCTCCATATCCTTTATAGTTTTTGTGTTGTTTACTTTAATATAATACCTTTCATAGGGAAATAATGTACTCTTTACTCTACTACATTACTTGAGCAGCTGTAGATAATTCTTACTCCTCAGACACATAAGATTTTATATAAAATCATTTGATCTGTAATTGTAATTAAAGGTAACACATTTTGAACTTTTCTGGTGTTTTATATGTAAGCAATTATAATAGTTCCAATAGTCCAAGTGTAACTCATAAAACAACACAATTGATAAAACTGGAATTTTAAGACAGCAAGATTAAAATAATCCAACAATTGGTGAAAGAATAACATTTGAAATTATAATAACCAAAAACACTCTAAGAAACCAAATCCTGCCAAGTGGGTTGGTAGATTGATTGTGACATAACAAATGTAGGTATATTCTGATGAGTTGTTGTAAGGTACCATTTCTGAATATGGGCTGGGTGTATTTCTCCTTAGAATAGGCATTTTCATACTTTTACAGTATTCATATGGCATCTAGACCTGCTCTATAATAAAAAAAAAAAGACAAAGACATGGAAATCTCACTTCTGCAATATGGGAACTTTAAAATACCCAGCTCTGATGCAGTTAAAAATAGCTCCACCTTAAAGTACTGATCATATGTTAATACATGGTAATGATCCAGTAATATAATAACATAACAGTGACAGGGGTCACTCTTCTGAATGAGTATTTTAAATTCTGATACTTAAATGACATATTATTGCAATACTTATGTACTTGCATCGCCTCTCTTATGTGTTTTGTCTGGAACCAGCATTAGACCATTGGCCTTTTGAGGGCATCTCCTGAAATACTTGTGAAATTAAGTTAAATGTATTGAGTTTCACTGATAGTGCTTAACATTGAATGAGTGAGAACAGAAGTGTATGGAGTGAGATTAGAAAAAAAAGTTACAATTAAGATTAAGACAAGGTTTTATTGATCGACGGGGAAATTCACAATTTACAGCAGCACAGAAACAGGCTAAAAGGTAAGAGAACAAAGTGCTTTAGAATGAAATAAGTAAATATAAAATAAGAATTTAGAAGAAAGACAATTCAAAAAGCCATATCCAATATACAGCATACATCACACTATTACAACCCTTATGAAAGAATCGTGCAAATATTCTTGCAAAGGCACTCGAAAAATCCTGTAGTGTATGGCTATATTGTACAGTATTGACTATGGAGTATATCGGAATGTATTTTGAAAATGTACATAATGGTGACATTAAGATTAAAAGTTAACATAGAGATTGAGTTTGAATTAACAGCAAACAGCAGCAACAGCAATTAGAGCTGATAAGACAATTGTATAATGCTACAATATAATACAATCATACTGGAATGAGATATAACACATGTTTTTAGGGGTTCTCTCTGCATGTGAGGTAAGTAGAGGCCACTATATGAGAGCAGAAAATACCCTTTTCTATGTAAATATGTTATGAATGTATAATGATATTATGGTGTTCCATCTAGGGGCCACATTGTCCCAGCTATCAGACAGTGGCCAGACTCTGAGTGAGGACAGTGGAGTGGATATAGCTGAGGCAGGAGGCCTTAGTAAGGACGGCAGCCCTCGGCCCAGCAAGAACCAGAGGAGCCTTCTGGAACAACCAGGGGTCCACACTCCTCCTCCAGGGGCCACCAGACAAGTGAGGGCTTCATGTTGTCATATATAACCACTTCAGCAAGTCATTAGATTCATCATGTTGCTAATAGTTTGTTCTTAATGAGTCAGTCTAAGCCCAATTATTTATCATTTTCTGGTTTTAGCTCTCTGTAACTTCTTCTGTTGCTTTCACTTCCTTAATGGGATTAAGATAGCAAATACAACTGACATCACATCATATTAAAGTTTACCAGAGGCGAGTAGTATGGATTTGGGAAACAGCTATGCACAAGTGTCTTTTGGCCTGAACCTTTGGTTTTTGCTTGTTGTTGGGATTTAGCCAAGTGCCTCTTTTTTCCACTTCTCTCCTTCTCTCTGCTGTACTTCAGTGAAACTTCACATTTTTAGCGCATAAACATTGACCACACTGCATAACATGGCACTGTTTATGTGGGTAGCACAGAGCGAAACATGCTGACAGACAAAGGAGTGTGACAGTGTGGGTGGTGAATATGATGAAAACGCTGCTTCCCTGAAGAGTTGATGTGAATCAAGACACCTGCTGTGCTAAGCCTCAGACTCTATATCCTACAGTCTCCACTGCCTCTCTTTTAACTTCAGTGACTCTCATCTTTGTATAAGAGAATCCATCCCACCCTGTCGTTTCCCACTCGCCCAACAGATGTCCCCAAAGTGTTTCTGCCTTTACCAGTCAACTGCACATATAATCCTTAGTCCCTGATTAGCCACTTAGTATGTGGTATACCAGCTCCTTTCTGCAAGCTTCTTGCTACACGAGGTCCTTTTCAGTCATAGTCTTCCAGCCATCCTGGTACCTGTTACCTACAACCTGCCTTCCCTCCCTATCATTAGACCCTTAGCCGGTTCATTTCACTGTTGAATTGTGAGGTACCCTACATTATGCCTTTCTCTGTCTGGATCTTCCTGCCTTATATGCTGAAATGTGATAGAAAAAATATGAATGTTCGGATTTACATAATATGCTGCACCTACAGTGCATTAAAAATTGTAAACTTTGCCTTACACCAACTACAGATGCAGCTGTCACGATGTAATACACAGGGAATGTTAGCCTCCTTCAAAATTCAACTAATTTCGATGTTACTGGAGCTTAGTTAAATAGCAATATTTCAAGTAACAGCTGCTTAAAAAAAAAGGTTTACATATGTTTGTGTTACTAGCTGAGTATCCATATGTGTAGTTAAGCAGAAACCTGCAACACAACCAGGTTATACACTTGGCCAAATTAAGGCTTTGATATGGTTGGTCCAAACTAGTTTGTAAAAACTTTTATTAGATTATATCTAAAGTCAAAAGTGCCTCTAAATCTTTTGAATGAAAACACTTGAAAACACAGCACAAACCCGCTGACATAGAGATGGATGAGGCACTATGAAATGTACAAATGGGGATACGGCACACACTTTTGGACAGTTTGTGCTCAAAGGCCTTCATGGTGTTGCACTCAGTTTTACACATGGACAGTGACAGAAATAGCTGTGTAAAGAATGAAAAATAGAGCTTGAGTGAGAAGTTCAAACTCCTGACCCCTCTTCACTTTCTTTTCCAGCAGACTGGCTCAACAGCCCCAGGGCCAACTGCTACCCTGGTACGAGTGGTAAAAAATGCCAGCACCCTTGGCATTGCTATTGAGGGGGGAGCCAATACACGCCAACCTTTGCCCCGCATAGTCACCATTCAGGTGAGACAGCGATACAGTGGGGTTTGGCTGAGCTTTGGTTTGAAGTCTTGTCACTCTTGTTTAAAGAGTGACGAGATGGCACTGAGTACGGCTGCTTTTGGACTCTTCAACAACCTTGTAACATTTGCTTATTCAATCGTTCTTTTTTCTTTTTTTTAATTTTGCATTTTCAAAACTAGTCAGCTACTCTAGATATGACAGACGCACATCGATGAAAATAAGAGATTCAGTGATTACTGACCACTCGACCACCACTACTCCCTCTTCCACAATGCCTTACAACCCTTTCTCCACTTCAGTGGCTGAAGAAAGCAGTGCAAACCTTGAGGACGCTCCAATGCTGGTCTGACCAATTGGTCACTTCATAACAGGAAAAATGCTTTGTTAAAAAAGCTGATCGATCAGCTGTACGAGCTGATCACACATCATTAGGCCCCGGAGTTTCCTCTGGAGACACAGAAGTGGAAAAATGGCCTGTTATGATTACCGCAGAGAGTTCACAGCAGCTAAACAGGTATACCAAGAGAAGATCAAGACACAGTTAAGCGGAACTAAGCAAGGGCTCCACACAGTATTAGACTTTAAAGGAAATTCCAACTGTGCAGCTAACATCCTGGACCAGCTGAATAGATTTCAGAGAGCCCCTACCATTGCCAACAAAACGAACGTTCTGTTTATCGCAGAGGCTAATGTGTGCAAGTCATTCACACACATGAACATCCGCTAAGTGGCTGGGCCAGACAACATCCCAGGCAAGGTAATCAGAGCATGCACAGTGAAGCTGGCTGGTGTGTTTACAGAGATATTCAACCTCTCCCTTTCAGTGGTCCCCTCCTGCTTCAAGTCATTCATCCTTGTTCCAGCACTGGTAAAAGCAAGTTAGCATTGCTTAAATAATTGTCCTTCTGTCGTTCACACTTCCATAATGAATACATGCTTTGAGAAGCATTTTAAAGACCTAATCTGTAGCATGCTGCCACTATCTTTGGACCCTCACCAACTTTCGTACAGACAAAATAGAACCACAGAAGATGCTATTGCTAACAAACTCCAGCCTTTGCAGCTGGATCACTGACTTCCTGATGGGTCAATGCCATGTGGTGAGGATAGGCTCCTCCCCTTTTTTCTCAGTGTTGCCAGGAGTACAACTTCTCTTTCAGTGTTGCTAAGGGTCATATAGACAGCCCAGTGCATCATTGTATGTGATCTTTACTTCATCAAGGATTTATTCAACGGATGGTGTATCAGTAAAGCCCATAGGATTATCAAAGACCCCAGACACCTCAATTACAGACTGTTTCAGCTGCTGCCATCTGGCAAGCAGCATTGCAGCCTCAAGGCCCGGACACTTCTTTTCCACCAGGCAACCGGGCTCACGAACAATGGACGCTAACAGCCTGTTGTCTGTTTGTCTCTAACATGCACACGAACAGACAGACACACACAAACTCAGACGTAGCCATACATACACAAAATACAAACAAACATGCAAACAATGCACATTTGCATTCAACATACAATATACATTGTAAATATTTGCATGTATTTTGCACAGACGGCATTCTAAGGCATCTGCAAAAACACATTGTCCTGTTGATATTTCTTTGTGCCTTCTTTCACATTTTCTTAAGTCCAGCAAGTACAAACACATCCAACCTATAAATTCCCATAACATGGAACAAAGTGTTTTAAATGGGCCGAGGGTTAGAGGCAATAACGTCAGCTAATAATGGAATGAGTTACAGCCTTGGTCACCTCTGCAGAACCGAACCCCCCAACACCCCCACCAGGCTCTTTTATGAACAGGGCATCCTTGAAGAGTTTTTGGGACTGCGCAGTGATTTCCACAACAAAGACTCCATTTACCCATGTCTGTGAATCGCAGGAGACTGAATGCCATTGAATATCTGTCAGCATCCCAGTGACCTGTACAGTCATTCATTCCCACTTTAAACACAGGATCCCCTATAATAATTGACATTGCACATGAATACATGCACATTTAGCCAATTATATTCCTATCATATCAAGGGAATGTAATCTAATAATGTTCACTTTTCTCAGTTCTGAACAGCATCATAATGCTGTATTAAAGAGACTGGGTGTGGGATTTAATCTAAATTAGTTTATTCATTTTTTTTGCCTTTTTTGAAACCAGCTGGGATGACAAAGAAGTTGGCAGATGAGTTATTATACAGTATTATTCTATATTCAGTGCCTCAGAGACAGGGACCATTATAATACATGAACTCCAATGTCCAATGTCCAATGGAAATTAAATTGTATGCCCTATAAATCACATATCCTTTGCTTTCTTTAAAAAAAACTTGACAACCGACAGTTCAGTCAAATTCAGGTGTGTTATGTATTGTAGTAGGTGCTGTAGCCTCGAGCATCTAAGATCAAGTAGAAATGAGGAGAAGGCAACAGAAGCGGGCTAAAAATCATTTCTTTCAAACTACACATCCTCAAATTTTTTTTCATTGCCAAATTCAACCAGTGCTGAGTCAAATGAGGAGTTTTTATCAGATTTCATACAGCTCCTTATGGAGACATTGAAGCCTTTATACAACTTATTTCAAATATGAAGTAGATCTCCCTAACACCTGGAAAATACAATTTGCTGTGTAAAATCAGTGAAATTTCCATAGTTTGTTTCAAATATAATCCCTTCATTTTAAATGTGTTCTTATATAGCCAAGAGAGTGACCTTATAAAGAGTGTCCGTGCATCTGTGCAAAATATAAAGGCCAATAGAATTATTGACTGCTCACATCGCTAGTTGATGAACTTGTCACTGGAAAGCTCACATAAACAGTTTAGCAAGCTGGAAACATGCAAGTGCTAGTTCAACACAATACAGTAGCTCTTACACTCTGCTGGCTTGCTTATGGCGTGTGATCAGGCCTGGTTTTCCTTGGCTGGAACAGCCTACCAGTTCTGTCCATCTCTTGACACCTTTGGAAACATCCTCAGCATTGATAAGTGCTTTGACGCTTGATCAAAAACTGCAAGTGCACAGTTGGCAATAGAAAACAATGGCTGTGTTTGGAAATCAAGTGTTTAGTATTAAAATTTGCCCCCGTTTTTTACACTCTAACATGCAAAGATTTGACAAATGATTTGACAAATGATTCATCTTAATCATCAAATCTAAGACCCCTGGGTCTGTTTAAGAGCTGATCATCTTCATTTACATGTCATAAATGTCAGGTACTAGCACAACTGAACTATAAACCCTGATTTCACCTATTGGGGTTCTGGAAATCCTTTTGTGCATTTTGTGCTTGACAACTGGGAGCCTTGAACTCTTGGCCAGTAGGAGCACTGCATTTGAGCTGGGATTAAGGCCTTGCCATAGGTATATTATTGATGGCTGTAGAAGCATCTTAGAGTGTGTCTGATTAATTACCCCTCTCAGAGTTTCTCAGCCAGTCAGCAGAACCAAAAAATCATATTACTGGCCTGTGTTCCTTACAGTGACGTTTTTCAGCTTCGACTTTGTAATTGAATATCACAGCAAATAAGTATGTTCAGCACTGAGGATTAAATTGAACCAGGGAATTTTTATAGTTGTCCTGAGGAGAGGAAAGGTCAATGAATGGATGGATGGATTAACCCTGTGGCTCTATTAGGCTGCCTAACAGAAAAAGAGAAAATGGTCATGTAACAGAATGCTCACAGCGACACACACACAGACTCTGCTTACAAATGAATCATCTCAGTCATCAACTCAGATCCTTCATTTTCTTCAACAGCTGATCAATCTTTCTTGAATTAGAAGACTTTCTAAATGTATCTGAAGTACAGCATTGGAAGAAAGTCCCCTTTTTAAGTTCGAACTAGGAAGAGCGACTTGCAAAATTAACTGTCAATTCTAGTTCAAAAGCTGCATTCATTGATTTTCATTGGCCACTTGGGGGCGATTCTATATCCACTACACACAGAGCAAAATCTGTTTTCATTTGCAGTTATTTTCCAGTGGAGGAATGTAAGACTCTATTCTATATATATTATTTTCTTTAGCTAACTTTTACCATCAGCTAGTAGTCTGACTGCTGAGGTAAGTGAGAGCAAAATCTGCAGGCAATGAAATAAAAAGCCAAAAGATAGTAATAACATCTGTGCACAAAGGGGAACTGCAGCGTTGGTTTTATTTCTCTGTGGGTTTGAAATTACGAGCAATGCCCTTTAAATTACATATAGTCATTTGATCGATTGTTTATATAAAAAGGTTGATTAGTTAAACTGAGTTTGCTGTATTTTGGCCAATTTCATGCAAATGAGTTTGCCAAGTTCACTGTTTACAACACAGTAGCATCAGAGAAATATCCATCAGCCTGTGTTACTGACCTTATATTTATTACATTTTAGTGCTTTATATTCTACCAGCCATATGATTCTCAGTTGTATTGGGGCTAAATATTCGGAATTTATATCCAGGTATTTCCTCAGAATTCTCCACAAAATTTTCCTGGTTTTCTCTGAGAAAAATTCCGGCAGCAAAACAGGGTTCCCAGAATGTGTGTTTGTTTATTAAAGGCCATCATACTATATGTACTGAAACAAAGATGCTATCCTCAGAAGTTTTTAAAACTACAAAGCCATTATCATAGCTTGATACAGAAGTCCACCCTTGACATGCCATTATTACAGTAATATAACTGGATCTTTTCAGCTGCAGTGGTCCAATTACTTTTCATACTGAAATGTATGGATAAACAGTTTTTAGAATAAATGTGATTGAAGCAGAGGGCAAAATCTGTATATGAAAATAATGCAGGCCGTTGAACAGAGTGCTCAATCATGCTGCCTTCACCCTAAACCAAAGTGCAGACTAGTGTTTAGAAACACTGAAGTTGTGAGCCCAAAAGTCCCCATAATACTGTACCACGTCCAAAAGAGCGTACTTAATCTCCGTATTTTTATTCATTTTTATTAATACACAAGATGTGTCCTCAATGTCTTCAGTGGTACCTATGGCCTTGTCATAAGGTGTAGAATTGAGCATGTTACTACTACAGTTAACATCTAAGGAGAAATGATATATCTCCAGAAATTAATCGTTGTAAAATCACTGGAAAATCTTCAAATCTAGTTTGTATCAAACAGTAGGAAAGTTACCTTGCAGTAATCACACAGGCTTTCTACAGACTAATCACTCATCTCTTACAAAAAGGAGTTATCTTTCTAAATATGTCACATTATTCTCTGCCCTCCCTCCTTCCTTCATTCCATGTCCCCATTGACAGAAAGGAGGCTCAGCTCATAACTGCAACCAGCTGAAGGTGGGTCAGGTCATCCTGGAGGTCAACGGCATTTCCATGAGAGGTCGGCAGCATAAGGATGCAGCCCGGGTCATCGCTGAGGCCTTCAAGACCAAAGAGAAGGACCACATTGACTTCCTGGTGGTTGAGCCAGGATTCTAATATGAAGTCTTTGCAATTTATGCAGCTTGATTTAAGGAGACACTGTTTTACTGCTTTGAGGGAACCATATGAACATTGTGTTTTCCTGTAATCATGGCCCTCATTTTATTTTCAGGGAAAGATGTGTCGGGTCGATTGCACTCAACAGACATTTGCACAATTTAGTTTCAGAAAAGGATATTACATTAGTATTTGCCATAAAAGTCATACCTGAGTCAAATACTATTTCTTTTTCTTACGTTAATTTTGTTTTTTTAGTGTTCTAACCCTAAATGTCATTCTATGTTTCATCAGGAGACATGGTGAGCTTGCCACATCAAATAGTATTAAAATCAGGCCATCACAATACAGTCAGTGAGGTGTGTCTACAGTTGGTTTTTGTTTTCTAGTCTTCTTATAATTTATGTGGTGGCAGAGCTATTTTTCAAGCAGCCGTTATCTCTGAAGGGATCATTTGGCTTCATTACAGCCAGGACCTTATCTTTGTAGTCATCATTTTTATCAGCAAAAGTATTACTGTAGTCCCTATGTTAAGTGACTGTGATATTGGAATGGGAAGTGAGAAAGGGTGAGAAACACAACCATGCAGGTTGAAAACAAGTAAACAATGTAGCTAGATTAGCAACTACTTCATTTAAAGGTAAAACCGAAAGTTAGCGCATCCAAAATAAGAACTAGAACTAGAACAAACATATGTGGGAGAGAAAATGAATGAAAGTGTTCAAAGTATTTCCCAAACTGTTGTTAACAGTTTACAGACCCACTCCTGGGTTCAGCTTTCAACAACTAACCTGTTATTTGCTATATTTGCTTTCTGTATTTGTGTGCACAACTTTTTTCCAGTGCAATAACATTGAAATTTAGGATGTCCTCTCTTTTGCCTCCAAATAAAGTTATAGCTAATCTAGCTAAACTGTTGATTTGTTATCAACTGTCAGGTCACCTTACCAGTTACATTGTGGTGACAGTGTAATTGCTGATTGGTCTACCTTCAGAGAGAAGGGTTTGATTTTTTTCAATGACTGAAGCTCTACATTTAGTAATGACAGTGGAGTTGGCTGGAGGTGGGTGGGATGGGTGGAGGGCAACAAGGTGCAGGACCGTCACACCTGAGACTTAGATCTGCATCCACAGTCCCTCTGTGGATAAGCTGAGGCAACAAAAGGGCTTTGGTGTGACATCTACAAGATCAGCTATTTGGGCGGAAAAGGAATTTGTTGTCTGTAAACATTTCACTTATACCAGCAGTTATACTATTACTCACTAGCTTAGCTAGGTTAATGTCTAATAAAAGCTTAAAAATTAGCTAGACTCATAAACTACCCTAGATAAAAGTAGGCCTACCATATGTGGTCACATAGTGACTAAAAGTATAATATGAAACCCATAATTCCCATATTTCCACGAGTTTATCTTGAGATAGCGGACTGACAAAATTACTGTTTGTTCTTTTAATTCTGCCTTAACAGAAGAATTTATCAGGAGGATCAACTGAAATGAAGCTTTTATTTTTTTAACTGACTACTTACTAATCAGCCACTTAATTAATTCCTTTTTGAAATCAAACCTTAAACTCTCAGTTCCCAACGAGTTACACATTAGCAGTGTCTTCACGTTGACCAAAATGGTTCTTTTCTTCAGAGCCTATATATGTATTTAACCCATCGTGGTCATTTTCATTCTTTAACATTGTATTCAGTATTGTGGTATTGCATTGCCATATGTACTTCAACAGCTATATTACAAACATTAATGTTATGATAGTTTGTTTATACTGTAGATTGTTAATATTCCCTATATGAAAGGACTCTATATAACTTTTTTTTACAATATTATATATTATGGTAGTTAACAATAAAAGAGCACTTAATATTCTCTGAAGTTATAATACAAGTTCACATCACTCATATTTTATTTCAAGTCTTGTCCCGATAGCTTGAAGTGCAGGATGTGCCATGTTCTATATATACGCTGTCCCCTAGGGATCACCTTCCTATACAACTTAACTGCAACAACAAATATGTATTGCAGAAAATGTTATTACAACTGGGTTTCATTTTCTATTAATGTAAATTCTGATGTTCTTAATTCACATATTTGGAAAATTGCAAATATGTTAATAATTAATGTATTAGTAAAATGTTAACAGAAAAAAATATTCGTTTTCCATTAAAATATCTGATCCTGCAGTACAATATCCATCTGTGGTGACTTGAGCATTATTCAAGTGGTTTGGTTCATGGTTCTGTTTAGACTCTCAGTCAAACCTAGTTCAGGTTCTGGAGGGATCCTGGGCTTGTTTACTACAGAAAAAGTTCACAGTGACTTCAGGCATAACCTGTTTATCTCCGTTCAACCCAAATGTACATCTTTCCCCAAACTTAACCAAAGTGTTTTGAAGCACAGACAGGACTGTGGATGGGCTCTCCCGTCTCTGGTATGACATTTGTGCACTTTTACAACTGCCATCCACCTCAACCACCTCTTAATGACTCTGCTCCTGTGAATAAATGCAGCGCTTCAATACATAATTTTGAGGAGACAGGGTTGTCTGTATAAAACCCTATCCAAACACCTACACCATAGAAATCAGCATATCGATATCCTGCTCTCTGTGGAATGCTAATGAGGACTGAGGCTCAGTAATGAATCAGTGGGCTGCAAATGAGATTTACAGGAAACACTGATCAGATTTGAGTATCCTGTCATAATTAATGAGGTGTGCTCACACTCAGAGGAACAGAAGCAGAAGGTCAGGCCCTTGTTGAGTTTTCTATGACCAAATCAGACAGTCGTACTATTCATTGACTGGGGGAAGCGGTACTTTGTCTTGTTGCTTTGTGGCGGTCATATAAAAATGAACTTTTGCCATCTTATCACAACATAATCACAGGTAGATGATTACAAGTGACCATAGTAAAACTAAGACTATATGATAAACACAGACAGGAATTTGAGCAAATAAGAACAGGCAAGCATGCAGCTACCTGGGATGATGGCAACTCAAGCAAAGAAAAAAGCCAAGGAGGAACAAAACAGTGATGTGTTCAATTTACAATATACCAGGAAGGGTAGACTTAATTATTAGAGACAACTCTTTCTAGTATATAATAAACTCAATAGCAGCACAAAGATCAGCCTCTCTGAAACAGTTTTGACAAAAAATGAGCCTTAGATCCTTCATAAAGATAGGAATTATAGCAGAGCTGCATTAGTTTAGATGGTTTTGATCTCGTAAACTACTAACTGAGTGTACATTTACATTATTTTGCCCACAATACGTATTTGTATCTGAGGCCATTTATACTGAAATAATTACAAATTTGCACAGCACCAACTCTCCCATACTATAATATGAGATAAGTTAAATATGAGATAAGGATATCTAGTCAGCATGGCTCCACTTTGTAAAAATAACAGCTGTCTTAATAGGTTATTAGGTTTTATATTAAGATTTGAAAACTTACTCTCCTTTAAAAGGACCATCAGTGGGCTGAAACAATTCAATTTGTAACTGCAGTTTTGTTTCTGGAGCATTTGCATTTTGAAATAAGACAGATCCTTTTCAGTGTCAAAGTGTGTCAAAGAATGTCATCTGATTGTGGAAACATGCATGAACAGGTTGACCCTTTTTGAAAATCAATGAAATAATCTCATCCCATCGGCAGACCTTTCATTTTAAAATGAGCTATTAAGGTAGAATTTTTTTAGTGCAGTGCCAGTAAAGGGGCGTTGCAGCAATGCTGTGTAGATTTGTTTTAAGGGGGGTATTAACAGTATTTGCACTCACAATGAATGCACAGACAAAAAATCTTAAAAAACAGGAGAACAGATCTACAGATTTCTATATGTAGAAAACTTATTGGTGACTGACAAAATGTTACTAGGACAGTGAGTGTTTGTGCTGTGTCTGCAGTGTTGCAGGTGTATATAGGACCAGATCAGTAACAGCTAAAGCAGCGCTCAACCGATTTTACACATAGAATCCAGGCTATTAGTGATGAGGAGCAGCCTATGAAACCCTGGAGAAAGTTGCAGAAAGTCTTCTGTGGCTCTAGAGAAGCTTTTAAAAGCTAATCTCGGCTTGGAAATGAAGACTATAAATTTATGAACACAAATAACTGGAGAGGGTAAGTTTAGTAGGCAGGGGAAATGCTAGCAAAAAGGTGTTACTGGTTGTATCATGGGAAATGTAGGCGCTAGCGTTTTTGGGGCTTTTGCTTCTGCTGCTGCAATTTGAACAATTTCTTTTTGAATCTGTCTCTTTTAAGTCTCTGAGACTTATGATAGAGCAACACTAAATCAAGTGCCCCTTTAAAAGCATTTACTGTATTTATGATTTGTTTTATAGGACCCCATTTAACAAAGGTCCACCTGATTGTTCCTAATTTAAATAATCTACAGCATGAATTTATTTCATAATGAATTTTTTAACCGGGCTCAGGACAACCAGATAAATGCACTGTAGTTGATTTACCCGAGGCATGTTGTACCTACAGCAGCAAGGGGCAAAACAGTCAGTCATATGCATGGCTTTGGTTTATTTCTTTAAAAGTGTTTGCTCATTCAATAAGCCTGAGACATATTTTATTATCTCGTGTTTACATATATGTTACTATAATCCAAAGTAATACATTAGAGCCAAGTAGTCCACACTGAGAAAATGGGCAGTACATGCATTCAAAAATGTATTCTAGGCCAATTCTATTTATAATGGTTATATTATATTTTTTTGTAATCTAATGACATAATCTCACTAGAGTGAGATAATTGCGGTTACTACAGAAATGTAGGAGTTTAGGCAAAACATGTGAGTATTGCAACACTAAACTGTATGGATTCAAGGATGATATGTTGGTTAGAAAACTGTGCTAATTAAATGATGTGTAAATGAGATCATGTTTTTTTGTGAGTGCAAACTGTTCAAAAATGATATAGCTTGTACAGAAAAGACTGCACACAGATTTATAGAGCTGTATATACAGTAAATTGTGAGAGGTTAGATAATTTTGTTAAACACAATTAAGTAATCCCTTGTGGCTGATGTAACTATCAACATCTCTTGTGTGTTTCCCTTTCCATATCCTGTCACAGCAGTCTCAGCACAAAAATATCCTTCAGAACAAATCATTTATTCTTGTAATGGTTCCTAGTATCATATTTTCTTCTCTTTTTTTTTCAAATGTCAGAAAGAGTGAAATACTTCCAAATATTCCCAAACAGATTTCCTGCAGACACAATAAAATGGCTGATAAAACTAGTAGATACATGTGATGTTGCATATTTGGTATAAAGAAGTTGCTGGGGTTTTTGTTTTTTTTTGGTTTTTGGGTTTTTTTTTGACTCATGCAGCAGTAGGACAGAAGCCTGGACAGCAGGCTTGTTAGGGTATAAAAGTCCCAGAAAAGGAAACAGAGAGCTTGGATTTCCTTGAGACATGGCATGAAGCACTAACTGGTGCAATGAGTCTGTGTTAGCTGTTGAAGGGCTGCTGGGTTGACTCTTTAACAAGCTGTGTTGATATTCAATATTTCATTCTCTCTGACAAGAAATCCCATTTTCCAGATCCAAACCAATACTGAATGTATCCTACTTATGAGTATTGTGTGTCTATGCAAAGCCTGATACTACTTATTCCTCTGCACCACGGAGCTCCATCATTGTCAAGAAACTATTAAAGCATAGCAGGAAGATGCACTGTTGCACTGGGTGACATGTTCCATCTTTAGAATGAACACACACTGTTGTTTATTTTGACTGAATCCCACACACACTATCTTGATGTCATAAATACTCACTAGCACACGTAATGTAAATTAATCTTTAGCTGAAAATAGTCACTGACAAATGCACAATTTCCTCCCGTTTGAATAACTTTTGTTAAAATCTAGCATCCAGCTATTTTAGGAATGATCCCTTTTTAGAAATGAAAATATATTTGTGAGCTGTTTTCAAATATTTACATCTTCAGTAAGAACCAATGGGCTTTGAGCTAGGAGCCGATGGCAGAGTGTGGAGGCACAGACTAACAAATGGTTTGTTTTGTTTTTTTCATGTGATTTTTGTTGACAGTGAGAATAAAAGCAGCCTTATCCTTTCACAACACATAAAGAAAAAAAATGTAATAAATCATTTCTTTAAAAGTGCCTTGAATAGAAGCATAAAGGTCAGTTTCAATTTTAGAAATGAATAAACAAATAAGAATAATTATGCTATTCAAACAGTCAAAGTAAATTGGAAAAAAAATATTGTGAATTAAATAACACATTACAGTTTTAATAGTTATGCTTGTGACTTAGCAGCATGCTTTGATTCAGGTTCCCATATTAAGTTTTTTTTGTGGATCCTCCTCACTGTACAATACCTGTATAGCACAGACAATTCAGTAGGCCAAGTTGTGCACCATGATATGGCATCTCACTTCAAGATCATCTGTCTTATTGTGTTTACGGTAACCATGATGTACATAGGTGGTTAGGTAATAGAAGCTTTGTATTTAAGAGGCAGACTAAATGACTGAAAAGTGCAGTTTGTGAGTGAGGTTCTGAAGTGCAAGGAAACACTGGAAAATATCCAGTGCAGGTTAGTGATGAATCGTGAGGCCCTTGGCATTAACTTGAATTGAATTAATTGAGACATGAAACAAAAACTTTCAGCTAGATGCCTATGTCTGAGATATAAATCTGCACACCCAGCTATGCCTCCCAGATGCTTTTCATTCTGTGTTGCGCAAACTATAAAATATCAGACACCATGGCATCTGGATCTCTGCAAGAGTTTATGGAGAATCACAGATGGTTATGCCAACATAGCAAACTACTGGCAGGAAACCTAACAAATTAGGTTAGGATTATGACCAGGGTCAGGATTAGGGTAGGGGTCATCCTGAGGTAACCAAATGCTCTGCAAACAGAGGACAGAGGTCCCCAAAAAAATCAGTAAATTTACACTCCATCCATTTTTTTCACAATGTCTCTTGTTATTCAGTGGCAGACAGGAGTGAACTTTTAGCTCTGTCCCTCATGTAATGTGATGTGATATGTAATTGTGAATTAAGGAACAGGTGAAACTGTTATTCATTAGATTTTGGTAACAATAATGATGCAATATGTCCAACAGAATACATAGAGACAGACAGCAAACACACTGGTTTAGCACTGCTGCGAAATGTAGATCACATTCTCCTAACCAAGGCACTGTGAGCAGCTGCTCCCAGACCCCCAGGGGCCCTGGGAGCCTGAGTCTGGCTGTGTCTCAGTTGGTTTGTAGTAATTTGTGTAGCTGAGAACTTGTTTTCACATGCGCCAATGAATGTAATATCGGCATAAATGAAAAGAGGCTTTAACTGCGTCCTACAATACTTCGAATCCTGATGAGGGACAAGTGTGAAAATATAATTTTACATTTCAAAGTTGTAGTTTTTTTATAAACACTCACCAGTTCTCATCAAGACACACTATGTAGTTTGGCCAGATCTAACAAATATATTGAATGACAGAGATGATTTCTTTGAAGACCCGGACATTATATACATTATATACATTATATACATCCATCCTTGCGTCCAAGCAGACTTGTTCCTCCTTGCCTTTGTTGTTATTTTGATAGATTTCTCAGTACATTGCCACCACCAACGGTTGCTCAGTGAAATGGGAAAATCTGTTGAATGTTCTTTGATTCCTCAATCAATTTTTTGGGCTAAAAAAATGACAGAAAATATCTAAGCACCATTTTGTGTTGATGTCTTGATGTTATTTGTTTTGTATTAACACATATAAAAATGTTAAAACAAAAAATCCTTACATTGGAGAGGTAGTGGCCAGTAAATGTTTGGAATTCTTCTTAAGAAATTATTTACACAACAGTTGTCCAAATTGCTGTAAAGTTTTCAACCAAAAGACTAATCAAATAATAGTGTCATATGACAGTCTCCTAAATCAGTGTGTGCTAATATGTACAATCAAATATGACTGGCTATATAGTGTAAAAAGACGAAGGGAGGAGAGGACTCTTTAGAGGCCCACAACTCCTTCTATGCTCAAGTTAATCCAGTCTGGTTCTGATCACTAAAGGATGCTTTTATGATTATTTCAGGGGCATAATAACTTCATCTATGGCATGTGCTGATGTTGCACACCAAACAATTTATTTTAGCAATAGATATGGGGAATTTGTGGGGAAAAGTACCCCTGTTCCCTGATTTCCTTCTCTATGGCTTTTTTGTGCTCCATCAAATCAATGTGTGGGTCTCTCTGAGAAACAGTTGCTGACTGTAGTAAGTAAGCTAGTGCTTTTGCATTACTTTGTTCCGTCTGCTAGTGCTTGACTACCGTTTTAAAATGCAACACTTATTCTGGGCTATTGCTCTGTTTTAAATTAGGAGCAATATTTCATTTATATCAAGCTGGCTTCCATTCGTTTTTCCATTAGCAGCATGTTGACTTCACAAATTGCGAAAAGATTCTATTTCTTTTTTAAATCAATGCTACCAAAGATAGAGGAAGGTATGAGGAATAATCACTGTATTCTGAAAAGCAGAATACAAGATTGATGAAAAAAAACATGTATTATCTCTATTTTCTAATCATACTATGTTATGGGCTCAAGTAAGGTGTGTAAAATAATGTTCGGAAATATTTTTAAAGCTTGCAGTGTATATTTCTTTGTAAGTCCATGAATAAACCTCTACATGAGAGATTCTAGCAAAAAATACTTGTGAACAAAAAAAAATTGAGAATGCTTATGAATGTTGAGAATGATAATGTATTAATAAATAGTACACAAAAATGACATCAACAGGGGGATTACACAAAGACTCTGAGAGAAACTCATCTCATTGTAATTTCACCTTCTCACACACTCAGCTCTGTCTACAGTTTTACAAGCTGAAATTTCGTTTCTGCTTTACGGCACATGGTATACCACTAGTAAACAGGTGAGAGCAGCTTTCGTGTATCAAATGAAGGATGTGTGATGACCTGAAGTTAATGGTGTCACCAGTAAGCACCTTATTACTTGAGGCTATAGGATGTCAGAAAGGGCTCAGCATTGGAAAATGATTTAACATCAGTAGGCATTATGACCCTTTGTAAATTATTGTGCTAGTATACTAGTATTCCATTCAGACCAATACAGTGACACAGTTAGCCCTGTTTAGGATTGTCCTTGGATGAGACTAAAAATAGAGAAGTGGCTGAATGCTGATCCCTGTCTAGACTTTTATGCTTTCTCAAAAAAATCATGACTTCGTTTTTGCAAAGCTTTTAACAGTGGCCCTATGTCATTGTAGATTTATAATCAAAGGTAACAAGTGAATGGATTTTGACGTCATCAGCAGTTCACCTTTTTTCCAGATTCTAAAGACACTATATTGGAAATGTAGATTGACGTCTTAAGAAAGATTCTTTAGGATTCTTTTGGAATTCAACACAGCCTGTGTTGCATCCTACATTAGAGAGGTGTACATGTGCTCAGTTTTCTGAGCTTTGTCTCTGGAAAATACTGGTTGCCATAGTGTTTAGGTGACTCACATCATCTTGTACTTCCTCTCTGCCTGCAGCCTTGAGTGCACTAAACCACTGCATAAATGCAGTCTGTGCTAGCAGAGCATTATCTCTATAAGATTTCTGGAAGGAAATGCAACATCTGTTGCTGCTTCAGCCTCAGGCAGAAAGGTGTTCACTTGGTAGGTATAATACACATCAGTGAGGATTCCTATTGTTGGACACTAACTTCTCTCAATTTCCTGGTCACTGATTAGACATCCTGACCCGGTCACTGCTTTTTCATTCTCACTTTTTCCTTCACCAGAAAAATCATGTTGATCAAAACAGCAACTCAGCTTTAGTGGAAAATTATTCTAAAAATAGTCTTTCCATCACAGCTGAGGTTCAAAGCTCTCATGAAGAAAGAGAGTCATCTGCCCCTCACTTTAAACGTCAGCTTTCATTAGCATTTGGCAAAGTCTCCCTCCAGTGGCTCAATTATGAATTACAGCTGTTTGTAAAGTATTACGTTACCAGGTTGATCACATTAAACTCAAGGCAGGTTTGAAGAGTATTGGTGAAGATAGGACAAAATTTGTGAAAACCTTTCAGACTTTTCCAGTAAATCCAATATGGTGGAAATCGACACCAAATAGGCCCTACTGCCTTTGTGTCTAACTCTAGACCTTAAGACAATTTTTCTAAAGACATATATTAACAAGGAATTTATACCATGTAAGCTTATGCACTATGTACTGAAATTATAAAAACCTAATTTTGATGCAGGGCCCCTCCACAAGACAGTACCACAAGATAAGATAAAAAATGCAGGACCTACCTTGTTGTGCCTTGATAGATATTTTGTTTATATTATGTTTTAGTTCTTTAAATCAAATTACCACAAATGAAATGCCACATCCTACATTCTACTACAGTTTTTTCTTTCGAGCAGTGGCCAAATGTAGTGACCATAGGTGATGGTTGAGACCTCTGTCTTCATCTCAGCAGTCTGGTACAAACACTCTTAGGGACGGTATGAAGGGCCTTTGCACTGAAGGAGTCATTTGAGATGGTTTGAGTATCTGAAGCCATAACAACAAAACATCCTATGGCTAAAAATAGCTCCTAACTGGCTGAATTAAGAGAAACTGTGTCAGTCCCATCTTTAAGACTTCTAAGTTCTTGGTCTAAGGCCATTTCATGAAGTCTTTTAGCATAAAAGTATGTCCTAAGTCTGTCAGAATTAAAGACAGTCCAGAGGACTCCAAAGTCACTAAGATCTGCACACAGGCATTAATGTGAGAAGGGTCTTAGAAAGAGAGCACTCCACCCATCTGGACTTATTGGAAGGGGGATGATGAAAGACAGATGAAAGCCACTTGGACTTCACAAAAAAGCACCTAAAGGACCCTTATACAAGATTCAAAGATTCAAAGAACAGAGATATCCTTACTAAAACCTGATCCAGAGCTTTCAGGACCTCAGATTCAAAGAACAGAGATACCCTTGGTAAAAACCTGGTCTGGATCTCTCAGGACGTCAGACTGGGCTGAAGGTTCAATTTCAAACAGGACAATGACCCTAAACAAACAGCCAAGTCAATCCAGAAGCGGCTTAGGGACAACTCCATGAGTGGCCCGGCCAGAGCCCTGACTTAAATCCAATCAAACATCTCTGGAGAGACATGAAAATGGCTGTCCACCATTGGTCCCCATCCAACCTGACAGAGCCTGAGAGGATGGTAGAAGATCCCTGAAATCCCTAGTGGTGTCATACCCAAGGAGACCTGTGGTTGTTATCACTGCCGAAGGGGCTTTAACTAAATACTACTTTAACATCGCTGCCACTTAGATACTTCCATAACTTCACTCAGATTTTATTTGGGGTTTAGGGCCTGTGTAGATTGAAAACAATGACAAGAATTCTGTACAATCAATAATTTTACTTTTGATACTTTTCATTAATTGTATTTAGCTTTTTTTGCATGGTCAGTGGTTAGAGGGATACAAGCTCTGAGGAACAAATTTTGATTTGTAATTTTGGGACGTAGTTCCTCCACAATTAAAAGTTTTAGTGACAGGTATAGAAGTACATAGCATCTGAGAACAAAAAATTAAAATTCCTCACACTGTCCATCCCATGTACACACTTCATTAATCATACTTAAGTCCTTAGACCTACTTTTAACAAAATTTGGTGGACAGTTTGTGGGATTTTTGCCTTTTGTTCTCAAGTTGTGATTTTGGGCAAATAATAAATAAATAGACTTGACTTTTACTTTAGTAAAATATTATTTTTTCCACCACTACAAGGAACCATCTGTAGTATTATTGTGCTTTAAAGAGCTTCTGACTGTTTGATTTTCATTTTGACTTCACAGGGAAGAGAGCAGAGTTAAACAAAAATTAAATGAGTTTTATGGAGGACACTTTATTAGCTTAACACAAATCCTGCTGCAAGTACTTTTCATGGATGTGAACATACAAACACAGACTTGTGATAATAATGACCTTTCTCTTCATACACACTTGATCACTAGTTACTGAAAATCACTATACATTAATAACTGATGACAACATTGTGGTCAAACATGGGGAAGCAAAAGGAAACTGAATCTCTACAGGACAAAAACAAAATGCCAGAAACAATGATGGGAATGGAGAAAATTCACAAGAAACTATCCAACTATACCATATATTTACCTTCAAATGCTTAATCTGCTGCTAAACTTCAGAGTACATCGGTATTTCCAAGGTCAGACACTTCACTGTAAATCTGATTATTTGCACTGTATTGAATGGTTGCTACTGTATGGAAAGCATTAAATAAAAACTGAAATGCTCCAACAAAATAAAAGAAGAATGTTGTTGAATGTTGGTAGAGGAGGGATAACAGTGGAAGTGAGGACCACTTTGTTCTATTACAACTGTAAAGTAGTGGAGTGTACTCTACCCTCTGGACTTTCCTTTTATAGACCATAATCCATGAATCTCATCTAGTCAACTATAATAGTTCACATACATTACTTTTCCAAAGAAATGATCATCCCACAATATACAAAGGACAACATTCAACACAAATTCAGTCTCTTCCAATAGCAGTTGATCAACATTAACACACTGAATTTAAAACACAGTTTGATTTATACATTAACAGTAGCTGAAATCATGTACAACTTCAAGTGTATGAGGTGTCATATTGGGAGGGAAGGGGAATTCATAGTTTGGTGTCACTGCTGTATGATTGCTGGGAAGGGAGCATTTCAGGAGCTTCTTAACTGGTCTGTTCTTCTTCTTTCTCTAAGTCTTTGAGGGTTTTTAGAAGGCGAGAAGGGGTGAAGATTTCAGTTGATCCTGAAGGACACAAGAGTATGTATGATCACTTCTTGGTATAATGAATACAATGACCATCAGTCCACGACAATAATCTATATGAGTTAAAGAAGATGGTGTTTTGTTAGCAAGTCTGGATGAATCTAAAATCCCAAAGTGCCATGTGTCTCTCCATTCCAAAAACATAAACGGTAATCCCAGTTTATTACTTAATTTTAAGGGTCATTCCTGTCTGAGATAATACGATCATAGTAACCACATTAATGCTGGCAGCAATTCTGGGTACATGGTGACATCACATATTTTCAGGCTAGGCTTCTTGTTTTTGGTTGTGGTGGTTCTATTTTTCCTTGAAAATGATTGGAATAAAAATTCTCTCACTGAGCAAAAGCTGGAGTAGCTGCTGCAGTCTACAGGCCACATTATCAGCTGTACCCTAATCAGCTGACAACAGGCTGATCAGCTCTTTAGTAGCTGATTTGAATTTAACATCTTTGCTGCACATTCGTCCTGCTCATTCAGTCTTATTTGGATGACCACATGAAAGTCTTGTTTCTTTTTGGACCCCATCCTGGTTGTCCCTGAATACCAATGGTTTTTATTTATACATACAGAAGCATCTTCAACATATTGCATTATTTGAAACAAAATTTCCTTGGTCAGTGTGCTTGAAGTCCTGCAGAAAAATTAAACTGAGGCCTTAATTTATAATACAAGATTTAGGTAACAAATGAAAGAGGACTGTGCAGCCAGAGTGGAGCTTTCTGAGAGTTTTCTATACTTTGTTAATTTTCATTATGTTTTGTTCAATCATTCTTTAGCTTTTTTAGGTGCAGACTTATCTCTGAATAATGCTGGGATCAAACTTCACAATGTCAACCTAATACCTAAGTTGGGTATGAAAATGTAACAATTTTGTTTTTTGTTTTTTTAATCTTGTGCAATGTGTTATAGTGGAAGATAACTGACAAAGCATATAGGCAAAAAACTGGAATGTCATAAACTTTGCCCTCAGTGATCAACCTTGACAACTTCTATGACATATTCTGTGATGTTCACCAACAGAAGCACAGAGCTCTCTTATCCCTCATCACTGCACACCATGCGAGTCATGGAAGACTACAAGCTATGATCGTTTAGGGTTAACATATAGCATGAAGTCCAATCCCAGCATATGGTCATATGGCTTATAGTTATACAGCAGCAGCTCCCGTAACCTACATATCTATCCATTCATGCTTGGATGGATAAGGGTGAGTAATATGATTAACATAACTGCACTACTTGTTTACGTGTAACAGCATAAATGGTCCTGGCAGCAAACAAAGAGCCAAGGTAAACCATCTTATGACACATGGTGCACCTTGCTATATTGGTTGGTCAGTGATTAAGTTAACAACAAAACAATGTACATAAAACATTCTGTATGAAGACTGAAGGATAAAACACCTTCAGTTCAAAAGACAGCCCTTTACATATAAATTAGTATTGAGACATTAATAAATATTTTCCTGATGAAGCATGGCATTGAGAGACAAATTTACAGTGTCTTTTTTGTCTATAAGCATGTGGTTGCACATAGGAGAAAAGAGCCAAAGATCAGTGTTGGAAAAGAGAACTGCACTGCTAATGATACAAAAAAGGAGAACAAAGAACAGGGGCAGTGCAGAGAAAAAAATGACAAGGACAACCCTAGAGGGAGTAACAAAGGGAGGCAGGGTATAACACAAACAGGTCAAACAGGAAGATACAGAAAGAGGAAAAAAATTCATATGAAAGGGTTTATTTAAAAACTCCGCGACAGAAGTGAATATCAGAAGTTAAATATTCCTCTTTTATTGAACTGTGGTTTGAGGAAAATTAATCACCTTGAGCTTTTTAAAGCTTCTTCATAACCCAACTGGGTAAAAAAAAAAAACATGGATCTCAGACTACTAGCAATGTTATTTTTGCAACTAACAAAGTTGAGACTGAAAATGAAAATGAGACAGAAATTTCTGTTTAATAGAGATTTCAAAAAATGTCTTTACTTATAGTAATTTGGTGTTCTGATCAACGTTGATGGTACAGTATCAAAGACAGGCCACAGGGATATGAATTCTTTAGTAAATTAGCATTGTTTGAAGCTAGAGGAATGTTCACTCATTAATAAAATGTTGTTGCTGCTTTTCATTGCATGTGTTGATGGATTACCAAACAGTCCCACCAGGCACCAGCCCTGTGGCTCAGTGGATCAGGACACAAAGCAACCACAAAAAGATATAAAATGACTACAAACAAATCCAAAAACAGCTACAAAGCAATACAAACAGGGTGCTTTGCTTCTGTGTTGGTGAGTTGAGGGACCTTTACATGTCATGCCCAGGGGCCTGCTGTGTCTTAATCCCTCCATGATTACATGGTTGCTAACAGTTGATAAAGGGATGGATTTCACACATGAAATACAATACACTGTATTGGCTAGTTGTTCTTGTTATCCTATATGTGCCTGTTGCTACACAATATAGGAAATATGCCCACTGTTGATGCTTTAAACACAACGCTTTTGAAATGTTTCCTGTGGACACATTATGAACTGTGAGGAGATGTGACAAACCTGTGCCTCTCACAACTGGATTGCAATGCAGTTGCAGGAGGGTGTCCAATTCATTGTGTTCACAAGCTTTTTTCCATGTAGTATAGCTAGAGAGAGCTCTACAGTGTCTGATCACCCGACCTAATCTGTTATAAAATAGTAGTATATTATTTTAACTATGCATAACTTGCGAAAAAATACAAAGTTGCAAAGATACAAATAACAAAGATAATTCTAATAGTTTATCTGCCGCAAGTTCCTATCCTCTCAATATTATGTATATGCAGTATTAGCATGAACCAGTGGAGCCAGAGATCTATAAGGAATACATGGATGACTTCAGTCATAATATTCTTTATCAACACCCTTACCAACAAACCAGTGTACCAAAAACACTGACAATTCTGTCAAGATATACAGTACACATAAAGCACAAGGCCCGGAGTCAGCTACCTCACAAAAAAAGGCAGCATTTGATTGTCACTGACAAAATCACTGACAAAAAAAGGTACTGCAGGGATCAGTAGTTCAAAGGTAAAACACTGGACAGATGGGTTGACATGGGGAACACAGGAATTCACAAAAATCACATCATGACTTGCATATTTACTTCAAATGTCTTTTCATTCGGCAGGCGGCTCCTCCGTGCCCTCTGCTGGGGCATTGGGGTCCAAGAAGTCTGGGTGCTGTAGTTCCTGTAGGTACTTAGGTGGGGTAAGGATGTGGGTAGAACCTACAGGGGACAAAAGCCTGAAAGCTCAGCAAGGACTGGATCCTGGGTGAAACCTTGTTTGTTACACCATATACACATTAGACTGATCATGACAATAAATATGAATTCTTGAGGTCTTACTGAAAAGGTTCCAAATAAGACTGTCTCGAGAGATCAGTATGACTAAAGGCTAAAGTCAGACAAATAGGTCTAACTAAAGGCCTAATGAAATCTGAAATGCAGAAGAGTTTGCAGATTCCCTTGTTTTCTCCTCCTTTCTGTACCTCGCACCACATTGATTTCAAAACAACATATTAGCTCTGACAGAGAATGTGATTAATTTCATTAGAAAAAAGTCAAGGCCTACTGAAACAGCTGCATAGAAACTAAACAGAAAATTGCCAAACACACATTAGCAGGATCCAAACACTCACACAGGAAAATTTATCCAGCTTTTATCCATTTATACCAGGCTATTATCCAGTCATGCTGTGTCAAACATACTATTGTCAACCCTCTATATAAAATATGTAATGAATACTAAATCACAGTGGAATACCGAGGGACAAACACATGTCATGTCAAATTAGGGATAAGCCTTTAAATTAAAACTAAATATAAACATTTTACAAGCTGAAACCCTTCTTCAGAATGCATTTTAATGATGCATTTTATGTATTTCACCAAAGTATGCAAGAGAGTGTGTTTTTTTTTTCTTTTTTTTTATCTTACACACAGGGTCAAACACTTTTTGCTGCATGTGCTAGACATCTCAAATGAAAATGATAAAATACAAAGGTTTGCTCCAATGCATCAACCGAGTATTGCATTTTGATAAAGGAAAGAGACTTGTGAAAAGATGTTTTAAAAGTCAAAATGTGAGTACCAAGATGGATACCTTGACTTTTAGTAACTAACATGTTTCAGACTCCAAAAGAGCTGGATCCTACCTTTCCCGCAATTCAACTTGAAAGCATATAATATGACCCTTCCTTCCAGGTCAATGCTCACATTTTTCAAACTCCATACCCCCTGTTTTTGATGCACACTTCCCGTTATAAATTTGCAGTTATGAAGCCCAAGCTGACAACATCAGTGGGACGTCGTTACAGTTATTTTCTCAGACTTGATAAGCTCCTCCAGAACTACAGAGAACATTATACATCACACCAAACATTGTGATGAGTAAAATGATCTTCATGTATAAAACTGGTGGATTGCGTCTTTAAGGAATACTGAATACCCTGGTAAGCTCTGTTTCTGTCCACTGAACTCACCAATTAGAGCCTCCCACTTGCCATTGGCTTGGGTGACCTCATATACGCAGCGCATCTCACTATGTGTCATCCCTCCAATAATAAAGATGATGATCCTTGGCCCCGTTTTCATCTCTGTGGGGCCCCTGTTCTTGTGCCAGTTACCATAGCGAGCACTGGGTGATAAAAAAAAATGGAAAAAGATCACATTTACTCGAAAACAGTAATGTGTCACCTGAGATATTAAAAGACTACACACCTTGATGGAGCACTGGCTTTGGCAGATGCTTGTCGCTGGGAAATGTACGGGTACTGCTTTGGGTCAAGTTTGTCCTCAATGGCGTCCTGTGGGAATACATTAAAACTATAAAGAGTCTGGTCTAGACCTGCTCAATATGAAAAGTGCGCTGAGATAACCTCTGTTATGATTTGCTATATTAATAAAACTGACTTGAATTGAATTGAAGTAACCATAGTTTGCAGTAGAAACATACAGTTCTCACCCAAATAAAACAATTCAGTCTCATTTGGACAGGATTTACGATTCAAGGGGAGCTGGGGAATAAAATATCTACTGTGCTTCTCTGTGATTCTTTAATAATTTTACTCATTGTTCTGGACTGCCTTTCAGTCATCGCATATTACAGGATGTGGTCTTTAATACACATGAACATTCTGCAGCAGTAGTCAGAAGGAAATACCTGTACCTGCCTGTAGCAGATGTTACGACAGCACATGAGAGCAGCTCTTTCTCTCCTGATGGCTTGAATTTTTTACGTCACAGTTCATTCAATTATTCATTCATTCTCTGCCAGCTTTGCCATGATTCACTATCTTGTCACTTCAGTACCTGCCCTGCAGTAAACCCCGCCACTACTGCCATCACCTGATTCCCCCACACCCCTCTGCTAACCTGTTCCCCATTCCCTCATTAGCTCTCTATACATTCTGGTCCAAGTGCACTTGTACTCTGCCAGATGGTCATTGATGCCATCCCAGTGTTAGCTCTGTTTTTTCCTACCACTTTTAGAGCTCCTGCATGTTTTTGGACTTTGCCTTTTGCTTGCTCCCCTTTTTACTTTTTGGCCTATTGATCCTGTGTACACAATGTTAAAATCACCACACTTACCCTAGAGAAATAGAACCACTTTGAAAAGGACTTAAGCCTTATGTAAGAGAATTAGACTTGCAAACTGCTGAAAACTGCCTCTTAAAATTCAATGTTTTTGTTTTTTAAAATATTTTCTTTAAATGTGAAAGCAAAGCACAATAATTTAATAATTATGCCTCCTTGAAGAAACCAGCTAACACATTATTTTAACATTATCCTATGCTGAGGGAAGATTTTATCATTTCAACAAAAATTACATTCTAAGAATCAGCACTAAATAGAACATTATTAAAACATTAAGACACATAACTACAGTAGTTAAAGACACATTTTCTTTCCAGTAATACTAATACCCAACATGATGGTATAGTCATACTGCCATAGGACATGAGAAGTACCTCAATGATATCCTTAACGAGAGGAGTCCACCTGGAGAGCTGGTAGGTTTGCTCACTGATTCGTTCTTTACGGTCCGGTTTCTTGGCTTTCTTGGTGGTGCCCTGTGAAGAAACAATGCTCATCATGTGCTTCCACTACACACATCGGCAGTTCAACTCACTGAGGTAGTTTAAGAGTGTCATTTTTAAGACTCTGTGGGAAATCTTTACACGTTGCGACATGTTTTCCTTAATGGACAGCAGGTGCGGTGGGGGTTGGGTTTATTCAGACAAGTCAAAAGGAAATGTCAAATGTGCAATTAAGTGTTTATTTTACTGCACTTTGGCTACTTGCGTCTGTAGATTTCAATTACAATACACATCTTAAAGGGTCATTTTCTTAAATTGAGTTGTTTCTCATACACTGTGCCAGAAATCTCCACTCAGTAGCACTAACATACACAACCTTTACTGTTTTATTCCTCTTAATACTCTAAAGCATTTTACAGAGGAGTTTGTTCATCAATCATTCATAGCCTGATTTATACACTTTATTCTTTCAAACATGGAGAACATGGATTTTTATGGTGGTTAACAGTATTTTCTAATGTATGGAGTGTTTTTGAAAAACGTATCCAATATCCCCTCTGTACAAACTTTTTAAATATGTCAACAAAATGAAACAAGAATTCTGAACCTGGCTTTGTCCAGTGTTTAGATTTCTGCTCTGAAAATGTATGCAAACTAGCAGATTTTATTAGATGATGCATCACTTGCATATTTAAACTTGAATTTTTAGGAACTTGTAATACAAAAAACAATTGACTTAAGGTAAGTAATCAGCTGGGTGAAATATACTATGGTGAAATACATTAGTTAAAGTAGTCTGCATTGATTTACAGAATAAGATGATTGATACTGACATTAATTGTCAAGAGCTGCTTTCTACTGTATAAAAAAACTTCTCCTTCAGGTCATTAAATCCCTGCACTATCTAAAGGCAGCAGAACACATCTGGTAATTAATCTGTAGCCTCTTTGCACCACAGACTGGACAGACTTGGCATTCTGCTTGTTCAATGGGACACATTTGATTACCTGAGCTCTTTCTGTACATCATGAAACTAATTTTCCAACTTTGTTTACAGGTTTTATTCTTGAAATGCCTCACATTGCTACTAGTGCAGCATCACATTTTGTGAAATGATGTGTGACAACTGACAACGAGAGTGATCATACAGAGTGGTGCTAAGGCTGTTATATATTTATTCCGCTTGGACTTAAAAGCAGATGTGTCAGTTTTGGTGTTGGGCTTTATAGCCGTTTCTGTTAAATAACCAATGACAAGTAAAGGGCACATACAAGAGTCTCTTAGCCCATCATACAATAATGCTCCTTATGCAACAGACTATAGCATTGCAGTAGTATTTACATATAGTAGTTATTGGCAAAAATGTTGCATATTTAGCTGTAGTGGTTTGTGGTTTGAGTGACAAAAGCGATTCCCAAGGGTGCCAATGTAGTGGGGGTGCAAAGAAAATAGAAAAAGGAAATTGAAAACACTTATTTCATTGTGCATTCAGACTCTGAAAACAGTTTTGTCATGTCAGTTGTTATGATAGATTTATAAATTGATGTGTATATAGTGTACTTTTTTTTTTAATTCATTAACTGGTTCCGCAAGTCTACAATTCTGCAGTTGAAGCTTTACACATACTAATATATCACTTTCCTCTGTGCCATAGATCTCCTCTGTTGTCTAAAAACTATGAAAACGAACAGTGAACCACACCCTTTCTTCAGTAACATGAGCACACATATTGTAGTCTAATTTTACTCTGTCCCAAACACACTGTACTGCTGCCAAAAATACTCATTAGATCATCAATTGTGAATTAATCTGCCTCTGAAACTAGTTCCCAACAAATGCACTATTTCCTCCTGTTTGAGTAACTTTTGCCTACAGTGGCCAGCTGTTCAAGAGATCAATGCGCCTTTTTTTTTTTTTTCAAAATGAAACTAAATATTTGTGTGCCATTTTAAAGAGTCATATCTTAGGAGCTCAAAGGGCTTGGGACTGAGAGCCACAGACAGGATAGGGAATATAGAAAGTATCAAGAGATGGAAACACTGACCACTTTAGTTTTGAATGTTTTCAATCAATTTCTGTTACTAATGAGTATAATACGAACACCAGCTTTATCAATCAAGGATGAGTGATTCTGAAAACCTAAATTATGTGTAATCTGAATATAATAAGCAAATGGACAGTAATTATCCTGTCTGAATGAATGCTATCATGTTGCTATTACACATAATTGCAGCTCAGAATATTTGAAATTGAGGATTCTTGTACAAATTTTCCATTTCAATTAGCAACTTCAAGAACATTCCTCAAGCAGGAAGTAGGAAAAAAGGTGTTTCTTGACATCTTTAGACTTATTAAGGACATGGGGACAACCTGCCAAAGGCTAATGTTTATAAAGACACTGAGGTTGTGGGCCAGAAACTGCTCACCTCAGAGACAATAGGAATGCCCATGTGGGCCATGTTGGAAATGATGTCACTGTCCTCTGGTGGGATGTTGGCATGCTGAAGGAGCTTACACAGGTTCTCCTCAGTCACCCCTGACACACACATACAGACACACAATCACATGCAGTATAGATTTTCAGTTTGTAAATGTATCATACATATGCATGAAAGCATTCACATTTACAAACGTGGTGTTATCCATGCAAACACAAAGAAAACTGAGGGTGAATTGGCACCAAAAAAACAAAATAAGAAAATATCAATGCATGCATAAAACAAATATTACATTTGAAATACCAGAACAATGTCTCAGCTTAAAATTTAAATGCATCATAATGCAGGAATTTTACTTCCTCCCAACACAAAACTGGCTTGGAAAACATGTGGAACAAGGCACTGGATATCTGACCATTTTTAAGGAAGATGTAGAGCAGGATGATGCGGATCTTGTCAGAGACACTGACGTTGGCGTCCAGTAGAATAGGTACAATGAGCCTCATGGGATCCTTGATCTTCTCTCCTTCCGCATCTGTTCCCATCGCCAGATCCTTAAACAATAGAGGACAGAAGAGCCCAGTATGAGTTCAACAAGACTTCCACATAAGTTTAATTTGAACAAAACACAGGATCAGACATTTCTGTGTAGAGAACTAGCTTAGACATTAGAGAAGTTATGCTGTTGGCTACAACTTGAGCCCCAAGTTTTTCAGCCTGTTTTTTACATTTTGTCATTTGTAATAATATGTTCAAAAGGTTATCAGCAGTTCCTGTCTGCAATGTACCAATGGATGTACAGACAACTGTCACAGATTTTCTGTGAAGAAAGAAGAGTAGATGAGCTGTGTGTTGTAGCCCCTGGTGCAGCACTCCAAGCAGTATCTGTGCCTCATTTCTTTCCCTCTCTGCCCTAAATTTTAACTCTTCCATGCCACCCCAGGGTGACTGAAAACCACTGTACAAGGCTGACAGTGTCCTGACTTCAGCTACAAACTTATAACACAGATGAAAATCAATATCAGTCTTTTGGAAAGAAAGAAATAAGCACATTTCCCACACCAGTAATGCATACATCCAAAACTAGTGCTGTTCATTTGTTTTAACTGCTGTTCCATAAAGTCTGATCTATAACACAGTCTAGAGAGAGATCTAACTCAGTAATAGAGTAGTCTCCTATTTACCTGTTCTACACGACAGAGTTTGTCCACAGTGCCCTGGTAGCGGTTCATACAGTCCTCTGCCAAGTGGAGATGTGTTGAATACTGAGGTCAAGGAGGAGATATGCTGTTACTGAGTTTGACACAGAGAAAATAATCAGCTGCAAACAATATTAAAAGAACCATGTATTCAATACGTCCTGGGAAATCTGGAAAAAAAAAAAGCTGAAAGCTTTTATGTCCATTATGTAAAACACATCGTTACTTTCCTTTTCTTGCTGAATGACCGTTTTGTTATTTTATTAGGTACATCTAGCTGACACTAGTCCTGGTAAAAATCCTCCTTCATAATTTTTCTAATTTTCAGGTCCTGTTGAAAGTGTTGTAAAGAGGTGAAAATTCAATTTGATGGTCAGTCTGGAGGCTGCAGTTTGTGGTTTTGTTGGACTGTTTTCTTTTATGTTATACTGACGTGGTTCTATTATTTTATTCACCCCATTTACATCAGAGAGTGTTGGCTAAATATCAGAAACACTTCTTCACCCCTCTACTTCTTGCACATGTTTTAAGTAAAAAGTGGATACAATTGCATTTGTTTTACCCATAAACCTAGACTCAATAATCCGTAATAACAAAGTAAAACATGATTTTAGAAAATTTTGCACATTTAATAAAATTCAAAAACTGAAATCTGTCATTTATAAAAGTATTCCAACTCTTAATTCAGTGCTTTGTAGAAACCCCTTTGGCATTAGTTACAGCCTCCAGTCTTTTTTGGCGTAAATCTCAACAAGCCTTGCACACCGGGATTTTGGCAGTTCATTCTGTTCTTCCTGGCAGATCCTCTCAAGCTCCGTCAGACTGGATGGGAAGCGTCTGTGAACTGTCATCTTCATCTTCAGGTCTCTACAGATGTTCTATGGGGTTTAAGTCTGGACTATGGTTGGTCCACTAAAGGACAGTCAGAGACTTGTCCTGAAGCCACTCCAGTGTTGTCTTGGCCTTTTGCTTCAGGTCAATGTCGTGCTGAAAGGTGAACCGTTGGCCCAGACTCAGGATGTATACACTCTGGAGTAGGTTTTCTTCAAGAACCCCTCTGTATTTGGCTCGATTCATCCTTGCCTTGATTCTGACCTGCTTCCCTGTCCCTGCTGCATCTGTTCACCTGTTCCCCATTCCCTCATTAGCCCCCGGTTTATATACCAATCCATTTCTACTTGCTCTTGGCCAGATTGTCTTTTTTTTCCTGTGCCTTAGGTTTCCAGTGCTCTGTTCTTTGTCTGCCTTCTTTGGTCCTGATCATGCTTTGGACCATGCCTGGGCTTATTCAATTTTGCCTAAGCCTGACCTTTTATACTTGGTTTGCCTGTTGGGATTTTTGTATCCTTGTTTTTTTCTTTTTTAAGTAAAGAATCTTTACCTTTACATCTCCTTCCTGAGTAGTGCTCCTTGTTCCCTTTTCTGAGAAATGTGACAACATGCTATAACTATAGATGTACTGTATAACTTCAGGTCCTACCTTGCTAAGCTCTTTCTGATACTGAGGCATCTTCTTCAGCATCTGAGACAGTTCCTTCATTGTGGTCTGAAAGACACAGATAGGTGATATACTTAACAAAGTGAAAATGCTGAATTACAGTTATCTCCTTAATTTTAACATAATATCAGTGGCAGTGTAAATTATACCTTTAGTACTATACTTTATATATCTTTTAGGTACTTCCACTTCAACCTTTTAATGGTCGTTCAGTAGGGAATTTAACTTAAGCTTTAACAAGTTAAAGTGAATGCAGTTCTTGGCTCATTTCTTTCAAAAAGGGATAATTGTAATTATAATGTGTCTTCCCACTAGACTATTAGGAACTTTCTGCATTTTGTAATCTATATCCAGATCTCAAGCATTGAGAAAATTATTATGATTCTTGCCTGTAAGTCTGAACTTCTTCAGCAGTCACTTTTGCCTTTGTGACTGAAAAAGTATTCAATCAAAATAAGGTTTGTTTGGCCTATAAGTGCAAACAAGCAGGAAAAATTGAACAAGACGTGGTTTCTTTGCCTCCCTAAAGTAAATTCAGCTGCTTCTAACTGGTAGTTCCTGCCACTCGGCAGCCATCTTGGCAATACCCCTGGACAGTTATCTCAGGCTTACAAGATCAGGCCCCTGTCTGAATGAATGGGGAGACAACCGTAACAGCACTTTCATCTAACTATGCATGTGCAAGGTTTTGCTTGTGTCAGTGCAACAATACGATTGGCCTGATATGTTTCCTGCTCAGCTGTTATGAGCAGACAATTGGCTTATTGGGAGGAAGCAGCAGGATGTGGGCCATACAACCGCCACCTTTGGCTTTATGGACTTTACTTTTCAAAATGTTTGTGGTGGTTTGTCTGCTCTCTTATCACATCTCTGATACAGCCTGGCCATCACATTGACAATGGTTGGGCTGACACACAGTTACAGGAAGTAAGTCATATTTTTATCTAAATCAGTTACTTCTACTTTGGATGTATTTTTATAGACCAGGTATCTCCACCAATAATTTTACTTTTACTTGAAATGAAAGTAAAAATTCTAGCAACCACAGGATTTCAGGTTGAGACTTTGGGTTCTCCTTTTATCTTTACATGACTGTGTGAAGGACATTTGGGAGCAGAAACGCAGTAACAGATACTGAAACCAGAGCAGAGTGACACAGCGTGTCCTCTACCTTTTCTCCAGTGTTCATCTTTTTGCTGGCAGAGAATTCTTTTAGAGAACGAGTCACAGCCCTGTGCATACAAATGAGAAAGAGAGAGAAAAGGAGAGAGTCAGGAAAAATTATTCTGTGAATAAAAACTGAGTTTTTCTGTTTGCTGATTCCTGAGAGAAATAATTTTTTGCAGCAGCTTTGTGAAAGAGCTTTACCCATGCCATGCATGTGTATTTGTGAGGAGAGAGTTAAAACCACTCACGTGGACACCTCAGCGATATGTTTGTGTCTCAGAGTCAGCCACAGGTCGTCATCCTCATCCAGCAATACCTCCTTCATTCTTGTCTCTCCCATCCCACTGGTCTCAAACCTAACAGAAAGGGCCAGAGAGGTTACAGTCTGTCTGTGTATATCTAGGAGAGAGTCTTTTTCAATGGCAATGGACACTAAAAAATTTTATCATCTTTATGTTAGGGTATTAACCTTTTTGTTTCTTCCTTGTACTAAGACCCAGGCACTGTTTTACAATACCGGCTGAGACAAAGAACCACCCCACCACCACTGATATGTAGAGCCCATAGTAAGTGACAGTCCCAATGACAAAACCCAGCAACAAGAAAAATACAAATACAGAAATGAAAGTTGTGCCTTGAGCTCAGTGACTCTTGGCAGCTGTCTGTCACTAGGGTCTTTACCTGTAGACATCGTTCTCAATGCCCAGCAGATCATAGGCCATGGCCTGCAGTGTGAGCTCATGCAGGAGAGGTGACACGGGATCAAAGCCACGATCCAGAATAAGCAGCTGAGTACGAGACTTGTCTGGGCCCTGGAGGCATCAGAACAGACATAAAACGCTGTATTACAGAATGTCTCAGAAATTCCATTCATCAAGAGTAATGAAAACTGCCCTAGTGTTAATTTGACTTTTTATTGGATTATTAATCTTCCATCATTTTTCCTTTCATCTTCCTCCTTCAGCTGAAGTCCAAACATTACAATCCACATAATTGGAGCTGTAGAATATGAGCTTTATTTTACCATTTTATTACCAGCCATTCAGTGTCCTCTAGGAATGGATTGACAATTTTTATGTGAAATATATACATTCCACAATGAGCATTTTTCAGATCAAACAAATTACAAAATATTTGCAAATAATTCCTATGTTTTGCAACCTGCCTTTTATGCCATTTTTTGCGAAGTTGATATGGGTCATATATGGCATAATGTCAGTGCTGGGCAATGTATTCCATGTGTTTTATCTGAAGGGCACTGACACAACTGACATGACTTTTCAGTTATTCACCTGGTTCTCAACATTATTAATTTAGTCATTCAGCTCCACTTCCCTACCTCTCCCATGGTGGGGTCATCAGCTTTGTAGCCATCCAGCTTCTCCTGAAGCATCTGGGCCAAAACTGCACAGTCTTTGTACTCCCTGAACCAACACACACACAGCATCACACAAAATGGCTTTTTAATCTGGAAATGGTGAGGATATGTCATTTAATCATAACATTTGTATGAGTAGAATAACACGGTGAGCAATTTGAACTTGAACTTTACAAACACATTGAAACATAAACTGGAGGAACTATTTTAAACAGCTGAATATCCAGTGTTATAAGACATCTTATCTCAGCAATTCCAGTTTCTGGAATTGTAAAGACTCAAAAATCCCCATAATTAGTGAAATAAGAATGACAAATCTAAATTCAGAGCACAGTGTAATTCTGATAAAAGTTTAATACTGCTATTTTCAAGAAGTTATGCTTGTTTAAAAGGTTATTTCCAGTTTTACATTACACAGCTTGTTGGACAACCATCTGTTATAGATAGGAAATGTACTCCGAGGGGCAGTGTTTCTGTACATTGATTTGAATGAGCTGAATTTACAGGTACTATGTAGTATTTTTAAAGAGTGTGGTGGTCTAATCACTGTAAACTGTCAAGCAAAGGACTGTGGTCAAATAATAACCATGGCCATCATAAAGAAGTGAGGCAGTTGTGAATAATGGCAAAAATAGTGAAGAGGGTCGGGCATGTGCAATATAAATTTGATGTAATAAAGTATAATGCACATCAGTACAACAGGAGTCATGTCATACTCACCATTTAGCTGCTTTGTTTTTTTATTCTCTGACAGTAATGCTGTTTTTATTTAAAAATTATTAGTTACTTTTCACTCTCCCTTATTTATTTTTTCTTACTTATTTTTTCTTTTAGGCCACTGTTAATAAAACACAGTTCCTGTAGGTTTTTTTAACATTAAAGGGGAAATATTTTCATTTGAAAAATCTGCAGAAAGCATTCAGTTCTATTTACAGTAGCTTGTCAATGATCCAAAAAAATGCCAACAAATGGCAATAAGGAACTTGAGATCATTAGTAGATGTGAATAGTAGTTCCATTAGAAAAAAGAAACTAAATTGGTGCATATGACATGACTCTGGATTTATACTGATGTAGTTAGTGCTATGGAAATATACTTTGTACTGAATTTATCCAAAAAATGGGTAAGCATGGAGGAAGTTGCATGTTTATATCAATTGGATAACAGGGTAAAATAGAAATTAAGGACATCTTTCTTCAAAATAAAGGCCCTTTTCATTTTCCAGCTAAGGATGATAAATCTACTGTTTGAGATCTTACAGTCCTATAAATATGAGGTACCATAAGAACAGCCAGTGTAAGGGTTGGTAAAAAAAAAATTATAAAGTTTGCAAAAAATATATCCAAATCAGTTGGCTGGTCTCACGCTCTGTATCGGACTCCAGGATACTCTTTGAGTGTGGCACAGAGGGTGGCGATCTGCTCAGCACAACGCTCCAGCATGTTATTCTTTACGTCAGCCTTGAAGGGGCTGTAGAAGTCCTGAAAGGCATCCAATTTATCCAGGGAGAAGACCTAGGCAGAGAGGACATGGCAAAAAAAGAACTTGAGAGTCAAGGACATCTTTATCCCTGTCTCCAACGTTTAAAATGGTTACCGCTATCCTGGTTGGAAACATTAATCTGGGCTGATTCAAAGTAAGGATTAATTGTACTTGACACAGGTACGCATTAGCATACCTATTAAATCCAGCTATGATAAAAAACTCTGATGATCTAAATGGTTTATTTCAAAAGTTTCATCTATGTCAGAGAGAGACCTTTTGCAGAAATAATAATCATTTTGGCTTGAAACTTGCTAAAGGTAAAAAAAAGAAAAAAATGAAAATATATTGGCCACCAGAAGCTTCTGTCTAAAACTAATGGCACTCAAAAGTTGAGACTAATTAAACCCTTTTGCACACACACTCACAACAAGTATACTTGCACCCATCTGTTACTGATTCCATCAAAACATGGCAATCTCTGTGCTTGATATATGAGAACTGTATGTATGAGCATTGGTCCTGTCAACCAATGAGGTAAAAGGATGAGAAGAGGATTAAAACTACGGGACAACAGCAGAGGATTGACGACTAAAGCTGGTCCAACAGAAAATGCTGTCAGTCTAGTCCTCTTCAGCACTGTGCATTCAATTGTTGAGTAACTGTGTGAATATCACAGGGCAAGGTGGGGAGGGGGGATCAATATATTCAGATTTTGCCTTAAGAAAAGGTAACCTGATTTTTCCTGGGCGGGGGGCCTGCTTTTCCCCACCATTATATTTTAATTTAACTTTTCCTTCAGTTATAGAATTTTACATTACACATTGCACTTTGAATTCAGTTTAACTTTGCATATAATGGTCATTTTACTGACAATTTAATGTTAATGGACTTTGCACAAGTCCTTTTTACATTTCTCCCTTTTTATTCACTTATTGTGTATTTATTGTTATCGCTATTTCATAGTAGTTTTATACTAGTATTTACCTTCTGTTCTGTGCATATAAATCTTCAGTGCTACGCAGATAACTATTTAGCTACGCAGATAGCTGTATTTATCTATGAACCCAGGTGAAACCCAGATGAAAATAATCAGGTTGTCAAACTAAAGGCACGTCTTAAAGAAATGGATATCAAGTAATTTTTCACTTCTAAATTCAGACAAAACTGAAGTTATTGTCCTGGGCCCTAATCACCTCAGAAAAAACATTATCTAACATTTATCTTTGGATGGTTTTACAATCTACTGTAAGGAACCTTAGAGTCATTTTTGACCGGGACACATCCTTTGCCTCACACATAGCAAAAGTCTCTGTGACAGCCGTCTTCCACCTGCACAATACTGTGAAGATTAGAAAAATAGTCTAGTAATCTAGACTTAACGTCTGTGATTCCTTATTATCAGGATGCCCCAATAACACTGTGAAAAGCCACCAGGTGATCCAAAATGTTGGAAATCCTACATATTTACAAAGCCCTCAAGCTCCAGGCTCCACCATATCTTAAAAACCACACAGTACCCTGATATCCCAATAGAACACTTCAAACTCAAAATGCAGCTATCTGCTATTAGGTTCCTCTCCCATAGAACCAGCTCAAAGTTTGGGTTCCCAAGGTGGTCCCCCCTCTTTAAATTTTAAGGGTAGTTTATCCTTACCTCTGTTGCCAAGTGCTCGTTCATGAAGGGAATTGTTGGGTTTCTCTGTATAATAGTGTACAGTCTTGACCAAATGTGCAGTTTCCCTCAGCTCTTTGGAACTTTTAAATGTTTTTAAGCTCATTTTTTTGGTTTTATGGTCCACAACTTTGCTGTTCTGGTTCCATCTCACTACACTCACTGTCGTCATTGTCAGATGCAGGCAGCTGTTTTCTGCAAATAAGCTCTGACAGACCCTTTATAAAGAACCTGCTCTGTACCGATCAGCAGAAAGTCAAAGTTAGTGACTTGCTGGTAAGCACAGTGGAGCATTTATCAGCTGAAGGCCATGTCTCGCTCACAAGTTGCAGGATCACCAACAGGAGATGTCATATAGAAAGAAAAAAAGAAAATATCCATGCAAGATCTGATCTCTAAAATTAATAATTAATGTATCCAAACTAGCATAACTTATCACCCTTATGCGATAAGTCTTGTCTTGTCTGTACCTGTAACACTCTCACCATGGATTATTTGGATTTATTACAGCTCTTAATACAACTTTATTGGACATCTTGGACTCCGATTTGTAGATAAACTTTAGGTTCCGTCTCTTAAACAAAACTTTGTGTTATCTTTGAGAGCCCTTAATGGTAATTTACAGATTAACTGACTGTTTCGCTGCAAAACCTTTGATTCTGCAGATGTCATTCAGTTCATAGAAATGCAGTTCTTTTTGGTTCTGCAGTACTTCATAAGTTCCAAATATGTTTACTGCCCTCAAGAAGATGGGAGGAGGCAAAGTAATTCATGCACATGAAAGCGGGATTTACTTTTAATACCAATTCACCATGGCTCACTGAATAGTTGGCAAAATGTAAACCAGCTTCTCTTAGAATAATTATAGAGGATATTAAGTGGGAACCATTCAGTCAGACCTTGTAGTACATGGAACCCTTAACAAAAAAGCAAAAAGACCAGCCATCAGCAAAACAACATATAATACTACTGGTCAATGTTACTTACCTAAGATTAAACTGTGCCTGTACTAGCTCCTATTTAGATCCAGGCACGCACACACATCAGGAATACAATCTGAATAGGAGCTTGTTTTGGATACTGGATGTTCATAAAACACAGAATGATAAGCACCAAGCAGCACGACAATGTTTGCCCAGTTTCACAAAACTCTCACTCGTAGGTTTGTGCACATTTTGACCAACACCAAAGTGACAATTGAATATAGACCCAGTTTTCAGAAGACAAGTGACACAATGAACTCATATCATCCTCCAGCATGTTACATGACAAACACCTGTCCAGATGTGTTCATCAACAAGCACAGTAACACATACTAATTTATATTCAGCATGTTTATGATTCAAGACCCTCCTGAAGTGATTGCTAATGCTGGAGAGGGATTTGATTGATTTAAAAAAACACATCAAACATGAGTTATTGCATCCATTCGAATGTTCAGACAGTTCCTAAGCAATGATGTGGAGTATACACACACAGGGCACAAATAATGCAACAAGAATATCCTTCACTGCATCCCACCATGAAGACAAACTCCACTCATAGAAACACTAGAGGGCAGTTTCTCTACAGGTTTTACACAATGATGACTGAAATCCTTCCATACCTCATCCATCATATCTGAGGTAGATGGTTATGAGTGGCTCCCATGGCCCAGTCCCAGTCTAGACAGTCTCTTACCTGTGATTCATATGGCAGAAAGGCGACATGGATCTCAGTCAAGGCCTTCATGGTTTTGGAGGCGCGGGATTTGGTCAGCAGTCCAAACAATGATTCTGGGATTGCTACAGAGTGTCACAGAAAAACATTACAAATGACTAATTGGTAGTTAGATAAAAGAATGTCAATGTTATGTCAATCTGGTAACAATGTTACTTTTTAAATATTGGTATAGCAAATAAGGTTGTTCTCTAAGCGGGGACCCAACATTACGCATTAATATAAGTGCAATACTAACAGGGAATACTACAAAATTGGTGAAATAGTTGTATGTCTTCTGCACCTCGGGAGGTATTCTGTCAAGTCTGAGCAATAAAGACCCAAATATGTCAGCAGTTTGGATTGGGACAAAACTCTGCCATACAAAGTGCAAAATGAAGTTTGAAAGAACATTTTGAGTTCAATTAAGGGAAAAGTGGGATGCTGCAAAACATGCAGGTGTTTAAGGCCTCATCCGAAAGTCCAGTCTAAGTAACAGATCCGCAAGTTTGAAGTTTTATCGGACACAAAGTCACTGCAGCCTTCTGCATCTGCATCCCTCAGCATAAACAGAAGGCTCTCATTCAAATGAATGAGAAAAATTTCCTTGTTATACAGCACTAATATCATATGTTCAGGGAGTTCCTAGATAAACTTTGAGTTTGTAAACGTTCCATCTATATTTTGTTGGTGTGGATTGGCGCTACTCACTGTCGGTGAAGAAGACATGAGCTGCTCGGTACCTTGGAGACTGCGGGTCTCTGAAGTCATCAATAAGTCCCTCAACAGACTGAGAGAGCAGACAACAATTTTTTGTCTAATTAACTGGTGTTAAAGTTTGGACAATTCATCATTCTGTTCACAAAGTTAATGGAAAGACATTTAAAAAAAAAAAACAGCATATTTCCTACTTTGTCATTACATAGCACTTACAAAGAATAATAATTGCAATCTTTATTGCCCCTGACACACAAGCTAACTATGACACCTATTGGAATTGCATTATGAAGTATTCAGATTACTAAAAACTGGCACTAGTCAGTTTCTGGGCAAAATTTCAAAATGCATTAGGATGAAGAAAGCCCATGAGACTGTGAGACGGTGAGGCTGTGGGCTCTGTACCACAGAATTAGAAACAGCCTGTAGAGGAGCTGTATCATTTACCTCATCTGAGGGTGTGATCAGGTAGATGGCCTCCATGCTGGGTAGAGGCTCACGCCGCTTGGTTATGTCTTCTACAACTGAAGAACACAGATAAAAAAGTATTATTCAATACTCATCTATCCAGCTTGATGGAACTGAACCATGTTCTCTGAGTTTAATGTTTGTAGGAACCTCACTGTAGCACTTCAGTTGTGGGAGGTATGTCCTAATTTACCAGTTTACCCCTATGTAGGGGTACAACAGGGCAATTACTTGGTTTCTAGTATAATCTTATAGATTAAGTAGGGTCATAAAATTTTAGTCTAAAAAAGCCACACCTACTTCTCTTTACTGGGTTTTTAGATTCACTGTCAGTGAACCTTACCTACATGTTTATTTAATTTGAAATTCCTGCACATAAAGTTTTCTTTTTCTTCCAGTTGAGCCAGTTATTATATGCACTTCCTGGCTGTGCCACTCATTACATTATTATTGTTTTAAACATTTAAAAATCTTTTCTATCCAATGGTTTATTGTTTCTTGTTGAAATAATTATGCATTCTTAAAACAAAAGTTTGAGATTTTGTTGAATGTACTTTTTGCTTTCTTTTTGAGAGTGAGGTGGGAAGAATTAAACCAATTTATGCCATGGCCACAGAGAATTTCAAATTCTTATTGGCTTGGAGATGTGGATTTAGCTTTTAGGAACCAAACTCTAAACGGACACATAATGATGTCAGTGGATTCAATGTACCATTGGAAAGAGGGTTATTTAATAGCATGTGGATGAATGTTGCGGCATTCTCAATTATCAAAAACTGACAGCAAACGGTAAATTTCACTTTCTCTCCTGGTTTCAAACCCTGTCTGGATTTTGAAAGTCTGATATGCGTGAACCCCTTCCTGTTTAGCAAGATGTTGCCTCGTGATGAAAATGATGGAGCTTCTGAGGCTCAGGAAATATATTTTATGATGTTTAAATAACAAATGCAGAATCAAATTTAGTGGTAAATGTAAACTGACAACAGATATTTTTTGAATTTGATTAAATGTGGCAAAGGTTGAGTTGGCCAGTGGCCAAGGTGTAAGTGGGAGAGAACCCAACAAGATGTACATTCCATGAATGTAAGAGTGGTACAGGGGATAAGAACCACCTGAGACAAAAAAATCATCCATTACAATGATGGAACGTACAAGTTTTCGGTAACTTTCCCTTGACTTAAGGTCTGTGTTAAGTATGGAGCTGGAGGATGTTGTTCACCTATCTCAGCAAACAGGGAAACGGGTAGCCTAGCTCTGTCCAAAGAGAAAAAATGCCTGACAACACCCATAAAGCTGAGCAAGTAACATATTGACATAACCAACACTGCTGTTTTATGGATAGTTACATGCAATTTTCTTGACTCTAACTCCATGCTTTTAATTTTTAAAGGAATACTTTCATAAACACACATGAAAGACATGAACAACTTATATATTCACTTAAGAAAAAACTGTGATCCACTTTCAGCAAAGCCTCTTTCCACTATTATCCATAACAGTGTTAGTTGATCATTTTGACTGAACTGAATTAAATTTAACTGCACTACATTTGGTTAAACTGACTTTCAAGCTATAGCTGCAATGACCTGAGGTAACCTATTGCTTGTACTTACTGGTGATTCCCTCTGACATGATGTCTGTCATCTTACAGCAGGAGGAAACCATCCTCATACTCAACTTGTCCACCACAAGCACCTATAACACAGTTGTATACAGCAGGGGCTTCTATTAGAATTTATTTTGATATTTTGAATGATGTCATTCATATTCAACTCCAAGATTAGAGTTATACCAAAACTGATCAGATTAAGAGAACCATTACCTTCCATTTCCCTTTTTCTCTTGCCTTCTTGATGACATTATTCATTATCTCTGTTAAGAAAGAGAGGATAATTACAACCCATTCAAAAAGGATCACAGTTGGTTTACCATACATAACATAACCTATTCATGAAAAAGAAAATAAAAATATGAGAAAGTAAATTTGATATTAGGCTTAATTGTTGTGCTATCTTGACTAAAGCCCATTTGAATGTGACTCATATTCCTTGTTTCAATCACATTTTTTGTGCAAATATTTCTGCTAGTGTCTGGCACCAATCTTTACAGATATACTTAAAAAATTACAGATAAGAAAAGAAAAAAATACCAGTATCTTGAAATAAGGATAAAAGCAAATGTCTATGTTAAGCCAGATACATTTCTAACTGTATTTATGCCTGACAGCATTACAAAGCATCTGACCCACAAGTGAACTATGAGCTACACAGAGTAACTATTAAGGAGTCAGCTGTTTAGGTAAACATACATTAAAACATACTTTGTAAATAAATCTAATTTGTAAATGTATAATGTATAATGTATAATGTTGACTGTAACACTGCTGGATTAAACCAGGTAGGCCCAGGGCAAAAATAATCAGTGGGCCCCTATTGATCTCCCTATTTCCCCCTTTGCACTCTGTGCACTCTGTACGAAACAGTTGGTAATAAGTAATTAGTTTGTGGAAACTTAGGAAAAATTTATTTAGTAAGATGCACCACAGTAGAACAATATATAATTTCAGTTTATAATGTCACACTCCCAAAAGGTGGAATAATTACAGATGCTGTGAGGTTTCTTTAAAATTGTAATAATTTTCTTACCATAATGTGGCAAGATGATTTGAAGTATGCATCATCTCATCCCTATAGGAAGAGCTCAAGGAAAACAAACCTGAACATAGGTTGAAACACCTGAATACCGAGCTTTTGATGTGACCACCAAAACAACAGTAACTTTACATATTGATCACACATTTACAATCTCATGACACCCTGATGTTCAAATCCTTTTACACAAGGAAAAAAAAAACCTACACAGTTGCAGCACAAATAAAGGGACCGAGGAATAACATGATCCTCCCATGAGGTAACTGTATAGCAGCTCACAGCAGCAAAATAATACCATATATATAGTGTAATGTAATATAATCAATAATATAGGGTTGAGATCATTAGAAAAAGAATAATGTAGGGAGATAAGTCAGTTCCAGAGGTGTGTATCAAACTGATGTTTGAGAAACAGACTACAGCAATATTTCACAACGTCCTGTCTCTTGGGTTGATGAGCAGCGTCCCAATTTTCATCGCTGGGGGTTTAAGCGCCTGTCCAGTCTGTCAAACTGAACATGAAGGGCCCACTGCAATCACTCCCTCTAATCTGCTCCCAATCCTCTTACCCATCCACCACTCCCCTCCACTATTTCTGGGCCGTTTCTGTGTCAGCGGACATGACGTCACCGGGAAGCAGCATCACTCACCACTCATTCACACACACACACACATACACACACACACACATGGACAAACACTCATCCCCCAAAATAAGTCAACATGTCCTGTTTTCACAGAGGGCCAAGGAGACATTTCAGGTGACATCCTATGATGTCATACGGACATCATCCTGACATTGAGTCCATGTGACAAACATGATGTTTTTCACAGATGTAAAGGAAACGTTATATGATATATAACAAAACATTTCAATAACGGTAGACCAGATACTTCCAAGTCAACAGTCTCCTAGAGCAGGACCCAGATCTGAGGAAAGCTAGTAATGATGGTAAATGATGTATACATCAGTGAATGGGCCTGCTCATCCAATTAGTCAAAAGGATTAGGTGAAGGTGTTTTGAAAGAATGGGACACCTGGCAAGCAGCTTTCACAAGCAGGATAAATAATAACAGGTCGCTGTGGCAGCAGCAGATACAGTAGATCTCTCTAATCTAATCAACATCCTGTAAGGGAAAGCATGATGGAAGAAGACATTGTCCTGTTCATCGAGACATTAGTTACAATAATGACCGATTTACTGTAATCTCTACAACCCTGGCACATCACTGCTGTGTCCATGGAAAGACGGTCGTCACAATCAACATACTGCTCTTTTCAAACAGGGGAGACGTGTGCCAACAAACACACATGGCACCTAGAATATTTTTCTAGAATATTATCTTTAATAAAAACCTGCATCATAAAAATGCAGAAGTCCCATGAGTAAAAGACAAAGAATAGATGGTGAAAAATGCATGAGAAAAAAAAGGAACGAAAACAATCAAAACCAATATGAAAACTCCATGCCAAAATTCCTACTTTATTTTGTTTCATAATATTTGGTCTTAATATATCATAACAGTTTGATGGATAAAAATCCTGTATAACCAGCTATCCAATGAAACCTTAGTATGCTGACTATGTATTTGACTTTGTTCATTTTGATGCCAATGAATAGTGTCAAAACATTGAACTGATTCACTTTTAAATGTTGAAAATTAACCAGTGGGTTTCAGTGTCATGTTGTTTTAAATTAAATCTGGGTAGCATTACACTTCTTACAAAACATATTTGCAAATTAGTTGTCCATAAACACAAATGCAGGAATAATATGCATTAAATGACACAACATAATCAGACTAAACTGACCATCAGTGATACTGTGTTAACTCAGACCTCGGGACTCAATTATTGCTGGTTTATAAATAAAGTTGCATCACAGTCATTTCCTTTTAACTAACTTACTCTTTAACTGACAAGTTAAAGATGCACATAACTTATTTTGGCCACTTGGGGACAGCAAAACAAGCAGTGACATATTGACAATGACAGAATATCTCACTTATTTGAGTGTATATCAGTTTGTTTAAAAAGTTTTGTGTCGTTTTTTCAACACACAGGCAACTTCCCTGGGATCCCAGGCACTCAGGGGACTTTCAGGTGAAACCTGCATTACCCTTAGAGGGGTCAAAATACAAAGTGCATATTCCTAAATTTACTTGTGTTTAACCATATTACCACATGGGTCATTAGAGGCCCACAGCTCATTTTTGCCTAAGGGCCTCAATACTGTACTTCAATAATGTCTATGACCTCAAGAAATTTCCTGAAACATGCAGTCATCACTAATAGAATATTACCACATCTATAATACTGCATGCAGGAGGAATGCCACTGTTTCATCAGTTTGGATTGCATTTGCACTAATATGTGCATTAAAAGGTTACCACTTGTATGAAAAAAATATATACTCTTGATACCACAGGACAGGTCTTTCTTTTTTAGTTTTTGATTTTGTTTTTATAAAATTTCCATGAAAATTTATATTTTTGCAGTTTACCTGCTTAAATTCCCTTAATATACAACTGATCAGATGTGTCACAATTCTGAATTAGCCACAGTAGAGTTAGTCCCTCTTCCCTCAACAGCATCCTTCGGTGTCTGGAAAATGACAAGCTAAATATTTAATATGTCCTGTTTTCTGCTGACTGAGAACTAGAGGCCACAGCAAGAATGATTCATCATAAGTGACCTTGTAATGATTCAAAACTATAGACTATAGTATATTTACCCTTTTCCTGAATCATCCCTGAGAATTCCACCGTGGCTGATATCACTATGAATTCGTTCAACAGCCTGCATCAAGAAGTAAAATTTTAAGCAACAAATCCTCACACCAGAAATATGTACGAACACTGCAGAGAGACAATTCAGTATTATAGCATGAAATAAGTTCAACTCTAGATCTAGATAGTAAAGAATATTATTGTAAGTGGCTTTTAGCATTTGTTCCCATTCACTGTGCATATTTCTACCATCTTAAAGGCCTATAAAAATTGTAACTTGTGTTTTTATTAATGGTCCCTAAATCATTTACTAATATATTATAGTTACAAGCCATTAACAAGCTTTAGAGTCGCTAAGTTATAAAAAAATCACTTTGATCAGTTGGTTGACTATTTATCCTTTAAGACTGCAGAAGATCTGGGCCAAAATAAATAAATTGAAATTTTTTAAAGTTTTTATTAATTGAATAGAAATATCCATAACTTTCTTATTACCAAATAAAAGAGATAATTACCAGCCAATGAACTTCACAACCTAGATGCCCGAAATTTGTTCATATTGACATCTTAGAGCAGATCTATAAAGTTATGTGTATTGTATTGTAGACAGTTTATTAATTGTTATTAACGATTATTAAGTAATTATTATAATAATTCATTAAACCTTATTAGAAAAAGCACCATTTGACCTATCTCTGAGAAAATTAAAATTGCTTAACTTTATGCCACCCCATTTAGGTTTTGTCCGCCGCATGTAAGGAGATGATAAATGGTTTGTAACACAGGGTATTGTATGAAAGCAGAGATAAAGACATTTCAAGTGTTTTTTTTTTTTTTTAATAATGTAATTGTAAACAATTATAAACTCTTTTTCTTGGAAGACATTTTATAGTGTTAAAACTTTGTTTGACTATGGTGTCTTTTATTATCTTGTCATACAGCTGCCTCCCCAAGGCTGCCCAAAGAAAGAGTTACAGTCGTTTACATGAACAAACAATTCTTTTTTTCTTAAAACTACACTACATTGTATTATACACCATTTATTAAACGTTATTCTAATGCTTAGAAATGCTGCATAAGGCTTCAGGGAAAAATCGTAATTAATTTGATGGATTTTTTTCTTTTTTAGTTCGTTAGAGTTTCCTCGTTTGCTTGGGACGCCTCAGTCTTAACGCATGTATCTCTATACCCTAATATAATAATGTCTACATAATGTTTCATGATGGACAACTGTGAGCAGCTGACAGTGGGAACAAACCCTTGTTTGGTTGTGACTGGGCTGTCAGCGTTGGACCTTTCCTCCTGCACCTCTCCTCTTCCTCTGACAGTGATGTCACAGCTCTTAATCCGCACAGGCAAAGATTAGCGAGGCAGGATTTACACGGACCCAGGACTGCGTGCTCTTATACTCAAGACAAAACCACAATAACGAGACAGTGGACATAGAAAACTCCACCAGAGTCCAACAGAACCCCACCACACAGCTCCGTGTCTCTATCAATTATTTAACGGACGGTCCAACCTGGAGAAGCGACTGTTTGGCGAGCTGCATCGCCCGGTTTGGGTTTGTGCTTCTTTTTGCGCATCGAACTTCCCAGAATTAAAAACAAAAAAAAATGTGACGAAGACCTGCATTGTGCTATATTACCAAAAATAATCAGAAAATGTACACAACACAAGGAGCGGTCATATCTCACATCGAAGCCTCGGTCATGGGGACAGCCCTTCATGCGTAAACAATACTTTTCATTTTATTTATCAGTGTATTTTCACTTGTGAAATACGACCATGGTGGCGTAGGCTTTCACCGACGGCTGATTAAGGATCATTATTCCAGTGAATTGTAGAGTACTTACTTTCTCCAACAATGGCTTTTAGTCCAAGTGGTGCCATGATGAGCCCTGTGCTGCGCGTCCAGCTCTCCACACGCAACTGAGCGGTGCCACAGCTCCGTCAAGCTCATAAGAAGAAGCCTCACGTTTCCGTTCCAGCTTACTTCAAAATAAAAGCCTTCTACTAGAAAACGAAGCTCAGGGTGTTAGAAATATAAATTAAAAGGTGTCATTTCTCAATACTGGGTCTTTTTTCCTGAAGCTCTTTCCACAGTCAGCACAGCAACAGTCAGTGTGGACTAAACTGTGAGGCACTTTTCATTGCTTTGACGCAAAATGCAATCAATCACCCCATTTTTTAGTTCATGGAGTATTTTTCTCACTCAAACTCATCCACCACCTAGTCTGTGCCACCTACTACTGTAAAATGTAAAAACCGATAAATTTATCATAAAAAAAAAAACATACCACAAAATGACTACACATTTTGAACATTCTGCTCCAATTACATCTGAAAAAAAAGAATGGACCAACCACAGGTGAATTTTAACTAGGCATTCTCTCCAGTTTCACGCAATCTTATTAATGGGTAGGTCTTTGAAATTGTTTTTTGTCAGTGAACATACTGTAGGTCCAGCCAGACACAGAAAGATGGCTCATCATTTCATAAACCACTGCTTATCAATGAAAGACGCTGGTCTAAGAGTGCAGCCAAATCCACAGCACCCGACAGCAGCACAAAGTGTCCCAAATTTCTGTAAAACCAGTAGGTAAACGTATTCTTCTGCATATTTCAGTGGAACTGTATATGGAGCATATCTTTAATTGCTTTTGGTTTTTTTGCTTCAGGATCATGTGCTTACTACCCAGTGGGACAGGAGGAAGGTTTTTCACTGCTGAAAAATGCTGTTAAATGCTGTTATCAATAAACACAACAACTCCATAGGCTACAAGGCAATCATCAATGATCTTGAAATTGTTTCAACAGTTGTAATGTTATCAAGACGTTTCATAGTCATAAAACTGTAAAGACAATTCCAGGATAGAGCTAAGAAGAAACTCAGTGAGAGAAGTCTTCAAAGGGCAATGCAAATTACGGAAAAATCACAGTGCAAGACATTTAAAGGGCTTCAGGCTGACCTGGAGGAAACATGGCCTAGACCTTACACCACACACTAAACTAAGTAGGGCTCCATGGGCAAAGGCCATGCCGACACCACTATTGAAGGAAAGGCACAAAAAAGGCAAGACTAATGTTTGCAAAAACATTCATAGATAAGCTAAGGTCTATCTGGGATATTGTTCTATGGAGAGAGGAAAGCCAAAGTAGAGATCTTTAGGAAGTGTAGTGTATATGTTCATTTAATGGTAGACAAAATGGAGCCTATAAGGAAAAGAACACCTTACCTACGGTAAAACACGGTGGTTCTATCAGGCTGTGGACCTGCTTCGCTGCCTCTGTTACTGGAGGTATGTTTCAAAGGAATGATGAATTCAGAAGATTACCAAGACATTTTATAGTGAAATGTGTTATCCAGCATCAGAAAAATAGGTCTGAGGTGAAGGTCTTGAGTCTTTCAGTAAGACAATGACCCAAAGCAAAAATCCAGCAGCAAAAAATAATGGCTGGAAATTAAATACCATTACGAGGCCGCTGCTCTGCATTTCTAAAATCCTGATTTTATAATATCATCTGACAAAATTAAGAAGAAAACACAAAACACATACACCTAATTTAAAGACAATGGCTATTCTGTGATTTACTCGTAAAATGATCACTCAGAGAGAAAGTTAGAAGCTCATTCACGTCTATGTCAGCTGCCATGTGGACAATTGAATGAAACCAGTGAGAGGTGTAACTGCGGAGGAAAAGCCCAACCTTGCACCAGCAGGCCAATACTGGTGAACCTTCTCTAAGGAAAGTAGCTAAGGTTTGTCAAAAAAGTCACTAGAGCTTTCTCTAGGTGATTTTTTTGGAAAACTTTCACTAAAGGGATGTGAAAAGTTGGCAAATCTAACAACAAATGTGTTAAGTTGACAACACTACCTGTAAACACCCCTGATGATGGAATAGAAACTTCAAACAACAATTCATTTTGAAAGAGCAGCTAATGGGGAAACTCCAACACTCAGGCTTCTGACCAGTAGCATAACTTCATCACTCAGTCGGTCAGTCAGTCATTGACATTCAAGTTTGTTTAAGTCACTCAAGTTTGTTCCAGTGGAATCTTGAGGCAAATAAATAAAGAAAAAGACACTTCAAAAACATTATTAAACGATATTGTAATACCACCTGTTGCTGGTGATATTTTGGGTCAGTGTGTTTGAGTGAAAAGTCTCTGGTACCAGAGTTGATCCACATATGTGTTTTGGTTGCATTAGTACATTTTGAATGTGAGATTTATTGTCGTGCCGAGCTGTATGTTGGTCAAGAAAACTGTGAACAATTTTGAAGTAAAGTAAAGTGAACACAGTAGAGAGCAGTGTGGGTTACCAGTTGTAAAACACTGTGATAAAAATTTATAACTAATGCATAAACAGACAAACTGAACTAACACATTGACTAAATCCTTCAACAAGTAGGTAACGTAAGTGGAAACATGAACATTTTTTTAAGTATGGAAGTTTATTTTTGATCCTAGAATCAAGGTGTAACATTATAATTTCAACTCAAGGTCCACTTTGTAGCTATTCTTAAGGTTTCAATCACATCACGCTGTCTTCATCACACAAGTAAACTGGCGGATGTGTCTAAGGTGACCTAATTGTAGAACTTCAGTCACATAATAACAGGTGGTCATATGTGGAAGGGAAGCCCTTGTCTCTGGTAAAAATATCAGTAAGTTGTAGAGATACATTAGTATTTCTGCTGGTACAACCTACAGACACCCTGAGAGGAAGAGTGGAAGGGTGTGTGGTATAACATCATCATGACTTTGTATGTAGCAGCCTTGGTGAAACAGCAATGACCCTTGACTGAGACATGAACAAACACCAGAAACAGATGATATCAGCTGTCTGTCAACACCAGACAAAACCTCTCACAGCAACCACTCCAAAGTCAAGTGAACTGTCTATTTTCAACTGAAATTGCTGACGATGGATTGGTAGTGAAACACAATACAATGTTTTAACATTAAATGTTCACAATGATTCATAAAAAAGAAACCCTCTCCACATTTAAGAATAGGCTTAAATCCTTCCTCTTCGATAAAGCTTATTGTTAGAACTGGCTCAGCATTAGCTCGAGCCTTCCCCTCACTATGCTGCTATAGGCCTAGACTACCCGGGGACTTCCCATGATGCACCTAGCTTCCTTTTCCACTGCCTCCTGCTCTTTCCCTGTGTGCATTAACATCTCAAGAATGCTTGTTGCGAACTGTTTAACTGTTCTTCCTCCTCCCCCCCAAGTTTTGTGCTTCCTCGTCTCTCTCCTCTTCCTCCTGTCGCTTTCTGCAGGTTTTTTCTGATGCTCCTGAGTCTGGATCCATGGCTGCAAACCCTCTACTGCCCCATGAGCCTGGTCAACACCCACTGCTTTAATTATCATGATCATCACTATTACTATTTTATTTAGTCCTTTGTTATTAGTCCCATTATTGTCATACATCTTTACATGATACCTGTATTGTGCTATGCTCTCTTCTCCCCCCCAGTCTCTCTCTCTCTTTCTCTCTCTCAACCCCGTCGGTCAAGGCAGACCCCCCCCCCCCCCACCACCGCCACCACCACCACCCAGAGCCAGGATCTGTTCAATCGTTCTACCTGTTAAAAGGGAGTTTTTCGTAGCTGCTGTCATCAAGTCCAAAAGACCCTCCAAAATTAGAATGGGGGGCCGAGCTTTCATTTATCAGGCTCCTCTGCTGTGGAATCATCTTGCAGTTTGAGTCCGTGAGGCAGACACCCTCTCCACATCTAAGAGCAGGCTTAGACCTTCGTTTCCGATAAAGTTAATAATTAGAATAGGCTCAGGCTCAGCTTAAATTTTCCTCTAATTATGCTGCTATAGGCTGAAACTGTTTGGGGACTTCCCATGATGCACCAAGCTCCTCTCCTTCTCCTTCTGTCTGCTCTATATGAAATGTGCCTTGAGATAACCTCTGTTATGATTCATTGATTTATAAAAAAAATAAAATGAATAATAATAATATTTGACTTGAACTGAATAACAGTTATTTATAACACAATGAAATAAAATATGAAAAAGAAAACATGTTTGGAAATATGACTAGTTTGGAATTTACAGCACCAAACCAGGTTGTGTAGGTGTGGATAGCTGGCTGTTCAAATAACTGTAGAGAGCAAACGTACACATGCATTTCAAAAATTAGATGCATACCCCCTGCTAGAAGATATGTGCATGTCCCCACACATCTAAATTTGATGAGCTGAATAGAAACAATAAAATTTTATACTTATATCTAAAATAAAAAAAATATTTGTATGTCTTTACTGCATTCATTGTATGAAATACAAGAAAGCCATGATTATAATTTGCATACAAAGAAAATTTTGCTTGGAGGAACTGAAAATTAAAAGTGAAACTCTTGAGGAGTTTTTTTGTGTACTGCTTGTATTGTTTGTTTTAAACTCACTGATGTGTTAAAAGATTTACTCTATCCTGACAGTAGGCACTGGAACCATGTTTAATTTAACTGAGAAATTATGTGGAACATTGTGCCACAGTTATTGCATCAGAATCAAAGTCAAACTCAAAATTTTTCAAACATTTTTGTGGGTTTTATATTTGTCATTAAACCAACTCACTGGGGCTCTAATTCTGCTGCTGAATGGATTCTGATTGGCATTCTTACAAGAGACTATCGTTTATTGATTTTATTTCAAAGATAACATGTAAAAACCAGAAACCCAATGCCTGCTATTCAGGTCTGACTTGTTGTTACAGAATGATAAAATGTAATTCAATAAAAATAAAAAGGGAAAATAAAAGCAAACGAATATATATTTTTAAACCTATTTTACTTAATATTTGAATATAAGTAAAATATATATTCGAATTCCATAGTGTAGCTGTTGAAAAATGATGTCAAGTTTTCTGAACATCTGCTACAGAGTGTGAGTTAGGAATACTCTGCAGTGGGATATTATAAAAACTGCTTCCTGGCGTCCACAGAGATATGGCCAAGGATATGGCTGTAGCCAAATAATTAGGAGCATACTTCAGACAATTCTGGAAAAAAACAGTGACTGTGGAGTTTAATGGCCATAAGATGGCAGCCAAGGAGAAGGGAACAGGATATCAGCTCCTCAAGTCAGAGGGGGAGACAAGCTAAGAGCTCTCACTCGTTTGGAGCAAAAACATTACGGTAAACCTGTCTCCACGGTGCCATCTTTTTCTTCAGTGTTCATATATTTTATACATTTTGAAATATACTCATTTCGAAACTTCTTGTGTAAATATGAAACCAGCCTCTTTCATTTCGGTCCTAAAGGACTTAATAGAAGACTAATAATAACCGGATCGACAATAGACATTGCAAAGATCGGAAAAGCATGATTGATGATCTCAGGAGTATGTAAACATACAAACGCACCATATCAATAATATGCTGAGACAGTTTTCAGTGAGGTCTTATGAACTATATCAGTGCAAGTGCAAGAAGTAAATAGCAGATCTTGAAGTTACAGTATGGTCAGATAACCGTAACGCGTGACCCCAGGGGCCCGACTTTAAATGTTTATATACCAAATAATTCAAACCTCTCTTAGACTTCAGCTCACCTCAGTATTTCTCAAATAGGCTAGAACCCTGGAGAATTTTCAATCCGGAGGCCGGTGTGCAGCATTTTCCGCACATACCGTGAACGCACCGCCTCTGAAAGTTGGGAGTTCCCGTGCCACTGAGGGAGGGTGTGTCTCCGACAAGTAGGAGTACGTCCCCCCCCGATCACTTCTTCTGCCCCCGACCTCCTCGGCCTCGGTGTTTGCCACCGCCCGTATCTCCGACGCACTTCAGTCGGTTGGGGTTAGCGGGAGAGGAGGTGAGAGGACATCTATGTCGACTCTCTGCTCTGGTCGCATTCTCCTGCGTTTCTCTTAAAGACCAGTCGTAGACCTGCAGCGGAGTATCTCCGGGACTTTGGGCGCCATCCGTCATGGGGGATGTAATTTCCAGTCACCTGGATGAAGCCAAGCGGGAGATTATCACAGGTGAGGAGCGAACTGTGGATGTGTGTTTGCTGCGTGCTGTCCTGGCGCTGTGGCACGTGTGCGTTTTTACGCAGCGGCCACCATCTGAAAGAGTCAACATAATTTACGAGAAGCGAGAACGAGAGTCATTTTACCAGTAAGTTATTGTGGATCCGGCACTTTCTACTGGTTTTAACCTTTTTAAAGCGTCTTCCATCGGCTGCTTTTTTCGCATGTGGTGTCAACAGTTTTATCTTCTGTTGCAATAAACGCGAGGTGCCATGTGCATTTTAGCAGGGCAGTAGACAGGATTTTTAAAACACTGGGTCATAAGTCTGGTCAGCCCCCTCCCCTCCCTTGTAGATAGCAGATACAAAGCGAATTCAATGACAGCTTTTTCGTTTTAAAATAGTTAATGTTCTACTTTCTAGGGGCTTTTTATTTTGCCATAAATTAATTTCTTATAAGAGGTTGTTGTATTTCCTAATTTTTCTTGGCCTAAAAATGGTCAAATGCGCTAGCATTAAATATAAAAAATATTGTGTGCACCTTTTTAAAAACTCCACAAAGTATGACTGTTTTTGTATTTGGAGCTTTTTTTGTATTTAGAGTGCGCTTCCTTTAACATTATTGCTCACTTTCTTGTATCTGCTTTATCCTTAGGGGCTACATTATTGTTTTCATTATCAATAAATGTTCCTTTACGTTTCATGATGTCATGTCAGATAATTCTGAAAGACACCGATCAAAATATCCCAGAGTCCCAAAGTCATGTCTGCGTTTGTCAAACAGAAAGTCTAAATCCCACCCTACTGTGAACGCAGACAAACAAAAAGGCAAAAAATAGTAGCAAATCTTCATTTTTGAAAAGCTAAAACACAAAATTGTTTGGAATTTTTGTTTAATGAAAATGAGTTAACAATTAATCACTTGATAAAACTAGGCCCGCATCTAACAGCTATGTTCATTGTTGATTAATCTTGATTAGTTTATTAACTTGGTTTATAAAACACCAAAAAAAACTGTAACATCCTCACAACCACAATTTTCAAAGCAAAATGTGATATCTAAAAATGTTCAGTTTGCTCAGACCTGTTATTCAAAGACATCCAGGTTAGTGTTACATATGATAAAGATGTCAGGTAACATGATTTCTGTGAAACATGGGTGGAGCTGCTGCCCCACCCTGGCTTTGAAATTTATCAGTCTATTAACCCAGTTTGATTTTGTTCAGTTATACTGTAAGTTAAAGTAAGTTAACTGTAAGTGTAAGTTAAAAATATGTTGCAGGTAGTAGTCCTGGATTTCAGAAGAATTCAGTCTCATTTTCCTTAGGAAAAGAAGATACTTCCTCTTCTCCTTCTCAAATCTAAGTGTTTTATTTTATGTCAAGCAGTCGTAAAAGAGGGAAGGCTAAATAAAACAGTATAACATTGGCAAATAAAGAACTCCTAAAGAAAACTGAATTTTTCAATATGCGTTGCTCTGGACACATATTGGTTGTTATCAAAAGTGCTACCAGATACCTATCCCCAAGGTTTGATTGCCGACAAAACTGGCAACTACCCTTTGGCCCCAGACTTTCAGGGGCCACAGTGGCCAGACAATTACTATCTGGTAATTTAACTATTAGCAAAATAAAGACAACAGGATACATATATAGAAATAGGGAGGAACTGGGGGATCAACAGGGATCTGGAGCTTGATTTTGCACTGGAGTCCAGGGAGTTAATCTGCCTTTGCCCATGCTTATGAACTAATGTTACAATTCTGTATTTCAATATTTTCAAAATCATGTAGGAAATGATTACTTTATCCCACCTGGAATGAGGGCTCGTAGGCCTGTCTTGCAGATCCACTGATCTTTCTGTGTTACATTGACTTTCTACTTTTTGATTTCTGTGTTAGGTTTTAGTTGCATACATGCAACTGACTTCCTCTTAGGGGAAATGAAGAGAGAAAGCAAATTTATAGGTCAAGTGTCAACTTTTTTTTTTTTTTAATGCCTTGAGTAGCCAAGTCAGGGTGAGGCGCACACACACATGCATCAGATGTGGAATCTGAAGAATGCATGAAAAAGCGTGTGTCTGTGTGGCTGGAAGGAAACATCCTCCAGACCTTGAGCTGCACAGCCAGCGCCACACAGTCTCTGCAGACAGCACAAGCCCAGTGCCAGGCTGGCTTCAAGAGAAGTGCCTGGATTTATCATTAAAGCTGTCCACACAAATACACACACCTAGACAGACACACACATATACACATATGCATACAGTCACTCATTTGTTTCATTCCTGTAGCATTGAGAAAGCAATGAATCCCTGTATCAGAGATCAAGTTTGTAAAATACATTTTGTTTACATGACTACTTTATCAGTGTTGAGGTAATCACATTCATAGATAGCTTCATCACTAAGTGCCATTGTATTAAGGCAATGATTTATCACCATCTGATGAATAGGCTGCGACTATCTGGTATCATTGGACAGTTAGAAAAACCTTGCCTTGATTACTGATAAGAATTACTGTGTCATTCCCAGGGTCTGACATGTTGGACTTCCCTCATTAACCTCCAGCATGAGGTCATCTTTAGAGGGAGATATGTTGGTGGGTAGAGGGTGAAAATGACCAAAATCACATGGCTAACCTCTCATTTCCTCTTTTGCGGCATGAGGTCACCTATGTGTCATACTTATTCACGTACGTGAGCATGTGGAAAAGCAGCTTTTGGGCTTTTATTGAAAACTGGAACTGAAAATCATTATTGAAAATCAACCAGTCAGTGCCTTTGACTCTGAATGGATCCAGTTGATGTTTAACACAGGTTTACCATGAGAATGTCTAATGCTACATTTTGATGAGATTTAAGTAAATCTGTGTATAATAAGGTTAAATTATTATAATCAGAAGGTTTCAGTGTTTTGTGTTGTTTAATTATGGGAACTAAGAATACTTGTATCAATACATTTGTGTTTTAGTGTGTGAGAACATCTTATTTGTAATATTTTGTCTGGTTCACTGACTTAATGCCAAAGTATCTGAATGCAGTCAGAGTACCATGTGTACCAGTGCCAGAGAGTCAAATACAGTCTGTAGTTTAACTTATGGTATATAGTGAAACAATGGTGTCAGTGTAAGTTTGGTTACCTCATCTGTCAACATGATGCTGGTCAGTCATGTTGAGTCTTGTGTATGTAACGTCACTGTTTTGGCTGATTCCCACTATGCTTGAGTGCAAGGAACAGGATGTTGACTGCAGTTCACTTTATGTTCCCTTGTGTCTTGAATAACAAGACTGTTCACAATATTACACAGTATTTAAACACTTATTTTCAAGAGAACAATAATTTTCCTTTTATATTAATTCCAATTTCATAAAATATTACAGTCACAACAACTAATCAAATCCAAAAATGAGTAAATACTCAAATTAATTAATAATTACGAGAAATTAGTAATTAAACATGATCTTCAATGCACCTTCTGGGCCACTGGTTGTAAGAGAGAAGTCAGAAAAAACTAAGAATAATTTTCGGGAACAGAATTTCATTGATCAGTTGAAGAGTCAAGACTCACGGGTTTGGGAACCACTACTCTTGAGCAAGAATGATTAGGTTTTTTGTAAAATCTAGCAGAGGAACCCAGATTTCATAAAATTCTTTGTGCTTCTCCTTTGACTTACATATTACATTTCCATATGGGACACAAGATAACTACTCATTAAAACACATTGAAAAAGAAGGGGAATTACAACAGAGTGCAGTACACTTACTAGCTGTTGGAAAAAACGATGTTATTGCTAAAGGTTGTAAGGTACAAGGTATCCCCCTAAAGGAACAAACAATGTTGCATGGTTTTATGTGCTCTAATTATCAGTCAGGATTTCAGTGTTTTGTATTTGGGGTTTTTTTTCGGGGGGGGGGGGTTCAGAGGAGATCCCAGAAACACACTTCAGTTGCCCACATTCACAAAGTGTTCCCTTATGTAGTCATACATATAGCAGGGCTAGCGTAGTCAGTGGGTGAGGGGCCAGGAAACAGGAAATCCTAACATGGAGTGTTTTCCCTTGCTCTGTTAAATCTTCAGGCTATCGAAGGAGTGTTAAGTGGCCAACAGGCTGGCTCTCTGTGGCCTGCTGAGGTGTGGTACTCTCACTTTAAACACACACCCTTCTCAGCAAAGAGTGTCTCCTTTGAAACTGGTTCAGATAGCAGAAATACCTGCTGCTGAGACCAAGCAATATAAAAACACACAAGTCTGAAAGTAGAAATGATCTCATGAGACAAACCTCAACAAACAGTGTTTCTGGTGAGGTTACATTACCATGAAACCACACCAAATTTCAGACTGCCTTTACAAAAAGATGGTTTTTTTAGGCATAAAAGAGTCAGTTGAATTGTATTTTTGTTGTCAGTACAGCTGAGTCAATGGTGCGAGGTATTTCCTGAACAGGGAATGTTGTGATGGGCACCGAAGAGAAGTTTTGTGCTGTCTAAATAAAACTGTCCCAGTTGTATTAACAGATTTTTTTCTTTTAGCTTTGATTTACTCATCTCATTTTGAGTTTTTAACCCTCTGGGCTAAGGCACTCTGGGCTAAGGCACTCTGGGCTAAGGCACTCTGGGCTAAGCCGTGGGCTAAGCCGTGGGCCAGGCCACTGGGAGAGCAGTGCCAGGTGGTAATTCACATATCCCATTTTACAGGGTCTAGATCCATTGTCAGCATTAAAAAAAATGACTGGAGTGGCTTTTAGCTCAAAACGCTATTCATAACATTTTTATGATACATCACCGTCCTCAAATTTAAATTGTTTATTGTCAGTGATTCACATCTATGTTTCATTGATTTAGTAGGAAAAGCTGATTTAAGAAAGTAAATATTAGCAGTTCTTTAATGTGTGTGAGCAGTCACTTAATTCTCATTATATGTATGTTGTGTGCACAATGTTTTCCTGATGTCCATGAGTGCCCTGCATACACTCTATACTTTATGTGCCTCTGATTTCAGCTTAATTTGACTCCATCGACTGTTATCATCGGGGCAAACTGTCTTTATGGGTCATGAGAGGCTGATGGCTTTAACAGAATCTGTAACAGATTTTGATCAGTCTTGCATCACATACTAATCAGCACTACTGGTCTACTTTTTTGAGCCAGTAAAAAGCCTGGAGCAGAGCATTGAACTTTCCCTCTTGGCTAACATGCACTCTGAAAAGTTTCTCTTGAGAAATGTTTGAACTAAAACTCCTTCTTTGCCTCTAATTACCTCAGTAAACATTGAACTAAATTTGCTCTCATTGGGTGCTCTAGGTCCTTCCACATGCACAGCCTCCACTCTCACTTCAGCATGATGGGAACAAAGTCTAAATTTATGAGTCAGCCTATGGGTCTATCTCAGTGGAATGTTTTTGTTAAGACACTGTGGAGAAAGGAGGAGGGGTGGGGGCGGGGGGGGCTCTCTTGTGGGTCTAATAAATAGCAGTCTGGTCTTAACCCAGCTCTCTATGTTCAAAATGTGCTGAAACTGTTAAATTGATGTCAGTGATAAGACAAGCTACCATGTAAACGAAAAGCGGTGTTGGTTAGATTAGATTACTGCAGTGATGGAAGACAGCACAGTAGTATCATAGAGCTGGCCTCAGCACTGCAGAGGGCCCCTGGACAATTAGTCTGGAAGTCAGCGGTAGCACAACAGAGAGTCAGCTAGACTTACAGCAGCAGCTCATATAGCTCCCTGATATGTTCTTACAACCTCTTAATCTCACTTTATATTTTTACTACAACTCAAAGGAATGTATTTTACTTTCTACTCCACAGATTTAGTTACTAGTTATTTTACAGATTTTTTTTTCATTAAAAAACAAGCAAGGATTAGAGAAGAGTCCAGAAAATAAAAATTGAAAGGAGTGTGTGTCAGAACTTTTCTTCTATCCTCTTCCAGTAATCATATCATGTCCCCTTAGGCTTATCTGGTGACCATCAGGAAGGTCCTGACCCTTATGGTTGTTAACCAGTGGACTAAACAAGCTAACTGGATATAAAGTAGTTAAAACTAGTTTAACCTCACAGCTTTCACAGTAAAATACTGCTCAAAAAATGATGCATCAACATTAATAATCTTAGTATATTTTATATAATATTTCAGTCATAGGGGGAGTTTGCATTCTCAGTGCTTTTACTTGTGATACTCTAGTTACATTCAGGTGATAATACTTCTGTACCTTTTAATTAAATAATATTTTGAATGCAGGGATTTTACTTGTAATTAAACTTTTTTTTTTTTTTTACATTTTTACAGTAGTACTTTCAGAGACGCTGTTGCTATTAGCTAATTGTTGCTATGGGGAAACAAAACACTGATTGTTTTTATCGGGTGTCTACAAAGTGTAAGCTTTAGCTAGCTGATAGCAGGCAGCACACCAACAGAACTTTACATCTGGTGATTAGATACTTGAGCATGAAGGTTCATTCATGACCTTGGGACACAGAACTTTGATTAAATAGCAGTTGTTGATTTAAATTCTTTACTAAAGTCACATGAGTACACTTAAGCAACTTTCAACAGAAAAAAGCCAAGATGTTAGAGAAATTTATTACAGATTGGTCATTGGATGTTTCTTACTGAAACCCCCGTTGGAGATCGATTTTAACTTCTCTCGTTTTTCTGCAGGATTGTAACTTAGACTTTGAGCATAGAACCGGATATTTTCTAACACAGTTACTCATGTTGTATATTTAGGATTTAACCAGGAGAGTCTCATGTCTATCCAAACATTGGAAGTACTCCAGACATCAGTCACTTGCCTGTGCTCTTTGCAGCTCTATTGGGTAGGAAAAATGCGTGAATTACCCTTGTCAGAAGTGTGCTCAATCACTGTAGATAATTGCTGCGCTTTTTACAAGTACAGTACAGTTTTTAATTAAACCAAGGAACAGTATGCACTATTATGTATATCTCAGTTAATAATTGGAGGGAGCTTAATTTCTTTTTCTTTTATTATTCACTAAAGGCAGTGAGTAATGAAATGATTAAGTTTAGTGATTGATCTTTTGGACACTTCATTGTGTACAGCGAAAAAGATGATAAAACTGACTGTCCAAGCCTCCATCTTTAGGTTCAACACTTTTTCTTTCCTTGTCCTTCTCATTCCTTTATTATTCCACAGAAACAGTTTGCAAAGTGTTGTTAGTGAGTAAAAGTACTTCAATATACCACTTTAGTCCCCACATGAATAGGACTTAAGACAATCATGGCAGAGAAATACCTAAAATAGTCACCACACATCGTCACATTGTTGCGAACAGGCACTTTGTTAGAGCTTCTGTGTTCTGTCAATGAAATGTGCCAAATTAGGGATGTTGTCACTGGGGAAGTGGGTAGTCAGTGGAAATATTGAAAAGATTGCTGTCATGTATTAATGCAGCTAGGACAGTCAAACAAGGGCAGTACTATCTTTGAGTGTATCTCCTGCTGCCCTCTGTTGTTTGAAATGAACAAAGTCTTTGATTTGTCTTGTTGTTATCTGATTATGCTGACTGCCTTTTCTAAAAGAAGGATTCCAACCATGTTGTGTTTCAAAGGAACCACTCAGAAGCAGCTTTTGTCCATCGTACCGGATGGGTGAAACTAAAGATTAGGCTTCAGCTGAGTTTTAAAACACCGCTACTAGTCACACATTTTGGCACTGATAGAAATACCTGTGAACTGAATCTTCTATCTGAAAGAGCTTCTGATACAAGACTAACATGATAATTAAGATGCTAAAGGATTACATATCAACTCATGAGTAAAGTTTTTCTAGCATCTCCTATAAGCACCCAGCAGGGTCTATCCATTAACCTTGCTGGCCTCTGCCCTTACACCCAGGCTTTCTCATGTGTAGTCATCGTCATATGGAGCTTAGTGCTGTGTGACTAAGATGAGTGTGAAACTCTTACAGACAACTGCATTGTTACTGTCTGTTGTGGATATTACAAGAGTCAGCCCTGACTGGTTTCTGGATCCCCACCCATGATGCACTCATTCTGATGTGCTCTAGCCCCTCCCAACCACAAGGAAGAAGTTCATCTAATGTTTGAGAGCCACAGTACTCAACGAGATCACTGTTAGGTTGGAATGTACAGTTTTCATGTCATAGATAAAATTCTCTGAAGTAGGGTTTGGTATTGGTTGGTATTGTAACTGACTGAAATCAATAAAATCAAAACAAAATGTCAGTGATAGAAACAGCCTCAGTTCTTCATGGCATCGTTTCCACCAGATGTTGGAAACTTTCCTCTGAGATTCTTACCCATGTTGACATGATGCATCACATCATTTCTGCAGATTTGTCAGCTGCACATTGATGCTGCCAATTAGGCCTGTGACAATAATTACGTAATTGGGTTATTGTACAATTTATGGACATGACCTCAGTCATTTTTGCTGACCCAGATATTGCCTGTTGTGTGTTTGTTCACATAAGAATGTGGCAAGCATGGTAGTGAAAGTGATGCCAGTCTTCACTACCATTATAAGATTTAGACACAGCACCTGAGTGTGTTGTCTCTTTTGTCTACATTGAATGAACAGGAAAAAATACTGAAAAATATTTTTGCTGTCATTTCTTGAGGTTCTGCTTCTGTACTCTTGGATTTTCGGGGGGGGGGGCTCAAGCAGCTCCTTCACTCACACAAAGACACACACACACACACACACACACACACACACACACACACACACATACACACACACAGTGACAGCCACAGTGAACCCGATTTGAAGATAACAAGTTACTCAAGGCTAATTTTTGTTTTTACCAATGATTGTAAAATTTTTGCCAGAAGTTTGGAATCATGAGTCCAGATGGACTTTGTTTCAAAGCCACACTCTTCTGTTTCAGTATGGGAACATTTTGGGTCTAAGCTGAAGCTTTTATTAAGCTTTTATTTTGTGGTTTTCTTTTATTTGTGTTTAATTTATTTAGGTTATTATAATTTTTTTTTCACCATCCATTCCAACCTCTTTTCTCATAAGAAAAAAAAGTTAATTGCTCTCAAAATTGCAATTTTTTTTTGTTTTGTTTTGTTTTTTACCAGGTATTTTGGGACAATATATCATCCAAAAAAATCTCCAATCTCACATTCTACCACACTCCAAAGGCTACTGAAGTACATTGAACTCATTGTCATGTTTGTGAAACCAGTTTGAGACTTTTACTTGTAGCACTGGGCATTATCCTGCTGGAAGTAGCCATTAGAAGATGGTAAACTGTGGCCATTAGGGAAGCACATGGTTAATAACAATACTCAGTCAGCTATGGCATTCAGACCATGACTGATTGGCATTAGGGGGCCAAAGTGTGACAAACATTCAACTTCCTGCTTGGCCATTTGGAACGACCATAAACACTTTTGATTTCTGATGCAGTCAGACAACATGTCATTCAAATTAGTTCTGTTTGAGCATAACCTGACTCTTAGGGTTAGGTTCTGATCTGAAAAGTGAGAAAAGGATGTTGGAAAGTAAATATGTGTCCAGGCTTTTATTTATTTGTACAAGTACCACATGCTATCCAGGCTAACAGTGCATACCAGGAGGAATCTAGTAAGTTAAATAGCAAAAATGACCCCCCCCCAAAAAAAAAACCTTTCTTTTGGCATCTCTCCCCTTCCTCCATCATCTTGTTTTCTTAGCTAAGGATACCACATTCCTTTTGAGACTTCCTGTCCAAAGAGCCAGTTGGCAAGAAAACAGTTCCCCTGACCCCACGTCCCTGTAGAGGAGCTGAGGTACTACAGCAAATGACACTGATCAGGTAATCAAATTTTACAAGGTGACAAAAGAGACACATACAGAGATAATTCAAGAGTTTTAAAGCAAGGATCTCTTAGAGACATCATCCCATTGCTTGTTAGCATAAAGTGTGATACATTCTTTGTGGGAGAGAGCTGAGCAGAAAGGCGACTGTGATGACTCATATTGCTGGGATGTGGAGGAGAAGCAGTTCAATCTCTTTCATCTCCAGGATGTTTATCCAAGATAGTTTGCCTTTATAGTCCCATTTCAAACAGAAATGTCAGGCCTATTTCACCTCTAGTTGAATTCAGAATTTTGTCCCGACACTAGACACTAGAGCCTTTTAACTGAGTCTATGTGCCTTTTTGTCAGCTGCATTTCTGACTTCCTATTGCGCCAGTTATTGATGAAACAAGATGCACATCAACATTTCGACAGCATTTCATAACCATAATGCAGATTAGATGGAATCAAACAGGTCATCCTCTTCCCATCTGCAGTGGCAAGTGTTGAACATATTTTCCATCATATAATCTTTTATATCAACAAAAATCAATCTGTCAAAATCTCCAGAGATTTTTTACCCCTTTCCAGACTCTAATGCAGTTAAGAAGAAAACCTCTCAAGGGAAGCAAATGCAGAAAAGGCGAATTGTAGCTCTTGTCCCAGATGATCTGTGGTGTAAGGATTCTGGCTGATTTTATCCATTGTTATATGTTGGAAACATCAATGAAGAACTTCCAAGTATTGATGTGATCCATCGTGAACAGTTCGGGGATTGGGCAGTTTTATTTCTTTCTTTGGTCTGATTTAGACTGAGCTTCAACCCTACTGAGCAGTGTTGTGCCTCACCAACAGACTGTAGACAAAGAAGGCCTACAGGCACAACCAAACCTGGAACCCAGCTAAGGCCACGTGTTGCTACCTGAGGTAGACAAATAACTCAGCTGAGCAACCCCCACCATGTTGTCCATGTTGAGTAACTGATCAAATGAGTGACCCCCAACACATGAAGCATCAGCTGACCAGCGATGTTCCCTGAAAATCCACGGCTCCCACTGGGTGAAACTCACCACGGTCAGTCCCAAACTGTGACGTTACAAAAGTTATATTAACACAGAAACTCCTGAAACTCATTCTTCTGGCTTGGACCTTCGCTACAAAAGTGAGCTCCTTGCCAATTGAAGTGGCAACAATAACCGCTCCTAAGATTAGACCACGTCCCACGTGGCGAATGTTCTAGTCATAGTTAGGAATTCCTGTGTACACAATTAACTATCAGGGCTATGGATTTCCCTCGCTGGTCGAGCTGATCTCCACTCTCCCACTGTGTGTTGAGAAAACACAGTTCAGCCCGGTTCAAGACCACGGATTGACCCTCTCGCCCAGATGCCCGCGGATGCAAAACCTGGTAGTTAACGAGTCCTACATGTTTCAAGAAGAAGGAACACAGACCTTACTACTTTCAAGACACGTTAGCCGCTGGTAGCCGCTAACCAACGCCACCTCGCCTGCACAAAGGACACTGAGGATGAATTAAACAAATGCTTCACTTGCAAGAGAGTAAGAGGCTTATAGCTCTGGGCAGATGTTAGTAATTTGTGTGTGTTAAACTGCTGCTGTTGCAATATTGTTAAAATATTGTTGTGCTGTTGCTATTTAGTCACGTGTGTCACCGGACTTAAGTGAACTCTTATTTGATCCGTCTGCTGCGGATCAACTTATGTCTTGCTCTGCATTCGCGATCAAGACCAGTACTTAATGCTGTTAGTTAAAGGTCCAGACTCATGCCGCTCTTCAGCTGAGCCGAGCGAGTTTCTGCATAACACAGATAAACACTGTCCATCGATCACAATCGCCAGAACGTTGCTGTTGAACACTTCTACCTCTTTCTTTTCTTACTAATGCACGCAGTCTTACATGAACACCTGAGTGCAGGGAAGTTTGAACCTCCCGCTCAGCTGTTCTCCTTGGCTGAAGTCACGTGTTACCAGCGAGCCGCCATTACACTCGACAGACTTCCTTCCTGCTGACCCTCACATGACGTGACTGTAACAAGTCACATCCGCCATCTTGCTCCGCCTCCCCTCAGGCTTACACGCGCACGCACACACACACACACACACACACACACACACACACACACACAAACACACAAATACTTGTTTGTGACCTGTAGTTGGTAGCCAGTAGTTGTAGCATATGATAGGATCTGTTAGACAGAAGTGATATTGATTGGAGATTGATGTTACTGATGTTAATAAATCCTGTCATATCTTACAGAGAAGTTGCCCTGGTATTTTTGCTTGCATATTGTGATACAAAGCTGGTTGAGGGAGTCATTAATGACCTCCACTCCTTCTCTGTTCACTCTAGAAATACCAATATTTCCCAAATATTGGCAATTCCAAGTGAACACCCCTTTGAGACTGCATCCAATATTTGGTTATCGGTCCGTGTTTTCCCAGTGGGGGGCCCAAGTTATTATTAATTTCAATTAATAAGATTAATTTAATTTTTTAATAATAATCATTATCTTTGATAATGATTAATAATGATAATTACTAATAATTAATTAATCATAATTAATCATTATCTTTGATAATGATTAATTGTTGCTAATAACCACATTTTGCTCCTGCACTGTTGACAGCAGACCATTCCCAAGTAACCAAAGTATGATGTGTAGCTAAAGACTAGATGTTCTGATAGTGATCTGTGTGATCATTCTCACGACAGTCAAGGAATTTAATGAGTCAACATCAGCCTTATGAGCCCAGCACAGTTTTCTGATGCTTTTATTATTGTCACCCACCATCCTCCCTATATGTTGTCAGAAAGAATTTAAAAACTAGATCTGTGTTCTATTGCACTCTGTGTGGAGCTAACAAACCTGGAAGCAGCACAATCAGATAAATGGCATACAGTAAATGGAACAACCGTCTCAATCTAATCTCAACCGTCTACATACTAGTTTTTTTGGAGCTGTCAACTACATCACATTGTTGAATAGAAGTCAGTGGATAGTTGGAGGAAGCTCTAATATGACTTTTGCGTGCTAAAAATGTACATCTACAGGATCAACATGTAATCTGATTTTATGGATACAAAATCCAGAAAAAAAATGCTTGTTACCTTGTATTTATGCCACAATGCTTTAGGCTTTTACGTTTTTGGGTTGTCCATCCCATTCTCGTGAAGGCAATATCTCAGGAACGACTTGAGGGGTTTTCTTGGCACAAACATTCCCTTGGTCTCAAGGATGAACTGATTAGAATTTGGTGGTCGAAGATCAAGGTCACTTTGACCACATTTTTTCACCATAACTCAACAATCCATTTGCTAAATGTTTTTTCTGTATCACCATGATAAGACACCAATTAAAATGAATGTTGACAGTCTACTGTATAACCATTCTACCACACCCTGAAGCTGTAAGACTCATTGTTTGAAACCCAGTTTACATCACAATAAGCTTTGCAGTCATTGCACATGAAACCACATTCAGCGTCTAAATATAAAATGTATGTGTAGAATTCTTGAACTTCCACTGCTTTCCTAACTTTGTATGTGTATGTGTGTTGCAGCTCGGACTGGGGAGGTTATAGGGGAGTTTGGGCGGCTGTATGAGCAGCAGTATGCAGTGGCTCTCTTCAACAAGGTTCGCTTTGACATAGAGGGAGGGGGTGGCCCACAACCCCAGCTACTACACCGCAAGGTAAAGCCTCCTCTGCCATCACTCTCAACACAGATTCCATACACTACATTAACTCAGGAGTAGGACTTCAGAACAACCTGCCACAGTGTTTCCAAACTCTTTTTTTAAATACAAAACTCAACACAGAATAAGGCTAGCCAAATTCTACCAGGAAAAGAAGAAAGTAGATTAAATGTTAAGAATGATGAAAGTAAAAAATTCTCTCAAAATTTTGAGATAGAAGTCTGAACTTTGACTTTTTAAGTCAAAATCATGCCACAGTGAGTCAAAAATTTGAATTATTATCTCGTAATTTTGATGCACTACTAAAATAAATTTAGTAAATAAAGACTCACATGGCGATGGCCAGATATTCAAAGAATATATGAATGTTTAAATCCAAAGCATAGGGCTAAGGACCTCAACCTTTTGTTTTATTGACTGAAATTTGTCTGTAACGCTCATAATTAAAAATGTTCAAGTACAGAAAGCTTGCATTGAATGTCTGCCCAGATTTGTAATAGCAATCTTGATTGGTCTAGAACTATGTGTGATCAGATAGTTCCTGATGTAAATTCTAATTTTTTCAGTTTTATGAGGAAAGTGCTTGTACTGTCTTTGGTGTTTAGAGGTATAACACCTAAGGAGCTTTTCCTCTTTTTTTCAAGGTTTCGTGGAGAAAAAATTTGCGTTTGTTACCATATTTGCACTAATATCAAAAAACAAAAAATTCAAGTGAGCCCTTGCCCTTGTCAGGGTGGCACTATTCTTTAAAAAATATAACATTTCCTTATAACAAAGCAGGTTAATCATTTTCCTGGTTAAAAACAGTAAATATTTCTTGGTTTCTGATGCTATGGAGATGCTGTAAAACCTTCGATGAAGAAATCAACCTGATTTTTTTTTTTTTTTTATTAGGGTTTTGTCAATGATCAAACACTTTATAGTGTGTCATGCTTCTTTGTGAATCTATCTGTTCAGCTAGCATACACAATCACTCACTGTAGTTGAGTCTGAGGTCTGATAATGGCCTTGTTTTAGAGTATATTGATGAATGCAGTCAGCCCTCTTGAGGAAAATACTGCTAATTAGGTTTAAGAAACAGCTGCTAATGGTTTGAATTGAGATGTGTATTTTAATAAAATGTGAATACAGGCTGGCTTTTTCCCTGCTTCTCTTGAATCACCTGGCCTGCATTTGCAGTGTGCTGTCATTGGCATGTTTCTTTTTGCCTTTGTGGTGCATAAGGTTTGAGCTGAAATGTATTGCTTTCCACAGATTCCTCTGGAAAACAAGTCCATCTTCTCTGGCTCACTCTTTCAGTACCTGGTGGAGAACAAAAAATGGAGGAACCGCTTCCTCTTCGTCCCAGACTCCTACAACATCAACTATTATGACAACAAAGTGGTGAGGGGACAACAGTCTGTATAGTCTGTGTTTAGATGATGCTAGTTTGATTCACCGTCTAACATATTCACACCGCTCTCTGTCTTGACTACCAGTCCCATGACAGACGCCTCAGTCCCAAAGGAACCATCAACTGTGCCGGCTACAAAGTGCTGACATCCATGGAGCAATACATGGATCTGATCAGCAACAGCCTGCCTGGTAAGGAGAAGGTGGATGGGAGGAGGTGGAATACAGGAGCTGAGCTTGAAGCTGTCACATTTTATGTTGATTTTACACAGGATTTTTCTATATCACTTTTTTCATGGCCAGGGGATTCTAAAACACTTCTTTTCCAATCTTCAATCAAACATAGTATGGTAAAACTCTCAAGTGGAAGACAGGATTGTAACTAAGGACATACGAGATTTGTCGACTAAAGGATCACATTTTGCTACCCTCACTGATCAGCCCTAGAAATACTAGTCTGTTAAGCTAATTATAAATGTTTTATTAATATATATTGCAAGCAGCTGGCCAGATGTTGTAAGCCAGCGAGGTGGAGAGTGGGATAGACGACATCTTGTAAAACCAGCGCGGTCTGGCAGTACTTTCATCTAGGAAATGAAAATAAGGTTGTATGCAGGCCGTGTCAGAATGAGTTGGTATATAATCACTCGACTGGAGCAATGTGTAACCGCATTCAGCAGGCATGTGGATGTTAAGCTACAAGGTAAGATGGCTGCTTGTGTTAACACTGCTAATATTAGCCACACTAGGCAAAACAGTATGGCATGCAGTCATCTCCATTAACTACCTAAACTGTGGCGGCCCACCAGTCTAATTTGTCCTGCAACAGTTTCATAATGAACTGAAAATATTTTAACACTTATCATCTATCGCTCTCTCTCTCCCTGGTTGTCTCTCTCCCTCTGTATCTCTCTTTGTCTCTCACTCACTAACTCAAAAATGCATTGGCAATGGACCATGTGTCATAGTTGGACTGGCCACCAGGAGAAATCCTGGGCTGGTGGACCATCAGATGAGAATAGTCTCAATTTAAATTCCCGTTTTAATTGACAGGAAAGTTAGTCATCAGGAACATCCCTAATTGTAACCACTAGCATTACTTCATGATAAGGTTGATAAGGTAATAGAAACTTCCTTGCATTAAGGGCCTTTCTGCAATTTGCTAGTTTAGTCCTGAGTAATTTGTACATGTAAATGTTAAATGGACTGAATTTATACAGTGCTTTTATAGTCTTATCGACTAAAGCACTTTATACTACTGCCACATTCACATACATTCATATAGCACTTTGACACATTTTAGTGCTTACTAAATACATGCATACACACATTCACACACCAACGATATATCAGGGGCAATTTTTGGGTTCAGTATCTTGCCCAAGGACACTTTGACATGCAGGCTGGAGGAGCCTGAGTTCGACCTACTCTACCTCCTGAGCCACAGCTGCCCCGTATGTATCAACACAGGCTAGAAAAAAGATCTGAGGAAGTTTGAGTTTGGGCATTTAGGGGGAGTTTAAACATGGGAAGGATCGATGTAAGGATGACTAGAGCTATAGTATTTGTAATAATAAGTGGTACCTGGCCTTATTTGGTTTAGGTGGTTGTAGTAAACAATAGTTAACACTGTCAGCACATTTGTATAATGGAACAAGGGATGGTGTCTGAAATGATTTTCTATCAGATGATTCCAGGCATCGCTTAAACCTTTTTTATGGTTGCACCTTCATGTGAAATGGAAAACTGAGGGAGACTCTTAAAGAACTGCCATAGCATGCAAGACCAGAGTCATGTGACCGCCACTAGTCAAACCAGGACCAATGCTAGCAAACGACTCTGCTCGTACATTTACTGCTGACGAACAACCATTGCCTGCAGGTTTAAAGATTTTATTTTATGAGCTTTTATTTAAAATTTCAGTTGTTAAATTTACTAAAAAGCATTGTGTTCTGTGATAATGGAAGTGTAATACATACATTATAAAGTAACCTATATTTTTTGATAGGATCCTGCTGGTTTCAAAATCTGAACCTCTAGAAGTTGAATGAATTTTAATATAATATAATATGGAAGGATGCTGCTTTGCCACCGATCCTTATCTTCGCCTAAAATCTGTGATATAATTGTTCTTCCATTTGTTTTTACAAGTTTCCTTTGATTATTGCTTTCAGATCACAGAAATAAGGCAGTGGTTTGTAAAAAAAAAAAAAAGAAAAAAAAAAGAATGGAAGTGAAAGAATAAAGAAACACAGAAGGTTGATTTAACAAAGCATACTATGTTAAAGTAGCCTCACTAGCATGGCTGGAGAAAACTTCAGACGTTTTTAGCTGGCTGCCCCACCTTGTACATTGTAGGGGAACCTTTAAAGCCTCCTGGAAAATTGAAAATATCTTGTGTTCTGTTTTATATATAGATAGAAGAGAATTTAGCATTGTATACTGTATTTGGTTGGTCAAAAATAATTAGCCTTTGATTGACATTTAAGATAATGTACTGGGAGTTTGATTAATGATTACACAACATGGCTTAGTAATGTTTGACCTGCTCAAAACTACATAAACATTTTTAAACGCATGTGAAGATATTCATCATATGAGTTAATTTATCAGTATGGTTTTTTTTTGTTTGTTTTTTTTTTTTTTCCCTCAGATGTGAAAGCCAAGGTGGGAAGTTCACCCTTCCTAAAGTGTGCCAGCCAGTTCCCTCTGATCCTCTGGCACCCTTACGCCTGTCACTACTACTTCTGTGTGCCGACAGAGAAGGACCAAGAGAAGTGGCATGCTGTCCTACAGGACTGTGTCAGACACGCCAATGACGGTGAGTCCTGCAGGTTACTGACTGACACACAGTCTGTAAACGCATATGGTTATAATTGCACTAATAGAGAAAAAAATGCAATAATTTCAACCATGAATATGATTGGTGGCAGTTAGACTGTTAAAACAAATAAATATACATGGCACCAAGACACATTAGAATGCATGGTAATAATGGGCCCTACCCTTATACTCTGGGTCAGGTTCATGAGATAAATGTGGATTTGAGTCATTTGATTTAGTCTGCAGCTGCCTGAGACTACAAGCTGGAGGGAGTGGTTCAAACCCTCCCCACAAGTGGCTTCTAGAAGACTTTCGAGACTGAATAGCTGTGGCTCAAATATTGGGTATTTTGCTCTCTGTTCACTTGCCCTTTTTCCACAGAGACATCATGTGGAAAAATGGAGATGAGTTTAGAGATGTGCCCTCATCCCAAATCGGTAGCTTCAGAGTTCTGTATTTAGCACAAATAAAGTTAATTGGTGTTGATGACAGCTCTGGGTTCTTTTGACAGCATGGCACATGGTGATGGAAGTAGCACCTTTTTACTTTTTTTTTCTTTTTTTTTAAGAGATTTAAAAATTTATCTCAGTTTGAAAATTAAACCTAAAAATGCAACAGTCTCCCCGAATTAATAAGTCTCATCATGTCTCGCATTTTCTGTCCTAGTATCATTCAACTATTATTCAGTGCATCATTTCGTGGCGTTATATTAGGATTTTTCTGAATCCCAGTATTGCTTCCAGCCCCTCTCCTCTATGAAGCCATGGATTTTGGAAAACCTTCTTGAAAATACTGATATGCAAGACAAGGCAAGACAACCCTCTGCCCAAACTCTGTTGTATATAATTGGCTCCATCAGAGGTCATAGCTGTTTTCCATGTGCTTGATGGCGCCCCCCCCCCCCACACACACACACACACACACACACACACATCTGCAAATAAGCACATGAATAATGTTGGCAGTATATCAGGTTGTGCAGTATGGTCAGCAGCAGAGTCTGAACAAACCAAAGCAATGGTGAAGAGTTTTGAATTGAAGCTAATAATTTGTCAGAGCTGATGCTTTTTCTGCAGAGATATTGTAACCCTATTTGGTGGTGCCATATTTGCTACAGTATGTTGTCGAAAATTCAGAGTTCTTAGGGAGGCTATTCCTAAATCAGACAGGATTGATCCAGTTCTCACCTGCCACTCAGTTGATAATTGTTTCAATATTTAAGGTACACAAAATGAGAGGGCACATATGGGAACAATAACACATTGCAGCTACTGGACTACATGTTGGTTAAAATCAAGTATAAACACAAGTATCATTACCTTAAACACCTAGGCAGTTGTGGAAGAACTGGACAGCAGTACTAATGTAGCCAGTGGAGAGATTTTAACCATTGATGTTATCTTCAGGATTCTGCAAGGGCAAAGAATCAGCAACATGCTTTCAGAAATGTTTTGCTGGCTGTTTGCTGGAAATAAAAGAATGAACAACTTTATCAGGCAAGTAATCTTAATTTAGGTAATGAAAGTGGTCAGTGTGGGTTGATGTTCATTTTTTTACACGTGGGCCACAGTAAGGACTCGAAAGTAAAAGGAGTACAGTTCCTTAATGCTTGGTTTAAACATGGTGCTCCTGGCAATGTTATAGTCCATCCCGCTGACACAAAATTTCAAACTGAGAGTCCTGTCCAGATATCACTTAGGCATAACGCAAGCACTGTATGTTATTGTTTAGCAACAGATGGGACACATTGTTGGTTGTACTTGACAGTCTGCTGAGAGATGAAGCTACTTCAAAAGTGTAGTCAAAACTGATTAGATGCAAGTAAACAAAGTGAACAGAGAGGAAAACACCTAGCATGTGTTCCCCTGTGATTCTTATTTGACCTCCTCCACTGTGGTTTATTGTCCACCATGCTAGTGTGCGTCTGCAGCAGCCTCAAGCTGGCTAGCCACCGAAAAATAATTGCTTATCTCTGACATGATAGTTTAGTCGCCACACAAGTGACCATATTGTTGCGAAGTGAAGATCATTTTTTCCATACTCTGCAAGTATGAAAACAAGAGAACGCAGCTGTGTGTAGCTTCTACAGTCAAAGCTGAATATGAAAATGGCATAGAAGTTAAATATGTCGTGCCATCAAGCCACAATATATTTACCTGGTTGCCATGGCTCTCAAGTTCTCATGGTGCAAGAGGCAGGACCCAGGAGGAACATGTCAATTACAACAGAGGCTTTGTTCTAACTTTACCTCTGCTGTTTACTTTAACAAAGGGTTCATTAACTGAAAGGTGCTACAGTTTATCCAGCAGGCCTGCATATATATTCTCAGACAAACGGGTAGTAGTAAATTTACTGCTGAAACAAAAATGGACAAATACATTTTTTTGAACTGAGTGCAGTATGTGTTAATAGATAGAGATTAGAGGGTTGATTTCCAGGTACAGCTTTGTTGCATTGCAAACAATGGTTTTAATGTCACTTATATACAGACAAAGCTAGTAGGACCACATGAGTGGTATTCTGACATGTTTCCTAACATTCAGACTTATTCAGGACCTATGCAGATCCAGCATTCAGGGTGTATGTATATGTATATATATATATATATATATATATATATATATATATATATATATATATATATATATATATAATATTAGCACCTAAAAACCAGTTTAGTGCTATGAGAACTCATTTTTCATTTTTGTGTCATAAATCAGTGTTTACACAAAAGGTTGAACAGTTATGACAGTGAGTCAGAGTTACACAATAGTGTATATAACTTCCTTGGTCTTTGAAAGTATTTGATATATAGTTCCAGAGGCAGTCATCAGTTTTTACAGTGCATAACAATAGCACATTGTTTAGACTGCACTGTGTCCAAGTCTGCTCATTATCAGTATATAATTTCTTTAACTTCCTTCAAGCGCTCTAACTGACAGTTTCTCTTCACGTCTCATAAACATAATCATTCTGTGATCTTTGAAATTTTGGGGACCAAAAGCCTCAGACTTTAAACTTATTCAGTTTGGTTAAAAAGACAATTGTGTGCATTCAAACAAAGCAAAATAAAACGAGTATATTTTAAGATTTTCTCACCTCACATGCAGATTTTCATTTGCTCCTTAATGTTTCAGGAGCGCAGTGGGTTGATTGAAGGCCTGTGTAAATTGAGGGCAGGGGCTGTAAAGAACCTGAAATTGGTAACAACACCAATAGTTAACATGCCTGAGCTGTGACACAGGCCAGTAGTATGACGTATGAGCGGCTGAATGATTCCATATGTTCTCTGTGTTCCACACAGCACTGAGACCTGCGCTGACTTTTTAACAGCTCTGTTAAACAAAGTGTGAGCACACCAATCTCACTCCAGGTCATAAAGTCATGCTCCGTCACTTAGAGGGTTCTGTCAGTATATAATGGTGTAATGCACAGACGGGTTAACCTACTTGGTGGCCCTATGGCAAAAATTAGATGTGGGCCGTTCTACTTCCTCCTTACCTTTCTGTGCATCATGTAAAACTTCACCATACACTCTGATACTCTGATAGATATTTTTCACCATTTTCTGACTTTTTTCTATTTGGGTAATACAAAGAATGAAGTTGTAAACAAGGGTCCCCTCAAGAACAGACCATCAAGATTAGAACATAATGTAGGACCTCTTAAAGGCTCTGATCATTACAGTCAATAAAGTAATTCAGTGTTGCATATTCTCAAACTAAGCAAGCACTAGTCAACTGGCACTTAGTCAGCATGGGGCTTTCAGAGCATGTGGGAGCCCAGGGCCTTGTGGCAGCTGCCTGCTTGATCATACAATAATCCAGCTTTGGTATGATGAGTTGTTCACTTTATACTAGCGGTGAAGGAGAGAGAGCCAGAGTTTCCTTTGTTAACCATGTTTTCCTCTAAAGTTAAACACATGCTCTGTTGGGACAGTGTTTAGAATTTGGTCCAGCAATATTAGCACAGGAGGATCGTGAAGAGTGAACAGGTTAGAAAACCTTGCCCAAACTTTGGGCAGGAACTCTTGTCCATACTTTAAAGCATGAGAATCCAGCCTTGTTTTGTTGTGTTGTGTATTAAGGATTCACTGCAAAAGACTTGTCAAGCATAACTTCCCACTGTCATTATTGCCGAGTGCCTTCGTAAAGCTACTGACAGTCAACTATCAGAGGAGATGAGTCAGTTATACACAGAATGAGTATTTCTGCTAGAACTGCTTTCTATGTCTGTGCCTGGTGTTTTTAGGAATGTTTTGAGGCCACAAACTGAATTGTACTCTGTAAGCCCCATGTAGATGACATTTAAGCAATTAGCATCCAATCATGCTCTGTGGCATGTATGAAAATGCTGATCAGGCCCAGTTGATTCTGGCTTTGCATCAGTATGGAAAGAGGGAAAGATCTGGGGCATGAATGGAGCTTTAGTCATGAAGATGTTCAACTGACGTGTGTTTCAACAGGAACAGTGACCAAAGTGACCTCTGCATTTAGGTCTATGGGAAAGACAAGGAAGATCAGTAAATGGGGTCAGAAACTGCGGTCGACAGGCACATTTGACCACTGTGATGCTCATGCATCAGTGCGAGGTGTAAGGAAAACCAGAAGATCAACTCTTCCTCAGGAGACTGAGACTGTGTCAGCATCAATAATCCATCAACAGTTACAAAGAGAGGGATGGTATAGTAGGGTTGCAGGGACTAAACCCTCATTATAAAGATGAATTTACATTTGAGAGTTCGCTGGTGCTAAATCCCCAGACACTGGTTTAAAGGAGTGAAATAGTCAGATGAGTCATCCTTCACCCTGTTCTCCACAAGTGGCGAATGCATGTGTGGTGATCAACAAGAGAACAGACCAGGCCTGAGTGCTGGACCCCTACACTGAGGGGGTCCTTTGGCTCTGTTGGGGGCAGTTTTCTGGCATGGTTTGGCTTCTCCCCTTAGAGGGAAGAGTCAGCAAATCAACAGAAAGTTGTGAAAACCTTTATCCTATGATGAATCATTTCTATCCTGATGGGAGGGGTCTCCTCCAGGATGACTGTGCCCCCATCCACAGGACAGGAGTGGTCACGATTGGTTGAGGAGTATGAAAATGATTTGAATCATATACTGTGGCCTTCACAGTCACCAGATTCTAAACCAAGGTTGGACCTCTGGGAGATTTTAGACTGACATCTTAGACAGTGTCTCCACCACCATCATCAAAACTCCAAATGAGGGAATATCTTTAGGAAGAACCCTGTTCTTTCCTCCAGAATAGTCCAGAGAGTTTGAGAATCAATGCTGAGGTGCATTGAAGCTGTTCTGCAGGCATATGGTGCCCCAACTCCTTATTTAGATGCTTCATGTTGGTTTTCCCTTGTCATCCATCTGTATTTGCCTCTGTGGCAAGTACTTGCTAGTCTCTAACTATATCTGTCTGATGTTTGGTTATCAGAAAGGAGTGTACATACCAAAATGATGATCTTATAGATGTTAAGGGTTAATGTCCATCACCAGTTCTCTGTGCATGTCATTTTAGTGACACCTTTAACTTATAACAAATATTGATTTGTGCAGCTTTAAATTGTTCAATCGTAAGGTGAATTTTTAAAGAGAAGTATGTTAGAGTGGCAGAGAAGTATGTTAGAGTGGTGCAGGACATGTATGTGGACTGTAAGACAGTGGTTAGGTTTGCTGTAGGTGTGACAGAGGAGTTCAAAGTGGAGGTGGGACTGCATCAGGGATCAACTCTAAGCCCCTTCTTGTTTGCTATGGTGATGGACAGACTGACAGACGAGGTTAGACAGGAATCTCCATGGACTATGATGTTTGCAGATGACATTGTGATATGTAGTGAGAGCAGGGAACAGGTGGAGGAGAAGCTTGAGAGGTGGAGATTTGCCCTGGAAAGGAGAGGGAATGAAGGTTAGCCGCAGAGAGAGAGAGCACATGTGTGTGAAGAAGGGACCCAAAGAAGAGAGTGAGTGAGAGGGGAGAGAGAGAGAGAAAGAGGAGGATTTATTTTTAAGGGTAGTCAGTCCAGTCCAGAGGGAGAGAGAGAGGAAGAAGTGAAGCAGTGGCAGTAAGCAGGAACGCAAAAGAAAAAAGAAAGGTGTGTGTGTGATAGAGTTTTGAAAGAAAAAAAAAAAGGAAAAAAAAAAAAAATGTAAAAGAATCAGGAGAGACTGCTGGTGTTGACTGAGGCCACTGAGGCCACTGAGGGAGGGAGACAGGAGGGGAGGCTGAGGGTAAGAGAGATGAAGATGTTGAGGGACTCTGAGGAGGATGGATAGGATAGGGAATGGAAATGAGTGAAGGAGAGCATCAGAGAGGAGTAGAGGAGAGAGGGTAAAGAGAGAGAGAGTTTGAGAGATGTGGATGGAGATGAGATGAGAAGAGATAGAGAGGAAGTAGAAGGATACTGAGTTTGGAAGGGAAGAGCCAGAGGAAGAGGGGAGAGGAGGAGAGAGGAAGAGGAAGAAGAGGATGTAAGAGAGGACGCAGAAGACAGGGTTAGATGGAGGACACTGATTCGCTGTGGCGACCCCTTAAGGGAAAAGCCGAAAGAAAAAGAAGAAGTGAGGTGAATTTTTAAAGATTTGTTAGGGGGGGAAAAAGTTAAACAGTGCTTCTTTTAGTATATTCAAGAGGATATTACAACAATACATAATCAAACACCAGTAACTCTGATACAGTAAGACATTTAATCAAATTCTATTTAATTTTAATCAAAGGAATATCTCCTGATCCATGTGTACCCTGCAGTGAGAGCAGAATGACATGCAATAAGGGCCTTCATTTTGACTGAAGCCAGGGAAGTCATGGTTACATACACTTCTGATACCCCAGTTGTTTTAAATCTTAATATTTGCCTTTCTAGAGGATTAAAGGCCATTATGGGTTACTGTCAGGAGGAGAAGGTTTTTATCAAGGAAGTAGAGGCACATACCATTACCTTAAGGTCTGTCAGAAACCTCTGTTTTCGTGAGCAGATATTGTTTCTTCTGTTTTTAGATATGCCAGCTGTGCTACCTCTTTTCAGCTTAAAAACTTAAATAACTGACTTTCTTCTTGAGTGGATTTTGAAGCTAAATCCAAAAGGTGTCATTGATGTCTTGTGATGTATACAAGAAGGAGCAATGTTATGGGTTGTTAAGAGCCTGGCTATCCAAATTTTGGGTTTGTTTTAAATCCCCTCATACCATCTGAGGCTAAGTCAAAAATAATAACCTCCTCTTTGAGAGGCTCTTGGGACTTCCTCTCACAGTTACCACTAGGTACTGTGGTTGTTTCACTGCCCCCCCCCCCTCCCCCCCGCACACACACACATCCTGGCTTTGTCATGGCTGGAAGTTCTCATACAGTGTCCAGTAAGGCTGAAGAGTATTTCAGAATGTGTTCTTTATCACAATACCCAGTGTTAACATGCTTTACTGGTTCTAAGCAGATTTTGATTTTTCTTTTTTTTCTTTTTTTTTGGAAGCCAGCCACCTTGAGGAATGTAGAAAAGTTAAACTTCTCTTAAAAGCCTCGTCTTTCTCATGCACCATTTGATTCCTACATTGACGAAAACAGCACACACCCATACACAAATGCACTTCATTATTTGATATAAGCTAAGCTAACCACACTTCCATTTTTTTTCCATTGGTCTCATCATACAATGTATAGGAGGCACATTACTTTGTGTTTTTTATTTAATAAAAGATAAATAACTGTGTATATATGTATTCAAGCTACAAATCATAGTTCTTGGACCATAACTTAACTTTTTGTAATCTTTTTAGTTGTAGATGAGGTGCTATTATAGCAGAGAAATGCTACAACAAAGAAATATAGCCTAAATGAGCAGAGCAAAAGTGGTAGTATAATTCATAATAGAACAAAGTTTCTCACTGAGTTATGGTGAAATATTAATGAGTGTTACAAACTACCATTTGAAACCATGTAGGGCTCTCACCTACAAATGCATAGAGACATATTAATATTCATTAATTTATATTAACAATGTTAAAAATGACTGTATGTAATGTTAAGAGAGTCCTGCATTGTGCCTTATTCATTGAGAATTATCAACTCAGCAGCTCCATGGACCTTTTTCGCCTTGATCAACTCATTCTTTTAGTGTTATGGCCCACAGCTTTACGTTTATTTAACCCCATTTCAACCAGCAGCAGCTGTTTTTCAGTGAAAAGCTCTGACAAACGGCAGACAGATGCAGTTAGAGACTAGCTGATGGGCCAAATGAACCTTTAGCAGCTAAAGAGAGAAGTTTTTTCCTAAAAGCCTGGTGGAGACAAAATTTTAGCTAAAAAGAGTGGCTGTGACTCAGGAGGCTGAATGGCTCATTCACTTATCGGATGGTCGGTGGTTCAATCCCAGGCTCCACCAGGCCTCATGTCTAAATGTCCTTGGGCAAGATACTGAACCCTAAATTGCCCCCAGTGGCTGAATTGTTAATATCCGTACGTGTGTGTATGAATAAGTTGTATGAATGTGTAAATTAATGTAGAGCATATTGAGTGGTTGATTCCTACATTCCCACACCCATCATGCCGATAACTCAAAGACCATCACAGCGTTTACAGCTTGTTCCCCTGTCCCCAACTGGCCAAAAAATAACTTAATGGAAGTTTAAGGACATCCACACAGTGTGAATTGACTCTAAATCAGGTTGTATGGAAACCTATCTACTGATCTGTTGTGTTTCTAGCTTCTATCTCTAATTTTGGCAGGTTTTTTTTTTTCATGCTAAAAATGCAGTTGACACCTCACATAGCAGTACTTTTAATCACTTGATTTATCAAGCAATTTCACTTGCTCCCTTACCAAGCCCTCATACTTACATTTAGCTTGTTTGCCTACTTCCACAATTGAAAAATGTATTACTTTACACAGATTCTCACCAACTTAAAAACATTTTAGGCCAAGGTTGACTTGGGCCCTGGGTACACCTTTGCCTTTCTGTCACTGCTCTTTACTGTTGATGCTTCACCCTAGCCAGCTTACTAATCAAGCCAGTCAGCTAGCCTGATGAACACCTCATTTATTTTTCACTTGTTCAAGTAGGAAAAGAACAAGCGTATCTAGTAACATTAACAATGGCTCTGTTCTGTTCAAGTGACCCAGTAAATCATGACAGAGAGACAGTAAACCAGCATGAGCAATACCAGGACCCTGACACTGATGCAGCTAAATTTAATTCAGCCATCATTCTTTTTATGATTCACATCTCTGCTTTTACTATTATCACATGTCCAAATATTCTCCTGTCAAAAAGGCTTATGGTAATAACAGAATTAAAAATGGTCACTGGCATTCAAGCTTTTAATTTTTAATGAGGTTTTTCTTCTTGCTCTTAAATGCTAAATGCTGACAGCCGCACCATTTTTATACCAGGTTTGTCAGAGGAGAATAAAGTCCAAACCCCAGCCTTCACTGATGCAGTGCGACTCTACCGCCAAGCTAAAGGGCACTATGGCACCTGGGAAATGATGTGTGGTGTACCATCACAGGTAAGTGTGGCAGTAGCAACATGTTGTCTGATTTAATTTTCAAGTTGAAATTAAGTTGCACAGTATATCCCTGATAAGATATAACAATATACCACCTATTTCTGGTAGAGCATAAAAATGTGGGTTAATCAGGTTACATATGCATATGGATAAAGTTGGTTTCATAAATATTCTGACAATGACACACCTTTTGCAATTTTGTCTCTGTACACAACAACAATGAATTTGAAACTAACAAATCTACATGTGATTGAAGTGTTGACTTTAAGCTTTAAATCACGAGGTTTAACAAAACTTTTACATTAAAGTTTAGGAATTGCATCCATTTTTATACATAGTACCTTCAGATGCTCAAAAGTAATTGGACAATTGACAACTGATCAGTTTCATGGTCAGGTGTAGCTTGTTCCCTCATTATTTCATGACAAATGAAGCAAATAAAAGGTCTGGAGTTGATTCCAAGTGTTAAATTTGGATTTGAAAGCTGTTCATAGGAACTTTTAATATGTGTTCCAAGGAGGTGTTGGTGCAAATGAAGGAGGCATCATTAGGCTGAAAAAAAAAAAAAAAAAATCAGACAGATGGCAGAAAATTTAAGTGTGGCCAAATCAACAATCTGGTAAATTTTTAAAAAGAGGGAATGAACTGTTGAGTTCAACAACACCAAACGGCCTGGAAGAACATGAAAGACAACTGTAGTGGAAGAAAAAACCCTATACAACTTCTTACCAGGTCAAGAACACTCTCTAGAAGGAAGGTGTCTCATTGTCAAAGTCTACAATCAAGAGACGCCTTCATGAATGTAAATACAGAGGGTTTACCACAAGGTAAAAGCCACTGGTATCACTCATGAGCAGAAAGGCCTGATTAGACTCTACCAGAAAACATCTAAAAAGATGTGAACAGTGCTAGAACAAGTTTCTTTGGACAAATGAAACCAAGATTAATCTGTACCAGAATGATGGGAAGAGAAAAGTATGGAGGAGGATCCAAAGTCACCTCATAATCTATCAAACATGGTGAGGACAGTGTTATAGTTATGGACATGTATGGCTGCCAATGGAACTGGGTCACTAATGTGTTTATTGATGATGTGACTGATGATAGAAGCAGCAGGATGAATTCTCAAGTGTGTTTATATATTATTATAGATATTATAAATATTATAATTGGGATAACTAACATTAGACTGAAGCCAAGAAACAAGACAGAGAGAAACTGCTCCATGGTTCTCAAACTACTCATTGGATAAATACAGTCATAGTTATATCCTTTCAATTAGTTGAACGTGTGCCTGTGGTGTTGATGATTATGGTGTTGTTGATTGTGATCGTGATCCTACGACTTTGGTGTGTGTGTGTGTCTTGGTTTCCCTGTAGATCCTGTCTAACCTGGTGATGGAAGGCCTCCTTTCTGAGCTGAGGGAGCTCATCTCCCCCCGCCTGAAAGGCAAACTGCATGAGAGGCAGAGGACCTGGATGCTGGTAGGACAGTACTTCACACACATTACAATTAGGCTCTGGTAAATAAATAGGTATAAATATATGTATTTTTAATTCAAACTTGTAGAAGCTAAAGCTTTATATCTATACCCTACTCATGTTAATTCCAAAAATATTAAATTTGGAGTAAGTGATTCTGTTGATTTTGAATTTTGCTTTTGAATTTTGCCCACTAAATTTGGTATCAGGCTCTCTTTATGCCTGAGAGCCATTAATCAAGGATCCCTTTTAACTGTTTCACACTTTTTTGGGCTGTAGAGAGAGCCAGCTTGATGAGAGTAGCTTGTCCAAATCCAAACAAAAATATATTTGTACATTTGGTTCACTGAAATTGAGCAACTGAAAAGAACAGGATACTGTTTGTTGTGTGTTTAGATCAGTGATGCAGTATACAGCCTGGTGCAGGGGCAGTGCCAGACCCAGTATGAGGCAGTGTTGCAGAAGTGTGAGGCAGCCCGTTCCTCACTGGAGGCCTCCATACGAACAGACATGGATCAGATCATCACATCCAAGGAGCACGTCACCAACAAAATAAGAGGTGAGTACAGCCTGAAATATTGCAAGGGCGCATGATCCCTGTTTTTATGCCTCTTTAGGCTTTCTGTGAAGATTAAATAATTCTTCTTTTTTAAATTTTTATAAGCATTTCATGAAGAACTGAATACTGCTGCATACTGATATTTTCCTGTACAGTCGTGATGAAAATGTCTGTCGTCTGATAACCTTAGTGCTTCAAATGGTAACTGCTAATCATTTGTAGTTACCCCTGGAAATTCAACATCACAATTCATGTCAGACATTGGAAACCAGCTAGACCAATAGCATTCTTCACACTGTTCATGTATGGAGGAAGAAGTCAGCTGCAGCTATGTTGTCCTGACAGTATGGAAGAAATCCAGAAGACTAGTAAACAGTAGTAGTAAACTAAGGAGATGCATTAAATACTAAATGTAATACTATATGAGTAACATTAAAGCCAAGGGAGGGATAGGCCACCAAATAAAAACACTGTACTATATACAATAGAAGTATGATTTTCAGATTGTATAAGATATCTAATACAGAGAATGTTTTGTAATATTATAGTCCATACTTGCTCAGAGAAACTATATTGTGTCATTCAATCAAGACCTAAATCAGTGTATATATAATCTGTCTACTGTCCGTATTTGTTAATGCCAGTAACGTTGAGCCTATGGAACTGTTGCTGAGCCAGCAACACTGTGATAATGGTGCACGCTAAAATGTCATGTAACTATAAAACAAGCTGAGCCATCAAGTTAGCAAACGGACTAAGTAATGTCAGTTGCTCAGCAATATCAGTGCATTGCTAGCTCACATTAGTATGCTACTAATCTGGCAGACAAAGAAAAGCTGTGGTTCCAAAACGCCAAAGAGTACGGAGCGACCAAGGATGCACGTTATTACTCATATATTTAACTTTAGCATTTGTACAATATTGTAACCACTACTTCTTCTTTCAAAGGTGATCTAGTCTTTATCTGATCACCAGCCTTTTCAAAGTGGCTCAACGCTGAAGGAAACGTTCGTTTTAAACAAGACCAGACATGTAAACCTCCATCTTCCCCCTCTTTTGTTCCTTTACCTTCACAGCGGTGGTTCTCCCCAAAGCTGAGAAGCTGTTGAAGGTGAGCATCGAGCCCTACATCAGCTCCATCCTGGATGCCCTGATGGAGCCAACCAGCCGGGGCTTCTCTGAGGTCCGCGATGTGTTCTTCAGAGAGCTGGTGGACATGAGCAAGAACACCCTCAATGAGGGTACCAAGGAGACCGTGGCACAGGTGAGGAGGTGGAGGAGCAGGTTGGGGATAAGCTCCTAGTGTGTGTCGGGATTTTTCTTTCTTTTTTTTTTTTTTTTTTTTTTTTTTTCTGTGATGGTATCATGATTGATATGCGGCTGATTAGATTAGATCATCAACATCATAGGCATGTTAAGTCTTTGTAACTATGAAGTCAAACAAGTATGGTTTGTGAAACAGAATGGATTATGTACAAATAAAATACTACTCTCCCCCCATGCCTCCCTCCTCCTCCGATTTAGCACATGGAGAAGATCTCCATGCTGGCCTTCCATCCTGTGAAGATGCACAGCTGCTATGAGAAGGTGGAAAACTTGAGTCTAGAGGGTCTTCAGCAGAGGTTTGATGTCTCCAGCCCATCAGTGTTTGTCCAGAGGGCTCAGATCCTCATGAGAGAGGTGAAAATCCGAAACTGCAACTACTGATGTCACTTTGCATTGCAGTTTTGTTTAGTCTGTTATATGGTATGGGCTTTAAATTGTGCACATTGTTGATCCACAGGTACAGATTCGAATTTTGAGAAATAATTATCTTATTTTCTTTTTTTTCATCATTTCTATCCATTATCATACCATCTGGGAACATGATGTCATCACCACAAATGCAATTTGACAGGTCAAGAAGCGTAACCAGGGGTCCATGCAGAAGTCTCAGAGACCGGTCTCCAACAATCCTTTACGATTTAGGGTTCCACATCGGGATGACGCTAGATTAGCATATATTTTTTAAAAATAGAGATGTGATGACATAAAAATGTTATTTAAAATGCTGACATAAAATGTTATTTGCATGTGTAAGCAACCACAACAACTGTTTTTTTTTTTGTTGCTTTTTTTGGTTCTTTTGTGCCCCCCCCCCAATTATTCTGATATAAAACCCAGGGCCTTTAGCTAACTGTCTTAATCTTCCATGCCTAATCATCCAGCCTTGTGCACATGGAACTCAGTCTCAAAAAGAGATCCAACAGGCAAGCATTCTGGCATTCAGCACCCTCCCATGGAGAAAGCCCTTATCCTTACCTCCTCAGTGGGGTTTGGGGGTGGGGTCTACACTTTAACTGGAGGTCACTCAGAGTTTAAGTACTGTTTAGAAACTCCAAAATTCTCAGCCTATCAAGATTTCCTGAAGTTCTGACACAATGTTCATCAACAAATGGAGTTAGCTCAGTTGTCATGGAATGGTAGATGTTCAGATTTCCATTTTTCTGAGCACTGTACACACAATAAGTCCTTGATTTTTGGAGGACTTTCATTATAATGAGCTCTATATTTGTGTTTTGTTGCCACAGGGAATCATGTAGTCACTATTGAATTACCAAACCCTCAATAGTACTTCAAAAGCTGGGTGGAGTAATTTGAATTCCCGTTTTCAACTCATTAGATCATGTTTCCAGCCTCGTGGTCTGATGCTAATATAGACATGCTTACATACTGTATGGAATAAGGATGTATGAGGTTGTTTGAGTCAGATTCCAGTTGTAACAGGTTTTCAGAAACTGATCTATTTAACATGCAGGTTGCTGTATCTTAGAACAGAAGAATTTCCTGTGGTGTTAGAGTCAACAGTCATCTTACTGTACTCCAGCTTCCTTTTCATCAGGGTTTATTGAAAGATTGGACGAGGTCTCTCTAAAGGGGACGTTTTAATAGGTGATATTTGTGTAGAGTTATCATGAAACAGAGACAGGGGGACTGGGTCCGATTCATTATTGTATTTTAAACTTTTCTACATTTCTACATTGGTGAGTTAGTCCAAAGCTACGTGTTACAAAATTTGAGCAAAAATTATATTATTGCTTGTAAACCCTTTAGAACATGTTAACGCTAAAAAACAATCCTTTCGATTTTTTTATTGTTAGTTATCGAAATAATATAATATTATTATTATTATTATTATTGATATGATGAAACTTGCTGATATATTTTAAATCAGTTTCTGTAAAACACTGGTCTCTTTCTCTCTCCTCGTGTGTGTGTGTTTGTGTGTGTGTCTGTGTGTGTGTGTGTGTGTGTGTGTCCGTGTCCGTGTCCGTGTCCGTGTCCGTGTCCGTCCACAGCAAATGGACGATGCAGTGTACACATTCGAGCAGATCCTTCACCAGAGTCTGGAGTCTCAGGGCACAGAGGAACTCTGTAAGACCATTCAGCGCTGCCAGGACAGAGTCATCAAGGTAAAACACACACAACAGGCTGGCAGATCATCACTTTAATCCTGAACAAAAAAAACTGACTATACCCAGGACTTGGCATAGTAGGAAAAGCACACGTTTATCTAATAATAATATTAACAATAGCTTTGCTCTTTTCAAGTGTCCCAGTAAACTATTACAGTGTGAGAGTAAACAAACATGAGCAATAACAGGACTTAAAACTGAAGCAGCTAAATGGAATTTAGCCATCATTCATTTTATTATTTACACTTGTATATGCAATATATTCTACATTGTCTACACTGTGACTGCTTGAAATTACTCCTTATTTGCCATACAGTGCACTAGTCTTACTCTCTTTCTCCCTTTCATTTGAGTGTCTAAATTCTGTGTAAATTAATACTGTAAATAGTTCTCTCACAAAATGTCCATAATGGAAAAAAAAAAAATGGTTCCCATGGTATGTTCTCTCCTCCGGGCTCACATTTGCAGCTGCACTGCAGTGCTACACATTCTATAGATGTGGAAATTAAAGTTGTGCGACTCTACACCTCTTAGTTATGAGGCAAAGTGCTGACTGATTAGTGTCCAAAGTCGCAATTTGCTGCTCACTACAGAGAAAAGTTAAAAAGTGTTTGTGATATAGACAGTGGTTGATTAGTGAAAGAGGGAGTGATGTCTCATTTTAATTATGCCTATTATTGTTTTGCTTTTGTTTTTTTTTTTTGGTTTAGAAATTTGACTATGACAGCAGCACGGTGAGGAAGCGTTTCTTCCGCGAGGCTCTTCTCCAGATCTTCATTCCCTACATGCTGAAGCAGCTCAGCCCTTCCTGTGCCTCAGTGAGTACCACAGCAGAAGATTAGTGGAAATATATTTATTAACTCCATTAAGGTGATCATCAATGTTGATTTGTTAGATTATTTGTCAGCAGGATTACACAAAACCTACTGAATAGAACAGTACCCAGGATGTGGCCTGGGACAGAGAAGAGCCCTTTGGGTTATAAAGAGGAGAAGTCATGGCTCTGTTATCATTGACATAATAATAAGAAGATTACCAATGAAAACAAAGATTCACAGACACTTTCTGCTCTGCAGCAGTCAGCGGAGCTGTAAGGCTAAGTAATGTGATGCCACAGCAGTGGAGTCACAGCGCTCTCTAGTGGCTAAACTATGCAATAGCAACACTTCTCTTAAAGTGGCTTGGGCATTACTTTTAATTAATTTTATTTATTGGCCGTTATAAATGCCAATATCAATTTATCTGCGATTTGCTTAAATCGTGATAAAATCAGCCAGTAAATCAGACAGATGTATAAGAAAAAGTTAAATTTGGATGTTGAAAGGTTTTGTTGTTTTAACACCAGGAGCTGCCACGCTTCCAGGAGCTGATCTTTGAGGATTTCTCCCATTTCATCTTGGTGGAGAACATCTTCGAGGAGGTGGTGCTCCACTTGGTCATGAAGGACATCATGATGGGTCAGTACTTTTATTTATTTATTTTTCAATTGTTTGTATATTTTTTTTATTAATTTCCAAAATGGATACATCAGCCTCCATACACCTTACCACATTAAACAGACTCTTGACAAAATAATTAGTCAGTCCTATACTTAAAAAGTAAATGGACATACTAGATATACAAAATGAATTAAATAATTTCTGTGCCGTGATAACACAGACATTTTGGTGTTATAACATGGTAAATATTTTCAGAAAGAAAAAGCTTTTTGGCAGTGTGTCTTAGTGATTTAGCTGCACTGTGCCCAATACACAGAGAATGTGGTGCATATTGGGCATTTTTATGACAGCAGGCAACTCGGGGCATCCAGGTGTCATTTCAGAACCAGTCTCCAGGAGAAGTGATTTCCATACTGCATTATGCATCTTTAGACTTTTCACTGAGAACAGATGTCTCAGAACCACATCCTTTTCTGGCAAACCGTCAGTCTGCTGCTTAGGTTGTTTTTCTCATCAACAACAAGCTAAGTACTTGCAGCAAATAAATAGAACATAAATAAAATAATGATAGCCTGTAGATGCATTTAACTCTGCATCAAACTTGTAACGCAGTTAAAGCAGGAACATTACAACGTCATATTTTCTACTGTATTAAAAGCTTCTCCTTGAGGTCATTAAATCCCTGAAGCATTTGAAACAGATGAAACAGCTTAAAATGTGTGATAAAGGTATCCTTGAGTGGAGAAGTTTGTGCATGGTACCATTAGGCACAGCCATCCACTGAGATTACCTTCATAAAAATCACCTGCTTATGACACCCATCTGCTGCAAAATAACCACACACAACTCTACATAGATGGGACGGGTCTGTTAGAACTCAGATTTCTACAGTAGACGTCTGATTAGTCAACAATACCAAGCATTATGACATCCTTTCTAACTCTTTTTAGCAGTTTTTCAGTAGTTTAAGTTTTATTCATTGACGGCGCTATTGTACGAACACTGCTGTATCACATTTTGCATGACAATTTAGAACATGAGATGCAGTAGAATTAAGACTTAAAACTGATTAATGCAAACATAAAATCCTTCACAAAATTATTTTTTCATTACTCTCTTATATTGTCATTGTTCCAATTAACTGTTTAGAGCTCTCTGAGCTACGGTACATTAACTTTCAACCAGCCCCTCTGCACTTTGTGCTTCTGCATCCAAAGGACCAAGAATTGTAGGTGTAGTTGGATACACCCACACAGTCCAACTGCCCAAGACCTGTTTTATAGGTGTTGTTGTGCCTGCTCAACTGATTTCTCTTAAGTTGTACATTTTAAAAGTCCAAATCATTATGTCTCCATGCAAAGTTGTTATAACTAACTACTGTAATATGTAAAAAAAAATGACTGTCATATAATTATCCTGTTATCTTAAGGAAACTACCTTTATTTTCCCAACAAATTTGGGATCTCAAGTTAATGGTATAATTGCAACTAAGACTCTCAGCTTCCAAACAAAACAAAAGAGATTAACATACGTGTTTTTAAAAAAACAAACAAACAAAAAAAAACATATAAATCAAACACCAATCATCATCTACAGATAATCTGTATAATTTGCACCCATCCTCTGTCCTCAGCCACCTTAAACTCAAACAGCTAAAAACTTAAACTGTTTGATCAAATAATATGGTCCTAGGTCTCTTCTTATACATCTTCAAAATTCAAATAAAGAATTTGAATATGTAGATTTTTGTACTCACATTAGCTAATAGTACTTTTCTCTGTATGGTTTCAAATCTGGTCATTTATTTTCTTTTACTTATATTTGTTACATTTTTTGATAATAATACAATTCATTTCTCCAAAATATTTCAATCCTAGAGAATGTCTTAAATTATTTGTTTTATTTGTTGTCTGCTTTTAAAACCTTGATGTTATCCAGTGCAGCTTAAACCATTTCAGAGATTCAAGTATTCAAATTTGTACATATAGTTAAAGAAAATTTTTGAAGCAAAATCATTTTACATTAAAACAAGTTAAAGTCACCCAATGCTTTGATTCCAGTAATGGAATCGGACAAAGTCTAATTTTATGGGTAATACTTCCTCTGTAGATCTTCTGAAAAGAACTATGTGCTTTAGTAAGAATTATGGTGTAACTAGAATCAGTGGTCAGAAACACTGTACACATCAAGTAAGGTGTTGTTTATTTCAGTCTTCAGGAAAGAACAAGTAGTTATAGTTTATGCATTATGTAGTTGCAGTAGTTATAGAATTTATAAGCAGTTATTAATCTGTATGACTGGAAAATCTCCATTTAAGGATTTATCATTGTTTCTGTAGGCTTGCTATAATTTATATCAGGATATGAAGACACCTTAAAAATTTATGCATGCTCGCCTGACTCTCTAGAGTATTCGAGCAGTCAGTCTATACTTTTACTTAAAATCAATACCTGATCTCTCTTTTTTTCTTGGAAAGTTCCACAAAGCTAGAATCTAAGACTCAGTCACAGTAATATTAGTAACATTAAAATGTTATAGTGTTACTTTAAGACTTATATGTTTTTCTTTATGAATCATCATGATGAGGCACACTTTTACCTTTTCTCTCTGTCTGTAGCTGTGAAAGAGGCAGCGGTGCAGAGGAGACACAACCTGTACAGGGACAGCATTGTCCTCAGCAACAGTGACCCCAGCCTGCAGCTACTGGGAGAAAACCCCTCCATCGACTGGGCCAGGGAGCACGGAGGAGACCAGGAGGATGTGGACGGAGCAGGGGAGGATGCAGAGGGTGATGCCGATGGTGAAGGAGGGGAATCCCAAAAGAAGAGGAGGATGAAGCAGGTTGTGTCCATGATCCAGGTGGAAGACTCACCGGTCCCACCCAGCGAGTCATGCATGGAGGTACCCGACAATGACGACATCCAGGAGAAGGATGACCAGGAGGTGGAGAAGGATGGAGATGGGGAGGAGAACTCTGATGGTAAAGCTTCTCCTGATCAAAATGGATCTAGAAGTCCCAAAGCTTCAGAGAACCCTCCAGGCTTGTCAAACGGCTCTGCCCCAACAGACGGAGGAGTCAAACAAGAGGAGCAGGTGAAAGAAATCCCGCCAAAGGGTGAATCTGCTAGAGAAAGTTTATCAGCCTTAAAGGAGAAGGAGAAGGGAGAGGACAGCCAGCCAATGCTTGAAGAAAAAACACCTTCCCAACAGGAGGTGTCAGAGGAGGCATTGCCCCTTGCACCTCCTCCTAAGGAAATGACATCTGGATATGAGGAGAGCCCTTTGGAGGTGACAGCTAATCTTCCACCACCGCTACATGACGACAGTGGTTTCCAGTCTCCCACCATCGAAGGGTCGGGGCTGGAGGCAGCAGAGATTGACGAGAAGGACGAGAAGGACGAGAAGGACGAGAAGGACGAGAGGGAGGAGAGGGAGGAGAGGGAGGAGAGGGAGGAGAGGGAGGAGAGGGAGGAGAGGGAGGAGAGGGAGGAGAGGGAGGAGAGGGAGGAGAAGACGGCCGCTTGCACAGTGGCCCCTCTGTCCACAGAGGAACACCTTGAGGTGAAGGAGACAAGTACTGGTGTTGCAGCAGAGGCTGAAGCCAAAACCACTGACTCTGAGAGCGGAGACCAGTGATGAAGTGATTTCTATTAGTCTGACCTAAACTGAAGCCTGTACTGCTATTGTTTTTTTGTTTTGTTTTTTTTCTTTTTTTTGACAAACATTAAAAGATGCTTCGTGCTGTTTAAACCACATTAGTTTTCAGTTTCCACATGACTTTCAGGCGTGTGATCACTCGGCTGATTATTTCCACTGAGCAGGGCTCAGGTGCTATTATTCTTTTTTAATATTATCTTTTGTGAGTGTGTAATTTTCACGGTCTTTGGATGTGACAGAAAATCCTCAGAATACTCTGAACTTTCAGTCCTCACACGTTCCATCACTTTATTTTCTCTACACCTGGTATAGATGTGAGCACAGTGGACAACCTCGAGTCCCTAATGGTTATATACATGACACCTGAGCTGAGATGCCTTTATTGAACTACATGTAAACTGTTGCTCTTAAGTCTATCCTGTTTGACTACTGTGTGGCCTTAAATAACATTAAGCAGTCTAAGATTTTTATGACACATGTGGGTGTAAGTGCAGTCTGGACTATAGGAAACTTACTAAGGTGATGAGCATCCGGCACCAAAATCCAGGATACGTATTGGTTATAACAGAAAATGGTTTCCAGAATGTTGAAAATTCTCAAAGGTTTTTTGTTTGTTCTTTTTGTTTTTGTATTTTTTTTCCCCGAGATCACAATTCATTAACTTTCTTGATGTTACACTCGGACATCTCAAGACTTGACTTGGTGGAAGTAACACTATTTTATGAGTTTATCCCTTAACAAAGATAGCTTATGTGTATATATATGCATCTATGACCAATCTGTCTTTTTACATAATTTTATATCATTTCATCAGTGCCTTCACTGATCTCTCCACCCCTATTTTATTTATTATTTTGCACCTCCTCTGTTTTGACCAATTTACTTTTAGATTTATTTTTATTCTTCTACAAATGACTGTTATTGATAATAAATCATTATCGATTAAATATTATCATTTTGTCTTCATGGTCTTTGTTGTTGCTATTCATATTAGCTGTTCTACCCTTTTTGCTCACATATACATAGACATGCATTACTCAGATTATTTCAAGAAGTTGACTGTGGCAGCAGGAATTTGAGCACATTAGTTTCATGGAATCAAGACTTCCAGGTGTGTAAGCCATTTTAGGGTCACAAGATTAGACTGTTATATGAAAATCATATAATTAAAAAAACTAAATGATAAAATTTGGCTGAAATTGACTAATTAAACATCACCAGTTAATCCCAACTATCTAGATTTTCAACAAAAGAAAATGTCTTGACCGCACCATTTTCTGGGTATTTCTTGCCTTGCTCACAGAATATTTTGACTCGTTATATGTATAATTATTAATAGTAATGGCTGCATTTAATTTACAGACACGTGAAAAAGGAAAAAAATCTAGATCTGGTGATCTGTGAAGGCCACAGTATATGATTCAAATCATTTTCATACTCCTCAACCAATCGTGACCACTCCTGTCCTGTGGATGGGGGCACAGTCATCCTGGAGGAGACCAAAGGTTTTCACTCAGGACAACTTTCTGTTGATTTGCTGACTCTTCCCTCTAAGGGGAGAAGCCAAACCATGCCAGAAAACTGCCCCCAACAGAGCCAAAGGACCCCCTCAGTGTAGGGGTCCAGCACTCAGGCCTGGTCTCTTCTCTTGTTGATCACCACACATGCATTCGCCACTTGTGGAGAACAGGGTGAAGGATGACTCATCTGACTATTTCACTCCTTTAAAACCAGTGTGTGGGGATTTAGCACCAGCGAACTCTCAAATGTAAATTCATCTTTATAATGACGGTTTAGTCACTGCAACCCAACTATACCATCCCTCTCTAAGAGGAGTTGCTCGCACCATGTGAAGTCTTTAATTTAACTCCAAAGAAGAATGAAAAGAATATTCTACTTGTGTGTGACCGGTGCTACAGATGATGGATTTAGATCAGAAACAGCTGCATGGCTCCGTGCATTAGATGTTCTGAGTGGCAAAGTTTAGATGATTTACTAAAGCAGAAGTAACCTAAGTAATGTACGTAATGAATGCGGGTTCTGAAGCTCCTCGGAGGTCGGACTGCGAGGGTCCGCCTGGAACATATCCTTTAAACGTGGGTGTCTTTGCTCTTTGGCAGCACCTGAAGGCAGCATGGAGGGAGCGCAGCGTGGTGACGTCATAGACCTCCTCGCCAGTGTCACGGCTCAGCGGAGGAAATCAGGAGCAGTCCGTCAGCGGAGCGCACCCGAGCCGCAGGTCTGCGCCCCGGCACCCGGCACCCGGCACCCGGCACCCGGCACCCCGGACCCGGACGGTCCCTGCCGCTGACCGTATCCTCTCCTGAAGCCTGGAGCGCTCTGGGTTCTGTCGGGTTCTCCTGATTGTTCTCCTCCCTGTGCGCCAGGGGATGGGGGAATGATCGGCGCAGACAACACTCCGCCGCCTCCTCCGCCTCCTCTTCTTCCTGCTCCGGCACCTCCACCTCCTTCGCTCGCTCTCCCGGTCCCCTGACAGTCGCCGGAGCTCTGCCCAGGATGTGGGCCCCGCTGCTCGGCCAGGCTGCGGTGTTTGCGGCCCTGTTGGCCCTGAGCACCTGCTTGACAGGTAAGACCCGCTGCTTCCTGCTGTCACTCATCCACGGCCTGGTGCTGTTGAGCTGCCTCCAGGACCTTGAATCCCTCCTGACATACGTGGTCCACACTCCTCAGACGATAACACGGTGATGTTACTATAATGTTTTTGTAACGTTACCGGAACGTTGCTGTAGTGTCTCAGGTTTAGTCTGCTCACTCTGCTCTGTGAGTGTGTAATGGCCTTATCATGCTTGGCTGTATTTTGCCATCTCTCTTCTTTTGAGTTTTGTAATATTTCCGTAGATCGATTAATTTTTCGCATATCTGATTTGGATGTGTCTGAATTTGCTCTAGAATTAAGAGCTGAAATAATTCCATCAACAGAAAATTATTATGATAATTGTTAAATTCTTTATGATTATGCAAGAAAAAAACATAGTTCCCAGTTGTGACGGTTTGCTGCTTTGGTTTTATGGCCATTGTTCAAAATGGGATATTTAAAGACTTCCTCTTGGGCTTTTGGATGTTATAATGGACATTTAACAATGGGCAGAGAAAATAATTGGTATACTACTTAGGAATTTTAAAAAAAGATCATTAGTTACAGCCCTAATAGAAATATGTAATTATTTTTGAACGAAGGAAGGAGGATATTAAGAATGTGTGTCGTGTAATCCACGCACCTTTACTTTGAAGAACTGAGAAAGGAAAGGTGCTGTTTTACCTCCTCTTCTTTTGCAATATCTAGTTGTATAGTCCCCTTCATTAGTGCTGAAAGGATTAGTCAATTAATTGACTATGGGTCAACAGAAAAAATATTGATAATCATCCAGTGATGATATCAAATTAGTCATTCTCTGGTTGAAATGAGCATCTCTCTTTTGAACTGCTGGTTGGAAAAAACACTGAGGAATCTCAATGTACCTTATTACCTGTTATGAACTAAATAACGTGTCACACGATCAGAAAAATAATTGACACGATCATAATCAGATTAATTGGTCTAACGTAAAGACAATGTACATATTTTATATACACAGATTCATCTAAGGCTGTAATTTAACATTATTTTTTATTTATTTATTTTAATATCAATCTGCCAATTATTTTCTGTATTAATCAATTAACTGATTAGTCTATAAAATGTCAAAATATTAAACAATATCCATTAAAAATTTCCATTAGTCCAAGGTAATGTCTATAAGGAGCTTGTTTTGTTAGATAGTTTTCTAATCATCAACTAATCAATGAATCATTTCAGCTCTAGATTCATCCATATGAAAGTAATAATTATATGTACAGTTGTGTGTTTATAATGTTACAATGCACATCATAAAACATAGTTGATGACTGAAACTTGATAAGGTAAGGATGCATTGTATTATATTTACTTTTAGCCTTTCTGTGCTGAATCTTGTGAATGTGTTGGAAGTTGTAGGCTTATAATGTTTCCCCTGATGTTAAATCACAGCCATTAAGACTGTAGGTCCTCATAGGAACATTTAGCATAATGACAGAGGATCGAAATATTAAAACACAGAGATATATTTGAGTCCTAAAGACATCTAGGAAGTCGCTGGTAATTTTTTGAAAACATTAAGACAGATTTTAAATCATATGCGCAGATTGGTGCCACGGTGGCTCAGGGCTGCTCCACCTGGTCACATGTGCGTTGCTTTGTCTGGCTGCAAGGCTGTAGAATAGAAATCTCATTAGGCAGTGAGGTGGGAAATGGATGATTCATTGCCAGAGAAATGGATAGAACAAGATGTTTTCTGGGTGTGTCGTAGATATGCTGTTGGTGTCATAGCCTTACTTACCATAGCAGAGATGTTGGCTGTGGCCTGGTTGTCCTCAGAAACACATTCCTGCTGTCAGAGCTCAAGAGCTCTCTGTCACTGACCTGGATGGCCATTTAATGTCACACAGTTTACTGGGAGGTCCACACAGACCCCTTCATAATTTCAGTCAGCAAGTAAAAAGCAGTGCTAGAACATCACACTGTGAATTTGGGCATGTTTTAGAATATATTACCTGCTGTCATATGGATTCAAGTAATGAGTAAATTGAGTTTTCTTTGCAGGAAGGATTATAAAAAAAATTAACTGTAAAAAATAACATAGCAGGTTTTACTGTATCTGTGGTCAGAAACACTCATCAAGAGATAGAAAAAAGTCTCAGATGATACGTGATATTAAATGAAAGGCCAGTCTGGTTCACAGACACTGGTCTGACCTGAAATTTCCCCCCAGTGTGACTTAGTCCTCAGGACTCTGAGTCAGAGACACGCACCTGTTGCAACGTGTTATGGGGAGCTGTCCCTGACTGCTGATCATCGGCGGTGTCCTGCTGCTCTTATTATGATGCATCACATTTATCTCAATGAACTCTTCTAACCTAACTGTAAATGGACCGCTGTGCCGGTCACTTGTCCCACTGGTTGTATGTAAAAATTCCCTTAGATGTCCATTGCTTGCTCATTTATTGCAGCGAATCCCAAGCTTTTTGTTCGACCAATCATCAGGTTGTTTTTGTCTTTTGAAAGCAGAGGTATTTGAGGACAGCTCCACAGGAATCTCATAGAAACTGTTGCAACTAGTATTGATTTGGTATGATCATTTGAGCAATAAAACCAGAACTAAGATGATCCATACTGTAAAATATATACAAGGAACAAAGACAAAGTGAGATTTCTGAGTCTGCAGTTGAGACATCTGGCTAATTTTATGTGCCCAAGCTGTGAATTGTTCATATAGAGCACCTTAGTGTTCTTGTTGCAGTGTTCATTAACATAACTCTGACAGTGAACCAGGGCTATACTGCCATTTTTTTCTTTCTTTGACAGTACAGAGGTGCATTCATTTAATCATTTGTGGCGCTTCGACAGATGCTCAGCAAACACGTGCAACTCAATCTCATTAAGCATTAAGATGCACCATCTAGTGGTGCAACCAGGTACCACAGAGAAATATGGTACATTTCCAGGCAGTAAAAGTGCACTTCCTCTTTTTCTGTGTTGTCAGTTAATATATTATTTTATACTTTGGCTTAGTGTTATTCTATATTTTCTTTATGTCAAAAAATGCTATGAAAAAACCCAAACCGACAATGCTTTAGTACGTCTCTCAGTACCTTCTGACCTCCCTACTCTGTTTGTGTCTCCCAGCCCCAAGTCCACTGCTTCCTACTGGAGATGTAAATCTCACAAATATATAGCTGTATTTTTAATTGGCTCTGTCATTTCCTAAAACAGCTGGTCACAGTAGTTTTTAACAGCTTCAACCCAAACAGGAGGAAATTGTGCATTGATAGGGAAGATAGACTATTTCCAGCAGTGGGTTAAACCACATTCTGTGTCCTTGTCATTATTTGGGGCAGCAGAAGGTGGTGAACATTTGTGTAGGTGAGGTGGAGTCAATATGCACTATAGTGTGTGTGTTCATGGTAATGAAAGAGAATGTCACCCAGTGCAATGGTGTGGCTCACTGATGTGTTTTCAATAGTATTCAGACAACAGTGCAACTCTGTGGTAACCCCCTCTGTTGGGACTGTGGTCATGTAAGGAAGAGTATATGTTCATCAGTGCATGTTTAATGAATATTTTCACAAGAAATAGTTCCAAATAATCCCACTAACCATAGTGAGGTACCCTCAATCAACAGGTGGCACATGAAGGATATTGGCTCTATATGTTCTCAATGTGTAACAGCCACACTGATCAGTCTTGGACACTGGTCACAGCAACAAGCTTTTTAAAAATTTCAGCTCATTCAGTTAAGCAAGGTTTGAGAGGTGGCGGCTCAGGCCTCTGGTTTGGCTGCAGCTTCTGATAAGATGAGACCAGGCTTCCACTCAGGCTGTTAAACCGCACATAACCTGATTAGGGCCTGTGTTGTGTGAAGGAGGCCACTGCTGCTGTACACTGTGTGTCCTCCAGGCTCTGGGCTGCTGCTCTTCGTGGGCTCAACAAGATACAGATGCTCTGCTCAGCAAAGGCCCTTTTCACTGGATGACTTGGCTAATTCAAAAAAAGTAAAAAGTTCATTCTCAGCCTTGCCTACCAGTTGACTAAAAGTCAGTTTTCTATGCTAGAAATAAAATAAAATTCATTTGAATACATGTCTCTCCTCTGAAACAATTAAAGTGTATTTAATACCTTGAAATTACAAGTACGCCTTAATTTGTACCCTAGAGGAACTTGAAATTTTCATTCTAAAATAAATTGTTTTCAGTGGATTATCCGAAATCTCTTGAAACTTTCCAAATTTTATTAAAGCCATCACAGAAATTTCACAGAATTTTCACTGTAATTGTGAAACTAAGGCCCTTTGCCCATTGACTTCCATGTTATTTCATCAATTTTAAGTTCATTTTTAACCTGTGAGCAAATAGTTAAGAGATAAAAAAGACTTGTACGTATTACAACACATTAATTCTTACACTATTTATCTTAAATCCCATTATAGAACCTTGATCATATCTTAATTAATGGGTAATCTAATGGAGATTTTACGGGAGTTAGTTTGGTGTGTGTGATGTTGATAATTGATGTTATTTGGCATTGCCCTGAATGGAGGATCATTGTTAATCCTCTCAAAAGTGTCTCATATTTAAGCTATTTGTTGATTGAAAGACATGTTATTTATGTCTTTCTCAGTCGGTATGTTTCTGCTTAAGTTGCATTGTATTGGAACATCAGAAGTCCTAAAGGTGATTTAATACAGCTAATTAATCTAAAGCACCAGCACTAATTTACTGATATGAATAATTATTACTATTCTGTTCAGTCCTGCTTAGCATTGGTCCGGTTTAAAACTATTAGAACTGTTAAAACTTGCTGCATAAATATTCTTAATTCACGTGAAAATATAACAGTCCCTCATTGAGAATAGGAGCGCTTGAGTCAGGACAATATTTAGTCTAGCTCAAGCATAATTCCTCGTCCTACTTTGTTTCACAGGCATTGCTGCTGCTAATATTGATTCTGTCGGTGTGGTTAAACTACAATAACGATGTCTTGTTGTTTCTAGGACACCAGCGTGCTGCTGTCCCTTGCACCTCACTCAGTATCCTTGCCTGTCTCGCTCTATGCTCCCTTTTAATTCTCCAGTGGCCCATGAGGGGCATGCCCCAGAGATGTTATAAGAGAGTTGTGAGACCACTTAAAACCTTTAGCAAAGTCCATAAAGCTAAAGGTGGCGGTTGTATGACCCACATCCCGCCCCTTCCTCCAAATAAGCCAATTACCTGCTTCATAACAGCTGAATGGGAAACACATCAAGCCGATTGTGATGTTGCACTGACACGAGTGAAAACTTGTGCACAAGTAGTAGAAGTATAACCTGTGTAAAAAAAGAGGGATTAAAACCTTATTTGGAGGCAAATACGCCAAACTTTTTAAGCAGTTTTATCACATTTGACTGATGATTCTACACATGCATTTTTTATGTCCTGGTTACCATTGAAAGTGCTTTTATGGTCCTGTCCTCATCATTAAGCAAGGGGCCTGGTCTTGTAAGCCTGAGATAACTGCCCAGGGCATTGCCAATATGGCTGCCGAGTTGCAGGACTTTGTTGCTACTCCTAGTTTGACAACCTCTGGCTTAGCATAGCATAAAGACTGGGAGCAGCTGTAAACAGCTAATCTGGCTTCTCAGAAAGTTTAAAAATACACCTCCCAACATCTGTAGAGCTCACTAATTAACATATGTATCTTCTTTCTTCAATTTGTACAAAAATAGAATTTTTTTTTTATATATAGGGGGGAGTTGCATACTAAAACTATTTCTTGGCAACCAATAGCCAGGCATCCCAGTGTGGTTGCCAGGTTTAGCACCATCATGGCTGCACAGACATAAAAACCTGTGCTCAGACACTACACAGAACTGTTGGGCAGAGCGTTGTGCTTTTGTTTTTCAGTAAATAGTTCCATAAAAGCCCTAAAACACCATTTTGTGTTTTGGTACAGATTAAACAAAAATGATACAACATGGTCATTACTGCGATTAAGAGCTGTTGTTAGGTTTTCTGAATCTCAGACAGAGCCATGCCAGCTGTTTCCTCCTGCCCCCAGTGAATATGCTTAGCTACGCTAACCACATCCTGCCTCTAGCTCATGCTTGAACCACAGACATGAGACTGATATCCATTCCCTCTGTGTGTTTCCCATGGTGAACGATTCCTTTAATAAAACAGAAGGTTGATACACAGTAAGTCCTGGACTTCTAAACAACAGCTGCTCTTAACTTCACACACTGCTTAGTGTACACCCGGGTCAGCATTATCAGCACACCTCCACTGAGCAGTGTGACTGTCTCTAACCTATTAGCTGTGATCCTCTCTCGCCCTGTGAGGTCTGCCATAAGCCTGTGACTGACGATAAGCCCAATGCTCTTCTGAACTCAGACAACATGGCTGTGAGTGCTGTCCCTCTGTCCTGACCCTATCTTCATCTAGCTGGGACAACACGGGGACATATGTCTATCCATTACACAAAGAATCTGAACAGTGGGTTAATTAAGTTTATCTAACATATATTTAATAAATCCACATTTATTTTGCAGTTAAAATTAATTTAAAGCGGCTAAATATGTGGCTAAATTTGGTTTAGAATTACTAAATATCAGGCTAAAATTTATTTCTATTTATTAAATGTCTGGCAAAAATTGATATAGGAGGCTCACCTAATTATATGGTTGAAACTGATTTGGATTTACCAAAGCCCTTTAATACATTTGAATTACTATACTTCATAATTGCATCTTTTCTTATTTCCAATCCACATAATGAGTAACAATAACTCATAACAAATACATTTGATAACCTTGACAGTAGTAAAACTCAGCACGAAATAATTTTCTTCCTACAGTTTTCTGTTATTAAAGTGCACAAATAATAATTAAAAAACTTCATGACGATAATTTTTTGCAAAGGTTAATCAAAAAGACACACAGAGAAAGTTCTAGGATACAATGAGTGTACAAATAGTTTTATTTGCACTCATGTAAAAATGTACCACATAAGATATATGATTTTAAATTGTTCACAAATTGGAGTTGATTTATCAAATGATATTAGGTATATCAGCAAGCAGTATCATGTTAAAATATGTTGAATGAAAAATTACATGATTAAATTCAAATGTTGCAAACTATTAGTGAAAAGCTCCTGTCATCATTACGTTCTGACTATATATTGTGACTATGGCAGTCATATTGTTGACTATACTTTAACATAAATGATCCTGCAGATCTTGTGGACAAAAAATACCATAAATTCTACTTCCATAACGATTGCTTCTATGTACTTCTATGTATTTTGCCTGGATTAGTCTATATGGAGGGAATTCTGTATTCCTAGATCTGACATCCACATGCCATGCCATGTCAGGTTAGTTATGGAGAGCAAGAAGAGAACTTCTTTCATTCTTTAAAACTGGCATTAACTTACATTATTCTCTTTACTTTTCAAGAGGTTAGAATACACCGTCTGAGCAGAGCTACTTCATCAGGGCAGACTGGATGCTGAAATGGCTCACTATGGGAGAATGACCAAATGGGCCAGGCTAGCTGTTTAGCATGCTTACTTCAGTAGAAGAAAAGAAGTGATAGAAATAGAAGCAAAACAAGTTGAAATATCAGTTGCTTTCCCCCACTGGAGACAGCTCTTGATGAGTAAAGAAATGAAATTTGATTCTCAACATCTAGTCTGGTAAGTAACAACTATTAATGGTAACATTGGCTATGTAGAAATAGCATTAACTTTACATATAGCACCTTTAAGTCTGTGCTACAATACGTTTGCAAAGATCAAAATTGTTGAAGAATACCTTCAGTAGGAAGAGGGCAACAAGGATGGTTGTCAGGTGAACTGTTTTCCCTTGGAACTGGGCTGCTGCAACGAGTTAAATTTTTTTGTCCTCTGGCTAGGTAGACCCATTTTGTATTCAAATTACATACTAATGTCTTTGAATAAAAAATCCATTTTTTAAATGAATTACTTTATTTATACTCCGATCCTACCATCTGATCAGTATGTACACACACACCACCACACAACCCAGATATATATACATCACTGGTTATGATGCTCTCCACAGCCTGGAACCCACCTGTTGATGCCAATGGGTCCGACCAAAAAGAGGGAATGTTTCAATATTTCACCACTATTTCATTTACAAGAGGTTAGTCCAGTGAGAGAACATATAAGAACAGCTCTTCTGTTCATAGAGGTGAAGTATAGAATTTAAAGACAGAACTTCAGATAATTAGCCATAAAATAATTATATTCTAATTATATTCTTTCATAATCATTAGATTAAGTGGTAATATTGTTAATAGAAAATGAAATATTTTAACTACAGTGTCTTTGATTTCTAGGGGAAAAAAACACAACACTTACTCTTACCAGTCAAGTGGTTATAATGCAGCATGTGACAATCTTTACAGTGCTGATGTGAAGTTATCAATGTGAACAGTAGAAGGAAAGGAGACTATATCATGTGCAGCCATTTTTGTGTTTGTTTTGTGTTATTTGATGCAAAACTGGAGGAGACAAAGGGATGATAATCATGTAATGTAATTAAAGCAATTTGCAGGCAGTCAGATTATATCTACAACAGTTGGGTGGTTGATGATGAGGGTTGATCATGTTAGGAGAGGGCGACATTATCTCGGTACATACATACTGTATTTCAGTATGCAAATGCATTGGCACACACACAGAAGGTAACACGTGCAAAATCCCCAGAATACTGCAAGTACCAAATAGTTTCTATTCTGTGGAGGCTGTGAGCACTCAAATGGCCGGCCCACTGCCTGGCATTTCAGCTGATGGGAGCTGGTACCCTTCTGCTGAATGTCACTTCACCTAGGAAAAGCTCTAGATCAAACATTTGCATTCAGTTGACTCGACATAGATGGGTTTGTCTGAAGCACTGAAATTAGGAATTGTAATGTTTAAAAACAGTTAATAGCTTAAGAATGCTCAGAGTTCTGTAACAATGATGACTCATTAAAATACGCTTCATCTTAACGTTCCACTGAGACCCAGTGGCCTGTTATATTAAAAGATGATGAGTGATTCAGGTATGATCCTGAAATGATCAGAATGATCTGACAGAAGCTTCAGCAAGGTTTCTATTCCATTTGAATTTACTCATAGTCATCTATTTTAAGATCACTTACTTTGAACCTCGACTTGAAACCATGGATGAATTGGGCTACTGAATTTCACAAGATGTGAATCAGGAATAGAGAGTAGTGTTATTAGAATTTCCTCTACAATATTTGTGTCTCTCCTTTCCTGACCTAGTGTGAGGCAGAGACGTCTACTTCAAGTGATGCAAAAACCCCTTTCAACAGCAACAACAGTCTATGTCACAGGTTGGGGATTTTTCACCTCGCTGAAAGGAATCAGAAAAAAACAGTTTCTAGTGGTCAAACAGACACAAAGAGACAAACCTGAAAATAAGAGAGGTGTTGTTTTTCAGTTGGAATTTCCAAAATATTTTTTTTTCCAGTGTTTCAGACAGATCTGGTGTTATAATCACTGATGGCTCTTTCCACCAGTTGAAAAAAACTACCAAGCCAATCAGAGCTTGGTAGATGGGATGAAGAAATGGGACATCATAATGGTGACAGATATATTTAAGAATATAAAAATGAGTGCAAGTGAGGATGAAACACAGCTGTGCGTGTTATGTAAGTTTACTTACAGAAATAGGTACTTTTGAATAGCTACAGCTCTTCAATTAGTGTGAAAAACTGCTCCTTGCAAGCTCTGATGAGCCTTACTGAAATTGATGTCAGCCGAGAGGCTGTCTGGTTATTGAAAAATAAAACCGCTGCTTTGTCGGTCTAGTCATAACCACAACTGGACCACAAAAGTCCACCAGCTAGTGAGCACCCCTCCTTTAGATAATATGGAAGGCACAAAGCACTGAGTGTCAACTCAGCAAGTGATGAATTCACATAAGTGAAGCGTCACGTTTGGTGGGTGTCCATGATAATGTTAGCAAGTTAATTCAACTCATTTCTACTTTCTTAGTGGAAAGTAGTTAGCCTAGCTTGATAGTTTCCTAACAGACAGTAAAGTACAGGCCTAACAGCATGGAGGATCCTCCTTAATATTGAATGTTATAAAAAATAGCTTACACTAGGTTGATAACCAATGCTATGACAAAAAAGTTAAATAAATAAATGTTTGGGGGAAAAAAACCTCCCTGCCTCAGTGTTTGTTGGAACATTCATCAGTGTCATGTTCTCCACTCAGTAGCCCACCATGGCAGTGTGTCTTTTAGCAAAAGGGAAACCAACCAACCAATCACAAGAGGCTTGAGGCCGACTGAGGGAGTTACCCCAAATGTTAGTTTTGCCTCCTTTCGATAAATGGGAATTATGCATGTGCATATATGCGTATGATAATTGCAGAATCATTACTGTTTAAAAAGTGAAAGTGAAGAGAAAATTCAGGTTTACTTTGAATAGAGGAAAGGGAACTGTCACTGGGGGCAGTGAGACAAGCTGGAAACAGAACATAGAATTGAGTTGCATGGTCTGATCATAATTCTGTCAGCTTCAACTGACACCTTTCATATTTTACATTTTATCCATTGCTGACGTGAACATATTGACTAGTGCAGCTTTAGGATCTAGAAAGAAACCTTTTAACAAATAACATCCTGCGAAGATCTGTTTCAATTTAGGTTCAGACTGATATATCAGTCCAATATTCCGCTTTAATGTAATTGTGAATATATTGATACACCATCATTTCTGCCTGCCCTATGGCAGAGTCAAATATGAGTTTAGACACGTAATATATGCAACACCGTTGGTCATAAAAAGCCTTCAATTCTGAAACCCTAATTAAAGCCTTCAAGGAGACGTTATTCAGTTTAATCAGGGTAACTCATGTAATTCACTTGAGATTTTGTCAAAGAGAAAAGAGAATGAACATTTAATCTTGTTTGAACAAACACAAGATTACAGGTTGCTAGGAAACTGTGACTTTAGAAGAAAGTGTATTTGACACCGTGATAATGTCACTGGTGCTCAAATACTTGGTGAACATCACTGCTGCACACAGAAGAACAAAAAGCCTAATAATACATGCTCTGATGTACTTTACAACCTTTTTCAAAATAGCATAGATAAAGCTACTATATAGTCAGTTTTATTTGAATGTGGAAGTATTCAAAGCACTGCAGCTGAGAGAGTTATGAATTCATTGGAGAGTTTCAATGGTCACTACTTTTGTGTGCAACAGGTGCACATAGTCTCTGTTTATTTATGTTGGTAGAGTTATAAAATACAGGGTTTTCTATTATGTACATTGTGTGTGCAGCACATAAGGTTTTATTAGTCAGGGTTTATGGAAAAAATGCTAGCACTAGCTTTGTTACGATGTGAAGATGTCTGACTTTGCAATAAAGTAAAATGAAGGGAAATTAAATTGATTTTTTTTTTTTTTAATCAAAACTAGTATCAACATGCACCACAAATCATATTTTAGTGTTTTCTTAGGTGGAGATATTTGCAAATGCTACTCACTTGCACTTCACTGTCATAAATTTTGAGTTCAGTTTGTCACTTCAACGTCTGCAGTAAATGGACACAAATTATTCTTTTATTATGCTCACTGAGGTGTTTTCTTAAACCTCTACACATCTGTATGTTTTGTCTCTTTCTCTCTTTAAATTTGGTTGCAGAAATGAAGTGCAGCTACTTCATCTCAGACCCACACGACTGGAGAGCTGAGAGAGACAAGGGAGCATTTTGTCCCAGTGCACTCTGCTCTCCATCATCCAATTGTAAAGCTTTGCATAGATTAGCTGCTGCTGTTGTAGTCTCCAAGGTTAGGCCATTGTGTGTATGTATGAGGTGTACAGTTTGATAGCTGCTTCAGCTGGCACATTAATTATAGTGCAGCAGGGTCCATTACATAAACACATGACCTCATATTAGTGCATTGGTGTAGTAAGTAAGTAGTAGTAATTCTTAAAAAGTAAATATTTAAGACATATTAGAAAGGTTAATTTTATTGTGCAAAGAATAGCTGTGTGTAACTGCACATGAGATGCTGTTTCAGTAGCAAATTATGCTGCATTGAAGAGCTGAAGTCTTCCGTAATTCTAAAGAAATTTAGAAATAGAATTATCATTGACAGAACATATTAATGATAGCCATCGTTTACATGCACTTGTTATCTGTGCCTTTTTCTACTCAATTCACCAGCCAGAGACGAACTGTCCATCCTTGACTTGTTCATTTGTGAAATGACTCATCCCTTGATGATGTCACACCTCCTCAGTTGCCATGGAAGTCGTCATGGCAACCGGTGTCTAGGTTCCAGTAGCAGAGACGGGATCGATTGTGATGAGGGACCCGAAGGGGTTAATATTGATAATTGGGTCTAATTATTTTCCCCTTGACATCGGGAGCACTTCCAGAGCTCTGCAGGATGAACTGTCCAGCTTCATTCTGCCCCACACTGGTTCTGTGCTCAGATGTCTTCTGTTAACCAAGAGATAAAGTAACTGGATGCAGCATCACACCAAAACAAGTGCAATAGATACTTTTTGTGGGAAAGTAAATGCCTTGACTTCTCAGTGAGAGTGTTGTAGGGGTGTAATGGAGGATAAATCAAATTAACCCCATTTAATCCCTTAACCCTTTAAAACTGACATCTTTATGTAAATGTTTTTCTGACCATATACATCAAAGTAATAAAGAGATGTAACCAGGATGAGAAGATTATAATGTATGATGAACAATCACCAACAACTTAATTAGGAACAACTGTGCACCTGCTCATGCAATTATCCAGTCAGCCAATCAAATGGCAGCAGTGTATAAAATCCTGCAGATACAGGTCTGGAGCTTCAGTTAATGTTGACATCCAACATCAGAATGAGGAAAAATGTGATCTCTGACTCTGACTGTGGCACGACTCTTGGTGCCAGATGGTTTGAATATGTCTTAAACTGACAAACTCCTGGGATTTTCACACTCAACTGTGTCTAGAGTTTTTACTCAGAATTGTAATGGTAGAATTATAATAGCAGCAATATAAATGAAACAATTTAGAGTTTGAGGGGGCGCTGCAAGTTGGCATTAAATTTATATCAGTAAGCTTTAGAGGTGTTAGTAGATGAATTATGCAGAGAACTAGTCTTGTAAGGGAATTTACAGAAGTTGCAAGTTGGTTATCCATGAGTGGGCAAAAGGCTGTCAGCTGCTAACCCATAAACCCTTCAGGAATATCCTTTCTCACTCACACATTGTCATTTATCACACCTGACAAGCATTGTTGGCCTGCCCCCACAACAAAACAGTATCACAGCAACAGATCAGACAAGGTCAGGCGGCCCACTGTCATCTACTCAAGTTACAGGGACAATTTTCAAGCTAGCATTTTCCTTGAAACACCTTTATTAAGGTTTTCTATCATCTCTGACCTTCAGATACACCAGTCTGCTTTCATTTCAATGTCCCTCAAGAACAAGATTCCCAATGTTGATTTTGTAGTTTATTGTCCATGTATGGAAAGGACACTGGTCCCTGCCCCTGTTGAAGTTTTTAATAAAGCCATCTTTAACTGTTTAGCTAGAGACAATGTTACTTTAATTGTTCCTGAAGATGACAGCAACACACATTTAACACAAACTTTGCTCATTTGAAATAACTTTTGAGCGCTGAAAATAAATTACATAAAAATACTGACCTTTGAATTCATTTGATTTTTTCACTATATTAACCACTGAGCCCTTATATACACAAATCAACAGTTGACACTGAAAGTTGAAAGAAAAAAATTGGATCCATTAAATAAGAATTAATCATATGAAAATATAAACAGCTCTGTTGTAATGGTCCATTTTCTTTATACCTACCATACTGTATAGGATTCCATTCAGATTTTGCTAATAGGGTTAAAGTATTATACTTTGGACCTCTGTCAAGGCTTTCAGTCAATAGGCATACATTTGACAAAATTAAACTGAAAGGGGAACCCTTCCAATTTAATGCCCAGGATTAGACCTATATTTTCTAATAGGTACATGTATTTTTTTCATTTTCAAAAATATAATTAAAAAATTCTCTGCTTTTTTATTGAAAATGAAAAATCTGAAAATAGAAAATTAGAGTTGTGTCACATTCAAATGTTGAAAGCTTTTCTGTGATATGTCTTTCTCCACAGGATCTCATCTGTGCCCCCGGAGTTTAGACTGTGCCCGGGCAAGACGACACTTCTGCCAGCCAGGCAGCACACACTGTGGCCCCTGCCTGTTCCCTCTGGAAGAGAACTCCCATGGCCAATGTGTGATCAGGAGGAGGCATCCTCCTCACTCTGCACAGTCCATTAGAGGTAGGTGAGAGATCCTCACCATGACTAGATGTATGCTACCAGTTCAATTTTTCCAGAATTAAAAAACAACATACATATTTTCCTTGAATGCAGTTATCCCATGTAGAAAATGTCTTTGTAATCTGCCCATTAGATATTTCATTATCACTAGATTCAGTGGCAGGTAAACACCTAAGTCTTTCATACACTAGTTTATCACACAGGCTTTCTCTTAAATGCCCAAACCAAATAAACCCTGAAGATGCCATCAGAGTTGTTTGTTAAACTGATTTTACAGGCCGAGTGTAAAACTTCCAGAATCAGCTTTACTGACTGATACTCTTGCACTCAAGGAATTTGGCTTTGGGCACTAGTGGCTCTCAATGTACATAAAATCACTGAAGGTGCAAAATTTGTAGCATCAGCAACCTGGAAATAAATAACATAAGTATTGATGTGACTATAGAACACAAACGGAACAAGAACCATTTGAACAGTCAGCAGAGTGCTTCTAAATAATGGGTTTGATTGCAGTATGCCACGTATTTGTTCAATGTTCCTGCCCCTTCGTGGGCTTCCTCTGCACAGGACATATATTTTACTAAAGTGTGACTTCAGAGACTCCCAGTGTTTGTATTGCCAGCTCCCACCTACCATTTAACTTGGCCAGTAGTGTGAGTCATATCTAATTTTCAAAGCTAATGATCCTTGTGAATCTCTGCTTTCGTGTCCAGCTCTGCCAGTGCAGCTGAGAAGTGACAAATAGCCAGTGGAGGTGCTGTTTATCAGGGGGAGAGCTGCTTTGTCCAAATCACAGGACATGTTTCTGGAAAAATTAGGTAACAATACCCCAGAGGAATGACTGAAGAAAAAAGTTTTACTCAGCGTATCCTTGTTTGATGCTGTATGATAAATATAATACTACCCTGGTTCTCTATGTAATCCAGCTGACAGTGGTGAGGGCGTAGCATAAATTAGCTCCCAAAAAGTTTTATTTAAAAATTAATGAGAGAAGACCTGACTGCTTGAAATTACTGAAAATAACCTAGAGATAAAAGACAAAAAATGTTACCTGAAGGATCAGATAATTAAGCCATGAGTTGACGTGAAATTTGTTAAACAGGTACTTAAAACAGATAGTAACTACATTCTAGAAAATGTTTAATTTCACTACAATAAAAAAACAAAGTGTTCCTTTAGTTTCAGCTGTTGTCATTTATTGATCACTCCAGGTGGTCAGTCAGCAGGTAAAGTTATAGAAACGCAGGGGCTGGGCAGATTGACGGGCAGCAACAGGGACATGGCAGGAGTTAGAGAGCAGGAGAAAGCAAGAGAAACAGTGAGGTCAGCAGTCCAGGGAATGTTCCGGTAGCTGTAGCCATTATCATGTTTCTTTATCTAATCTCACTTGATTAGGGTGAATGTTTTGTATCTGCAAAAAACTGAAGCCCAGATATTTCAAGGTCAGATAGAGCTACTAGTGCCTCTGACTCCACCTGATTTCACTTCCACTGCTGCCTGTTTTCGTCTCCTGGATCAGAGTTCAGACCTGGTTTTAGGGTTCATGATGGAATCAGGTCTAGGTGAGGGTCAGGGTAAGAGTTGGGGTTGTGGTCAAGCTTCTAGTTGTGATGGTTGAGGATAGGGAAAGCGGGGAGGGAATGCATTATGTCATTTTCAACAGGATAGAAGCACAAGTGTGTCTGTGTATGTGTGTGTTTGTGCCCATGTCGTTCTTAAATCTGTTAAATTAACTTGTGCTTAAGTTTTTAAAATAACTATTTGATTTGGGGGACTTTGCATGCGTGAAAAGTCTCACACATAGTTTTGTAAAAAAGGAAAAAAGAGGACCAGAGAGAGGAGTTCAATCCTTTGTTCATTCCTCACCTCTGCACCAACAACCTGCATGAAGTGGGTGTGAATCATGGATTGTCAGTCTCAGAAAGTTACAGAAATGGTTGGGAACAGACCCCTTAATCAATGCAGGAAGGGTTAGGGAACGTGCTTAACAGGGAATGAGATTCAGAATGAGTACGCCTCCATTGTTAAAGGTAGAGGCATACATCTAAGACACATACTGTATATCTCAAAACTAACAAACAAAACAAAAACTATCTGCATGCCTAGATACCACTAATATTTAGGGATAAAGTATGTTTTTTGTCATTTAGGTGAACTGACCCTTTAAACTGCAAAGACTATTTAAGAAAAAGGGAGATTTAAAAACAAACAAACATATTTTTCATCCACTACCAGTTAAAGCATGTAGTTGTATTTAGTCTTATTTTCCAACACACTGATGACAGTATGTGAGCCACCATATAGTCAATAAACTGGATTTCCTCTTCTGTTCAGCTCCTCACCCTCTCTCTCGCCTCCCTGTTGCCGCAGTGATGCTTTTCATTCATGATTCTGAGGAAGACCCATTGAGCCACCCACACATGCCTGTCTCTTCTTGGTTTTTTTCCCTTTCACCGACCTTTCCCTGTCCTTATTGCTGTTCACCCACGCTCTCAGCATCCAGGCATGACAGTGGAGCACCAAGTCATCTACCCACACACAGTAACACTCACACAGGGTGCACTGCCTTTATTTGTCCACTCACACCAAATAGTACTATGATATACAGAAAATACACAAATGAAATATAATTGAAACATTTACGCTTCAAAAACATACACACACACACACACACACACACACACACACACACACACACACACACACACACACATACAAACATTTATCCTCCCACACTACAAACCACAGGCAGTATGCTGCAGTGCAGCATAGGATCACAGGAAGTGGACGAGCATGACTAGTGATTGACTCATCGAAACAATCAAGACTGCAGGCTATTGTTTTTCTTTTTCTTTTCTTTTCTTCACTTTTGGTGACACGGGATAGTGTGTATTCTTTTTCTTTTTAATCCATTGACTTGTCCCTCAACAGTATTCCCTAATGGACAGAATAACTGACTCCCACTTCCAGCAGCAGTACTGGAGAGCTCATACCATGTGGCTCAGATGTTTTTTTAAGAAGAAAAAGCATTTTAAATGCCAGTCTCACACATTTTAACTACATAATAAAAGAAGATTTCAAGTTTGTCTTGGTTGGCCCCAGAGCTGACTTGAGTCAGACTTTAGGGACAAAAATGAAGACATGAGATTTTGTTCGAATTTCAGCAAAAAAATGTCTAGTTTCAGGAATTGACCTGGAAAAGTGAACCAATGAAAACTGGTCTGCCTTGCATTGCCATACATCTCAAATGTTTGATTATTGATCTATGCATTGAAAGGAAATGCCTCTGTTATGTAAGAACACTATTCACAGTTCTGTCTGTAAAAATGTTTGAATTCTGACTCGTTTAAAGTTCTGGATGCACAGAACTGAAAGACTTGCATCTTGACTGACTGAAATTTGATTTTTTTTAGTTGCTCTAAAAGAAACCTGCCCCAAATGTTAAAAAAAGAAAATTTTCTGTTGATGTGCCTTCTGTGGCTCTGGAGGAGCTTTATCAAGTCTGACAATCAAACCTGATGATATCATCAGAATTTTAACAGAAGGTCTAGGTTGCAAACATGGGGCATGAAGCTGGAAAAACATGGGTATTTCTCAGGCATGGAAATTCTAAAAAAATATGCTACTGTGTTGCATTATGGGAAAAAGGCTACATTTTTATCTGGAGTCTGACCCATACTAGAGTTAGGATATCTTGGCCAATGCTGCTTCGATATGACTGTTCTTTTTTTAAATCTGTCTCTTGTGACTCCTCCAACTTTATGGAAGTGCATTACCAAATCCCTGGAATTAAGTTATTATTTTACACCAAATGCTCAGGGACTGGATTTTGACCAACATAGGTTTTGAAACGCTGATATTAGAACCAGTATTTTGTGGGATCTGGCTAAATCACTTTAAATACTGACTATCTGGTGGCTTGTTCATATCTTTGGTAGTTGCTGGTCTACTATGAGTGACCTCTTTTACAACCCTTACCAGTATCAGATAATCTCAGACCAGCAGTGGCTGTCAAAATGCTTTTTTACAGGGCTCTAACAGCTCTAAAGCTAAATGTTACAGTAAGTGTGTCGTTCAGTTTGACAGTATATGAAGGAGACTTACATGAAATTTTGTGCAAAAGCATGCATCTGATGTCGCAGTAACAATTTTTATATTTTCATATGCAGTTAATAGGTGATAGAAAATGATACAGCTTTTGCAACTAAACTCACCTATATTTGTTCCAAATTATATAGAGCTTCATCAACTGTGACTGACTCAGTGTTTCATTAAAAGCAGTGACTGGTTTTGTGTTCCTCTAGGTAAAGTGAGCACTTTCCCTGAGCTGGATGAGGAGATCAACTTTCTGTCTGCCATCATTAGTGAACAGAGAACTGAGTCCAGGCTGCCAGGTAGTGGATAGGTTACTTTTTTACCCATATTTGTTTTTACCACCACATCTCTGCTGATGTAATGGCTCAAAATTTATTATTCCCTATCTCAGCTCCACCCTCCCAGGATGTTCCCATACCAAAATCCAAGCAGCTGAGCGAGCAGGGCCATACCCACAGAGAATCCATCACAGAGCAACCCACGAGCCACAAGCCAATGGGTGTCCCGGCTCCTACTGCCACCACCACCACAACCACAAACCACACTCCCACTTTGCTCAATGAGCCCATCATCCTTCCCTACTCCTCCAATGACCACGTCTTCATCAGTAAGTCAACCTCATTTCTTTCTGGAGTTGAACCTCTTGAGCTTAAAGAAGAACAATAAATGGCCTGAGATTTGGTTTGATAGCTATATTTACAGGTAATACATTTATTAAAAACACAAAAATTAATTTGAATGGTGGCAGTGTTCAGGTAGTTTCCATGATTACTTGGTGGTGGGAAGTTTAGCTATAACAGCTTTAGAGCTTTGGAAAATAATGAGATAACTGAAGGAGGAGTACCAGTACTATACAAGTAATACAGAGTACAATAGAAGAACTGCAACAATAAGAATACAGACAAGGAGAAGTGCCGGATCCGAAACTATCCCGTAGTAAACCCACCCTGTAGTTGACCTAAAGAGACCCCAATAGACCAGCAGCATGATGTGTAACAAAACACTCTCCAGCCAACTGGATTATAGACAGACAGATGATCATCATCCTCTCACCAGTTTACTATCTGTCAGTCAAATTCCTAAATGGAAATTATCATCTAATAGCATAAAGAGTATCTTTTACGTAGGCTACTGATCTCCTGCATTGTTTTATATATGGAGTACAATTGGATTGAAGCCAATTCTGAGCTTGATTGGGAACATTAAAATTCGCTATTGTATTGATCCTATTGAAACACAGATGCAAGGGTAGGTTTTCACTCAGGTTCCAGGGCAAGTCTTGATTTCTTAGAACCAAATTGCATCTCTACAGGCTAATTGCGCTGCTGACAAGGAAACCAAGAGGCATTTTCTGGTGTTTTAAAACTAAAGAGCCCTTATTACATGTGCAATGAATGAAAACTTGAACCTGTAGCATCTAATTTTTAGACAGCTGTAAATTGGACCAGAGTGCAGGTAATTCCTTAAAGACAGAATGGTCCAGATTTGCTTTCATATACTCATCCCTCTGCAATTTACCAGCTAAAAATCTCAGACCAAAAAAGCCACAGCTTGCCAGTGATTCTACAGCCCACTTTGGCAACGGTGTCCAGATGATTGCTGTTTCAAACACTTAAATTCCTGTACCAAAAAATCAGTGAGATGTTCAGGGCAGATTAGATTATGAATAGAGGAATATTTAGGTCTTAATTGTATAAAATGAGGTAGGTAGAACTCAGCTTTAATGTTTGTGTCTTATTCCCTGAATTTTGGAAAAGGCCTCTATGTCAGAGTCTATTCAAGTCTTGATGCTTGCTGGGACAAGAAGCAGTGGTAGAAGAAGTATTCAGATCCTTTTCTTATGTAAAATAACCAATATAGCAAAGTAAAAATGCTTAATTACAAGTAAAGGACCTGCATGAATAATCCTACTGAAGTAAAAGTAAATAAGTATCAGCATTAAAATATAGTTCAAGTATTAAAGTAAAAGAACTGGTTTGGTCCCTCTGACTGATTATTATATATGACATCATTGGATGATTAATACTAAAGCATCAGTGTGTAGCAGCATGTCACTGTCGAGCTGCCGGAGATGGAGCTATTTTGAACTACTTCATACATAGTCTTATAAACAGGGACACTAAATAAATCTGAGGGGGTGTCAGATGATTCATAGGAGAGGGAGGAAGAAGAAACACAGTCCTGTTACACAAATCTGTTTCAGTTTTGTTTTTTTTTCCATTGGATTATTTAATGAAAAGGAACAATGTGAAAAGTTTGGAGGAAAAATCACTACTTAGTGGAATCAGGCATCTGAAATATGACTTCTAATACACTCTGCTCTTTGTTAAATGTCATACTTAAGTACAGTACTTCAGTAAATGTACTTAATATTTACTGTAATAGTTAGCCTCTAAATAACAGTATTACAACAGCAAAAATCATGTCATGTACGATAAAGATCATGTATCTAACTGCAGGGGAAAGCAATCAGGAAAGTTTTCCTAAGTGTAGGTATACTTTTCATTACTGTTTCTTTGAGTTGGGAAAAACAATGAAACTATGTAGAGTGAATGATTCTCTTTCTCAGCATATCCTCTTATCATTTTTAACAATAAGTTACATCACCATAACAATGGCCTTTGAAGGTCAGACTTTAATATTTACCCCTGATAGATGCATGGTTTAGCTATAGCTTCGGTCCATACAATCAGTGTGAAATCATCCAGGTGCACACAGGAACACACAGGAACACAGAAGGACACACAAGGACACACAACCAAAGTCCAGGAACTACCAGGATCCCGTCTCCTGGTAATCAAACCAAGGCAGGAGCCAGGAATCAACTTAAACTGTCCCCTTTTTAATCCACGGAAATAAAATAATTATGTAAAAAGGGAATCTTTAGAACTGAGCCCATCTTATTTTGAACTTCAAAGTAAAATGACTTCCTCTGTCAGACCAGAAGCTAGCAGTGAGCGCATCTGAAATCTCGGGACTGACCTCAGATTTACTATGGTCTTGTATGGAATAGAACTTGTATGTTATTGTCAGTTAGTTCTGCCACACTCCATTACTGTCAACAATGCTGTTTTTAATGCTGATCCTGCATGGTCATAACCAATAGACACACACTCAGTTATTTTCATCAGCTCTACACTCTGCCCCAGACTCATCTCCAGAGCAGTCGGGAATCATGTCCTCCTCTGACACCAGCCGATCTGCACAAGATTTTCTCCCTCTGACTGTCTGTATGTATTTCTTCTCAGTCATGAGCAGCATCTTCATCGTGGCAAGTTCGCTGGCTTTGATACTGGCAGGGGCCTGTTGGGTCAGGTAAGATATTTGTTCTTCTTTTTCTGTACTACTGTATTAGACTCAGAATCCAAATGTCATCTCTTTCCCTTCCAGGATTTTACAATATTTCCTGCATATTTACTGTTTTTAAACTTAAAATTAATGCTGCAACAAAAATCATTTTCATTAATGACTTATCTGCAGATTATTCATTATTATGGTTGAAGGAGATGTCTTTCAGTTGCTCGTTATGCCTGGCAGTCTAAAAACCAAAGTTATTCAGTTGTCTGTCATAGAAGACTAATAAAAATAGTGAATAATCAAATTCTAGAGGCTGGAACTACATATTTCTTGACAGTGATTAATTGGTCAACTAATTAGTTACCCAACCACCTCAGCTTTACTGCAATTAAGAAAATACTGTTTTTTATCTAGTTATCAAAGCTATCCAAAACCTATATTGGGCAGAATCTATATCTTTAGCATTTAGTGTTATATCATAAATTAAAGGGATAATCCACTAATTTAGTATTGTGCATCATTAACCATCTGTAACCTGGGGTTGTGATATCCTTGCTTTTACTCCTGATGTAGTATTGGTCTAGCTCTAAAAATACTGGATTACTGGATACTACTTTCCCATAATGTAATTCAATAGCTTCTCTCTTGTTAGACGCCTCCAGCTATAATGGAGAGGCAACTGTAGACAATATACTGTAAAGGAAATGTAAGGAACTAAGCTAGAATAAAATGATACTATGTTCAAAATACATATTCTTACTTTCTGTTTGGAAGATAATTATTGACTTTAAATTTTGAGAATGATACAGTGAAAATTGAGTCTTCAAATGTGCACAGTTTTAAAATTTCCTACTTATGCATTCACCGGTGGTAATATTACAAAGACACAGCAATGTGTGACAATCAGTTCCAAATGCACTTTGAAAATCAGAAATCAAGTACTCTTGAATTCAGATAAATTTGTCAGTGTCAATGTATTATTTCTTACAGACTGCAAAAAGGTGTGCGTCTAACTCAGAAGCTGGACTACCCTGCATATGGACTGATCAGAGCCCAAAGCCTTGAAAATTTGGTGAGCAGAAAATCTGTGTAGTGTTGCAAGGAAAGAGACTTACACAGAGCACATGGACATGGGTAAAAAGAATTATAACCCAACTAAAGTTCTGCTTAGCATTACTATGTGTTTAACCTCTTTCAGCTTTTTTTGTGCATTATGCACCAGAAGCAGGCAGCAGTTTTCATCAAGTATGAAAAGCTCTGATAAACCCACTGTCCACAACCTGCCCAGCATCAAACAACAGACAGACACAGTCACAGACCAGCTGGTCAACATAGTTGAGCATTTAGCTAAAGAACCATAGATATCCCTTAGGAGCTGGTGGAGACCAAAACAGAGCATAAAGAGAGTTAACAATGGGCTTAAATTCATTAGGTAGACATGAACATGACTGAAAATGAATGTTTATGTTGCTCTGTGTCTGCTGGCTAACACGTCCCCGATAACAACTTTATATGGTGATCTTGTTCAGTCGCCATTAATTGACCAAATAAATGAACTAATGCAGCTATGCTGGGTAACTGCATAATGCTAACCAGCAGACACTATTAAGGTCAGGTCACTACAAAAATGTCTGTTTGTCATAGTTAAAGTAATAGTATAGGTGTAGTATCTCTTTATATAATATACCACCAGTGCTAAATTTCTCCATTAACCAAAAAGAAACTATGAGAAAAATGTAAGTTGAGCAGTAAATTTTTGTCAATAATATTATTATTGGCAATATTAATATTACTCAGTAATACATCAGTGTACTACGGTTGAATGTATCCTTATCCTGTATAATATTTTGTATGAACCTGTATTTCGGTGCCAAAATGTTAAAGTGTTGTCTATAGCTACTCCAAAATCTGGACTTAAATCTATGTCCTTTAAAATTCGCCAGTGTACTTTTAGTACAAGGAACTTTTTAATTGGCCAGAATATCAAAATAACTCAATTTTATGCTTTTTGGGGGTTAATGTAACAATTTTATCCAGCAACAGTTCTGTCTGTCTAGAAAAGCCCAAAAGTACAAACACACCTGTCCTTTTAGCAATTTCAGAACTTGAACACGTGCAGCACAGACACATGCTGCAAAGTGAATGTCAACTGAACAGTGTGACTGGATGTGACTAAAAACCACTGACTCTCTCGTGGCCCCTCTGCCCATCGGTGTGTTTCAGCCTGGGGACAAGAAACTGGCTCACAATGCCCAGATGTACCACTACCAGCACCAGAAGCAGCAGATGCTTTCCATGGAGAAGTGAGTCATCCTCACAGCCCAGACACAGCCCAGACACATGATCCTTCGTTGGCATGTGTTTGTCTTGTCTTGTCTATCGCCCTTCACTGCCCTCTCTGCCTTGATGAATCTGTGCTATCTGCTGAATACCTTGTGATATTTTGTGTGTGTGTATTTTTGTATGTGTGACATATGCAGACACAGGGATGAGTCAAAGGTTCCTGACTCAGGAGCATCAACAGATGAGGAAAACGAAGACGGAGATTTCACAGTGTATGAGTGTCCTGGATTGGCACCTGTGAGTAAACCCTGCATTATTATCTCCACTTTTATAGAGATTTAAATGTATATGTCATCAGGTGAGCCTAATCATCCAGTGTGTGCTTTTAGTGTTTTTAGCCTCATCTTCCATTATTGCAGCCTCAAGGATATTCACACTTTGAAAATATTGTAGGCTCCAACACAAAATCCGCTTTATTACCTTTATTACCTTCCACTATGATGTACCATGGTTCTTCAAAAAGGTTTATAAAGTAGAAATTATAAAAAATGGAAAACTTATTATAATTGTATTTGGAAAAATCATAGCACTGTCGCATTTTGTAATCATCCATATACCCCATCCTCTAATTTCCATAAACCAACAACCAATAACATTATGAAATAATGATAACAAAGATATTGATGCTGGATAACCCGTTACTAGTTATACTGGGGATGTATGAAGTTCTTTTTTTTTCCTTTTAGAATTTTTCATACTATACTCTCTATATGTACTGTGATTATTGTTACTTTTAACATCAACTATAGAGCAATAAAATCTATTTTTTATGTACAAGCATAGCCTGAATACAATCATAACCATAAAAAAAAACTTTGATTCCTGAAAATGAACTGTGTTACCCAGAATCCTTTTCTCTCTTTCTGTCCATCCTTAGACAGGGGAAATGGAAGTGAAGAATCCACTGTTTGATGACTCCACACTTTACCTTCAGAGGTTCCAAAAGTAAACCTGGACGTTAAAATGTTGTCACACTCCAAATGCAGCACTTGTGTGTACAAATAGTTTAATCTACACACATGCACACACTCCACATACACTGCTGTGCTAAACCCAGTCCTTTTAATGGACAGGATGAAGAGTGTAACGTACATGTAGGAGGAAGAGACAGAAGAGTGAGATGTCGTGTTCAAAGGACGTCAGAGGAATGGTTTCTTCTTTAGCGCCGGACTGAATCTGGGACCTATGTTTCCCATTCTTTAGCCACATGCTCTTCTATTTCATGTCATCACTCTTTTTCCTTGCTTTTGTTTACAAAATTACAGTTAGCCAATATCCAAGAACTCAGAACGACTTCTGTCAGGTAGCAGGCAAAGATACTGAATATAATATCCTTTGATAACAGAGCAGGGCCCAGTGTGCTGACTGTTGTCTGATGCCATTGAACTACAACTAAGAGTTTGTGTCAGTTAGTTGATGTGTCTCCACCAATACCCATGTTTACTAATCAGTGATTACTCCTTAATTTATTGAAGTCTTTGGGTTTATTTAAGTATTTTTAAAAAGAAATGTGATTTTAATATCTCATGAACGCACCTCCGAGCAGCACCGTGATCTGTATCACTATGTTATGTAGCCATTGTGTTCTCAGTCTAGTTGCTCTATGCATGAATTAATGACGCTGTGTATAAAACAAGAGTCAATATGCATTTACAGTTCTTACAAGTTTCTTGTGCAAACTTGCTAATGATAATTACAATAATTACACACACACACACACACACACACATGTATATATATGTGTATATACATGTGCGTGTATATGTGTGTGTATATGTATATATATATATATATATATATATATATATATACATACATACATACATATACACACAAGTATATACACGCACATGTATATACACGTATATATATGTGTGTGTATGTACGTGTGTGTATATAAATACATATATATATATATATATATATATATATATATGTGTGTGTGTATGTATATACGTGCGTGTGTATATATATATACACACATATATATTCGTATATATACATTTCTTGAATGATTTCAAAGGAATTTGAGACTTCTTTACCTAGAACTCTGAAACAGAGCAAGGCCAATCTGTATACTGTATATGGTATCTGACTAACATGGCTGGTCCCCATGGTTTTGTGATCTGTATATAGCTGCTAATGTGTACAGGAGGAAAGGGTCTTACACTCAGTGTGCTTGTACACATGTTCCTCTAGATTCCTGAGTACTATGTCAAATGTACATCTGTTTGTTTCCTTAACATAGACTATATTTGCAGGGTTTCTACATACGTAGGACAGTGTGAGATAAGTGGCCATGTTCCCGGTTTGAAAACATATTATATCCATTATATGTGTTGTGCATAGTAGTTTTTAAAGGAAATGTAATAGTTTTGTGGAGTAGGGGAAATCAGAGAGCATCCACACACGGCAACATGGCACCTACACTTTAATTGGAAGTGAACAGGCATTGTGTCAGTCTTACCAAGTATTTTCATGGCAAAACAACAAAAAAAGCAAAGTCTATGTAGTTACATCATCCTGATGTCAAGGACAGCCAATATCACAGCATTGTTCAAGATGACAGACCAAGATGATAGAATAATGGTAAGGGAGACAAAGATGCCCTCAAAAATGCAGGGCATCTAATCATTACAGTAACAGTAGGAGGTGCTACATTTATAATAAGTCTGTGACTCTTAAATATATTCTATAATTAAACTACCTAGAAGAACATCGAAATTTGTTTACACTAGGCAGACACAGCAACCCTTGCCTAGAAACCAGAGCAGTGGTGCAACAATCAGAATGTCCTCTGATTGGTAAATTTCAGCCAATTGCATGTTCCCGCCCTGTGGTACTTTGACCAATTTTACGATACATGCTTCACTGCACTCGAAAAAAACCCCGAACACTGCTGTATTTCAATTGATTTTTCTTTTCATTAAAATTGAGCTACAATCAGGACATAGTTTAAATATATTAGTACAAATTGAAATTTCATTTTACATTCAATTTAGTTATGGCATGTTTGGACTACCCTAAAAAGTTGATTCAAATTATCACTCTGGTAATTATATATTTTCAAACAAATATTAATTCAGATTTTAATATTTCAATTCTGTCACACTAAGTCAAACTCAAATGAAAAAAAACATTAAATTTCAGTGTGATTTAATCACTTTATTTAAATGTTGGCATCTCTGGACTTAGTGTACACTATATGATCCAGTGTGCAGATACGATGAATGCGCCAGGCTAGCCTTGAACTCTCTAATACCAGTACAGGGGGCTGTCGTGACTGAATCAGCCAAACCAACAGTAGACGGACTTGATAACAGACTGGACTGGTGCATCCCTGATGGTTATTCTCTGCTTTTTCCTTTACTGGACCTATTACACTCACCTGGCCTAAATACTGCACAGCACTGGAAGTACAAAACTACCTTTCTGTTTTTGCTGTATTTAGCCACAGATGGTGCATAGGTCATAGGTTGTATTACCCACGCAGGACAGCTCCAGTGACAGAAGGTTGGTAGGGACCCTGGATGTAAGTGTGTCCTCTAGCTGTCGTCTCTCAGGAAAGCCGCTCTCTGTGGCCCTTCTCTTCAGCCTGCTCCCACTTTCTGAGCCTCTCAGCTCTTCCACAGTGGAAGAGCATGCTCAATTGTTGTTGACCTACGCACATACACATACATGGGTGTCACTATTTAAACAGATCTATCTACAGCAGATACCAGGTAGTATTAAGACCGGAGATCTTTAACTGTGTTATAGTATGGTTAAGTACAGTTTATTCAAATCCACTGAGCTTGTAGAACAAAATGAAGGAGGATTTATTGGTTGGATGGATAAGGATTTACCAAAAAAAGATATAATCTCCATGTTATTTGCTCTTTTTAATGGTACATTGCTCTGCTTTCACTTCACCAGTGCTGAGAGCTGAACAAAAGCTGGTTGCCTTGTTTTGGTCTCTCTCTCTCTCTGATGTCGACTATACTAGGTCTTTTGAAGGAACTCTAGACAAGGAACTACCGAGGCTAGTTCTCACTGATAAAAGACTGTTTTCAGTCTACATATATTAAGTTCTATACATTAAGAAGAACTTCTTTACCACTGTGTTTAGCATGCATGTGGATATACCAGAACTGAAAGAAATAAATATTTATATAATCTGAAGTGAAACATGGTTCATTGTGAAGTCTTGTTTATCAAATCAAATAACCACTAACACATTCTCAAGCGATCTGGGAAGCTATATTTTGAAGGGGTCATTCACCTAAGTGTTTTGGATGAGCTACAATACGTAGTCATCAGGGGCTATTTCTCTGGTAGAAAGTTGCTCCAAATAAAATAAAATTATCGACAGCTTGTCTTATGGAAAAAAAATTAGCCCATTGCCTCTGGAAATACACACTACTTTTGAATTTTTTAGATCTAGTTTTTCAGCTCTGGGAGTAACACTAATTAAATTCCTTTCACCTCCATTAAATTGGGATGGAGGCAGGAATTTCAGATTTCAGAGACCAATCTACCCAGAGATACAAGAAGCTAGTGAGAAAATTAATTTGATTATTTTAGTGGACCAAAGAATCTTTTCGTGGATTTCTCTTTTATTCATTTATCTATTTTTTTACATTTAGGAACAAATTAAGCTTCAGCATTAGTTCAATACGGAAAATCTCTCTCTCTTCTGCCTTGTTCCTCCATGGATTAACATTTGCCATGTACTCTCTTATCTATTTCTCTCCATCACGTTTACTTTCCCACGCTGTCACATCTCTCCATTCAAATCCTGACATCACTATATTTTACCAACGATCTCTCAAGCCATCAATCCATGGATGATAAAGAGGGCCATCTAGTGGGACAACTTGGTGATGCTGGGCTGGAGTGGAATGAAATCACCTTTATGGATGATCAGACACGTGACTCTGGTGTCAAAAATGGAACATGGAAAAGGGACAGTTATGAATTATTAATAGCACAATAAAACTATTATTGCATAGCTTGTTTTTGTTACATTTCTTTCTTTATTTAGAACGGTCCCTTTAGAGTGGTACTTTATTTCTCAGTGATGGAGGGATGGCCCCTTTCACGCTTCAGTATTATTATATACATTACCTGATATGCAGTGCCTGGGACAAAAGGCTATAAGTGCTTAATTTAGAGCCTGTATGTAAAAAAACAGACAAGATTAAATAAGAAAAAACTAAAAACAATATGAAACTTTCAAAAGGGCTCATATTCCATGACAATTCCATGCCATTAAGGGTCATAAAACTACAACTTCTATCTGACCCCCTAGTCAGAGTAAATGGTAATGTAAATATCTATATATACTTTTATACCTGCTTTAAAAAAACAAACAAAAAAAACTACAATAATTACCTCTGATATGTGGTGGAGTAAAAGTATAAAGTAGCAGAAAATGGAGATACAAAAGGCCCATACTTTAGTCAATGTACTATTGGATTGTTCTTTCTAATTCGTTAGCATGTAAACAGAATTTTAATATGGTAGTTGTCAAGATAATACAGTTAAATTATTATATATGACCGTTTCTATCACAGATTCAAAATCAAAAAAAGAGAAAAAAATATCTTAAAGTCGGTAATGGTGCATCATTTATTTAAGATTATGGGTACAGATTTTCAACTGAAAACATGTTTATTTGATAAGACAGGATGCATTGTCACAGGTTAAAGTACACAGCTGGATAAAAAAGCTGTTAACATTTCTTCACCAGTCAGAAGTTGATTAGCTTAACAGCTAGCCAGACCCTGTCCAGAGTTCAAAGATATACCTGTAAACACCTGCAAAGCTCACTGATTTACAGATCAAATGAAGTTTGTTTAATCCATATAGAAACAGAATGGTTGGTTTTGCTGAATGCTTGTGCTGTAACTTTCTCTTAATAAAACAGAATCTTTACACTAAGCTAAGCTAATCAGCTCCTGGCTAGAGCTGCATACTCAATGGATGGACATGAGCACTGAGGTGAGGTTGGGATGGTGGATCGCTATATGCTGTGGCTAGTGGCAGCTCTGACAGAGTAGGGATGAATGAAAAACGGACAGAATACACTTTAAACCATGGGTGTCAGAGATATGCTCTGTGGACCAGGACCGGCCCACTAAAGGGCCCAGTCCAGCCCAGTGGATGACTTTGCAGGTGTGAAAATTTCAGATGTCATTAATGATTCATTTTTTTCAATAAAAAGTACTGCTATTCCTGATCTGGCCACTGGGTCTCGCACTGTCCTTATAAGAGTAGCAGGTCCTGTAATGGATCCAACACGTGGCCTAGTGAGACACTGGTCACGTGTAAGCTACTGTTCATGTGAGTCAAGAAGGACAAAAGTGGACACACAGGGATGGGTTCTCCAGGAGAAGTGAACCAGTTCCTGTTTAGTGACAGAGGAAAATGAGAAGCTAGTGTGGTTGTTGTGTTCTCAGACTTTTCAGTGCTCCAGGAATAAATGCAGCAACACTATCAGGCTCAACATGGTGAAAAAACACCAACTCTCTAGTACAACCTAGAAGAGATGTCTGTTTATAGTTGTAGCTGAGAGACCAGCGATGCAGCTGATTCAGATGCTGAAGGCTGCAGAGATCGTCTACCTAGACAAGCAACAGGTTTTGGCTCACATCAGCCTGTCAAGAAACTCCTATCAACCTGTGGCAGACAAGGTATTTTGGTTGCAATAGATAAGAGCAACAATACTACAGATGTTGCTCAACTTGACATATTCATTTGTGTTGTTAGTTAGACCGAGTTCCTTGAATGAATGATGGCATCTGAATCAGTTCATCATCTGTTTTGCTCTATCAAATGTGAAAATCTTTGAAGTGTATTTGTACTTTTTTATACCAAAAAGGGAAACCTCTGGAAGTGTTGTTATTTATAAATTATTATGAAACAGTTTTACTGTTCTTGCCCACTTGAGATCAAATTGGGCTGCATCTGGGCCATGTACCTTAATGAGTTTTTAAACATTGCAGAATTAAAATATAACCAGTATAAGTCAGTTGATATTATAGTTAAATATTAGCCATAAAGTGCTGACTATTTGTGATCATTGCTCAAACATGTTGTTTCATCAAATGACTTTATTAATAGGAAAAACTTCCCCCGATGAGTGATTTCGGCCATCAGGTACTTTTATGCAGAACCGCAGTGGTCTCGCTTGTAGCATTTATCACCTTTGCTGTTGTTATTTTGCGGTGGAGGATGAAAGCAATCTTTAGTGTGCTGTTTCCTTTAGCCTGCAGCTCAAAGAAATAGCACACAATGGAGGGACAGGAGATCAAGAAACAGATCAAGAGAAGATCCCTTTGACTTGTGGAGTCCGCTGCACTTAAACAAGGGAACTACTGCTTGTAGTGGAAACCAACACAAAGTCTACAAAGACTAGACTGGTATTAGAAACTATTATGATAATAATAATAATAATAATTATTATTATTATTATTATTATTATTATTATTATTATTATTATTATTATTATTATTATTATTGTTATTATTATTGTTATTATTATTGTTGTTGTTATTGCTATTATTATTATTATTATTATTATTATTATTATTATTATTATTATTATTATTATTATTATTATTATTATTATTATTGTTGTTGTTGTTGTTGTTGTGGTTGTTGTTGTTGTTGTTGTTGTTGTTGTTGTTGTTGTTATTTTTTCCTACCACTAAAAATTCCTTTTGCTTAACTAAGTAGTTTCAGTTCAGAGAGGATTTAGGCTGTACTTAATATGAAACACACTGATATTCAGATGTTTCATGTGAAGAATAATGACATATCCTTTACTATAACAGAAATTAGTTGCGTGCCGTAAAAGGAAACTCTCCTCTGTGGTTGAGACAAGTGGTTATGCTTATTTATGGCTACATACAAGTTCCCACTTCTGCTTTTTTGTACATCGCAACACATCCCCCAACCAATCACTTGAGATTTGTTTATGTTGTGTGCAGTTCATTACTGAATACCAAACTCACTGACTGAGACACACATCCTAATACATCAAATTGTCACTGAATGGTATTTTACATTTGTATGTGCTAACCTGGCATTATCAGTGGTCCCAGTCAAAACACTTCAGTCGCCTAAAAGCAGCAAGAGATAAAATCTTAGCTGTTTACCCATCTCTCCAGATCCTGGTAGACGCTCTGGGCTGGAAGACTGGGGTATTTGACACAGATTTGACACAGCCTCTCTCTCCAGTCAGTGTAGGTTTTTATTCTGTGAGTGCGGCGCCACAAGAAGTACTTGTCATAGACCCGTCTGTCCATGGCCACATGCTTCATATAGGCAGCGAGGTCTGCTGTGCTCTTGAAATCAGCCACATGGATAAAGGAACCAGGGGGAGCCAGGGCCTCATAGTTGGCCCTGCTGGGGCCAAGAACCACAGGTATGGCCCCTGATTTGAAAGCATTCCTCCAGAGCTTCTCACTGATGTAGTCCTTCGCCTCAGAGTTCTCAAAAGACAGGTAGAATACACAGTTTGCAATGGTAGGCAACAGCTTCCTCTCTGACAGTGGTTTCCTATTCCATCTTCCGTACACCTCTATGGGGATATACTTCCTTAAACTTTGGTAAACAACAGCCCGAGCCTGGTGAGGCTTGTATCTGCTGACCACCCAGCCCACAAGGCAGGAACGATTCAGAGCAGCCTGGAAACCAAGCTCATCCCCTCCTAGAATGGTCTTTCCGTAAGGGATGGATATGTCTGCGTCACATCTATAGCTCATTGTCCAGTTGAAGAGGCCATTGAGCTGTGTGAGGTTTGCAGTGTTGACAGGAGGCTCCATGGACATCCACACCCAGCGCTGGGAGGCTGGGCGATCCAGGTGCAGGGGCAGTGATGATAGACCACTACTCAGCTCATGATGGTGGAAAACAACCACATCAGCAGTGGAGAAGGCAGAGGTTTTATCAGTGAGGAAACAGCCACTGATGTTGTATATCTCGAGGCATTTGTCTCCATCAAGCCTGTAGGAGCGGCCAAATGGCCAGTGCCACAGCAGGATGCTGATGTTTCTTTGATGAACAGCTGGATGATATTTCTGCAGATAAAGCTTCTGGTCCAACAAGTTGTGATAAAGTAGGGATGAGAGGAAGCTGAGGAGGAAGATGAGGAAGAGGAGAAAAGTTCGGGTTTGAGACAATTTCATGGCTACCGGGCGTATTCCAGTTCAAAAGGGCACAGATCAATCAATCAACCCCTAGAAAGGAAAGAAGAGTAGATAAGAGATATCATTACGCTATTGCATGTTCAAGTACAAGTGCAGGAACTGCCTAGGGTAAGGTGTTAAAAGAAACATCTCCACCTGTAGAAGGCATTTCGTTCTTTTTTTAAGCTCAAAGCAATATTAGTATGTGTTTCAAATTAGCCAAAAATTAACCAATTTTCTCAGTTGGCAAGATTTGTGACAGGTTATTTGCATCACAGATGTAAAAAAAAAAAAAAAAGGTCAATTTATTTGGAACATTTGTAGGAAAGAATTGTTAGTAAATGGCAGTTGGTAAACCGAAGAACAATTGATGAAATCTGCACTGCTATCTGTGTCTTTCTCTCAGTGTTCAGCATTCTCAGTCTAAGTTCTGCTTCTGCTGGACGATTGTTCGTTTCAGGATTTCGTCATCGTTTCAGAATTGCACACTCTTAACTGTCTAAATTAATGCATGTTCAAGGTTAAAACTTAAAACAAACAAAAAAAACCCAAATTGAATAGGTTGCATCAAAAACCTCAGTCAAATTAAATGACCATCAAATAATGGAAATAATTGGCTTGTGAAAGTGGTTTTTGACTATAATGAAGCACAGATATTTATGTGTATGTTTTTATAATAATTCATTTTCTTATTAACATATTCTAATTACTCTTATTGTGTGGGTTGATAATGAGTCATCTTGAGAAAGGAAACTGGCAGAAAGAGAGCTCAGCTCTCATATGGCACACCCTGATAGCTGGGCACACCAAAAAAATTTTAAGAGAAAAAAAGAGAAATGAAGAATGAAAATTCACAATACTATACCTTTAGGACCGGATTTTTACATATTCTTCCACCACGTCAGGACACATACATTAGCACTCTGTATGTAATAAATCTGTAGTAAAAAACTTTGATTAAAGCTTAGCAGATGAATTTGAATGAAATAAAAATGACGATGTCAGCGATGTGGGCACTTACCTGGGTGACATGGTATAGGGCAGTCTGCTGCTCGGAGAACTCTGTCCTGCTCAATAAGTCTGAGGCTGTATAGGAAATCCTGCCCTTCTCAAATGTATGATACTTCATTCACATACCCACACAGCCGCTCACTAGTAGGATGTGAAAACTACCACCAGCAAAAATGTGTTAATCATTTATCAATTGCCATGCAGTAGTTTCAAATGAACAGATTTTGCATATTTTGCATGAATTATGAAGTAGAAATTAACATCATTAAGATCATCCTCCTCCTCCTTTTAGGGGGAACATTGATTTTGGATGAATATATTCTATACTCTATGTTAAATTTAGAGGTCGTTAAAACCCTCACCCTTCAAAGCAGATACATGCCACTGTGCCACCTTGTTTCCCACCCATTCATTTTCCTGTTAGTCTTGTCATGCATCTGCTGTTTGCAGAAATAGCACAACAAGCAGCAGTTGGCAGTAAAAAACAGTACCACTGCTGATTTTAGGTTTCTGAACCACAAGCTGGTCTTCCTCTTCCTGTTCTTGCAGCTCTGCAGAGGAGAGGGGCAAACCTCCTGTAGGCACCACCCACACCCCACTGTTATGCCTTATTTTGTTCTATGCACACAGTACAATGAGCCAAAAGTTGTATTGACAGTCTTACAAAAACCCAGTATTCATGTTAAATGAGGTTTTGAACTTTTTAGGCCCTGTGTTGGTTGTCAAGCTGTTTTGTCATAAATCTACTAAACCCTCTGACAGGAGAAACCACTTTCCAACTCTGAAATAATGGACAGAACATTCAGAAATTATTCAGACCCCTACAGTTTTTTCATATTTTGTTATTTTGCAGACTTTTGCTAAAATTAAAAAAAATAATAATAATAAATCTCATTTTCAATTAACACTCAATATCCAATAATGAAAAAGTAAAGACAGAATTTTTGAAATGTTGCCAAATTATTAAAAAGGACAAGAGAAATATTACAGTTATATAAGTATTCAGTCTCTTTACTATGACACTTGAAATTCAGCTCAGGTGCCTCCAGTTCTCTTGATCATCTTTGAGATGTTTCTGCAGCTTTACTGGAGTCAATCTGTGGTAAATTCAATGACTGGACATGATTTCAAGCAATACACACCTGTCTATATTAAGTCTCCACTGATGACGAATAGCAGAGGTAAAACGCCTCTGAGGTCGGAGGAAGTGACTGCAGAGCTCAGAGACAGGATTGTGTTGAGGCACAGACCTGGAGAAGGCTACAGAAAGAAATTCTGCTGCGATGAGGGTTCTAAAGAGAACAGTGGCCTCTGTTATCCTTCAGTGGAAGAAGTATTGGAACAGCCAGGACTTTTCTGCTGGCTGTCAAACTGAGCAATCAGGGGAGAAGGACCCTAGAGCGTGAGGTGACCAAACACCTGATGGTGACTCTGGCTGAGCTCCAGAGATCCTGTGGGGAGACGAGAGTAAATTTGCTCTTTACCATCAATCAAGCACAGAGCAGATATCCAGCTTTACCCACTATTATATCTACATTTTATCTGCTCAAGAAAAACTAATTTGTCTGGCCCAACTAAGTGACAATCTATTGACCAAAGAGAAGAACATGGTTTCACTATGAAGTTATGCGTGAATATCAGGTCTCTGTTTCAGTTAAACCAGCAGCCTAGTGTAAGTAAAAGTCAAGTGCATCCTTTCCACCGTGGGTATTGAGTGTGTGTGTGTTTGCACTTATGTAGCTAAAAGATAAGTGTAGTTATGTGGAGTGTTTACACGTGTGTTTTCTGTGTAATTTGTTTAATGTTTTCCATGTTTTACTGTAAAGCACATTAATTGTATCTGTGTATAAAATGTGCCATACCATTAAAGTGACCTGACTTTAAACACAGGAATCTCCTAGTCCTGGCACCCTGATAGGCCTGTAGATTTGCGTTTTTCAGAAGCGGACAGAGAGAGGGGAAGGGATGGGGCATAGCAAAGGATTTGGTTTGGCAAGCCCAGTATCAGCACAGAAAATGAACCTATGGCCCCTGTCCCTGCATCATAGGCCGGTTGTTGGCCGCAAAGAAGTTTTAAAAATAAATGAAAAGGAAATGAAATTTATATCAACCCCATTGGTATGTCGGCCCATGGGAAACTGCCCAGTGTGACAGATGACCAGTCTAGCAGTTTCACACATGGATACAGCAGCTCACATACACTGCAAGTGCAGATGATGACTCTTTTTAAGTTATAGTCACTTTTAACTTTCTCTATGCTCATCATTTTTTGTGTAATAGTACATTACTTTATCATCAGAATGATCTCTGCAAAAACCATCTTACATTAACTACCCCCATAGTGACATATAATGTAATATAATGATTGAAATTTAAAATGCAGTCAAGTTTTTGCACGTTTTATTTGTTTTAGTATCTCAAATTTATTTTTAAAGTTTAATTAAGATAGATTTGACTGCTTTAAATGTCAAAATAATCGCTACCAATTTGGAACGAAATAATATAAATGACTCTGGTAATGAATAATCCATAATTATACCAGTAATTCTGAAATGACAACCTCTATGTTTCTGGAATATAAATTATAATATAAAACTATAAATTTTAACATAAGAAATCTCTATCACATCTTGCTGAGCCATCACAGCCTCACGTCTGCATGTGTTGTCACTAAACATGCAGAGGTCCTAACACCATTAATTTCATTAAATAAAACTATGTTTAAATATTTTTGGCCAAACATTTTTTAACCAAAACTAAGATGAGACGATGAGGAGAAGTCACCAACATAATTAAACATTAAGACTAATTTAATGCGCAACATTGTTGATGAAAACTGTAGTTTAAAAGATAAAAACCTGACGTAAATCTCTGTATATTTTCGTATAGGAAAAATTAGCAAACGGAATTACATCGAGCGTTTTATCTGTGTCACATTCACTGTGTCCGTGTCTGAATGGCTGCGCCGCGCATTTCTCCCCCTGCACACTTCACTCGCGTTTTTGGTGTTTCTGCTCATCGACGTCTCTACGCAGTCGGGACGCGCCGCCGACAAGCCGCCGACGCGCCGCCGGCTCCGGGCCGACGGGCCGCCGACGCGCCGCCGGCTCCGGGCCGAGCCCGGCTGCGCCGCCGGCTCCGGGCTGACGCCGCCGACGCGCCGCCGACAAGCCGCCGGCTCCGGGTCGACGGGCCGCCGACGCGCCGCCGGCTCCGGGCCGACGCGCCGCCGACGCGCCGCCGACAAGCCGCCGGCTCCGGGCCGACGCCCGCCGACGCGCCGCCGGCTCCGGGCTGACGCCGCCGACAAGCCGCCGACAAGCCGCCGGCTCCGGGTCGACGGGCCGCCGACGCCCGTCCGGCTCCGGGCCGACGCGCCGCCGACAAGCCGCCGGCTCCGGGTCGACGGGCCGCCGACGCGCCGCCGGTTCCGGGCCGACGCGCCGCCGACAAGCCGCCGGCTCCGGGCCGAGCCCGGCTGCGCCGCCGGCTCCGGGCCGACGCCGCCGACGGTGCCAGACTGGACCTTGCTGTGGTAAGAGAACACAGGGGGAAGGAGGAGAATATGGTGGAAACAGAACCGGTCGACATCTGGACATCTCGACGCCTGTTTCGAAAGTTCATACTTTATATTATACCGTGTAATGCACTTATTATGATTTATGCTAACTACTGTGAGCAAAGACTATAATTTATTAGTCCCTAAAATGACATTTTAGAGAGTTAGCAAAGTCCATGTTCGGGGTTGAACTGTGGGTTTCGTGCGTGTCCGGAGGCCGGAGCTGATTTCCCCTCGTCTCTCCACCGGCCACCGTGTCGCGGGAGGTTGTGGATCAACAGCCGGGATCCGGCTGGTCCTCGTGTGCGCTGCGTCGGAGCGACAGTAGCGCTGCGCTGCACTTCATCCCCCGGGCTGCGATCGGCACCTCACACCGCGGCTGCCTCAGTTTCTGTGGAAGTCGTTAGCCCACTCAGGTACGTGGGCCGACTTTCTGTATTGGAGCCTCTAACACGCTTTCACGTTAAGGTACACAAAACTGAACTACTATACACATTTCAGGTCTTGTCGTGGTCTATTTGCCACCTCTGCTGGTTATTAAAATACACAGCACATACTGTAGAAGATTGTTTTCAGCCTGAGTAAATCTGCTGGCCAGTAGTCAGCTGTCTAGTCCTGGGCTTGCTTTGAGTTCAAAGAGGTTCAGATTTTATTGACAAATATATATAAATGTATATAATGTATAATATAATATATATGTCATTGTGTATTTGAATGACACTCTACAGCCTATATTAACACTAACTGCATAACACAACCTAGTACAACACTACCTATAAGGTCACAAAGTTACAGAATAAAATCAACACCTGTTCTGGAGCAGTCATGACAAAATTGGACATTAAAATGTTTTAATGTTCCTTTTTGCAGGGCTGTTGTAAAATGTTCTTTTTGATTTTGAGGAGTTGTCTTTTTCTGGTTATTTTCCAATAAATCAATATTGTTGCATCTTTCCCGACATTATTGTTGAACTTACTTGTATGAGATCTTATTTGAAAGCAGTGTAGTTTGACTAAACATCTCATTCTTGGTTTTGACTAAAAGTAGAGTAAACTGTCAAGTGTTTTTGTCAACTAAAAACTGACTAAAAATAAAGAGGTTGAGGTGGACTAAATATGACTAAAACTAACATGGACCTTTTCATCTCGGGACTGACATTAAGACTAACCTGAAAATAATCGAAGCCAAGCTATTTCCAGGTCTTCTATTTAAGGTTGTCAGCATAAAAACTGTCTGAGAAATAGTTTAAATGATAGATTCGAGTGGACGTTGGAACTTTTAACAGCATTTGGTTGCCTTACCTGAGGGGCCTTGGTGCAGAACAAGGTGTTAAAAGATTAGAAATTATAAAAGCCAAACTACAGATGGTTTAAAAAATAACTTGGAAGAATCCTAAATTGAATTTCAGGGACTAGGTTTTTTTTCTGAGAGGACAATGTCTCAGTCAAAATATGTATTTTTATAAATTAATATCCCCTTTCATATATGTATGTATGTGTATATATATATATATATATATATATATATATATATGCAGGCTATGTCAGCTGCCATTTTGTAAGGGATGGGCATGAGAAAAGTCTAAGCAGTAGTGGGTTTTTACTTTCAGACAAAGGGGTGACTTTTTTTTTTTTTTTCAGTGCCAGCATGTCAGTCAATTTCTTACTACAGACAGTGAGTACCTAACTGTTGTTTGGTCACATTTTGTTATCTGGGAAATAATTTAATAAATTAGTTATGGTTTTGATGTTGTGGCTGAATGTGGTATTATAGCCTGTAAAATTAGTTTTTTTTAAAATGATTTTTTTTTTTTTTTTTACTTGTGATGTGATGTTGTAGTGTGTGTTGTTCTGTTCTAGAACATCTGTACTGGGGGCTTGGGGGGAGCTCTTAAATTTTAATATTTATAGCGATTTGCGGGGCTTGGATTGTAACTGTATATACAAAAATATATAAAGCTTTTTTTGAACTTTGTGACTTCAGGGGGACTGAAAACTGAAGATAAAGTGATGTCACTTGAGTAAATGCTGGTTGGGGCTGAGGACTACAATTTAGAAAAAAAAAAAGTAAAAAAGAGCTGAAGCTAGAGAAGGAAGAAGAAGCAGACCAACAGTCAGGCTGGAGCGATTTAAAGAAGAAGGTGTTCCTTCACTGTCTGAGAAATAGAAGAGAGAGAAAAGATTAAAAAAAAAAAAATATATATTTTATTTTATGATTTTTTTTATTTTTTCATATGATTCATTTGCTAAATCTAACACTGAATTTTTTTCAGAGCACTTTTTCATACGGTATTATTCTCTTATATCATCATGTGTCACAAGCCCGAAAACTCTGTAGTCCCACTGGATGTTTTTTCATGTTTTTCATATAATTTTGGAGACAGTTTAGAGATAGTTGTGTGTGAAATTCTGGCACAAACAATCACGTCACAGTCAAAGTCACTGAAATCATATTTTCCCCTCATTCTGTTTGAATTGAAGATTAACTGAAGCTCCTGACCTGGATCTGCATAATTTTATACACTACATTGCTGCCACATGATTGGCTGATTGGATAAGTGCAATAATAAGAAGCAGTACAGAGGACTGTTTCACAAAACCAGGATAGCAGACTAAGCAGGGGTTTTTCAGATACCCTGTCTGAATTTAGCCTTGACTCGGTTCCACAAAAGCAGTGGCACATAAGTTACCGTGGAGATTGATTCCGTACAGCTACCTAGTCCAAACCAGGCTAACAGCCAAGATTGGTTATGTTAAGGCCAAAGCCCATTGGCAGCATCTGACATGCATCAAAAGACGCCATAGTTCTTTTTAATGGGGCAACGCCCCCTGGTGGAGTTTAGAACATGGAGCGTCAGGTCCATAGAAATGTCTTGGTTATAATAAGATCGATGTATTTTTACCATCTTCAACGATTTCAGGCAGATTTTATGGCATTATGCTTTAAAAGTTAACTCTTCTTTCTTCTGCGACCATTGCCACAAGTAAACAAAACTAACATTTACATAAACGTCAGCTTATGTAGAATGTGTTAACTAATAAGAATGATGATTTAATGGCATCTTACTATATAGCTGATATTGTCAATTAACCCATAAGAACCAATGGTGCCACAGGTTTCACAAACCCAGATGGTGCTGCATTAGTGGGCAATTTCATTTTTTTCAATATTTCCTATAATTTTTTTTCAAGGAAACATGTGACCGGGCTGTTCTGGGTTAAAACTGCTCTGAGACAGTTTCATTGTCACTGATGTTTAAACTCTCAAAATAATGTCTCGTCTCACCGTTTTGACGGTGACACTGTTGGATGGATGTGTCACGTTAGGTGCATCAATGACTCGCTGCCAAACGTCGCCAACACTGTGCACTGAACATTAAAATACCACAGATATGTATTGCCATAGCTGTTATTTTAACATCATGACCATGATTATACACACACATAAACAGACAAAGAAAAGGAAGACATCACTAAAGTTTTGTTTGATTGGCGAATAACAGTTGTTAAATTAGATGCATATTATTGAAAAGTAAAATTTTGGTTACTAAACATATTTGAACATTTCATTTAAGCTTTTTCACCTTTAATAAATTATGTTGTAGGCGAAATTAATATGTTTATATAAATGGACATTTTCTCAAAGGCCGTGTTTCCTTTCTTGAAAATAATATGTATCACTTCTTCATTAAAAGACATTAAAAACACATTAAAAGATGTTGCTCACTTATTGTGACGCACGGCACACGCATCCTCCATTTCAGCATCAGTAAATCTGTGATCGACCCACAACGTCTTTAGAAGAAAACCGATTTGATTTACTTATAACTGACTTGACACAGTCACACCTACTCATCCTGACTTGGCCTCTGTGACATGTAAAGAGCCAGAATCCTCTCATTACTTCAGTTCAATTCAACTTTATTCATATAGCATCATATCATAACAGACATTATCTCACATTATCTCTAGACCAGACTCTTTACAGTTATTATTTACAGAGACACAACATTTCCCTCATAAGCTAGAACTTAGCGACAGTGGCAACAAAAAACTTCCTTTAACAGGTAGAACTGTTGAACAGATCCTGGCTCATGGTGGTGGTGATGGTGGTGGTGGTGGTGGTGGGGGGGGTCTGCCTCGACCGGCTGGGTTGAGAGTGAGAGAGAGAGAGAGAGAGAGAGAGAGACGGGTCGAGGGGGAGGGGGGAGAGAGCATAGCATAATAATGGGACTAATAGCTATATATACTATAGTTATACTAACAGGGCTGATAATATTACTAATAGGACTAAATGAAATGGTAACAGTAGCAATCATAATAATTAAAGCAGTGGGTGTTGATGTTGGTGATTTTTGTAAAAATATATGGCCCTCTATCTTGCCCCTCACAGGAAAAAGAACAAATTCTAAAAACATCTCTTTAAAAAATTCTATACACGGATGTTGCATTCAAAATAACATGGTGCTCCAGGAATTTTTCTTACTTTACATCCACGAAGAATCTCACACATCAAATATTCAAAAGTTGTCTTTGATGTAATGTTGATTATTATATATGTAACACTACGTTACTCAATTTCCAGATTAACACTCAGAAGGACCCAGTATATGAATATATGACATCATGGAAAGAATTTAAACATATATCTGATAAAAGCTCGAGGCAATGTGGAATCCCCCATAGAATCAACCATTGTATGTCGCATACAGAAATGGGGTTTGTTTGTTTGCCCTAAACAATGAGGAAGTTGATTTAAGGTCACCAAAAACTGTAGTCTTTATGCCTCAGATGCGCTAGATGGCAGCACATGCTCATGTTCAGTCCACCTTGAGAGAGGACTTTTGTGTTGTATTATATATGCTGTACAGAGGTTGTAGGCAAATACAGGTCCAAACGCCAAGTCTGCCTACCCAGTAAAAATGTTTGGACTTTCAAAGTTTACATCATTACTTTTACATGATTTCTATTCAATCTACTGCAAGGCTCATGTAAGTCTCGATAAATATGACCTCCTAATAGCTAACACACATGAAGACAGCAATGCGAACCGTGGGAACTGTACCTTAGTTCTGCACCTGGCTGTTTAAACAGTGCTGAAATGAAGTCTAATAGACCAGTATTTGGCTTAATGCTGCAAACTGTAACGAGCACTTTACAATATACCTGAACCTGTTCCCTGATACATATTGTCAGTATTATCATTACTATGGGAGTAGCAGTATAAGTGGTAAGTAGTGTAACACTACACTATAGCGCTATTTTATTTTACATTGCATAATATTACGATTATCACTATAGAACAACACTGTATTACTACTATATTGTTATCCCAGTTGTTGGAATTTAATATTATGATTTTATGTGTTATTATGTATCATGTATAATATACTTATATATACTTCATTATTATTGTTATTGTCATTTATACTTAATACTGTGTATCCTTTGTGTATATTACATATACTGCACAGACACAAACAACCACACACATATATATATATATATGATATTATAGCTTATCATATTATGATGTATGTTGCCCTGTATAATCATACCTCTACATATATACATAAACTTATACACTTATACTATATATATAGTTCTCATACCACGGCAGTGTAGCTTAATAGGATTTGTCTTGCAGAAATATTTACACAATTTACTTTATGGTCTAAGATATTGTAATGTTTATGGATTTTTTTTTTCTTTCTAATGCAACAACAGCAACAACAGAACTTTGATTCAACCGGTCTGTGACCCTGACAGAAGCGGACACGTGTCATTCAACCCTCTGAATTCATTTGACAGCACTGGGGAAATAATCCCCATTTGGAGCTCTGGTGACCTTGCAATCCTGGAGGCTTGTCAACATCCCTGCTTTTCAAATTTGCAGTAAAGCTCCAGACATCTGTCAGAATACAGAACATCTGGACAGAGGAATCTTCCTGTTTGGAGCACAGGACAGAATTAACCAATGAGACATCCTGTGCCCAAATGCGTGATTATGACACAGTCACTGTAGGTTAAAGAATTACACCACAGACAGTCATTTAGAGACAAAATTAACACAATGAGGTCATTATGAATTATTCACTTTGTACCCCAGTCAGATTTCAGCTGCATAAGAATATCATAAGGATCCCAAAAAACATATAAAAATACCATAAATATCACAGGTCAGTATAAACCCATCATAAACTGAGGAGCATAGACCATTTGTATTGAATTATTAAATGATTATTTCTGGGCACAAATGGATAACATGGACCAATGCTGCATATCACAGCATTTATAGCCTAGGCTAGTTAACAACATTTGTCACCAGGAGGGCCTTTATACTAATACACAGCTCAACAGGAAAACACATAAAATTGCACAGAGCGTAAACATCACTACGATAACAACACCACAGTTTTCAGTCAGCTAGCTGCTAGCAGCTTAGTGAGTCTGATCTTAAGCGCAGTGGAGTTTTAAGCTAAATACCACCTCAGCTTTATAATATGCTCATAGTGACTACGCTATGTTACTTATGTTAAGCAGGTATAATGTTTACCGTGTTCACGGTTTCAGTTTGGCTTGGTAGCAAGCTGAAATTTGCTTAGTCTCACTAACAGGATGATAAAGACATCTGTAGTTTTGCAGGCATTAGGTCATAAACCAAAGCTTTTGACAAATTTCACCTTCAATAATCCTCTGAAAAGTCAGAGGATTAACAAATATAGTACAATTATTTGGCAGGGACTTATGCATGTCTGTAGTTAATTTCACATCAGTCCATCCAGTAGATGTCAAGACATTTTATTTAAAACCTCTTGTCCTCAAAGTCAGTAGAATTCATCCTCTTGTGACCATGAATATCTGCAACACATTCTATGGCAATCTGTTTTAATGTTTTGGGGATTTTTCAGTCTGAACTAAAGCGGTGGACTAAGTAACTGGCTTTGTGTAGAGCCATTGCTCCTTCATGTCATAAGAAGCCTGTCGAGGGGGTTCAGGCATCTAATCAGGAAGCTTCCTGGTAGCCTTCTATTGAGGGTTTTCGGGACACATCCAACTGGTGCCAGACCTCAGGGCAGGCCCAGAACGAGCTGAAGAGACTATATATCTCATTTTACCTGGGAACGAAGAGCTGGAAAAGTAGCAGGGGAGAGAGAGACATCTGGGCTACCTTGTCTAATGTAATGCCACTGTACCAGATAAGTGACAGAATAATGGATGGATGGATGGATGGATGGATAGATGGATGGATATTTTATTGATCCAAATATTTTTTCCACTATATGAAACAGATACCAGTAATTAATCATTCTTTCAGCCCATAATAAAAAAAATTGTTCAGCCCATGATGATCTTCTTTTTAGACTTTTAGGGGCTAGAAGAGATCAAATTTTATCCTACATACTGAAAAAATACTGGAACGAGCCTATAAAATAATCGCTATAACTACGGGAATATAATGTACATGCACATGCTGCTACTGCATTAATTAACATGACTTCTCATTTAACACGTGTAAAAATACCTGAATCAAACAAAGTTAACTACAATATGACAAGAAGAAAGACTGTATTAAAAACAAAAAAAGCCAGAAATGTTGATGTTGAAACCCAGAAAACTAGGACTGAGGTGAAAGTCTTGGGTCTTTCAGCAAACATCCAGGAGCACAAAAGAATGGTGGAAAAGGAAAAGATGGAATGTTTTAAACTGGTCCAACCTAAATCTCACTGAAAAAATTCCTGCAGACCGAAAGCAGCTTGAACACATAGCAATGGAAGAGCAGCTGAAACTACCAGCAGACTGTTGCACGAAACTACTTCTAGATGGCAACAAGAAACATTTAGAGGCTGTCATTGTTGCTAAAGGGTCTGAAACCAAATATTGCAGGGTGCCATCTATTTCCTTAGATAATGAAATAGATGGCACCCTTCAGTGTTTATGTGTAGTGAATATATACTTGTCGGTTTTGAATTTGGTTTTATTCATTTCCTTTTCATATTCATTTTGGTTGCAAAATACTGAGCTGTATGTTTGTAAAGGGAGCTGAGTGCAGAGATTTAAAAATGTGAACTCGCCACAGAGAAATGAATGTAACCAACTGTACAAAATAAACTGCAATACTGGTCATTTGGATCAACAAGAACATGTCAGTATCACACAGACAATAGTTATCTTGGTATTAATGCTAAAAACACAGAGGGTGTAAGTGCAATACAAAAAGCTTCTTAGAATGCATGAAACCTTGTGGTCTACAACAGCAGAGACCATGTTGGGTTCTGCTCCTGTTAGCCAAGATCTGTGATTTGAGGCTTCAGTGGAAACAGGTTCTTGTCACACTTTGGCCCCTTAATACCAACCAGTGATGGTTTGAATGCCACAACCTATCTGAGTATTGTTACTAACCATGTGCCTCCCTTATGGCCACAGTTTACAATCTTCTAATGGCTACTTCCAGCAGGATTATGATCCATGTCACAAAGTAAAAGTCTCAAACTGGTTTCATGAACATGACAAAGAGTTCAGTGAACTTCACCGTCCTCCCCAGTCCCCAGTCCTGGATCCAGTAGAACATCTTCAGGATGTGGCAGAACAGGAGAATTAATGTGCAGCTGACAAAACTGCAAAAATGTTCTGATGCATCATGTCAACATGGACCAGAATCTCAGAGGAAAGTTTCCAACATCTGTTGGAATCCAGGCATCGAGGGGCTGAGGCTGTTCTGAGAGCAGAGGGAGGAACTACCCTGTATGAGTATGGTGTTCCCAATAAAGTGCTCGGTGAGTGTATTTTCCCACATCATGATGCATGAATACGAATGAATGAATGAGTGACTCTTTGCGTTTCAGCAACCTGGGGATGATTTAATTTGAACGACTCACAATCTGCACAGGCAGACAAGCAAATAATGGGGGCTCAATATGTGAAATTGGCTACTTTCAATCCAAAAAAAATTTGAGTGCCACATAATCATTAATTGAAAAATGAACAAATATTAAAAAAAATTACAGACCTTTAGTGGGTCCAGTCCCAACATTTTTCAGGGCTAACAGGGACTTTCTCTATGGCAAGTTAGGAGGGCTTTTGCTTTGAAAAGCCAGGCCGGAAGCCCTGCGCTTCATCACTCCGGTTAGCTTAACATGAGGCTTGTGTCCTGCTCCGATTCTGAGCCTCGCTCCATAAAGCTGCACACACAGCTCGGGAGGAACCAGCCGGTTCTCCACCGACACACGGAGGATGACACACCGAGCACACACCGCGGCGTCACGCACAGGACCGCCCGGCACCGGCGTATGAGCCCCCCGGTCCAGACTCTGTGTAGATCGGCCTCGCGTTAGTCACCATCAGCGACGGTCCAGCGCCGTAACGGGCAGGTGTACGGACCGACCCCGGCGGGTCCAACCCAGTCACAGGCCACCGACCGCCGCTATGGCAGTGTGGTCAATTTAGGACACACCGGCGCAGAAGCGGGAGGCAAAATGGGATTCCTGCACCAGCTCCATCTCCTGCTGTGGAAGAACATCTCCCTGAAGAGGAGGGGCCCGGTAAGACGCGACTTTTTATTCTTCCGTCAGGATGGGAAAAGCCTCCGCGGGGGGCAGAGCGGGTCGCGTCGGCTCGACTGCGGACGGGCGGCGGTTCAGCCCTCCTCGCCCTCCTCGCCCTCCTCGCCCTCCTCGCTGCTGCAGTGCTCACAGCCGGTGTTGGGGCTAAGTCTGCCAGCACCTGCTGCGCCTGCTGACGGTGCCGTCGGGCGGCGGAGACGGCACCGCAGCGGGCTCAGTGAGGACCGCGGTGACGGGGGCGCCCACGGAGCTGCGCCGTCAGGAGCCTCGGCGCTGCGCATCCTGTCAAACAGGTTGTTGTCTGTGTACAAACAACAGCTGTGTGATCCCAGTCTATGTTTATTAGCCCCCGGTCTGAACAGGCCTGTGCAGTGTATAGAAGCCCATGTGTTGTCATGAGTTCGTATTTATTCTGTGCACAAGCTGCTGAGAATGCGTAGGCCTGGCCGTGTCGTTGATGTGGGATTAGCAGGTGGGTATTGTCATATGAAGAGATTCATACTGACCTCAAAACATAACAAACATACGACAACATGTCAATTTCAAAAGTATTCTAGAGAGTGCAAACACGTGACCGGAGGGTTACGGTTGTTACCAGAGAGAATGAAAATGTTTTGGTTTTAGAGTGAATGATCATATAACAGTATCTCAGCCAGGTCTTAAAGGTGGACCGAGTGTTTTTGGAGAGAAATACACCCTCCCTCCCTTCACTGCCCCTTCAGACGCTCCACCCCCGAATCGTGGACGTGCATTGCCGAGGAACCGGCAAAAAGGTGGAAGCCAGAGCATCTTACAGGGGGTGGAAGTGGATACTCTGTCCCATAGCTGAAGCAAACAAACATAAACATTGTCAAGCAAACAACTCGCATAAAAACTCAGCAGAGTAAAAACTAGTTAGAGTTATTTGTTTAGGATGTTTTCATAAACGGTTTGTAGCTAAACCGTGAATACAGCTGCTGCTGTGAAGTTAACATTGAGAGAGGATGAGACGGTTTCCCACAACCAGCACAGCAGCTCCAGACAGTGACACTCTCAACTGTCCTGGTACCATAGACAACATCACACCAACACCATATCTTGGTAAACTACACAGTAGCCGAATGTCCCCGGACGAGTCTTTTATTGCGACTGGACGCACAAATGTGACACTGGTACCTGCTCGCTAACCAACCAGTTGGGATTAGCTACCACAAACATTAGCAAACTCTGACGTGATGTATCTGTGAAACAAAACAAATGATTTTTACCAGTCTCAAGTAGAAACACAGCAACCTCTACGTCTGTGTTCAAGCCTTTCAACACTCGGTTCTCCCCTCCATGGTTGGACTGGCCATTAAGTCTTCTGGGACAAATCCCAGTAGGCCCTGGTAACAGTGGCCCCTGGACCGTCAAAACGACCAGGAAGTTTTTCAAGTTTTTACTGGCCCATTACTCTCTTTACCAGACCCTCTATGTGCCCGTCATCCATCATGCGGTTCATAGGACTTCTTTTTCAGGTATATAACTGCTGATGTTTGTCATTTTAACCTTCGAAAGTAACGGTCATTGCCAACTTTAAATGAGCAGCTGCTACCTGAATGTTTCGCACACTACTTGTGCTTATACAACCATTTTCAGACAGGATATACATTACATGAATGGCCAAATCCAGCTGTTATAGTGATGGCTCTTTGTCATTCAGACACAGGTGAAAAAAGGGACAATACTAAGGCTACTTAGCACCAGGTGAGAGAGAGAGAGAGAGAAAGAATGAACGAAAGACAGAGAGAGAAAGAGAGTGAGAGGCTACACCACGGATGGATATAAAAACTTAACTCTACCATTTAAGCTTTTTATGAAGATCGAGAGCATAAGGGACACCGCTACACACAGAAAATCCACTAATACATATTTTCATTAGTTTAATCATTTTACATCATCTGGTGCCTGTTTATAATATCTGACATGCATCAGCATGAAATAACAGGATGTTTAATTCCATCTGAAACCTTTTTTCAGTCTATGATAATATCATTGTGTTTTTCACAGTTTGTCAGAGTGCCAGTCTTATGCTGTAACAAAGGGCCAAATAAAAACAGTTGCCTGTAGTTTACATCTCATGGGTTGTTTATATGCTTGGGCAGTATCTATGTTGTCATACCTTTCCCAACATTTCACAGAGGTTTATGGTATGTGATGGTATTTGCAAAAAATGTAATTAATTTCGAAAGGAGACATTACTTTCGCATATATATGACTTGTAGTAGTTGCAAAAGGCCAGACTGCCAACCATTCTACCTCCAAATAAGTTCCCTGTTGTGATGAATAGATTTTTTTTCCTTCCTTTTTCCTTTTCAATCAATAAAGGAATACTGGAAAGTTCTCTGGTTAACATAACTGCATTCTAAAATACTGTACACAAATATTCAATGCAGACAGCATGAAATAAAAATAGGTGGGGTGGCTGTGTTCCCTGCTGTGCTGACGATTCATTCAGATGCTGCAGAAGCACGGGAGCAGGGATATTTGTGGACCCCCGACAACAACGGTTTGATATGTTAACCACTTTTGCTACAACTTTCCTGTGTCAACTATTGCACACGGCTTTGTCCGTGTTGGCTGTCTCACCCGTATCATATGATCTGAACCAAAACAGAGTGTCCTGTATCCCCATCAGTACTCCCCATTTTCCTCAGCTCACAAGCCAGTTCTCTAAATTGTGCCTGACCTATGGTGGCACATATTATGCATTACACATCACAGTAATAGAGCATCTCAATGTCAGTTTAATAGTAAAAGGAGTGTATGGTGCTGATGGAACTGAAAAGCATACTTGATTGATTTTTAAATACTGCGCAGTGATTTTGAAGAGTAGAACACGGCATCTAGCTGGCCCCAGGTGATATTCGCAGCTTTCTTTTACATGACATTTAATATGCTGCAGACATTAACACGGCACTTTTCCCTGGTGAATGGTACAAGACAAGATGTGTGTTCATGTTTTTTTGAAGACTTTAGCGGGGAAGCTAATGTGCGATGTTGTTCAGATTCTGTGGCTCTTGTGTTCCATAGCAAGCTGTTATCTGGGTCAGTGTGACGTCTGTGTCTGACCATGATACAATATGACATTACTGCTTTATGCAACATCCACTGTATATATGTACTGAAATCAGAAACGAATTCCATCAAAATAATTTAGAACTAGGAGCTGCCATCATTAGACTAAAAACCTATAAATTATCAATTCCTACCTTTTAGTTTCACTTGTTTTTCTCAAAGGAGAACGCAGGACAAGTGATTTACAGAGCAGTCCACTGTAGACATTTCGGATGGACTGAACTAGGATTCTCAAAATTCCTATTTACTCACATGCTTCATAAAGCATTTTGCTGTATATTTATTTATTCAACAGTTTGCATGAAAATTGAAAATATTTAGAGTGTGTGCAGATCAGATTATTACAACATATCTACATAGGAAGTGCTTCATTCTGCATTCTTCAGTTTGCTATGTCATGTGCTGCAGAGCAAAACAGATCTTCTGCACATGCGGACAAATGTGGCTCAAAGGATATTTTTACACTTCATCTCATCATTTTTTTTTTATGGTGATTATATGTGGGTTCTGAGTACTATGAAAACACGGGTGACCTAAAACTCAGTACTGTGCCTGAACACATCCTTAATAGACACAGGTATGGCACTAAAGCTGTTGCTGCTCTGTCATTGTGCTTTTCTGTTTCAGCTCCTATGGAGATACAGTGTTATTGTAGTTGTGAAGGGTTTTTTTCTAACCTTTTCTGCACTGGTCGCACTGTGACTGATATGAGAGATTGATATTCTCAACAACCTAAAAAGAGGCTCTTTCAGTGTTTCATAGTTTATTAAGATGATTGGTGAAGATTGAGATGATAAATTTATTACAGTGCTCATGGAGGGTGAACCAAAATGCATTTAGTCACTCGCTCTGTGAGTTTGACTTTATACTGCAGCCTTTACATTAATCTGACAGCATTTAATTCAGACTTGTGCCATGTTGAAAGAGATACAGAAATGTCACTTGGTTCAACCTGAAAAGACTGCGGTTGTGACATTATGTAAAAGCGAAGAGGGTTCTCATTCACACATGGGAGCAACATTTTAAATTACCATCAGATTAACGCAGCTGAAAGGGGCTCAAGCGAGAGAGGACAGAGAAAAGATTCAATACCTGATTTGAGCAGTGGAGCTCAAATAATCTGTGTATTTTGCCAGTCTAGGTGTCAGAAAACAGTCACTGCCAGTCTGCCCAAATAATTTTTCACATCTGCACACTTTTTTCCACTGACATGTGCAACAGAATGCTGCACTGTAGCACTGATTGCTGGCTTTACAACACTAGCAGGCTGAGTTAGACATAAAACGGTGGAGTACAGTAAATACAGGATCAGCAGGATTGGGTTTATTTTAAAATGGTACATTTTAAAATGTACCTTGATTGGCACTGATCCCAATCTTTCATCTCTAATTTTAACATTATACGTGTGCTGTCTAGAAAAATGGAGTGAGCTGCACAACTGTTGAGTAAGGTAAAATTGAAGGACTAGATTTTATGTAATTTGAGGTATTTGAAATGGAACACAACCTGGTTTGGGTTAAGCTTTCTGTAATGCATCTTTTTGTTTAGATGATCCAGTGGTGATTGATGAGTTGACACACTATTCTTTTGTTTTGCTGCAATGGTTATCAGTCCTCACCCCAACTACCCAGTTTTTCTACCGTCAATAGAAAACAAACCAGAAATACAAAAAATTCATCAGTGTATATGGCCTGTGTACACATAACCTCATCACTCTTGTATGACAACATCACATTCAAGTTTATCATGTCAGTCATTCAGAAAAACGCCGATTTCACTCCTTTAACCCAGTGTGTGGGGGTTTAGCACCAGCGAACTCTCAAATGTAAATTCATCTTTATAATGAGGGTTTAGTCACTGCAACCCTACTATACCATCCCTCTCTATGTAACTGTTGATGGATTATTGATGCTGACACAGTCTCAGTCTCCTGAGGAAGAGTTGATCTTCTGGTTTTCCTTACACCTCGCACTGATGCATGAGCATCACAGTCGTCAAATGTGCCTGTCGACCGCAGTTTCTGACCCCATTTACTGATCTTCCTTGTCTTTCCCATAGACCTAAATGCAGAGGTCACTTTGGTCACTGTTCCTGTTGAAACACACGTCAGTTGAACATCTTCATGACTAAAGCTCCATTCGTGCCCCAGATGTTTCCCTCTTTCCATACTGATGCAAAGCCAGAACCAACTGGGCCTGATCAGCATTTTCATACATGCCACTAATTACTTAATTGTACCATGAAGTGCACCTGTGTGGAAGCAACTGCATTTGTTATGTTTCTACACTCATTCTTCAGGTTGTTTGTTTAATTTGTCCCCCAGCTATAGGTGAAAAACTCCAGTTTTGGAGATGTCTTTTATATGTTGACCAAAAAAGAGGCTGTCAGACTTTAAGAAATCACATCGTTGTTGAAAGTTATTGTTACTTGTTACTTGAAAATGGTTTCTTTGCTGGGCTGGGCCAATGACCAGCATCTGAGTTTTATGAGTTTAACTTGGGCGCAGGAAAGTATGCAACATCCAGCTTTTAACAGTGGCCAAGCAGGCCAGTATAGTCATTTCAGAATCGTCATCTGCCCTTACAGTCACATACAGCTGAGTAACATCAGCATAGCAATGAAAAATGAATTCAGTATAATTTGGCCAAGATTTGATATACATAGAGAACAGAGAAACAGAGAACGTAACCCTGAGGTAGTACATACAACAGAAAATATTGATGCAGTATTATTATAGGGAACACACTGTTCTTTCACGTAAGACTTGAACAATGTGAGATCTAGGCCAAATTGGTTTTCCAGTCGGTCTAGGTGTAACAAAAAAAACTGCATTGAGATCCAGTAAAACAAGTACAGAGGTGGAATCTGAATCCATAGTAAGCAGAAAATCATATACCACTTTAGTAAGTGCAATCTCAGTGACTGGCCTGACAGGCCCTGTAAGCAGATTGAAACAGTTCAAAAAGGTCCCTTTTAGATAAAGTACGTGTTCTGGAAGTCTCTTCTGAATACTTCCCAGTGCTTTAGAGAAGAATGAAAGCTTAGAGACTGGTCAATGATTATTAGGAGACTCTGGATCAAGGTGTTTTTCCAAATAGAGGTTAAACCACAGCAGTCTTACAGTGAGGCATGTCTGTTTTTACTGATTAAGCGGGAGAAAGTGCTGTTTTAATAGTGGACAGATCATGCTTGTAAGTCAATACACGCTTGTTCCATTAAAGATAGAAAGCTTCAAATTTTTTTGGACTACAATATCCTGCAGGCCTGTTTAAAAGCACATGTTTCTTCAGTATACCAGGATGTAGATCTCCTTGATGTGTAGGTTTCGTCCGAAAACATCAGAAATCCTAATACCTGCCAGCTGGTTTATTGTAGTTATGTTAGTGCTTTTTAAAAGCTGAGGCTGGATCAGTCCTCAGGCCACTTGATTTTTATCACCCCCTGATGCCTCCACTAGTGTCCTGATAGAGTGGCCTGTGATTATGTGTGTAGTGAGCACGCTCGCGGGGGAGGGGGGGGGCATTTTTAGCCCATCAACCTTCTGACAACAAAATCAGAGGAGACATAAGTGATGCATTTGAGAGCCTCTGTAATAATAATAGCAATCACTGCAGCAATCCTGCCTATAGATTTATAATCATGCTGCAGTGGTTTAGCCTCACTAAAGTGGTCCATAAGATTGATGATCTGAGCAGAATGATCTTGTCAGCACCTGAATTTGCATAAGACCCATATGTTGGCCACATGGAGATTGTCCAGTCACAGCTATGTAGGGGGGCAGCAACACTCGGTGCATGAAAAATCCAAAAAAGATCAGGTTGGTTTCTTTGAAGAAGGGTAGAGTATGCTATACTAGCCCTATACTAGGGCTGCTGCAGGCATGGAATTTCTCTAGCTGTGACTTAGGGTGGTTAAACAGCATGATGTGGTGATAGTGCCTTTTTGTTTATCTATTTATTTTTGCTTTTGCAAAATGCTTAATTTAGTCTGTTTTTAGTGTTTTTTAAATATGCTTTATTGCAAAGCTATTATTAAGTATATTGTTGCTTTTCAAAATGAAAAAGATGACACAGTTTTAAGACAAATTAAATGCTTATTAATTGTACACTTATTTTTCAGTCATTTAATGCTTCAAAGCAGTTTCTGTCCAGGATAAGGCAGAACGCCACATCATACATACTTTTCAGATATTATCTCTGATACTTTTACACACAGCACAAACCTCTCTAATCATGTTTGTAAATCAGCTATCCGCCATTTTGTGACTCTCTTTGGCTCAACTCCTTACATGTGGTTCAATAAAACTGCTCATGACTGGTAGAGATAGAGTCAATATGGCTGCCATCAATTTCATTCACGAGAACACAATAACAGTTGTTTTTGTCGAGTAAGGACACAAAACACTAATATTTCTATTTGTTTTCCTGAAATAATAACACCATTATAAATATGTATAATGGAGTCGTTATTTCAGTTATTTAAAAAGCAACAATGTACGTAATAATACCCTAGTAATATATATGTGTGAGAGAGTTCCACTGAAAAATGATGGATTCACTGTTTATTAACTCCCCAGCAATGAAGTCCATAACCTAGCAACTTACTGTAAAGACACGAATTGACTCTGCACCACTGTCTGCTGTGATACAGGCAGTGGTATTAGAATCAATCAGATAGTCAGAGTTGGCTCTGATGGATAAACTGTGAAGACGCCATTTCCTAATTACCCCATTGTTGTAGCATCTTTTTCTTCATTATGTTCTGTAAAAAAAAAAAAAAAATGTTTCCATATCGCTGCTTATCAGACAACATATACGCTTATACTGACATATCTGTGATATTGGCTGATGAAATCGGCCAACTGATAAATTGGTCAGGCTCTAGTTACCATTGACTTCACAAGTGTTGAGATGATTGATTTGGATTTTTCTTCCCAGCAAGCTGCACAACATGCAAAGCAGTTTCTGTGCCCACACACCAACTAAACATGGGCAGGTGTGTTTGATGATATTCCTCAGACTTTAAACATTCTGAAAAGTTCTGTCCATCCTGAGACAGTGCCATAAGTAAGATAAAGGCTATAGATGATGCTGGACTTCCTAGCCTGCAATATGTCATTCAAACCCTGCAGCTGGCTGTTAAAGAGGGTTTTTGGCTCCATGAAGTGTTGCTGATGCAGTGATGGTCAGGGCAAAATAGTGGGAAATTTTAAACATTCCACCTTAACCTACTCCCACCTGGAAGACGTGTGTACAGCTCAACCAACCTGTAAAAAGGCCATAGCAAGACATACAGACCCACTGGAACAGCACTTATTATATTTTATAGTCTCTGATTGAGCAGAATGGGATTGTGGATTATTTAGGAATATGAATATGAGAATTGCTATCAATATGAGCTCCTTAACAATCTCACTGGTCACAGTAGACACTACTGGAAAAAATACAGCTGTTCTGTCTCCGTCTGAGAAGTTAACCTGAAAAGCGAGCTCTTCTGATGCTATGACATCAGTTGTGAATCCTGCTATTGCTGATCTGCAGGACATTAGAACAATGAAGGAAACCTTAACCGTAGCAGTCAAGAAGCACTTTTCTGATGCAGAAAAAAAAACAAAACTAAATGGCATCGCAACTGTACTCAGTCCAAGGTAAATGGTGTATAGAAACTATCATGATATGGCTTAAGGTTAAACTTTAACAAACAGTTTCCTATCTACATATCGAGCTATTACAGAGCCAGATGTTCATAAACATTTATTTGAATCGTGCCTGTATCCACCTGATGAATGCAAGTTCAAAATTCACTCTGCTTTTAGCTCTCTTTTGGTCTTTACTAAGAATTTTAGCTGCTAAATGCTCCAATATATTCAGCAGCTAGTTTCTTACTGGAGGAACTGGTAGAGACTACCAATGCAGTTTCTCAAGATAAGCACGACTATCGGATTGACTGTTAAAGTTTGGATGGGAATTATTTGAAAGCTCCCCAGAAGATAGAAGTGCGTATGTTTTAATGTGGTAGCAGTGAACAGTATGTTGTATACCCACCAGCCAAAAGACTGCGTGATGATCTCATGTCCCGTTTGCTCTGAAATTGTATTCAGACACTTAGGGCCAGATGTACTAACAGTTTTGTGCCTGTTTTACAAGTGTCCTATATCTATCAAACAGACATAGAAGGCTGGAGCCACAGTCTGCCTGTCATTTGGGCGAATGTCTACAAGGTGTTCCTCTCTCCTCAATGCATATGCATTTGTGGTAGGGTGACACAAATAATAGAAAGAGGCATGTTTACAGAGGTTGATTGTGTATTCTGCTGGATTTACTAAGGTCACGTGCATCACAACTTAATTCTGTGGGTGAAGTCTCCACCCCTGAAAGTAGGCACTATTTTGCAGTGGCCTATAAGAGCTCTGATTTTGTGGACATGATTTCTTGAAAAATAGCAGCAGTAATTGCAGCTACACACATCGGGACAGGCTTCAATGATTTGCTGGAAGCATATTTGCAAACTAGATTACATTTTTCCAACTGCTTGAACAAGACATTGTTAAAAGATGGAGATTGTCCGGTCACAAAATAATTACATTCCTGGATGAACTGAGGGACAACTCAGAACCACCTATAAATTCCACTCAGGCTATTGGCAACATTACAATGACTGGTCTTATGGTCATTTCAATTTTTAACTGTATTTGCAGCCAGCATACCTCAGTTGGCATTTAGTTGTGTGTTTCCAGTGGTACTGGATGTGCTCTTATGGTGCACCAGTTAATAGATGTACATCAGTTGCCCCTTAACTGTTGAAGGTATCCAGGCACAGAACGGGATTTTCTTGGACATAACCGAATTCCTTCACGTCATTGGAGCCATAGACAAACATACCACAGATATACCATTCCTGCTCTTCAGTGAATGTCCAAGTAATATGTGATGAAAAGCAGAGGATCATCAACATTGTTGCCAAGTATTTATCCCACCTGCTTAACTGCTATCACCCTCTTCTTAGTGGGTTTGCCTCCACCTGTTGCAGCAGCCTGTAGTTTATGATAGCCCAGCTGCTCTTTTGTCCATTATTTAATGTTGTGAAATATTCTATGACTCCAAATGCATTTATTTTAGTGGTGATGCTTGCCAAGATTTTATTCATTCATTGCGTCCTTGGAGAGAATATTGTTCTTGCCTTTACATGGTTAATGGAAGTTTCTATTTTAGTGTAACTGAATTTACTGTTTCTTTTTCTTACTGCACCTCCTGATACCTCCATGTTCAAAAACTTATACCATTGAACTGTGTATTTTATCCCTGCTACAGTTCAAATAAGCACAGCATGCTTCAAAAACAAGGTCAGAGGCAGAGGAAAAAACTGTTTCGGACCTTCGGGATGTATATGCAGATTCACAATAACCAGGAAATACTGCGTATGTGAACGAGTTCTCAGATTACCGACATAACTTGTTTTTCTGCGTATTCAGTTTTCTTTTAGTTCTGGTGTGGTCTCCACCAACTCCTGAGAAAAATTTCTGTTTAGCCGCTACATGCTTCACTTTGTTCACCAGCTTTTTATGTCTGCTGTTTGCTGGGCAGGTTGTGAACAGGGCGTTTATAAGAGCTATATAATAAAAACAGCTGTCTGCTGCTGCTGTAAATGGGGTTGATGGGAGCAGAGTTTGTGGCCCATAAAATACAAAGGATGAGCTGAAAGAGAATATGGATACTTTGAAACATAACGTGTTTGGTGCAGTTCAAATGAACTTTGGTGCATTTACCACTTGTTGAAAGCTGTCAGTCACACTTTGGCAGGAACTGCCTGGAAAAGAGGTTGCTGAGCCACTTCCGGTTGAAGTCTGGCGCAGTGCGGTTGTGGTGTGAATGCAAAGCATACACACACAAGGATTCTGCAGTAGGCGATATAAGTGATCTGAATAAGCGATGAACATATTTATGTGATGGCCTATAATTTGGTAACCATGGTAACGTGTCCCTATCACGAGGTGAGTTTGAGATATTTCCTGATACATTAGAAAGTGAGGAAGAGTTAAAACAGCATTGTGTTGTGAATTTGAGCAGATCCTCAATAAAAAGCACAGTAGCTGTCTTCTCCTCTAATATCACATCACCATATGTACAGAGTTTTTTTTGTTCTGTGTCTAACTGCTCTCCTCTTTATTTTATGAGGACCGGTTACAGTGTGGCTGTCTGTATATAATCAGTTATTTCTTCACGCCGTCTTCGTGACCATGGGAAAGGTAAATAAATTCATAATGCTTAGTTGAGTGCAGCATGACTTCTGTCAGTGACGTAATGTGATTTTTGCACATGGGCCCATGAATAGCTGATGATGCAGGATGATGTCACCAAAATTGTGAATGAGTTGCCTGTCATTCTATATGGCTTTATGTTTACAGCTTTTGGCTGGTTCATAACACATCAGTTTGAACATTACCAAGACCAGAACTAAAGGGCAATAAGCAATATTTTTTTTTTCTTCAGTCTAGACCAAATTAACAAAAGTACAGATGTTTAAAGCTTAATCAAATCAGTGATCCATTGTCAATATAAAACAAGAAGTTGTGCAGCTTCCAGAAAAGTTAATTATTTTACTGGTAAAGTACTGATCAAAACACGGTGTCATGCATGAAAACAGTAACATAATTTTGCTAAGTATATCCAAAATAAGGAAATTGAATCTGACCTCAAAACAAATGTGGCATACACTAGACAGTAACCAAATACCACTCAGCTGTACTGAACAGTTAGTCTGCAGGAGCATCAGCTAGCAGTGTGTTTGACCTAGATTTAGTCTGTCTTTTATAGATAGATACCCAGCCACTGGCTGGGTATCTATGAAGACTGCAGAGCGCTCAGAGAGACTAGAGAGAGGAAAACAGAGAAACCCAACAGGAGAGCGAGAAACCATTTGCCAAGGAGAGGAGAGAGGAAGGGAGTGAATAAAAGAAAGAGACGGAGGAAGCTTTTAGAGGTGGGGGGATGAAGGATAAAGCTGCTGACTGATAAGGGAGTGTGCAAATCTTTAGCAGAAGGTTAACTGACAGCTAAATGAATTATAAATGCTATCTGTAAAGTCTAATAGACTAGCAGCTGGTTCACTGAGGCCTGGCACTGGAGACAGGGGAGGATATCTATAAATCTTGTGAGGTAACTGTGCTGCAGCTCTTCCTGTGGAAGGCACCTTGATGCAGTTTTTTAACGGTTTATTTATTTTGGTTCCTAATGGTCTGGGATTTCTAGATTCTGTTAAGAATAAGTGAATTCAGACGGGTTGGTTTCCTGAACCAAATCAAGCCAAGATGTCTTTTGTTTAAACACATTTTATGATTTTGAGATTACAATCAATATATTGGCAAGAAAAAGCATCCGATCCCTTTGGAATTTAAATTTTTGATCTGATCCTCATCTAAGTACAGACAGACACACTATCCTTAGGCTAATAATACTTATATTCTCTCATGTTTATTGAACACTTCCATTTAACATTCAAAGTGATGGTAGAAAAAGTAAGTGAACTGTTGGATTCAATAGCTGGCTGAACCTCCTCTGGCAGCAATAACCTCAAACCAGTGCTTCCAGCAGCTGTGGCTCAGACCTGCAGAACATTCAGGAGGAATTTTGGACCATTGTTCCTGATGGGGCTGCTTCAGCTCAGCCATATTCATAAGATGTCTGCTCTGAGCAGCTCTATGAGCTCAATCCACAGCCCTTCTATTGGGTTAAGGTCTGGGCTGTGACTGGACCACTCCAGAAGGTGGATTTTCTTTGTTTGAAGTCATTCTGTAGTAGATTTACTTGGATGTTTAGGGTTATTGTCCTGCATCACTTGACTTCTACTGGGCTTCATCTGGTGGACAGCCACCCTGACATCATCCTGATTCCTGGATAAACCTGGGAATTAATTGTCCCCTCGATGATGACGAGCTGTCCAGGCCCAGCGGCAGCAAAGCCCCAAACCACGTTGCTCCCTCCACTGTGCCTCACTGCTGGGATGATGTTTTCATGTTGGTATACAGAGTCTACGCATTGCATGTTCTTCCAAGACAATTTAAACTTACTTTCATCGGTTGACAAGACATTTCAACAGTAGCATTGTGGACAGTCAAGCTGCTCTTTGGCAAACTTCAGACATTCAGTTACTTTTTCTGTGGTGTCACATCATAGATTCCATGGTCTATGCAACGATGCTCTAATCCACACCTCTAATCTGGTTTCACTGACCGAACTCCAGGTTTTCTAATTCCTGTTAATTTTTTTTTGATATCATCAGTTGAGGGCTTCACATGATGTTTACAAGGTAGAACAATACAATTATTTGTGTATTATTAGTTGAAATAGATTGTATTTGTTCATCATTGTAACTTAGATGAAGATCTGACAACATTTTAAGGCAAATCTTTATGTCAATTCAGATAGTTCCTTCTTGACACTTTATATATGTGTATACTGTATTTCTGAAAATAGAATATATGAAATGATGAGTACACTGCAAATGGCCACAGCTGATACTGGTTGCTGTCACCTTAGTAAGTTGATACAGTGAGCACCACCCAAATGATTAAAGACCCCAACATAAAGACCAAAATCAAATCTCATTTTATGTTTGCTCAGAAATTATATTTAGACACTTACTGTTGTCTTGACCACAAGGGGCAGCAGAACAAGGGGGAAACACTGCATCTTAGGGTTTAATTAAAGTGTTGCCAAAGAGTTGCTATTTCACAGATCCAGAGTCAGAGCAACACTCAGAGTCGGGTTTATGTCAGTGTTGGTGACCTGTTTCACTATGTTCACCAGCTGGTTTCTAACTGTGTCTATCTGCCGTTTGGTGCTGAGCAGGTAGTGGACAATCGGGTAATCAAGAGCTACTTTCTGAAAACAGTGGTCTGCGGTTAGCTGCTGGAAAATAGGTGGAGAGCATCGTTTTTGGGCATGAATTCAAAACTCTCATCTAAAATTGGCTAATCACTCTGTAGAGCTGAGGGGAACTTCATTGTCGGTGATAATTAACTCAGTTCAGTACTATGAGTGACCACTTTCACATTACATAGTAATTTGATTTATTGTGTATATATAAAAATATTCATTAGTACAATTTTAAATAAAAAAGAAGCATGATATAGGAACATCTTAATCACATATACTCTCCACAGATTCCACTAATGGTGACCAAGTCTTATTTTCTCCTTGATTTACATTTTTTGTATCTAATGATGATACTGCCTCTTCCAACCAATGTTCACATAAGGGAGGTTTCCAGTGAAGAATTGATCACCAGTGGTGAAGCACAGACTATAGCATTTGCTCGAGTAATGACTTTGTACCTTGATAAGTCTCCAGCTCTGAGGTGTTTGAGGTGCTCTCCAACAAAGAGCAGCTGAAAAGAATCATCTGAATGGCAGAACATTTCACCACATATTTATGACTGGTATCATCCATGCCCAGGAGGATCGAATTTGTCAGAACTACAGTCATAAGAAATACTGAAGATTGAAATAATCAAATCTCCCTAATGAAGGCTGTACAGACTTTTATTGCAGTTGGTTCTTAAATATGGACCTTTTACTACAGTTTAATTAGCCAAAATTGTCTTTCTCTGGAACAGTTGCTGTTCGTAAACACATTATTCACTCTGGCTCAAGACAGAGACAGAGAGACAGAGAGAAAACATGAGCGCCGTGATGGTCGAGTGAGCTAGAGAGTGAACGAAGAGAGGGAGCAGCGTTAGCAGTGGATCAAAGAGATGCAATGTTATTTTCTGATTATTTTTTTTCACAGTAGTTACGTTCTGAAGCACAAATTAACCAGCCAACACCTCCACACAATAATGCTGGAACGTGCTGTACTGCTGGATTTTGTATGGATGCAGCCACAGTGCACCCTTCCAGCTGTCCGCTGTGGCTTTTGTGCTCTGCTTAGCATGTATATGTCTATACATTATTTTTTCTTAAGAAAATCTTCATCGTATATCATTAAATTAATTGGCTTCATTCTTCTTGGTCGTTGACTAAAAACGAAGTTGATTCTATGTTTTAGAAAACTAATAAATGGCATCAACACTTAATTATGTTCTATAGGAAAGCACATTCATTGAAATAACACAAATAACACTGACTAACTCTTGAAACTAAAGACTCTGTTTTCAACTATTTCAGATTTTTTAAAGCAGTTTTTGCATGTAGTAATACAACTAAAAGATAAATCTTGCTCACAATTAACCTGTAATAGTATTTCTTAATGTTGTGATTTTTACTACTTTATGAATAGTTGGTGTTGGAGTAGGGAGAGATGCAACTGTACCTTGTCTTATCTAAAAGGAGCCCTGTGTTCAAGGATGAAATGTAGAGATGGTGTATTAGTATGTGTGTCTTCCAAAGGGGGAAGGCAGCCTGTTTGCTGGCTATAAATCCATTTTAACATAGATGAACAAGGGAGGATTGAATGCTACAGATGGTACCAGACTTTTGGTATCGTATATTGTGGCTTCTTCCCTCCTACTGTGCAATACATTTAACTCAGAATCAATGTGCTGTGTATTATTTTTTCATATAATGATAGACAGCATTATAAAGACAACTCCACAACACCATCCACACAGCAAAATTCACTATTCATTTTGGCCAATTTGGTCAAACACAACTGATGACAGAAAGTCCTTCAATCCCTTAGCTGCCAGTCTGTGCCAGTCACTGCTGGGCAGTGAAGCAGTACTCAGAAACACATTACAGTATTGTGATAACCTTTTTCAGTAATGAGTAGATAATTTCCAGTAATTATAGTTATTAATCCTAGTGAAGCTCTGTTACTCTGACAGGTGGGGGTTGGCTTGTTTGCTGTTTAAAGGGGATTTGATGGAGGGTTGATGTCAGTTTTGTCTCAGACTGGTATGGGACATGGTTGCAGGGCAGGTTAGGCGGTGCCATCTACCAAAAGAGGAGAAAGTTGACTACAAGCAATTCCAAAGTTGGTCCTATTTAAATCCCGTGGCTTTTTGACTGGCTGATGTGGCAGATGTTAGCCACGGGTACATGTACATTCAGGACTCTTTCTTTTTAATTGGAGAGTGTGTAACGTCTTAGGTCAGGGCTGATTGTAAGTCGTGAGTAACTGACTATAATTTTCAAGTAACTTGCCAAACACTGATACCAGTAGGCTTTAGCTGTGGCAGAAAGGCAGCAACAGCAGTGGTTGGTGCTGGAAAAAGAGGCTCAGACAGGCCTTTGAATTATTCAGAGCTTCCTCCCACCTCCAGGGATATGCTCCACAGACAGAGAGAGAGGGACTTAGATTAAATCTTCTGATGAGATAGAAAGCAAAGGAAACAAGGGGCAAGATGAGAAGTGGAGACCGCCTCTTCCAGCATCAGATTGTGTTGGGTTGAAATATGACATTGGTTCACCTGCCAAACATCGAAGCGAAATATAATATTGGTTCGAGGAAAATGACGAAGTAGAAATGGATGTGTGTATTTGTGTGTGTACATATATATATATACACGTATATCTATATATATGTATTATATATATATATATATATATATATATATATATATATATATATATATATATATATATATATATATATATATACATTTTTATATGTGTGTGTTTGTAGTATTTCTGTATTGTGTACACATATATGTATAATTGCCAAATTACAGTTGGGTTCTTTAGATTCCATTATTATATTGGTTATTTCAGCCCACCAACTTCAAATGTTTTTTTATTATTATTATTATAGATGACATGAGGCTGTATTGAACCACACAACAATTCTTATTAAAAAAGCAAAAATAGAAAAAATGCATCAGATTAAAATGTATTCTAAAGCAATTTATTTGAACTGTAGGTTAAGTAGGCTTAAGATACAAATAGGTGTAGGATTGCAAATTGGTATGACTAGTTTTGAAAACAATTGAACATATCAATTGAACATTAATTTCACAGCAATGTGTTAACAACCACAAGTAGGTAGATTTTTATACATGAGTTCAAAAGTAAGGAGTATGGGGACTACTGCATTTTAACTGTTCGATTAATTTGTGGTACAACGCTTGTCCGACATTCAATGAGGGAAACACGTCAATATCTGCCTCCGTTACTTGGATCAGATTGGTCTTAACTCTACTAGTTGTAGAGTTATATTTGTAATAGTAGGAGCGTTCTTGCAGTTATGGTTAAGGTTTAGATCAAGTCTTCAGGAAATGGATGTAAGTCAATGGAATGCCCTCTGAAATCATGGAAACACGAGTGTGTCGGTCTGTGTGTTGCTGTTTGTATGCATGTGTGTATGCACTCATTTGAGTGTGTCAACTGAGAAAGGATAGACAGCAACATTTTTACCTCTTTTGTAGATCTTTGGATTCAGCTCTGCCTCATAACACGAATGAAATAGTGCAACATTGGATAAAATTTTGGCATTCACAATATATGACACCTGTATAGTGGAAGAAGGGCCCCTTCAAAAGACAAGCATGATTGGAAGGAGAGGCTGCAGTGTGTGGCAGCCAGGCTGGAGATGACACATCCATTTAGAGCGAGGGAGTTCCTCCAACAAAGAGTAGAGGAGAGGGAGAAGTGAAAGGTTTTTAGTTTGGGTCCAGACTTTACTGCAGCATGGATTAAGCCGGGTTGTCACGGATGTTGTGGAACAATGCTGTTTGATGACTGAAGTGAACTGGTTTATGAATGATTTATGGGGCCAGTAACATAAACACAAATGTCTGTCGCTGACTGACTGAGTGAGTGAGTTACACCATTTGTTGACCAGCTGAGTGTTGGAGTTTCCCTATTGGCTGCAGCTCTTTCAAAACGAATTGGCACGAATAGTTTCTATTACTTTAGCAGGAGAGTTTTTTACAGGCAGTCTCAAAAAAGTACTTAGTGACAAATCAAGCGATTTTTTTTAGCAAAACCTTTGCTGCGTTCCATGGAAGAGTGTTGTCAGTATTACCCTGCAAACACAAGGGCAATAATTTCCTTCCGAAGGCCCACCTCTCAGCCTCTAATTCAACTGACCACATGGCAGCTGAATAGACACGAATGAGCCAACTTCCTCTGAGTGATAATTTTACAGGTTAATAAAACTGAAATCCCAACACAGCTGTTGTCTTTGACTTATGTGTCTGGTGATTCTGCAGATGACATTGTGGTTATAAATCAGGATTTTATCAGCAGAGCAGCAGCTTGGACATGTGTTGGAAGTGACTGCTGGTTAACGTGTCATCTTAATGGGCCACGTTTCAGTTACTATATCATATTTTTTCTGTTTTCTGAGAACAAAACTGCAAAACATGTAAATGAGAACAGCTTTATTAGGAATTCAGCTGCATTAACTTACTTTATATGTGAGCCCAGAGAGAAGGAGATGAGCAAACAGAAAAAAGGGCTGCAACAGGCTGACACTAGGCAGAATGCAAATACTGCACAATGACATCATGGAAATGCTAATTAGTGAATTTCATCATCGACATTTAGAAACTTTTCCAGCAGTCTCTAGCTACTGAAAGTGGTTGAAAGTAGTTGTTCACAGCAGTGGGTGTGTTTTGGCTCCAACAGGTGACCCACATTCAGTACTGTGCCTGAAAACCTTAAGTAACACCTTCACTGAAATATCATCCAAGTAGTTGTAGGCTCAGGGAACTAGTACTGAAAATTAGCCACCAAAACACATTGTATAATTAAGTATGCACAGACAGCACAACAGAAGTCGATGTGGATGAAACTGAGAATGACTTCTCGTTGCTTAAACACAAAGGGCAGTCGCAAAATTCATGAACTGATTTATCACTAAGATTTAACCATCATTAAATCTTTGTATTTTCAGATCATTCTCCAAGTTTACATACTGTTGTAAAAAACTGTTTAATAGCACACTATAGAAATATAACACAAAATTACTGCAAATTAGACAATTTTTTTTCATTCTGTTACATCAAGATTTAAAAGCAAATAAAAATGCATAAACTCCTTATTGAGTTATACATCACTAAGCGGCTCTCTTCATTCCTTGATGTCCTCTATGAAAGACTTTTCCAGCTGAGGAAAGATGGCAGGGGATGTAGAATCCAGAATAGTTTATGATTGTGTGGGATGATTTGGCATTTTACCACTGCCTTCCAGTCAGAGAGGGGTTTAAAGCCCATCCCAGGATGGTTTCCCTTTTCCTTCCACCTCGCTCTTCAGTCTGTCTTGGACACAATGAATGCTGAAAGCCTCGACATAGAAGATTTTTAGGATGGATTAGGTTGTATGTGCAAATAAATAAATACAAGAAAACATAATTGTGATATGTGTAATGTAATGCTACTCATTTCTAGTGTTTATGTAGGTCAGTGTGCTCTGAGTGACAGTGTTTTCTTATTGGGAGACAAATGTGTGAATGTCTGTGTTCTGGTACAAGAGTTGATCCTGAGATGTGTTTTGGAAGTGTTTTGGCACAAAAGCACAACAGAGCCAATGATGGTAGATATAGAGTCCTCACTGGAATGTTAAAAACAAGGTAAACAAACCAGGCGGGCAACGGTACAAAGCGGTGGCAGGCGGAATCACAGTGGAACGGGCAGGCAAACAGTGGTGAATCAGGCAGATATGCACCAAGACACTTTGACAACTGGTGACTAGAAACAGGGAGGTATGTATACAGAGGGATGATTAGGTAAATGGGAGCAGGTGTTTGCAGGGGCAGGCAGCGGGCTCTGAGATGAAATGAGGCTTAGTGACCATGAAAACAGGGTCCTGGAGAAAACACGAGAACCATAATAGACACATGGATTTTGTTGTCTCTGTTCTCATCCCTTAACAGGAGGATTCCTATTGGATGATTAACTGCAGGAAGGCCTTGTCTGTGCCCTGCATCAGTAGAAGTAAAAAGGGCATGAGGACACAAGCCCCTGTAAACAGCCATTCTCCCTGTGGTCTGTACCTGTCTGCTGAGTGCTCATCTGCTGTGTGTGTGTGCACACACATGCACGCGCTCATGTCACCCTGCAAAGATGACTTTGCCCCTGCACAGTGGAAGTCTGATGCAGCATGGTGACACAGCAGAAATGCAGATCTCACTGTTGAAGTAAACTCCATACACCTTAACTCTAATTTTTGTGTGGGTCTGTGCACGTCCTTGTGTATGTGCATCAGTCTGAAACACTGGGACTGTGGTCTCAGTCTGAGAGCTTAAGAGTTTGGTTACTTACTGAATCCCAGCAGCTCCTTCTAAATCTACTCATGCTGGATATACAAATACACAAAAGTATGCAGACACTTAGCAGAACTTCCTAAAATTCTCAGATAGTGGGTGGGGATAGGCTCCAATAGCTGACTCCATTTTGCATCAATTTCCTGGTTGGCAAAATGCCATGGATTTATTAAGCTCAGCTACTAAGAAATCCTATCAAACCCTCACTCTTTTTATTAGCAAACAGAAATAAAAACCTATTGGTAGCAGGGTATTATTTTTGCTGACTGCTTAGATTAACTGTAACAAATTAATGTATGAGAGTAAATGTGCACCATACAAGGAATAGTATCAAAAATAGAGTTTGAGTTCACAAACCATTGGGATTACTACTTTAATTTGCCATTGATAAAAATGCAACACTTCCTTTTCTTGTTGCCTTAATGAATTCAGTATAATGTACACTTCTACTACACTGATTCCTTAAGTGCAACATCGGTCCTACTCACCAATCTGCTGCTGTTGTACTAGCAGTTGTTTTCAGTTTGCTGTTTCATCGCGCACTATTACTCACTCACATCACTCTGTGTGAGTGGGCTGTGGGATTTTATAGTCCAACAAGACCAGCGGAGGTGGTGACTCTTGTCCAGAAAAAGGACTTGCGTCACATAAATTTCAGGTGCATCTCCTGGTTTAACTTTAAGGATTGTTACATCAGAATTTTAAGCTTACTAAAATAATGGATCTGAACAAAAGTAGCAGTAATTAAAAGAGGTGTGAAAGTAGTTTAATATAGTTATATATTGTGTTAAGTTGATTAGTAAAATCTTTTATTACTTGTTATTAAATTTAGTTACTTGCAGTTTTTGATAGCTGAATCTAATTAGATCGGATAGGGAACCATCATTTATAACAGATGAGCTGTTGGCTCTGGGTCATGAGCTATGTCTTCCTCCTCTTTCCATCAGTTTGACAGAAGTTTATTTTTGTTTCATCAGTCCATGGAACTTTTTTGCAGACATCGACCAGTTTCTTTTTGTGTGTTATTGCCAACTGCAGCCTGGCCTCTCTGTTTCCCAGGTTTGCCAGGGGATTGTATTTTGTAGTGAATCCTCTGCAGTTATGGTCATTGATGTCTCTTGATGTTGATAAGGAAACATGACCGCTTACATCCTGGGGAGTGCTCTTGACTTCATGTACACTCATAAATTTTTGTCTTCACCATGAATGATTTTCTGCTTATCCTCATGATTTGTTCTCCTCAGTCTACCAGCTCATTTACAATTTTCTAATTTTTCTGTGCACCTGCTTTTTTATGAAGTACCCAACCACTGATTTTGAGAAAACCATCTGCTTTTGGAATCTCTGCGATTGATTTTCACTTCTATTTTGGGCTCATTATTATCACCTTTATTGCCACCTCTTCATTTCTCGTATTGACAGACAACTCCAACCCATCTAAATGGCAACTCTCAGCTCTTAGTCAACTCTGAGCCATGTGTCAACTTCTTTTTGCATGGACCAATGCTGAAATGACACGCAGCTGCCCAGGAAACATTTAGCTTTTTTTTTAGTGTCAAAATATATTTTAACCCTTGCAATTTAGTTGTTAAAAGGGCTGTATCTACCTTGCAGTTACTTAATACTCAAATTAAAGTTGAGACTGAGCAATTTAATATGGTATTAATTATTTTATTTCAAATTGAAAGTGCTGAAGCTCAAAGCCTCAACTGTCCAAGTACTGGACTGGACTGTATTTGGGCATTTATGATATGTTGACACTCAAACATGCCTGCAGGAATTTGCTCCCATTCGGTCATAAGAGCATTAGTGGTATCCAGTACTGATGTTGGCTGATAAGGCCAGACTCACAGTTTATTGCTCCAGTGCATCCATGGAGGTGGTCAATACACTGTGCAGGCTAGTCAATTCCTTTCACACCCAACTGGGGGAAAAAAAAAAATCCTTGTACACCTGGCTTCTACAGAGGGGCACATAGAGGTTTCTGCATAGATTTGGCCATAATCATCCATCATCTCAAATAAATTATTAAATTTTTTAGCCTAAAACTGGATTTGATCATTTCTAATTAAGATTTTTAATTAAGAGCTAATGATAAAACTTAGTTAGATATAAGCAGCAGTGCAGTGATCAGGTAAGTTATTAGGAAACTCCTGGGGCTGATGGTTAGCAGCTCAGCAGTGATCTCTAATCCCAACAAACCCAGACAGGCTCCCAATGATTAGAGAAACACAGGAGCACCTACATTACCTTTTCTAACACACCCACATAATTCAACCTATTTATGTAGCTATTCGCAGGCCAATGTTTCCTGTTCAGCACTGACTAATGAGTCCATGTTCTCATACTGATGATGCACGCACACACAAACACACACACACACACACACACACACACACACACACACACACACACACACACACACACACACACACACACACACACACACACACACAAATTATATTTCCATCCACCTGTTTTTATGCAAATTTTGAGACAGCATATTCAAACTATGATGGAATTGCAGGAGATTACTCTTCATCCACATAAATGAATTTAAAGGATAAAACAAAATATTTTATGCTTCTCTCTTGTACTCATACGCAACTTTCCGTTTTTGTTGATAAAACATAACAACCTTCTACCAGATGTTATATGAATGCAGGCTGCAGTGTTAATAACGTATTGTAATTTTGGGCCACAGATATCATGACACCCCCATCCACCACATATTTTTTAGCTTGTCTTCTATCCGTATTTTCCATTCTCCTGGTGAAAAGATTGTTTGTTCATTCACCAATTCTCTCAAAGTAATCCCCGCTAAAGAACCATGAAAGGCCAAGTTTGCAGTCAGATTCAATATGGCAGCCAACCTCCTACCCACTCTGAATCTGAAACATTGGGTTCCTTGTGATTCCAAATGTTTTGAATGGCGTCACTGATGTGCAGCAGCACAGATGAGAGACTGTGGGAGATGAATAATAATGATTCTACAATCAGCAGGGTCTTGTGTGTGTGTGTGTGTGTGTGTGTGTGTGTGTGTGTGTTTCTGTGTGTGTGTGTGTGTGTGTGTGTGTGTGTGTGTGTGTGTGTGTGCATGGGCATTTGTGTGTTCTGGTGCCAGGGTGTGCCATGTTTACATGTTAGCATAGTTGTGAATATGTGAGTGAGTTTGTATGTGCTTTTTAATAGACAGTACATTCTGTCATTCTGTGTTTGTGTTTATTGAAATTTGTTTTGTACAAAGTTCTTCTAGCACAGTGTCCTTGTCTAATTTGAAACTGGTTCGGTGTGGTTGCAAACATGATGTCATGTCGTTCTTTCTTGTATCTAACACTGCAATAACCAAGTATGATGCACAGGCTTAGAACTGCCCAATATAAGTTGGAGTATGGTTTGTTCCCATGCAATTTAACATGCATGGCTTTCTATCGGATTTTATTGGTTATACAAATAACCCTTGTGCGAGGCTTGTTAGCGAAGCCTCACCAACTGTCCTTATATAGAGTTTCATACTGCATTTGAATTTAGAACTGCAAACAAATCCTGTGTCAGTTGTCCATTTATACGAAGAGTTACGGTAGTAATTTACTGTTTGCTTTCACTTTCTCATCGCAAAAACTTTGACTAAACTGGAGGTTTGTATACAGGCTGATGGTCACTCTTGTTTTTCTGCTTTTGACTGCTTTTTAGAATATGAGTATTATTGAATTTAACTGCAATAGGGGCTAGTGCTACAAAAATATTGTAAGATGTAATATTTAGATGTAAAGTACATCTCAAGTAATACTTCATTTTTTGATGGCTTAATTTTTTGAGTAACTCAGTGGAAGCTGATTAAGCTCTAAACACAATTTTTCCAAATTACCATCTATGAAGTTGTTATGGCAAACATGTTTGGAAAATCATAATTACACATACAGCAGACACTGAACAACATAAACATTCATTTGGAGTCATGTTGGTGTGCGTCTGATGAATGTGTGTCTTATATTCAGTCTACTTTTTCCTTCAGTTTTGGTCTTCACCAACTCCTGAAAAAATATTTGTCTTTTCAGCTGCTAAATGCTGCACTATGTTCACCAGCTGCTCTCTGCTTGGCACAGAGCAGGTAGTGGACTCTAGCTTTATCAGGGCTTTTATTTGAAAACAGCTGCCTGCTGCCTGTCCTGAGTGGCCCAAAAGCCAAAACAGTGAGCTGAACAATGCTAAAAAGCTACAGAGCTGGTGATATTTTCTGTGGGTTGACTATAAGTGGCGCATTGCACATAGTTATAGGATCCATTGTTGAAAGAAAATATCAATTCTAGCAGATTTTGAGGAAAAAACAAAAAACAAAAACAAAGCTGAAATGGCAGATGAGGTCCTGGATGGTGGTGATGGTAGGTTGCTGTCTGAATTTGACCTCTAACATGTAGATTTGGAAGTGGAGGGAATCTGCCGGACAGGACACTCACAAAAAGTACTTATCTGTTTTATTATTCAAATCACATGTTTGCTTTTGTTCTTGCCAGAGTCCACACTTGACATCAGTACAAATACTTTGGTTTATAACTTTATAATTTATAACTATTCAGAGTGTGTGTGTGTCTCTGTGTGTATGTATGTGTGTGTACATGTGTGTAACTTTTATTTTTGTCATAGAATTTTTGTATGTCTATGTCTAAAAGGCTGTCTGTCTTGACCTTGACAGAAACACACCAGCTGTGTGTGTAATGTATGTGACAACACAGTTATCTTACATTGTCTGAAACAAGTGATGGTTTCAGTTCATTTGGTTAACAAACCGATTGAGTTAGAAACTAAACCAAAATTGTTTGGGATGAGGGTTATCATTTATTGTCCATTGCGGTGTCAACACCCAGCATGCCCCTTGTGTTTGTTGTTGGCATAATTGTGCCACTTAAGAAAAGTATAGAGCTTAATACAAAAGAACGAGAAGCTTTCAGTAATTACTAGCTAGCACACAGTGAGATAAAAGCTATATATACATATATATATATATATATATATATATATATATATATGTGTATATATATATGTATATATATGTGTATATATATGTGTATATGTATATATATGTATGTATATTTATGTATATGTATATGTATATGTATGTATATTTATGTATATGTATATGTATATGTATGTATATGTATATATGTATATATTTGTATATATATGTACATGTATGTATATATACATATATGTTAATGTATATGTGTATATATATATATATATATACATATATATGTATATATGTATATATATATATGTATATGTATATGTGTATATATATGTATATATGTATATGTATATGTATGTATATATATATATATGTATATGTATATATATATATATGTATATATATGTATATATGTATATATGTATGTATATATGTATATATATATATATATATATATATATATATATATGTGTGTGATTCCTAAAATTACCTGATAATTATTCTAAAATAATTAGTAAATTCAACCACTCAGCATGAGTGTCAGCGCTGGATGTAAGCTGTAGACCACAGAGTCCTCCAATATGAGTAAGCAAAAATGTGTATAGCTAATGCAAGGTCATTTATGCAAAGACAGACTTATAACTGTTGTTTTTTTTACCACAATAAACTTTAATACTAGTTATCTTTAAATATGAAAATAATATTTCCTCTCCTCTCCTCTCTGCCCTTCTCTCCAGCAGCCTAAATGTGATTTAGGAATTACTGGTTTTGGCAGTCTCCTTGCTATGTGTCCAGTTGAGAGGCTCGGTAATTGAAATCTAAGCTACCGACCGGATTTTTCCTACACTGGTAATAACAGAAGGCAGAAAGCAAGAAAATGATACAGGTTTAATTAACTTGGCACTTAGTGGTATTTATCAAATATAAAATGTTAGCTCATCATGGCCCGGTGCGGAGGTGCGTGTATTAGGATAGATGGTGTAGTAAACATGCTCAGATCAGTGTGAGTTTATGTGAGTATCTTTGCTTTATATAGCCACTGTGCACATTTAATAGGCATCAACACAAGGCTACCTACACATCCTGTTTTTAAAATGACAGCCGCTATGGAAAGATTTTGGAAGTGGCAGCTGTGAGCAGATATTGTATGTTAACAGACTGTACATCCTTCACACGTCCTCTCTGATATAAAAGATCCCAAACTCAATCTGTTCCACAGTGTGATCCACTAGAAGGGAGATAGGAACTGACAAGGAGAGTTTCATGGTAGAGAACCATGACTGAGGTAACCTTGAAGCAGGATTGGTGAGGTGAAACTTGACTTGATTTTGGTCAGGTTTTCATTGGAAATGCAGCACAATTAATGCTGAGAGTTTTCTGTCTTTTTCTCATCCAGTGGGTGCTGGCCTTTGAGATCTTCATCCCACTGGTCCTTTTCTTCATCCTCCTGGGTCTGAGGCAGAAGAAGCCAGCGATTCCTGTCAAGGAAGGTAGGCAAACATAGTAAGACACGGATGAAGACGGTGGGACCGGTCCTATCAATAAAGTCTACGATAGTCTTTAATTATATTTCTGGATTGTTACATCTTGGGTATTATTTTCGTTGTTGTTACCCTCATTCCTATCCTATCCCTTAATAACAAAGTACTTAATTGACAATTGACCTGTTGCTGTGCCTGGGACATTTTCCTTCTTGTGTCTCACATAAAACGGTGACAGATTTAACATTATTAGTTTTTTTCTCCCGTCTTCTTTTATTACACTGAAAAGATTTGCTGTAATATAGTTTTGCAACAAAAACACTGAAAACACAAGTTGTTAATAAAGCTGATCATTCACCAGTTAGTTCGTCAAGGTATTTAAATCAATTCTGTTCAGTTGTGATCAAACAATTCAGTTACAAACCTATTATAATAAAAAAAATCTCTCTTTCAGATAATGTATGATAAATGTAATGAATTTTAAATAAAGAACAAAATATTTTTTATTTTTTATTTGTACCATGTCTTTAAAAAGCAGTTACATTCAATAATTGCAATGTGAGTTTGATTGAAGTTGAAGATCAAGTCTGCTGATATTCTTTATTTTTCTCATTGAGAAAAAAAAATATTGCATTGATGCAAAATGTTGTATGACTGATAGTAATTTGCAGCAGGCTTAGTAAGTATCCCCCAAAGAAAGGGCAGGGAAGTCAGAGAGCATTGTGGACAAATTTGGTTGGTTTTGGTCTTTTCCTAGGATTTATTGACATTAACAAATTATAGGATAAACAATGTGTAATCTTTTTTGGTTTGAATCAAACTTCCTTTGGTCCTTGAGTGTGTTTTGGCTTTCTCAACTAAAGCTGATGAAATTTTGTACAGGATATCATTGATTATGATAATGTCAAAAACTCGGAAAAAAAGCACAGGTTAAAAAAGGTTTATCCTGTAAAAAGAGGAAGGGCCCCATTTTAATCATGCAAGTACATTGACAAGCATGAAGTAACAGGTCTTTGGTTCATGGACATTGTGAGCTTCTCTAAGATAATCTGCTCTTCAGGTTCATGTATGTCTAACAACACAAAGTGCAAAAGGGCTAGGTCGGAGCGGAATATAAATCAGAGGATACGGTGATTACTAGATGTAATCTAAGCAAGTTATATCACATTTTACAGATAATTAGTACTGTGATGATAAAAATAAATAATAAACGTGTTGTGAAGCCATTTATGAGACTGCATTCAATCTAAGGCTATTGCACTTGTATTTTTACTGTATAATTTACCATAAATTTTTGTATCATATCCTAATTTTTGTGTCAACTAAACACATTTTTTTTGCATCCAGTACTTATTTTCCAGGATATAATATATGTCAGATTGGTGGTACCAGGCTTTGATGGAACATACAATTGCAAATCAGTTATTCATAACAGGTAGCATGTTTATGGTAAATAAAGGGGAACCCAAGAATAGATCCTTCTGGAACCCTCAAAAAAGAGGAGCATGAGAAAAGGTGGAAACTTGAAGCATAACAGAGAAGGACCTGTGAGACGGATATGAGATGAACAATCCTGAGCCACATCACTGATGCCAAGATAGTTTTTCAGAAGGTTAAAGACATTGTGGTCCACTGTCAAAGTGAAGTAAAATGGACTACAGGCAAGTAATGAGTCATTGGTGACCTTGACCAGAGCAGTGCTTTTTCTTTAGTCGATGATAGTTCTTAAAAGGAAATCAGTTGTGTGGGGACAATTTTTTTCTATAATCTAGGATAAAAATGGCACTATAAAGATGGGCTTGGATGCTTGAAATATTGAGTTACCTTACAAAAGTCTAAAAGTTTGATAAAATCAGATGTAAAAGAGGAGGTAGAGGGGCCACAAATATAGATAAGAAAATCACCAACAAATAAAAACCGATAGAATTTTGAAAATTCCTTAATAAAACCAGAACCAAATTTAGGAGGTTATAGATTATAACACATGCAATGAAAAATGTATTTTTTTAAGATAAATCTAAGACTCTCAAATGTGGGAAAAAAAAACTAAGTGATACTGGAGAACAACAGAAAATATTTCTGTGTATTACTGCAAAGGCCCCTGTCTTGATCTGTCAGTCTGGGCTGGTGAAAAAATAAGAATCCTGGGGAACACGACTCAGTGGGGACGATATGATCATCAGGAGTAATTCAAATCTCAATGATGATTTTTTTAAAAAGCGCCAAAAATCAGTTCACAGAGGTTTAGAGCCTCTCTTCAGTTCGCTATCTGAGTGAACCATGGCCAGGCCAAGCAGAGGCAATGGATTGTAGCCTATTACTGTAGCTTTCAGATGACAAATGATGATGAGGGTCAGTCAGCGCTGAAATAAGCTGAACAGACTCTGGCTGGATTTGGTGTAGAGCTATACACTGGAGCCTTGAGCCTGATACTGGCACCAACCCCTAACAATAAACCCCTGGCAATTCTTGACCAGACTTACAAGTTTAAATGAGTGAGTTAAGGTCTTACGATTTTATGAAGTTCTGAGTGTTTTTGGAATAATACTTTTGTAGATACCACATTTTAGTGTTGATTTTTTTCCCCCATTTTTTAAGTTCATGAAATAAAAGGTAACAGAACTGACATTTAAAGAAAGGCCTCTTTTTTTAATATCTCTTGCCTGCAGGAGTTGTATTTACTTGTATTAAATTCAAACATCAACAAAATATGGATTTTTCCCAGAGTCGACCAAACGTTTGCATACAATTGTAGCTGTCCTGCTGCCTTCAGATGGCTAAAGATCAACCGAAGAAAAAGTTTTCCATACAATATGAAAATGACACTAAATGGACACTGAATACTGTGAAAAATACTCTTGTTCACTGATAGATGATGTAGTGATGCTCCTGCCTTAATCACATTAAGCATCATTTCTGATACTGATTTAAATGCACATGCAATCTATTCTCAGCACAAAAATTAATATATATTTTCTACTAAAATACAAATGGCTCATTATGTGCTGCTTCATTTGTTACTCTCCTCCCACTCGTGCACTGTGCGCTTTGCACTGGGCACCATATATAACACAAAAAAGGCAAAGAAAAATTCACACCATCTGCAACAGTTATGACTATTAGAAGGTTCTGAGGAAAAGAATAAATCCATGTTGCATAAGTGCAACTGTTGGGAAAACAGGGAATGAGGGAGTGTGGGAAGGGTGGGTTGGAGGGGTGCACTGGTATAATGATGTAAAAATGATATCTTCTGTCCTTCTCTCCAACTTAACTTGCATTATTTGTTGTTTTAAATAGAGAGTGAACACTACTGATTCAGTTTTGCCTGGATCTGTCTGCAGTTACAAAGATATTACACACTGTAGTTCTGTGCAGGATCGTCAGGCATTTAAAACAGTAAAAGGTGTTTGCTAATATGGTGCTATTGCAAATATGCCTCCCACTGTGTGCTGTGATTTTTTTTTTGTGTCCATAGTTCCCCTTTTAGTATTTTGTTGCACTGTCCTTAGTTGATTTTTTTCATGTTTTAGTTTGTTCTCTGTGCACTTACTGTTGCCTGTAGCTGTTGTAGCACCCAATGTATTTTGATGTTATTTTTCTCTGTTCTTTTACTTCCCCTCTGTCTTGTTTCTGCTGTTCTTTCTCTGTTTCTTTGTTTCTTTTTTTCCTGTGCATGATGCATGTTCTCAACATGTTGGATGGACCAGTTTGTAAGTGTCATCATCACATAATTTTACCCCGACACCCGATCCTGATATGACATGATTCAATAATGAAAAAATTTTGATCTCCTAGTTAACCAGATTGTCGTAATTCTGTTTTGGGGTTGTGTGTATACACTATATGTTTGCATTACTCTCATCCCTACTAAGTATAACGGAAGACCACGTCCAAGAACCTGCACATTTCAGTCACTTAGTAGCTCATTACATTATTTTTTTTCTTGTGGATTTGTTGAAAACACAATACCATTGTGTAACAGAAAATCTTCTTAGCAACTTACTAAACAACAAAAGAAACATTGTCAGATAAGTGTAAAGTAGGAAAAAACACAAATTATCCTGAGTAAGATCAGTATGTTCCCTTAAAAGATTGGATCTATTAAAAGAAGTGGATACCTTGTATAATGATATAATTAGGACAAAAAAAAGTAGTGCAGTTGTGTCAATATGCTATTGTGGCTACTCCACAAGGACTATGATTTTGATTTTGGTTCTTTTTGCCAAAATAATTGCTGGATAGATTTAGATGTGACTGAAGCACACATCTGGACCCTAAATTTGAATCACCTCACGAGATTTCCAGATTTCTGTATGTTAGTCCTATTCCCGCCATTCTACATTCCCTGGGAGTTCACTTGGGTCATCATTTCAACTGTGTGCATACCACTCTAGGCAGATACCATCCCAGTGTAATGGCGCTGCATGATGTTTTGGGCCAGCGAAACAGACAGACAGACACACAGACACACAGACACATCCACACACACACACACACACACACACACACACACACACACACACACACACACACACACACACACACACAGACACACACACACACACACTGAGTACCAGAACCACTTCTGTGATAGTTCCTGCTAAAGGAAAACTACTAGGTGTCTCCAAGCCCATTTTTGCCATGAGGATACACACACAGATTCACTAGGTGAATACAGTACCAGCCATGCTTTTAGTCATCTTTGATTTTCTCATACTTTGTTTTGACTTCAGTGGAAGAGTCGTCATTCAGAGTAAGTGATTTTTTTTTTTTTTTTCAACTTTGCACCCATCAGTTGACATTTTTTCCAAATTGAAAGTTGCAAAGGAGATTTCTTACCCCAACCACCCAGTGTGTTTACATTTTCAACATTTTTCAAGTTTTATGAGCCACTGAATGACTGAAGTGCACAGGTTTAATCTGTATCTGTGTGTGTACATTGGTGAAAATGAATATTAATTAACCTCCCCCTGTGAATGTGCCTCTGAGTCCTGCAATGCATTAAGTTTTCTGTGTGTAGACTGAGCTCCATCATCACCATAGACAACCAGCAATGCAATCTAATTCTAAAGAGTTTTATTCTTCCCATATTAGCTCTACCATCCAAAAACACTGCTTGCTCGACAGAGAGGAACACAACACTGATGTGAATACATACTTTTTGACAAATATGATCTCATCTTATACATATTCACAACCTTTTTAAATAAATGAACTGCACAGTATAGCTAACAATTTATTATATGATTAGGTTGCTGAATATTGTCTTGCCTTTGGTTGCACTGTTTCTTTTCTTTTTGCAGTTTATAAAAGATTCTAACAGGCCTGCACTGAATTCCGTTTATCTGCAGTCTCCTAAAATAGGCTGAGTTATACAAGACGTTTCTTGTGACTTTAAGTGTGCAGTCCCTACCTGTGCGTCTTCCTGTGTGTTTTTTTTGTGTTTGGATGATTCATGGGCACATAATCAGTTGGACACTGTATTTGACTGAGTCTGTGAAAACACTTGGCTTAATTTAATGACCAGCTGTTCATCCCATGTAATTCTTGTTCCATATAGCACGTTGTGTAATTTAAAATGTCTCTCTACAGTTCATGTTAACTTAATGATGGATTCTGACCTGTGTTTAACACCTTGACTTGATGACCGTCATTCGCAGCTTGCTGGTCAGAGAGGACGGATGTCAATGAACTGAATTATTTGACCAACTTCAGGTTTATACATGTCTTTCCAGTACCTCACACGCTCACTCCAATTATTCAAATGCAGAATGACATTTTATACAATCGAATTATCACTTGATAATAGATTGCTAGACCTTTTTTTTTATTTGAGCAATATGTAAGGTGATGGGTATAAGACCAAAACCCAGGCAAAGTAAGTCTGGATTTGTACTTGATGAAAGACGATGGGGTCTCTAACTTTAATGGTCTCTTCAGTCACTCATGGGGTTTATCAGCAAGAGTGTACATCCTCCAGCTTTGGATTCTACTCTAAGAAAAGAAATCATGAATTATCCCTTCATTTTACTCAAGTGCTGAACTTTGATAACTTTAATAACTTTAATACGTTGAAAAAGAGAAGATATTTGCCGACGATGTAAATGAGGGTCATAAAATATGTGGTGCACATTTAACTAACACACTACTAAAGTCTGTTAAGGCATAAGAAAAGAAAAATAGATGTTGTAAGCTGCATATAATTCAAATTATGCAGATTGAGGAGTTTAATTACTACTGAGAAGTTATCCGGCTCTTATATACTACACCATTGGCTTAAATCTCCTTCTGTTCTGCACATTCTTGTGATTTTTTTGGAGGCCGTTAAAGTTTAAGGTGTTCACATTCTATTATAATACCTTTTTTCTTCCTTTGTTCTTCAAGCTCTTATCATAGTGGAAATGTTTAATGTACTCTGACAAACGCATTTGAGAAATGTCTCAGCTCTGTAGAAGTATAAGTCTGGGGGATGTATAACTTTATTTAATCAGGAAAGAGCCTCACTGAGATTAAAAATCTCTTTTAAGTGGAGTATCCTGGCAGCAGCACATAGGACAGGATAATGTAAAATTGATAGAACAACAGCAGTCAAAATTCCTGACATTTTATGCCTGCCTTAAGTATTTACAGTCAGAAGGCACAGCCAACATTAAGGTGCTTTTCAGGGCTGGACTACAGTATGTAACATTGCTTTCTCATTCAGAAATGGGTGAGTGCAATGAGTTAGTAATGTTATGATAGCAAAGAGTGTTTCAGTTCTCTCACAGGCCACATCACCAATGGATTTTAAAACTTCTCTTGCTGTTGAATCTTTATTTCATCAGTTTCTCAGCTTCTCATGGTGAATCCACTCACAAGTCACTTTCATCATTTATCATTTTCATCTTTTAATGGTATTATAGATTAATACAAGAGAATTTAGCTGTTTATGATGACAGGTCATTACAAATATCCTGTGGAGTTTGAAGTCAAACAAAGGTTTCTGTTTACATTCAGTGTTACTGACCAAAACAATATGTCTGTGAGGACTAACAAACAGGTCTGAGTACATTTCCCTCCTCAGAAAAGATATAAGAAGATTTTGAAGGTATACTTACTAAATTTCTGCAGGGGCTTTAAGCCACACCTTTAGGCTTTTGACAGCAGAAGGAGTTTGTTCACTTGTATATAATAAATAGATAGAACTAATATTTATAATGAACACATTCTTCATATTCTATTATAATATAAAATATGAAAACATACTTATAATATTGTCAGTCATTCATTAGAACCTGTTACAGATACATATGTGTTTGTGCACCAGACAGGATTCCTAACCTTTCTTTTCTTCTATTTCTCAGTGGATAATATGGATGATAAGAGAGAGAGTGAGGTGGAGGACAGTAGTAAGTGTTTTGGTGGGTGGATGTAACCATGGAAACATTGGGCTATCAGAAATAGCTGAAGTTCCTTTTTTTCCTGGTCCAGCCAGCTTTCATGGATAGATAAGTAAAAATATCATGGGCCATTTTTGTACATCAGGATGAAAGGCCTGTGTAGTCAGCATTGACATGTGGGAGCCTCTCTGGCCGTTAGCTGCTGTGCTGCCTTCCAGGTGGCCCGTCTGACACCTTTCCTCCTTTCCAACTCTTAACTCTCCCTCTGCTTTTTCATTTCTCATTTTCCTGTTTTGTCCCCTGGTTTTCTTTTCATATCAAACCCTCTACCTGTTGATCCTCTGTATTCCCTTACTGCCCTTTTGCCTCCCATTTTCACGTCCTCTTCCTTTGTCTGGGGTTATGTGTTTTCTCTTTTTGTCCCTTCCTCCCCCATGTCCAGCCTTTTACAGCACAGCCCCGCTCACCTCGGCTGGCATCATTCCCATCATGCAGTCACTGTGCCCAGATGGCCAAAGGGACGAGTTTGGTTTCCTGCAGTACAAGAACTCTACGTGAGTAGATTTAGTCAATTATCAGTCTCAGAACTTGTTTTTTAGAGCAGTTGTTTGTCTTGAGTGATTTGCTTCTTTGTTACATTTCTTCTGTGAAAATATTGAGATCAGTGTAAGGCAAAAAAATGCAGCCCCCATTCATTTAAGGAAGGGAGCCAGTCCAGTGGTCTAGCGAAAAAGCTGAAACAGGCTCAACTTTTGCTGCCACACAACATGACATCATCTGGCAAGGTGCTGTCTTGGTCAGTCAAATACAAGTATATGCATATATTTGGTAGGTTACATTGTAAGGTGAATTTAGTGGGAATGCATTTCTACTATTTACCTTTCAATCGTTGGAAAATTAAATAATTGCCACCATTGCAGAAGAAGAGTGCACAACAGATAATGTTATTAAACAAGTGCCAGTTGAACCCTGAATGTATGAAAATGATATGGAAATATAGCATGTCTCTTTATTTCTGTTAGTCTCTCCATTGAAGCTAAAGCTTCAGCTTATGTTTAAGCCTTGTATCTGCCATGATTTATTCACTAGGCCTGTTTAGATGACAACAACAACTTTTCCACCTTATACAAGTGTGATTGTTTTTTGCGATATTTTGACTTAAATTTCTAGTGTTTCGGGTCCGTTTTTTTCACTGTGCATATTGAAAATGAGCATGAAATCAGGTGGATGGAAAGACATGGGCTGATTAATCACAAGCTATGACATCCAGGACAATAAAAAAAAAATCAAGCAGCTACCTGATAATTTAAAATGACATCCCGGTTAAATCCATCAGTAAGAAATTGTTAAAAATCCCCTGCTACTGTAGACCCCACACATCAATAGCATTATAGTGTATCTGTTTGTGTGACCTTAATGGGCTGGCATGCTAACATGTCAAACTAAAATGTGAAAATGGTAAATATTATACTTGCCTCCTTATTGTGAGCATGGTTGTCTTGTTGTACTTCATTTTTCTAAGCACAATGTAAGAGTTTTCAAATTGGTGAAAATCCGTTCTTTATTAACTTGTCTTGCAAAGTTTCCGTTTGTCAAGCTTTATATTAATAAAGAGTTTTAAAGATTTGAGGATTGCTATTAAATGATGCTAATTGCCCAGCAGAGTGAGATTCCATAATAAATAAAAAGTTTGAGATGAGAGAATGACAGTCATTAGCAATAGCATGCAAATGAGCAATTAATCTCTCTTCTTACCCTGATGATTTGCAGCCTTATCACTTTACTCCCTCCCTCTCTCTTTCTCTCTTTCTCTCTGTCTCTCTCTCTGTCTCTCTCTCTTTCTCATCCTATTCCATCATCATCATCATCATCTCTCATCACATCGCATTATGTTTTGGCCCCATATTTATCAGCACAGGAAATCTCCTGTAAATGACCAAAAATTCTCAATGCAAATGTGGTCCTGCTGTTAGGCAGAGAAGGAAAGCTTTTAGCACTAATTATAAATGACTCCTGTCCGAGCTGAGATTTAGGAGAGCGCCAGAGGAGTCCTAACCTACGGATGAACTAATGATTCTGCAATTATTAAACAGTGATGAAAAGTAAAATTTACTCAAGTCCCATACCTAAGTACGACATTGAGGTACTTGAGTATTTCTATTTTGTGTTATTCTAGTAACTATATGTAACAGCCACACACATGTAGCAGAGTAGTAGTAGTAATAAAAAGTATACTATCTTGTAAATTACTAAGCACTGTTGCAGGTTAAAATGCCCAACACTCTATTATGTTGTTGAAATGGATGTTCTACTTTTTGTTAATGCATCAATAAAGATATTCCAATAATTTAATATTCATGATTATTAGTGCTGTAGTCAACCAAGGAAAATTTTGGTCGACTGAAGTTGTACAACCTTATCAACTAATAGATTGATTGTTGGCGCTAATGTTATCTCTAGATTACCTAAATTGGCCACTCTGCACTGAGTCCCTCTACCTGGTAGCCTCATTAGCCTAAATGAATAATAAATAAACATGAAAAGCTAGTATTTGCATCATATTAAACCATTTTAACCTGTTTATTTTCAATAGTGAAATGATAACAACAGACTCAGAGCCAACTAAAATGTACCTCCTCATATTCATATGATTTCTTAATATTGAACTATATCAACTGGTCCCAGAACAAAAACCTTTGAGGAACGTTCACTCAAAACCACAAGTTTTGAATAGTAAAGCTGACAGAGAATCCTAACACAGATTAGCCTTCTGTTTTTGATGATCTGCCATTTTTTTGTTAAGTTGTCATATAAAAGCTGCTGTTTGCAAAGTTTACACTCGACTTTTTCGTCATCTGTTTAACAAAATACAGCAACAACAATGAATTTGTTGAAATGGTGTCAGTTAGTTTGGAGCTGACTCTAAGTGAAAGTTCAGAAAATATTTTTAAAGTTAGAGCTCCCTCTCTCTTTCAACCACCAATTTACTCGATTTCCACTCTTTTTTTCTCTCTCACTTCTCCCTTTTTTGTCCTATCCTTCTCTCCTGTACCGTGTTCTTATTATACGAACCTAAAATTAATTGTACACTTTCTTGATACTTTGTGTGCTTCCTTTTGTCAAGTTATTTCTAATGGAGCGTTGTCTCTTGAAGAAAGAAGGAAACTGTTTCTATTTCTGTGCAGTTTTACCACTGTTTAAATGTCTCAATCTTCCTCTGTTAGCGTGACCCAGCTGCTGGAGCGGATCAGTGAAGTGGTTGAACAGAATCGGCTCTTCACATCTGACCGGCCCGGTTTGGGTCAAGAGCTGGAGACCCTGCAGCAGCATCTGGAGAGTCTCAGCTCCACCCCTTTACCACCAGACTACAACTTCAACAACAGCCAAGGTCTAACATATGGCCATGTTTTATCTAATGTGTTGGTGTGATGACTTTTACTTCCATATTTCTATTACATTATGATGAAATTTGTGGCCTAAGAGTTTGAGAACTCCCAGGCACATCAGTGAGAGCAAAAATAAAAAACCAATAAACCCTGCAAACAGTTTGCAGAGGTGGAGATGACTAATCTTAATCAGTAGTTCTCAGTCTTAGGCTTCCTTCAGTTTAAAAAAAGTGCACTGGTCTGCGATTTTATCTTTTTTTTGTGGTAAGACAAGACTTTGCACCATCGATGCAAGTGATACTGGAAAAAAAACATATAGCACTAGTTTACTTTGTTTTATCGAGCCATGGACTGTATTATTACAGTGATCAAGTTGGAACTCTGAACATATCCGGTAGTTTAGTGATTTTAAGGCAGTGCTGGACAATTAATTTATCATTTACCAAAATTAACATTATGATTCTTTGACCAACCCATTTTAAGTCACATTGGTTTGTTCAGTAAATTCATTCCTTCACACAGGCCACTTCCTACCTGCTTGAAAGTACAGAGTAAGCAGAGCTGGCTTCGATCGAGCAGGTTTCTGTGACATAATTCACCATGCAGATTAGAGCCGGTGGAGACCTGGTACGGAAAAAGATGTCATGTCAAACATGTGGGCACATTTTGGTTTTAGTCAGCATGATACAGAGTAAAGTTACTGTCAGAAAACCACAGCCTCTCCAGATCAAAGAAGAGTTTCCTTTTTTTAGTAGCAGCTGCGAGTAACTTCAGTTAATCCTGAAGTTGACTACAACTTCTCCTGAGAGCAGTTAATATTCAAACTGGAATTACGCTGTTATGAAAATACTGTTAATGGATACAAATCTCTACAAATCAAGGTAGAGAAGGGTGTTATGGGTAATCCTAGGTCACAGAGGTTTGCAGAAGAGATGACAAGAATGAGGTAACTGATGCCATAAAAGGTCTTATTTAAATGCAGTTATAATATAAATTATGATCATGGATGTGAAACGGGGCATATTTTACATAGATTTTCTTGTTATAACAAACAAATGTGTAATTGTTTGTCGTAACCCATGATTTTCTGTTTATTCCTAAACAGAAACTCCACTGTAAGGACAGAGTCTTGTACACAGGTGCATTTAATAAGTTAATGTTTATTAATCTCTGATGAGGTAAAATGACAATTTATTATGGCAGTGATTTGAGGTGATTTTGCCCAGCCCTTAACTCTTTACCTTCTTTTATGTAATTTCTATTATCAGTACAAAATTGTTCATCATCAGTATTGTATTTCTTGTAGCATGACTCAATTCTGTGCTGTGTTTAGAAGTGAATTTACATTTTGTGGGTGTGTGATTGGGATCACAATATAGCAGAAAGAAATTAAGTTGGACTACGATGCAAATTTTGCATGTGCTGTCTTTTCTTTGTCGTTTTAATTGCACTTATGGTAAAGAAAAGTTTTTTTAATTTAACAGTACATAATCTTTTAATTGCAAAATAGCGGAAATGTTTGTAAACAGAACTTAGAAAATGTGGGAAAAAGAGTGTTGCAAGGGGCAAACACAAATAATACATACTGTTGGTAAATAACATGGTATATTAACACGGGGATGCACAAAAAACTCCAGAAAGAGTCAATTCTAGAACTGACTAGTTTGTCTAATCTGCCCATGAAAACTCAACATAAAGCAGTTGTTGTGTGGCTGTCAGTGGATGCTTTAATGTATAGACTGACCACTGTTTGTTTAGAAGCTGATGGAAGCTCTTGTTTCAGTGAATAAATTATGCATCCACTAACAGAGAGCTGAATTTTGAATAATATTGTGTTTGTTTGTGGTGTCCATGTGTGTGTGTGGATGCAGGCTTCACACTGGCCAGTGTGCTGAAGAGCCAGTCTGCTTTCCATCAGTTCCTGGTCAAGAACCTTTCCTTGTCCAACTCTACAACCAGCTTGTTGCTCAACATTCCCGTCAGCGTCAGACAGGTGGTTCACTGTTTATTTACTAACACACTGATTAGCTACACCTAGTTAAAACTGATGCAGTCTGATACAACTGTTCTGGGATAAATCCTCCTTTCTGAGGGTTATAAAGCTCAGTCTTTGTTGAAACTGTGTTAAACTGGTTTAATCTTGATTTTATCTTTATTTACACCCCAGTATGAGTATTAAGAACTACTGTAGTTCAGACTTAAGGCATAAAATACAGCTCTGCACTAGAGAATTTGCCATTTCCAAAACAATGGCGTACTTCAGGCTTGAGGCCAAGAATGACCATGTTTCATATTGAGACCTTGACCTGCTACAAGCTCTGGTAATGATTTATTTGAAGGAGCACATGCATAAACCTCTCAGAGGCCGGTGAGTATTAATGCAGTTGAAGTTAAAATATTCACCAAAATTACAATTTTACACCAATTTTTTAAAGAAATGTCATCTGAGATTTTCATTGAATATGAGCACATATTTAGAAATTGACATTAATGACAAAATTTTAAAAATGTATTTTTCCAAAAAAACAGAGTATCAACATAAAAGTTTGACCTTTTCATTAGTAAAATTTCGTGAAAATTAAATAAAATTTGTGAATTTGGATGAAATTCCAAATGGGGGAAAATCGTGATCACAGAGGATGGTTCCCCTTTCCAAAAAGTTGCAAAATTATCCACAGAATCATGGCAAAAAAGGTGATTTAGATTCTAGCTCATTAAATTTGGAAGTCATCTGCAAAAAAAAAAAAAAAAAAGGTCATATATAAGGTGTTTGTTTTTGTTTTTTTGCCTGAGTAGTGGGTAACTTTTTTTTTTTAATCGCTACTTACTTCTTGGTCTTTAGGTTTTTTTTTTTTTTTAGTAGTAATATGGATAACAGGATCCTTGTTGCATGTCAAACTCATGTCCATGCATTTTGTGTATGTGTGTGTGTGTGTGTGTGTGTGTGTCCTGTAGGTGTACAGTCTTATCTTTGGTACATCTCTCAGAGATAGAGGAGGGATGCAAAGTGGGATTCAGGGGGCAAAAGACACCAGACAAAAAACTGGAGCTAGAGTTCTTCATCTGGAGGTAAGTTCATATACCCAGACATACACACACACAGTGTCACGTATCAAAATACCCAGGTCCCTTTAACAAGTGGTGATAGCTATTAGCTGGCCTACTGCTGCTAACTATACTTAGTGACATCAAAAATCATTGCAATCATAGTGACTTTGTGAAGGTCCTACGCAGAATTGTTTTTTTGTCAATTGTGCATTGTTAAACCTTTTTTTTTTATTGTGTAGTAAAATTTGTTTCCAAGGTCAACCGGACAATGTCAACATTGTTTTTAAACTCTAGAATCCATTGCAACACACTTGATAATAAAAGCAGCACTGCACTGGGCTGGTTGCTGAGTCACTGCGGAGAGTTGATCTTGGTCGTCCTCTCCAGGTCTGTGGAAAGAAGCAGGAGCTAACTAGCTGGCACACTCGGTTATAAAGGGGGACAGGTTGAACCATGCAGAGATCATCATTTTTACATATCATAACCTTTTTTTTCTAGTGAAGATTTTTGTCCAAATGATTTTAGACTTAGGAAAGTAAAGAAAAAAAAATGCTACAGAAGACAGGTAGTATGATTAAGAATGCAGTGATATATAATTTTATAGTTTCTCAGTGGTGGTTTATACTGTACTATAGTAATCATACAGTAATTGTGTATGATAATTTGAACACAACCATTTAAATATATTTGTCAATAAAATATGAGTGTAATTGCACTCAAAGAAAGCCCAGTACCAGACAGCTGACTACCCAACAGACTTTACTCAGGGCCCAAAAAATCACCTACATTATGTGCTGTTTATTTTAATAACCAGCAGATGTCTCAAGAACTAACTATCAAATGTGTGGATGAATAGGTTTAGCTTTTCAAAATCAACAAACCTGTCTTAAGCATAAAGGTTAGCCAGCTTAGCTGGCTCGTCGACCAATTTAATGTTCAGTGATGTTAAACCCCCATCTGCAGGAAATTGAAGTGTCCCATTGTTGTGAAATTCTAATACATAGCTTAACATCACTTCCTTTAGTAGTTGAATTAATATGGCATTAAAAGTAAGGTAACATTATTTAACTACTTATCATTACCTGAGCTTCTGTGTGGTGTCTCTTTAGGTCTGTAGTTTTCAACCCAGTGATTTTGTAGCGGTAGAGCTTCTCCCCCGACTCTAAGTTACTACACACTCACTTTCTCTCTGCGGCGATACATCTGAAATGTCAACTCTTTTTTTGTGTCTCCATATGTTGTCTGAACTCCCACAGCCACAGCATTAAAGTATAGTAGCTAGGTCCAAGTTTGCACTTCTGGCATTGTGGTCACAGAAGCACTGTCACCAGGAAGATGATCAGGACACGCAGGAAGAGAAATGTGCCATTCAAAGGACATTTGAGTTATGTAATTGTTTGAAAAAACAGTCTGAAATTTTTTTCCCTTTTATCAACAAAAGTCAGCAGAAATAGAGCAGAAAGGTAATTTCAAACAGACTCAGTAACAAGAGGGCTAATCGAGCTGTATCTAGTGAAATTAATTCTCAATTTCTAATTCTCAATTTCTGATTCTGAAGTCTTATTTACTTAGCAAGCACTGACTCACCCATTTTTTAAGCTGTAGCAATGTTTCAGGCTCCTGTGTTAATTTATAAATATATGTTTTTGATAAAAAAAACTGCTTAAAATCATCATCTACTTGTCACTCACCTCTACAGCACTTTGAAGTTTCTTTCTTTCTTTCTTTGTTAGTTGAGTCTGAGCTAAACTCACCAACTGTCCATGGCAAAATTATTCCAAAGACCTGATCTGATGAGACACACTTAACAACTAGCTGGCAAATACAGTGAAAGCTCTCTGATAAACCCACTGCAAAATGCACACTTAGTACCAAACAGCAGAGAGACACAGTCAGAGACCAGCTGATGAACATAGTGGAGCATTTCGCAGCTAAAGAGCCAGATATTTCTCTAAAGAGTCAGTAGAGATCAAACCACAGCAGAGAGTTAATAGAATTGATTCCGGTGCCAAGGAACAAGTTGCTCTGTTTGTGCTGTATGTGTAACTATTTTATTACTACAGTGTCTATGGCAGCTTAATAACCCAGTAAAAGAATACTGGTTGTGTATCAGTCAACTTGTTTTAGTAGCTATCCCACCAGTGATGGAACTGCTTTTCATAAAGTACTTTTTGTCATTATTACAGCTGTTAAATCATTTTTTAAGAGACTGGTTGCATTGAACACTGGACAAGTGTGTATTCTTTTTAATAGTAATGTCTACCTTCCTCTTCTACCCACACCCCTAGGAGAAGCTGCTGGGAGATGTACACAGCCTGGATGGAGGTCTGATATATAAAGCCTTACGGGACCCACCAAAAGCAGCACACAGGCAGGCTCTGCTCAGACTGATGTCCCAGGCTTTAGGCCTCGCCGAAGTCACAGGAAACCAGGGAAACGACCAGCAGGGCCTGAGGGAGGTGGAGGTATACCTGCTTATTCAGGCCACCTGGGGCCATGGTTTACACTTTCATTCTGAGGTTTGAAGCTCTTATTATGCAGCCTGACAAGCAGCAGAACTAAGAGAGCAAAGGTTTACCAGAATAAACCTGGACCCCTACAGAATTTTTTTTAAGCTGCTCTTCAGAATTAGACCACTGCTCACCTCTGCTATACTTGGAGACTGTATGAGGGTACTAAAATCCAGCTCCTAACAGGTGAAACAAAAAAGGTGGGCCTAGGAGAGAAAACCAGGAGAGAAAACACAGGAGTATAGGTGCTTTAAAGCCCTGAGAATTTTTTTCTGACTCATGGAAAAATTCTTAATGCTAATTTCTACAGGACGTTTTTTCTTCATAGCTGGATTTCTTCTGATAGAATGGGATATTTTTGTATTTTTAGCACTAGGTCAGCTTAGGGGGATGCTTCAAAAAAAAAAAAAACTATATTCATATATAGGATAGTGTATGTAGTGAATAAGTATGAAATATAATTGAAATGTTTGCAATATATTTGCAAATTTGCAAAATGGGAAGACATTTTACATCTTCTGTTTGGACTCCCACACATTTCCAGTTTTGCAAAAACACTGCACATCTTGACTCAGTGTCAGATCTCAGTGTCAGAACCAGTCACTTAGTTCCAGTTAGGCCTATCTTTATGTCAATTTAGGCAGAGGCCCTCCACATGGTTTCCGTAGATTTTTTTCACTGGTGTTGCCTCCTAACACTTCTTTAAAACATGCATGAAATGACACATTGTGGGCACAGCGTGGTTACCTTCATTAATCTTCAGACACAACACCGGGATTTAACTGTAAACTGACCTTGTGTGATTATTTTTTATTTTTTAAATCTTTAAAAGAAAATTTTGACACCAGGGAGCTGTTCTGAAAGATTCACAATTTATACAGTGAGTTGATTTGTCAAATGGCAGCAGACTAGCACATCTCAAAGCATGTTAATTTTGTTTTGAGATTTAAAGACTGTTAAGATTCTGATCTCCATAATTTAATAGTTGCTCATGTCTTGCCTCTCTCTATGACAGCAGGCTTTTTACAGCAGTTCTGTGCTTCACAGGGGATCCTCTTAACTGGAGCCATGCTAGAGACCCTCACCTGTGGGGAGGGCGGGGCCACTGAGCTCAGCAACATCCTTTTGGTTCCTGAGAAGCAGCAGCCGGTGCTGCAGGCCTATCGCAGTGCATTGTGCAGTGGAGGGGAGGCTCAAAGGTCAGAGCGCTTCAGGCAGATGAGCCTGGAGCTGAGAGAACAGATCAACATGCAGAGTGTCACAGAGAAGGTACAGCAGAAACACTGGTTACGGATCAACTGATGCCATCATTTAACAAAATTAATCAGATGTAGCATTAGAGTTTTTGCCCATTCCAAATATTTGTTTTCTTTATGTAATAAATATTTCAGTCCAGAAAGATGGTATGTTTTCCATCATGTTTGAGCAACATATAATGATGTGCTTGTCTTTTATGTAAAGCGGCTTCAGCAAGAATTCAAAATCCTTCACTTTTTGAAAACTCTATTGTGTTAGATTTAAATTTAAAGATTTAAATTTAAAATTTCAATTAAATTGATAAAACTGAATTTTTTGACCATCAATCTACACACAGTAACCCTTAATGACAAAGTGAAAACAGAATTTTTTTCAGAATTTTTTGCAAATGTATTAAAAATTTAAAATCTGAAATCTCTCATTTACAAATGTTTTCTGACCCCTAATTCACTCATTTTTAAAAGCCTTTCTTGAGTTAAGTCTCAACAAGCTTTGCACAGCTGGATTTGGGCAGTTTATCTCATTCTTCCTGGCAGATCCTCTCAAGCTCCGTCAGACTGGATGGGAAGCGTCTGTGAACTGTCTGTCATCTTCATCTTCAAGTCTCTACAGATGTTCTATAGGGTTTAAGTCTGGACTCTGGTTGGTCCACTAAAGGACAGTCAGAGACTTGTCCTGAAGCCACTCCAGTGTTGTCTTGGCCTTTTGTTTCAGGTCAATGTCGTGCTGAAAGGTGAACTGTGGCCCCAGACTCAGATCACATCCATTCATCCTTCCCTCAATTCTGAACAGTCTCCCTGCCCCTGCTGCTGAGAAGCCTCTTTGGCCGAGGCCCTTCTTCACCAAATCGAGTCTGCTAAAATGAAGGGACCATAATAGTTTCTTAAGCCACTGTATATTAGGTTCCATAATTTTGGGATAGCTACCCGAAACTCTAAGTGTCTATTAAACAAAGTACCCTTCAGTAACATTGGGGTCACTGCTTGCTTTGGAGGCATTCAGTCAAATAACTTTCTGTGATTTTTGTACATTCATCAGAACATTTCAGTGTGAGTCGATCCACCATATATAATTTGATACCATAAGAAAGTACCTATCTACCTTAATTCAGTTAAATCCCTACCAATGCTGGGCCAGTATTATCAACTGAGACTAAAGATATAATATTATCAACATACATTATACACTGGCGGAAAGATAAAAAATAACAAAAAATGCCAAAAATATGGTTGGGGTTGTATATAAGTTTGACTCTATTACATGCAGTATACAACAAAACAAAGTATACCCCTGATCAATATCATTGTAATGTTGAGCTATTACAAACCCTGGCCAATTAATACAGTTTTATTTTTTTAGCCAAAGCCAAGAGAAATGAATTAAATTAATTTTTAAAGCAGAAATATTTGACTAGTCAACCTATGATAAAAGGTTAATTTCTAAGAACCAACAGTAACAGAGTCAGTTCAGCCCTCACTGGTGATATTCCATTCTCATAAATTTTTAATGTTTTTCATGGTTCCCCTTTATTTATTTATTTTTAACGTTTATTTATTCAGGATAGTTTCAACCTCTCTTTTACAGAAATACCCTGATCACAGTCTGATCTGCTGGCCACTGAGCAGTTCAAATGGAGCAATTCAGGTTAAGAGCCTTGCTCAAGGGCACCACAGTGGTGTTTACTTCCCACCCAGATTTAATCCTGTAATTTGAAAATAGAGTATTGAGCCAGCAACCTTCTGCCCACAAGCTTGCTCCTCTAACCTTTAGGCCACTACTGAGGTGATCCTCCTGGGCATAAATTATACATGTCTTGCACAGTACTATGGAGAAATGTTGTGTCCCCTACATCTCTTGCACTCATGCAGCCCCATATCAGCAGACCTCCACCTCAGTGTTTAATAGACGGCACTATAAAGTCACTGTGGTGGTCCTGGCCAGGTCCTTGCCAGAAATACTGGACCCCATCTGATCCAAACAATTTAGTTTTGGTTTCATTTGACCAAACAATGTGCTGCCAGTATTCATTAGGCTTACTTAATGTTCTTTGGCAAAGTTGAATCCTGCAGTTTGGTGAGCAATAGTTTTCCTCTTTGACGCCGTCCTTAGAGGCTGACTTCATGCAGTGTCCTTCACACTGTCTGATCGGTCAATGAAAACACAAATGTCTACAGATAATCCTTGTGCCAAGTCTCATCATTGTGTTTATTAGTGCAAGGTTACGTAAATAGGAAATTGTGCATGGTGTTATTTTTTGAGGACAGCCACTGTACCTTCTGTTATTGGTAGCATGGCTCTTCCTATACCTGCCAACCACTGCTGCAAATGTGCTTAGCTTATGTTCAGTGGCCTATTGATGCTTTTGAACCTTCTCCATCTTTATGAAGTCTCATGATCAGGTTTCCTTTTTTTCTTTCTTTCCATGTGGAGACATGTTTTATTTGATGCAACCCAGACCAAACCTGAGGAACATGAGGTGTTCACAGTTCATTCAGTAACCTTTTTCATGCAGTCAACAACCATAATTGGAACAGGTCTACTCACTTTTGCATTAAAAGTGTACTGTGTTGTACTTTGGGGCTTCTATTTTCATTGTTGTTTATCTATCCTGTTTATTTTTAATTAGACATAAGATCAAATATCCTACACTCCAACTTAAAAATGCTGCAATTATTTTAAGATGGTACAGTTTTGAATAATTTAATATTTTAGTGATATTGCACAGAGGTGTACTCAGATACAGGTCAGATATGAGAAGAGAGTCCAGACAAGCAAAGAGATCCAACGAGCGTCAGGAAGGAAGGTCGTAGACAGGCACAAGCAGCCAAGAGAGGGCTGGCGTCATTTTGACATCTCTTTAACTTAACTTTTAATTTTTTCCTCTCCATTTCTTTTGTTTTTAAGGCTGTTTCCTTGGCTTAAAAAGCAATGCAAATTAAAAAACAACAACATAAACAACCTTAGATTGATAGTGGATTCAGTCAAACATGGTCTAAATTAATGTAGTCCCTCTATCAGCTAAGACTTTGTTGTCAGTTAAAATATAGACAAACACCAAAAATTTCTTTTACGAGATTCCAAGGTGAAAATTAAAGGTTTTCTCAAATTTGAGGTAAGTAGATGCATTGTAGAGAAGCATGTTGATTTAAATAAGATTGACATGTGACCATACACATTGATCTTGTTCAAACAAGATCGAGAAAAATCTCATTCTTTGTGACTTCCAAGGCTAAAAGTAAACTAGTAATAAACGTGTTAAACGTGTTAATTAAAATTTTGAAAGAAACAATTTTAAGTTATGATAGGTCATTAACACTCCAAGAAGTGTCTCTTAAAGAAAAATGGATTCAAATGCTGGATCAGTTCTTGAAAGCACAAGGAGAAAGTCTATTCATGTATTAATCAAATTTAGAAACATGAAAATGGCAAACTGCTGAATTTATCTACAATTTGTTCACTCATACACACTCACACTCAAGCATGGCAGCAAGCTTCCCTGCAAGGTGTTGGTCTGACTGTTGTGAGCAATGTGGGGTCCAGTGTCTTGTCCAAGGATCCTTTAACCTGTTGACAGGACGAACAGGGGATTGAATCACCAACTCTTTGTTTAGTAGACAACCTGTTTTACTACTACAAGTTTGGGGCACACTGTATTTGCTCACTAGCTCTCTCCCTCCACCCTCTCCTCCTCTCCTCCTCCCCCATCATTCCACCAGCTTCACCTGGAGCAGCCCAACTCTTGGGCTCCTCTCTCCCAGTCTCACCTCAGGGCTTTATTGAAAGACCTGGCTGATGTAGAGAGGCTTCTCAAGGACGTGGACCTGCTCTCTGGCCTGGCTCGCCTTCTGCCCAAAGGAGCATGTACTGGTCGATCTCCAGCCCCCGCAACAAACATAACCTGGCTCCTTAACACCACCACCTGGGGCCCCAACACAACTGACATCCCCAGAGAGGAGGGGGAGAAAGGATCAGAGGGAGGGGGGAGAGCAAGAGGAGGGAAAGGGAAGGAGGAAGCAGAGAATCCTCATTCTCAGTTTTCAGCGTTTGTACAACTGTGGGCTGGACTGCAGCCGATTCTGTGTGGGAACAACAGGTGAGTGAGACTAAGAGGTGAGGGGATGAAACGGAAGAAAGAAAAAACAACACTTATGTCTGTGTGAAGAACATTTTTCTCATGTTGTTTTGGAGAAAAAATTGAAGTAGAGAGAATTATCTTTAAATGATGATTCCTGATTATTACAACTTTGACTGTGTTTTTGTCATTGCGAGAAGCAGCATCAGATAATTTGATGAATATTTTAAAGCTGCATTAATCAATATTTTTTGCATGAACAATGGGTCAAAGGATTATGTGTAATGTGAAATGGTTCATTTGTAGCAAAAAACTCAGAGAGTTGTTATCAAAAATGGAAAGTTAGCCGTATCAACCAGGACAATCAATCAATCTTTATTTGTATAGAACCTTTCCTGCCTCTTAGTCCAATCCAAAGTGCTTTACAGTTGATGGACTGCTGATAATAACAGTTAACAGTTAAACTATTTGAGACTAATGCACATAAGAAATTAAACAATAAAAATGTAATAATGAAATTAATGACATATTAAAATAGAATTGAAAGAATAAAATAGATAAAAGGCATAATTAAGTAAAATTGATGAGGTATTTTTAAAACATGAATACAACAAAATATATGATTAAATACAATACATATGGCCATTAAACATTCTAATGAAAAGCCAGGATATAACGGTAGGTTTGAAGTTTGGGTTCAAAGATATCAACAGCTGCTCACAGATCCTCAGGCAGACTGTTCCAGTGATTGGAGCACAGAAACGGTTTTGTTCTGTTCTTTAGAAAAACTAAAAGCCTCAAGCCAGGGGACCCAAGCCATTGTCCTGATCCAGACATTCCAAATCATATCAGACAATTACGCTGGCACCATGAAGACCATGAAGTGCTTTTAATGTAAGTAAAGACATTTTAAAATTAGTGTTAAAACTGACAGACAGTTGATGCAAGGACTTTAAAGCAGATGTAATGGTATCTCTTCTTCTGGTCCTTGTCAGCAGTTCCGAATCAGTTTGACTGATTCTTTGAGCCCTTTCCATTGAGCCTCTTTGAGTCCTGACTTTTTTGTGTAGACCAAGAGATCATTGTAACAGTATAGCCTTAGTTTTTCTGTGTCTCTCAGAGACAAGTGGCCATGTTTTAACTATATTATGGCTTCTTTTTTTTTTTAAAGCAGATTTGGTCACATACCCCTGAACTTTAGTTCTTCTGAGTCAAAGATGACATCACGGTCTCCCCTTTGAGCTCAGGGGAAATCTTACAGACTTAAATTTTGTGGCCACTTTCTCTCTCTCTGAGCTTTAAAATTCCTGGCTGAGCTGTAAAGGTTTGTTATATCCAGGCACTAATATCTGAAACACATCTAAAAAGAGGAACAATTGATCCTTTTTAGGATTAGATATTATATTGAATTGTGATTTTTAGCTTCTTCTGGAATTATGCCCCCAGATGGTCAAAACAGTGATTAATGCAGCATTCTAAATAAATCAGTGATAAAAGATAAAATTATTACCTCAACTTTCCTTTTCTAAACATAAGTCACAGTTTACCGACCAACCTTCTGCTGCATCTTTCACCTGCTGTACTTACTGTAGTTTTCCACACAATTTTCCTGTCAAACGAGGACTTTTTACTGACCTACTGGATGTTCTTACTTTCACTCTGACCTCGAAATATAGAATTTGAGTTTAGATAGCTCTGCTTAATTGTTGGCCTGTTTGTAGACTGTCTGACTGCTCATTATTCTTGTGTACAAATGTTATGTTCCCACATTTTAGCATTTACCTTTATAATTACAACAGATTGAAATGATTGTAAAAACTACAAAGAATAAGACCCAAATTTTAATCAGCTGAAATTAACTATACTGGTGTTGATACACTATGTTTATGTGTCATCCAGTGTCTTTAACAATACTTAGTCCGCACTTTCTTTGTGTTTTTATCTTATTTGTAGTCGACTTTAGATTAAACATTATTTGAGAAACTCATTAAAACAATTCTTTGTCAGATGATAAAGTCATTGCAGCTCCACTTGTTAGGTGTAAAACTGTAATGTGGGACCAATGAGATATGAGCACAGGGAGCCTGAGGAATGACTTGAGAAATATTTTGTTTCATTTTTATTCATTTTAACAACCTGTGACAGATAACACATAAACACACAAGCACTGTTTCTTGGCAGTGAAGTTAATCACCTTTAACCAATGGCTCTTGTTTCAGGATCATTGAGCCTGAGGCTCTGAAGCAGGGGAATATGAGTTCTCTGGGATTCACCAGCAAAGAACAAAGGAATCTGGGCTTACTAGTTCACTTGATGACTACAAATCCCAAGATCCTCTACTCTCCCATTGGCTCACAGGTGGATAAAGTGATTCAGAAGGCAAGTACACAGCTCTGATGTTCATGTTATTCTATTTGACGAAGCTTGTTCTCTCTGAATTCCTAGTATGTTTAGTGTGTCTGCTATTAGATGCTCGGCAGGTAGTGTAATTGGAAGTGAGTCAGTGGAGCTGTAAAATCCAAACAATGAGCTAATAAGTGCTAGAAGAAGTGCTGTAGAGCTAAGGGGGAAAATCTGTTTTTGTTATCACTATGAGTAGCTGCTTCCACACTATGTATAGTCATTCGATACAAAAATATTTTTCAGTCAAAATAATTATATCCCAAGTTCCATTTATTAGCTTTTTCAAGAGCTTTCAACCACATCTCACAGACTTGAGCAATTGTCATTTGATGATGAAGACCATGAGATTGAAAGCTCAGGTAAAGTAAGCCAACTTTGACTTAAGATTATTTTGTCCAAAGTCAAGAATGAACTGAGCAAAGCAGGTTAAAAGGATAAAGACCCTGTCACACCTGCATTTAAACAGCAAAATTTCACACACATTTTTTTTAGCTTTTTTTTAGCTAACGGTTGAGATTGCTGGAATAATGGAAATAGATGTGTTGTGCCGATGGATGTCAGAGTAGGAATGCAAAAAAAAAAATCTTAATTTTTATAGAATGTTGTCATCAAGGACGCCTTTTGACGCTAAATGCAAATGTTTATGGAAGCTATTAAACAGACACGGCATACAACGGCAAAGTCAATGATGTCATAAAAAATGATAAATTAGTAACAGCAGCAGCCAGAAAGCTGGCATTCTCAGGAGGCTTGGTCATAATAGTAAACTCCACTGACCAACGTTAGCAACATTAGCCTGTAAGCAGAGGAAGCATGTGAACAAACCAAAGTGCTCATAGACATTTTAGCTATAACATCACTCAGTGTTTATGGAAGCATTTAATGAATTAATAATGTCTGCGACATGACTGATCACAATCTTAACCAAGCACTGGAAAAACACAATATAACTGGTGTTTCAACGTTTAAGACTGAGGATGTCTCACGCAGGAGGCAGATTTTGTTCCCTCTTTGTTAACTTATTCACTTATTTAACCTGTCTTCTGCTGGCAGATCGCTCTTGGGGAAGCTGTCTGGTTGATCCATATTCCTATATTCCTGTGTTCCACACAAAAGACATTGAGCATGCACTGTCCAATATTCTGGATTCACATAGAGCCATTTGATTAATCTGGCTCTGTAACAAGTAATGTTGCTGGCCTGGTCAGCGTTAGCAGAAAGATTCAATGACTATCTGTTAGCACAGAATATTAGCAGCAGCCACTGAATAAAGATCTCTTATCGTTGCAACTGGGCTAAAGAGGATTAAAACAGCAGCGAGTGTAGGAGGGCGAGAGATGGATGGAGGAGGTGAAGAAAGAAAGCAGTTGAAACCACATGGAGAAATTAATGAATTCATTTAAAAAACTAATGAAAAAAAATTGTCAACTTTTGGCACTTAGGCAAATGAGACATTTGCATTTGTTGGGAACGTGACACACTACACCCGGGTATGGCTAAACATCTCCGCCCAGCTCAGGACTTTTCTGGAAGAGGGCCGACTGCACAGCCACCTGGTGTGGCTACAGCAGGTACATTTGCATGCAAGTCATCGTTTAACATCATTGATTATACAACACTAATCTCCAAGTAGCAGTACATAGACTTGAGGTGGGAATCCTGCAATGGTGATCATGTTAGGTTTCATTTGTCCATTTCTCCTCTCTTTTCAGCTGTCGTCAGAGTTTCAGCACCATCCTGAGCTGTTGAATGTCACAGACAGCGAGCTGATGCAGGGTCTGATGGAGGGAAACTACAGTCTTCCCAACACCTCCACTCTGCTGGAGCAGCTGGACACTATAGACAACGCTGCCTGCGGCTGGACACATTTTATGTCTAAGGTTAGTCTAGTGTATAGTGAAAAAGAAAATATACTCAAGCACTGTTCACTATACTAGTATATGGTGAACATTGGTTCCCAGCAAAAATATGATTAAAATTTTGGGTGAGGCTAATTTTTATTATATTTATCATCACTATAACTAATAAAGAATCGACTACAATAGGCCAACTGCACAGGACATACTAAAATGTCTGAGTCAGCTGTAGTTTTATACATGCATCAGGATCACATAATGTACAGCATAAGAGGAACCATGGAAGAGTGACATAAAAACACGCACAAAACAATATGTTGTGACAATTTAGTATGAGTAATGAGAAGTAGTTGTATGAATGAATGGAGGTGTTCATTTTCTAATAAAAGTCTCAGAGTTATCATGAATCTGTGTATAAATCTAAGGTGACAAATAGACTACTATAAGATACAGAGGCCAAAGTCATTGCATGCCATTAATATCTGTTTACTTCCTCAGAGATCCAGCTTGGAGACAGGAAAGGCACAAATAAACAAACCAAAAAAAAACAAAAAAATCAGCTACTGCATCACAGCAAACATGCCAGTGATGCAGTAGTACAGTACAATGGTTTATTCTTTGTGCTGAGCTTCAGTTGTTTCTTACATGAATCCGTTTCTTCCATGGAACATTATATAAGTGTGTACTGTGCTTTCAGGTTAGTGTGGATGTCTTCAAGGGCTTTCCTGATGAGGACAGCATTGTCAACTACACCCTGAACCAGGCCTACCAGGACAATGTGTCTGTGTTTGCCAGTGAGTCAACCCTCTGTTTCAGCTTGTCATCATGATATCTTAGTTGAAAAAATCCTCCAGCTTAAAAAACATGTAGGTTGCTTGTCGCTAACCTCTCATACAATCCATAGGCCCATTTCCTGAATTAGTGCCCGAACTGCAGCAGATATGCCACAGATATAGACTGTTAAAAATCAAAGTTGGAAAATAAATTACTAATCCTTTTTTGATGTGACAATACTCTGATCACGGTTTGGTGAAGTTTAGGCACAAAAGAACTCGTTAGGTTTAGGGAAAGGTCATAGTTTAGGTAAAAATAAGTACTTAGTTAAGGTTAGAGGAGCTTTGTTGTCATGGTTACATTAATACACACATGGTTATGGTTATGGGACATTCATTGTAAAAGAAACAACCTTGACTATCCCTTTGAAAGAGGAAAAAATCAACCGTTTGCCATGTTAAAGCCCAGTGTTTTGTCGACCCATCCAATTACCTGATTTCCTCCCTCGCTCAGGTCGTAATTACTCTGGCCAGCAGAGGGCCCTGTCACTTGACTGTAAACAGATGTGGATTGGGAACATTTACGGAAACAACAGATGGCTAGTAGAGATCAATTAACAATAAAATGTAACTCTGGGTCTTAGTAATATGTTTGCACAATGTGGCCACTAAAGAACAGACTACTTTAAATGCAATGGACATCTAACCTGTAACTGAGCCACAATGAAGTTGCGATCAAGTGCAAATAATAGTAAACAAGTTAAAAGACAGTTTGCTTGTATGAAATGATTGGTTTTATAAAGAGAGATCCTCAAAGGATAAACAGACCTGAAATGGCCGATTAGGAGCTATTGCAAGATTTAGAAACCAGCCTTGAATGTTGGTAAGCTGCTTGAGTACATTTTCCTTTTCTTTTCAGGTGTGATTTTCCAGACTAACAAAGATGGTTCTCTGCCACCCCATGTCCTTTACAAAATCAGACAAAACTCCAGCTTTACAGAGAAGACCAATGAAATTAGACGGGCTTACTGGCGCCCTGGGCCCAACACTGGGGGCAAATTCTATTTCCTCTATGGTTTTGTTTGGATCCAAGGTAAGTGACTGAAATGCATTGCTTCCTAAGTGCTGAATATATTCACAATAGGGGGTTGAGTATGGTTTTGATCAATAATTTATTTAGTTATATGTCTTACCAATGTTGAGATTTTAAAAAAAATTCTTAGAAATAAATGTTTTATTTCAGTCTGCAGATAGCAGTAGCCAGTGGTCCACAGGGGAGCCAGACTGTGGTGTGAGATGCTTTGTTTAGATTTTTCTTACTAAGAAAAGGATTTATTTTGATAAAGTTCTTACTACTGTGTACTGTGAAGTGGATGGATGTGTGAAAATGCAAATTAGAGCTGCAACAGAGGCACTTCCTCACTAGTCTAGTCTCACTAGTCAACTTTTATTCTGGAAGCAGAGAGCAGGGAAGCTGGTCATTTGCCACAGCAGACCCTATTTTCATGACCCCGACGGCATGGTGCAGAGGGCAGTCACATGCACCCCGGCCTGTATGCCAAGCGCATTGTGGTATTTTCATGGCACCCCCACATTCGGATCCAAAATAATACATTAGAACTTTTCTTGGAGGAAACTACTTGTTTTCTGGGACATCAAAATGTGAATACAGCGGCTCACATATAGTTTCAGGAAAAGATGATGTCTCTTTAAAGTTGAATTCTCTTTGGACATCCCGAAGAAATTCTGAAACCTTAATGTTTTCTGTGGTAATTGTGTGCAGTTGTATTTACCCCACAATGATCGACAACCATCTGACTTTAAATACCACTATAGTGCCATCTGTACATTGAAGGTAGAACTTGAAACGCGGTCTAGTTTTTTCATATTGTATTTATTTGTTCATGAAATGATGAAATTATGAGGGCTTTGTGAACTGTTTTCAGTGTGCCAGTCTCCAACGCACCTGTTGATTTACAGTAGAAACTGTAGAATAATTTATTAATATGACAAAAGTACTTAGGTTTCTGTGGTTATTTTGCAACAGTATAGTGCTGGTTGCACAACATTTCCCCAGCGGATCTGCTATATAATTGTGACTTGACAGTTACAACATCACCACTGTTAGACTGCAGATGGAGGAGACTTACCACAGTAAAGGGAAAGGCCATCAGTATGTACACTAAATACGCTAACTCTCATGCATTACAGAGCCGAGAAGAATAACTCATTATTCTTTAATTCTGTCTCACCGACATTATGCCAGTCAAACAGAAAAATGTTTATGTCCATATGGTTCTATGTCAGCTTGTTGACAAATGGAAAATAAGGGTGGAAAGTGGAACAAAACATGAATAAAGGGAGTTGTGTGTGTGATTTAAGGGAGATTTATATAGGTACATTCAAGAAAATAACCTCAGTGCACTGCAGGAAAATAGCAGTTCACTTATATGGCACTGCAGCACAGACCTGATTGGATCATGCTGAGGTCATGATGTAATTTGGAGCAATAGTCAAGAAACATGTATCTGTGATTGCCCAGCAGCACTGATTTTGACAACACTAAGAGTTTTTAGCAATAGTAAATGGCTCAGGTACTCGCTCAAATCAATTTTATTTTCCACTTGGGGGTAGTAACTGTAAACAACACACCTGACACTTTATTACGTCATAAATATCAGCATCAATGTTGATATCAGGAACGTGTTGGCAAACACTTGCCCAGTTATACATCCAGCAGACATTTAGGAAGATTATCAAGTTCAATATTCACTCTCCTTTTAGCTCTCCTTTGGTCTCTCTTTAATCCTCTCTCTATTACTCTGTTCTAGATATGATAGAGAGAGCCATCATCAACACATTTGTGGGCCATGATGTAGTGGAACCCGGTAACTACGTTCAGATGTTCCCCTACCCATGTTACACCAGAGACGAGTAAGAAATGGGCTTTGTGTTTAGAAATGACACACTGTGTACTTTTCATTTTCTCTTTCCTGTTTAGGTCATAATGTTGAGGAAGTAATCATTAGGCAGAGATTAAAAAGTTTTTGTCTTCAAAAAATATTTATATGCAACTTGCAACATTGTGTATTTGAAAATGTTCATATACATTGTGTTCCTAATATTTGATGAATATGTGTAATACATGTTACAAATGTGCACATTAGAAAATCTTAAAATCCCACTGCAAATGCAGTGAGGTTAAAACTGTATGTATGTGGTCTTCAGCTAATCCTCTGTGTTGCTGTTGTTTGTTTTTCAGTTTTCTGTTTGTGATTGAGCACATGATGCCTCTATGCATGGTGATCTCCTGGGTTTACTCAGTTGCCATGATGATTCAACATATTGTGGCTGAGAAAGAGCACCGGCTCAAAGAGGTTAGACTGTACAACTGCATGCTATCACAGGTCTGGAGGTTCAGCCCCGAATCCCCAGGTTAACATGCCAGCCTGGTATTTGGTATTTTGATGAATACTATTACTCTCTATTTTCCAGTGTTTCAGACTTTCAACTTCTCCTGTGTGTTTCCTTGACCCTTCCCTCTTGTCCATGCTAACAGAGTGACAAATCCTATACCTCCTGTCATTAAACCGTATGAACACAAACATCTCGGTCACAGCCAGTGAGGAAGTTCTCATGCCACCGGCAGACACAAAGGCAACCAGCAGTGTCTTTTCTACTCAGCTATTTTAGACTTAAACCTGTCTCAGCTTAAATCTTCCAGTTGTGCCAAAACTATTAAAATATGAAAAATCATTTTCTCTAAATTCGGTTGCATCTTTTTATATGTCTTTTAGGAGTGTTTAAAATCATGTTCATCATGATTAAAATATAGTGCTGCTGTTTGATGTTTTACAGTTTGGAAAGGGGGTACTCCACTAATGTTACAGATTAAGTTCAGTTTATTTGGCAAAACAAATAAATGACATACCACTATATATGCATATATATACACAGTTAGGTCCATAAGTATTTGGAAGTTGACACAATTTTTGCAATTTTGCCACTGTACCCCACCTAGATGAATCTGAAACAAAACCAAACAAGATGTGAGTGTCAACCCCTGGCTTTAATTCAAAGGGTTTCACAAAAATATTTGAATGAACTGTTTAGGAGTCACCACCATTTTTATATATAGTCCATTGTTTTTAGAGCCTCAACATAACTATAAGGATAATTTTTAACATGTGATGAAAATCATTTGCAGTCAATGACTACCTAAAGTCTGGACATCACCTAATGCTGAGTTTCTCCCCTCGAGGTGCTTTGCTAGGCCTTTACTGCAGCTGCCTTCAGTTGCTGCTTGTTTGTGGGTCTTCTTACCCTCAGTTTTGTCTGAGGCTCAGTTTGGTTGAGGTCAGGTGACTGATTTGGTCATTGAAGTAGCTCTTGGATTGCTTTCAAAGTTTCATAGACAGATGATGTATTGGGTCATCATCTGTCTGTACTGTGAAGCACCAACCTATCAGTTTAAGAGTATGTGGCTTAATCTGAGCAAGCAGTATAGGCCTATACACTCAGAATTCATCCTACTGCTTCTATCATCAGTCATATCATCAATAAACACCAGTCACCAGCAATACAGCCATACATGCCGATATCCATAACACTGCCTCCACCATGTTTGACAGATGATGTGTCGACTTTGGATCATGAGCTGTTCCTTTCCTCCTCCATACTTTTCTCCTCCCATAATTCTGGTACAGGTTAATCTTGGTTTCATTTGTCCAAAGAACCTTGTTCTAGCACTGTTCACATCTTTTTAGATGTTTTCTGGTAAAGTCTAATCAGGCCTTTCTGCTCATGAGTGTTACCAGTAGCTTTTACCTTGTGGTAAACCCTCTGTATTTATATTCATGAGGTGTCTCTTGATTGTAGACTTTAACAATGAGACACCTGCTTCCTGGAGAGTTTTCTTCACCTGGTTAGATGTTGTGAAGAGGTTTTTCTTTACCAAGGAAAGAATAGTGCTATGATCCGCTTCACTTGTCTTCCATGGTCTTTTAGGCTTATGGGTGATTAATGGTCAATTGTCCAATTACTTTTGAGCCTCAAAAAAAGCAGGACTATGTATAAAAACGGCTGTAATTCCTTAAAGGTTTATGTAAAATTTTATTTAAACCCCTTGAGTTAAAGCTGAAACCGACACTTCAATCACATCTTCTTGGCTTTGTTTCAAATCCATTTAAAACATGGTGGTGTACAGAGGCGAAATTATAAAAACTTATGGACCTAACTGTAAAAAAAAAATAAAATAAAACATTTAAGACAATAGAAAGGAAAATAAACATAACAAATGCCCTTACTGTCACTGAATTACCAAGCAAACAAACCTACAAATGGACACATTCTTGGTGGGGGTGCAGGACAAAGTGCGTACAAATTCTGACATGTAACCATCATAACATTTTCTCAGGTGATGAAGATGATGGGTCTGAACAATGCAGTCCACTGGGTGGCTTGGTTCATCACCGGCTTTGTCCAGCTGTCCATCTCTGTCACCGCTCTGACAGCCATCTTGAAGTATGGCCGAGTGTTGCTCCACAGCAACCCCTTCATCATCTGGCTCTTCCTCACCATCTACGCTGTGGCCACCATCATGTTCTGGTGAGATCTCCTTGTTCCACTAAACCATCCAGTAATCCCACAATTCTCAAGTTACATCAGTTTCCACTGCTCACCTGTTCACTGTCTTGTACTATTCAGATAAATTTGTGGTGTAAGGAAACACTGCTCTCACCACAGCCTAAATGCTCCATCACACACAAATCAGGAAGCATCATATTGCATCACCAATACTGATATAATAATAACAGCCCTGCTTCTCGAATAAAGTTGGGGGTAGGGGAGATGTGACTGCTGACATTTGGCAGGTATTCATGGACAATGTCAACACAGCTGACCTAGTGAAGCAACACATTAGCAGAGCAGCAGCAGCTTCAGTGCGCCATTTGCATCTACACAGGGTGCTTTCAGGGAAACTGTTGAGTGTAGGACACCGACGCTGTGGCAGCACTCAGAGCTCAACATGCAATTAGTATTGGGAAAAGACAAGCCTAACAATTTGCTTAAAAATTAGGTGTTACATAGCCTGTGTAGACAGCTGGATTGATTAAAATAGAATTGTATCTGATTCATCATACATGAGATGGATGACTGAAAACGTGGCTGACATGCCTCGTGTAGACAAGCCAATATAGAAACCAGGTTACTATAGTGCAGATAAACATGTAATCTGATTACCTGCTTAGCCCGATTTCTCACGTGAATGTACTGAATCAGGCGTTAAAAGGCAAGGGTCTTTATTGGTCATTAGGCATATTGTTCCACGTTAATGAAACTAAATAAGGTTTGGGGTGGCAGTAGTACATCAATAACAGCAATTTACATGACGTGTATATAATAGATTTTTTTTACCATTATTATTACTGTATCATATCTATTATTCCTAGATTGATATGAAAGCACATAAATGCAGGAGAGAGCATTAACATAGGTTACTGGTTATTTCTTTGTGTGTGATTGTTGGAAGAACCCCTGACTTCACTGTGTTAGGCCAGGCTTTTGACAAGGAGTCATTAGTCTGACTCCTAAAATATGAAATTTCATAAAACTACTAAAAGATGAAGAAACTCATGGAACTTTCATTTGGTTTCCAGCTTTTTGGTGTCCGTAATCTACTCTAAGGCAAAGCTGGCTTCAGCCTGCGGAGGAATCATCTACTTCCTCAGCTACGTGCCCTACATGTATGTGGCCATCAGGGAGGAGGTGGCCCATGATAAGATCACTGCTTTTGAGAAGTGCATTGCTGTAAGGCCTTTTCCTTTTCTCTCCTACCTTCTCATTTGAATCTAACTAAATTTGGGGTCTGGTTTTTAAATTTTCTCTGTCTGTTGTCATGTAAACTATTATTCAAATATTCCAGATGACACTGATGTGAATAAATTCTTGCCTCACCTATGTCCTCCAGTCTCTAATGTCCACCACAGCCTTTGGCCTCGGCTCCAAGTATTTTGCACTGTATGAGGTAGCAGGTGTTGGCATCCAGTGGCGGACCATTAGCCAGTCACCAGTGGAAGGTGATGACTTTAATCTGGGTCTTTCCATGATGATGCTCATCATTGATGCCAGTGTGTATGGTGTTCTCACCTGGTACATAGAGGCTGTGCATCCAGGTATGAAATATTTGCCCCCCTGTCCCATCCATCCTGTACTGAATTTTTAACATTTCTATCAGATAGGTTAGATCAAAAGTGTTCTCCCTCTCTAGGAATGTATGGGCTGCCTCGCCCATGGTACTTCCCGCTACAAAGATCCTATTGGTGGGGCAGTGGGCGTATTGAGACCTGGGATTGGCCCTGGTGTGGAGGCGGGGCTGCCAGGCTCAGTGTGATGGAGGAGGATCAGGCCTGTGCAATGGATCAGCGGAGATCTGGTAAGGACAAAAATCCATTTGGAGATGAGGACGAGATTCTTTTTTTCTATATATCCTCTTACCCACCTCAAACTTAAAAATATGGTGTTCACGTCGACGTCTGTGGTTTATCCAAACTGACGGACCAACTGTTTTGTAACCTGACAAACCAAACCGAATTCCTCTACATGGTTTCAAGGTAGAGGAAGAAATCTCAGAGAAATCTCAGAGACAGACACCTTAAAAGAGATTTCTGTCTATCAAATTTCTCATAGAAATCTTTTTTCTGCCAGTACCTTCTTTATGAGGATTTCATGTACCAACGTCACCACAGAACTTTATACTGTAGCTACTATTTATGAAGTGCCTGAGGATCTTCAGAAATGCCACAACATCTTTGCTCTGTGTCTTTATTAAAAGATGTCTTTTGACCTTTATGGATATTTTGAATAGCTCCTGAGTCCAAATCAGAAAGATGGTCGTTGGCATTCCAAGGAATTCAAGTTTTTGAAGATTAGGATCAGTTCAGATTAGCATCAGCTCTTAGTCTGAAATTTTATATTATCATTGTTAATATTTAATATATCTGAAGCTTGTAGCAGTAATTACATATTGTACACTGACTGCGCCAGATTCGGCTTACTACTTCATCAAAAGTTACATTTCGACTAAAAAAGTGGTAGAGGCCAGTGACAACAAAATCAGGTAGGGGAGAGAACTAAAAAAGAGGATGAATATGTGTAACTAAGAAAGGTAATGTCAGTTTACATATTTAAGATAAATTTAAGCAAACCTTTGTACACCACTAATTCCTCCTTTCTCATTCTAACTCCAGAAGAGATGCGGGGCATAGAGGAGGAGCCGAGCCACCTGCCGTTGGTGGTGTGTATAGACAAACTGACCAAGGTGTACAAGACCGGCAGCAAACTGGCCCTCAACAAACTGAGCCTAAACCTCCATGAAAACCAGGTGGTTTCCTTCCTGGGACACAATGGTGCTGGCAAGACCACAACCATGTGAGGGGGACTAGTGTGTGTGTGCGCTTCTACATGTGTGTGATATTTAAAGTGAGCACTCGAGATTAGTGTCCAGTTGAAATACTGGTATGTAAAAGAGACTGGTCATTCTCAAAAATGTAAAAGTCCACTTAATGAATGCTGTGCAGTCCCAACTACGACTGCAGTCACATATCCCTGAGGGGTTCAGTGAAGGCAGAAGTTACTTCTTGAGGATCCACAATGAGCATTTTAGCCAGACTCAGCATGTACCTGTTGGTCACCAGAGGGACATGCATTAAATCCATGATTAATTGAGGTAGATGCAACTTTTCATTTTGTGTGTTGTGTATTTATTGTATTGTTCACAAACTACAAGACCTGTCTAGACCTCACATCCCCCAGCGCTCTGCTAATGATCATATACATTTGTCTTCTTGCTGGACATGCATTAGGATTTGGCACTGAGCCGACACACAATGAGTTTCTTTTCTCCTACAGCTGCTTATTGGACTATTTTCTCCTACAATTTATCTTAACTTTTTCATGTGACTTTTTTTTTTTACTCTGTAATGGATGCGAATTGAATGTTACATAACACATTACTTGAACTGAAAAAACTTCTACTTAATGCTTGTAGCAAAAGTAAAACTTTTTTTTTTATTTTTTTGAAATAGTATAAAAGTAAAATTACACAGGAAACCTGACACTGTTACAGAAATGAGAGTAAATGTCATTCTTTACCTTGACCCCTAGACATCTATTTCATCCCTTGAGCGATGTTTAGTTTGCTTTAGTCACACTATCAGCTGTTTATGACCAAGAAAAACAACAAAATTTTTACTTTGGCAGATAGCTTTTAATCGAGTTTTCTAATGGGTTATTCGCTAAGTTGGCTAATTACACCAAAAAAATTGAATATGCTGCACGAAGGCCATTATACTGAGACATACAACATACAAATCTTGCTTGCATGGCTGATGGTTTTACTAATGCTACTTCTACTGATTGCCTACATGTAAATTTCCATAGGTCCATCCTGACAGGTTTGTTCCCACCCACCTCTGGCTCTGCCACCATATATGGTCATGACATCCGCACCGAGATGGAGCGTATTCGTCAGAATCTGGGCATGTGTCCGCAGCACAACGTCCTGTTTGACAAGCTGAGTGTGGAGGAGCACCTGTGGTTCTACTCCAGACTCAAAGGCATGGCTGAGGAAGACATACGCAAGGAGATGGACAAGTCAGTACAAGTTCACTGCATTTAAGTTAGTTAATTCAGCTTTTGTAAATGTATTGGCTGTAGCAAATACAACACAACATACAACAATGATTTGCCACCTCACACAGCCAGACACAACCATAATATCTCAATGATATCGTACCTTCTCTCTAGAAATGAACAAAAGAAGATACTAAGGACTTCTGTGTTGTAGCTTGAAATTGTAATGTTTGTAGTTCTTTCCTGTAAATGTCACCTGAGTTTGAGTGGTACAAGTCCGACATCAAGCACTATCCCTGGATGTTTATAATTTGAATACTCAAATGGAGGCAGGGGCCTGTATTTGGAGAAGGCTTTTTATTTCTGTTCCCCTCTTAATATACACAACACTTGATAGAATTTAATGAACTGAACACTTCTTCCATGTTTTTCTGTTTTCATGGTAAGGACAGTATGATTAACATTTCCGAAGCAGTAATTACGTAAGTAGAACAGCAGGGTCATGGCATAATAACCACTCTGCTGCTTTCAGTTTCTCTACTCTAACACAAACACTGAACAAAACAGTTTTCTCTCAGTAATTATGTTCACTTGCCTTCACTTTTGCACTTTTCAGTTGCTGGTGAGCCACTCACAATAAGCTCAAAACTTCCAGCACATATGTTTCCCATTGAAAGTCATTCAGCATCTTAACTGGCAGGATCCTTTCCTTTCCTTTCATTCCTGAAGTCTCTTATTCTGACACAATAAAGTGAATGAAATTAAAAATATTTCTGTTAAAAAGAAATCAGTATAACATGACTGTGTTGTACTGATGGAATGAGCTCTATGAAAATGTAAATTATGATTTATTGCAGTAGCTGTTACAGTGCAGATAAATAGTCATACAGGAGGTTCAGTAGCTAGTGAATAGTGAATAGTGAGTGCTGGTAGTTATAGACACTGGTATGGCTCCTTAAATCAGTTCTGCAGCAAGTCTGTGTCTGTGTCTGTGTCTCCAGGATGATTGCTGACCTGGAGTTATCAAACAAGCGTCACAGCCTGGTGCAGACTTTGTCTGGTGGGATGAAGAGGAAGTTGTCTGTGGCCATCGCCTTCGTTGGCGGCTCCAGGGCCGTCATCCTGGACGAACCCACAGCGGGGGTGGACCCCTATGCCCGCAGAGCCATCTGGGACCTCATCCTCAAGTACAAACAGGGTGAGTGGACGCTCAATACCAGTGGACATACCCACTTTAATCTCCAACAGCTATTTCAAAAGGTTCTCACAGGTCCCTGGTATATTAAAGCATATCCTTCAGTAATACCGCATATTTTGCACATCAAAGAAATCCTTGGCTTAGCTTTCTTCTTTGCAGAGGATAAGGCTGCCTGGAATGAGACTTTTTCGCATACTCAAAGAAAAACTTACAAACTATGGTTTAGACTGCATGATGTGACATAAACACATTTGTTACTATATTAAATTTAGTTTAAATTAGGTTGTTCAGTGTATGTTTTGCTTCCTTGCATGAAGTGAAAAATAGCAATATTTCTTGAAAAGTAATGATCACCTTCTTTCTTCAGTTTTCACATTGATGTTAAAGATGCACTTTTTTTGATAACTGCAGTGCAAATCATCTGCTGTATGCGTGTGTAAGTTTGTGTTGTACCTCTTCCTCAGGTCGCACCATTCTGTTGTCCACCCACCACATGGATGAAGCAGACCTTCTGGGAGATCGCATTGCCATCATCTCTCATGGGAAACTCAAGTGCTGTGGCTCACCACTCTTCTTGAAGAGCACCTACGGAGATGGATACAAACTGACACTGGTCAAAAAGCAGAGTGAAGGCCGAGGTGTGTGTAACTATACACGTGTGTATGGTTTTTCTGTATGAGCTCTGAACGGCTCTTGTTTTCAGTTTGCCCACCAGTTAGGCTGTCAGGCTGCAAATCATTGACTGTTTTACAGTAAAATTGATAGCAGGAAATGTCAATGAGCATGTCCTTGATCTATTTTAACCCTAGGTGTTTCTTTATCTCAGGTTTTACTCACATAATCTACATATATTTCGGCCAAGTCAGTGGATGTCTTAGCTAGATATGACTGACAGAATATTGCTGTATAGACAAACTGACCAAGGTGTACAAGACCAGCAGCAAACTGGCCCTCAACAAACTGAGCCTCAACCTCTTGATAAAAAAATTTTGACACCCTTTGAAATTTGGAAACATTTTTAGTCTGTTTTCAATGCAGATCATAAAACATGTGCCTCGGCTTGTTACCAACAGTGTGTCCCTCACCTTTCTCTCAAGTTGTTGAACTGCCTCCAGTGTCTTCTCAATTCATCTCCACTGATGTCTATGGTTTTGACCTACAACAATGTATTTTCACTGTGCTTTATGTCCCTGTCTCACTCTTTGCCATTTCCCTTTAATCGTCCTGTCCTCTGCTTTGCCTGTTTTCCTTTTCCTCCCTCAGGCCAGGGCAGCCAGCTGCAGCCTCCTTCGTCTCTGTCTCCCGCTACCTCTCTGTCGCCTTGCTCGGAGGCTCGGGTCACCTGCTTTATTCGCCAGTTTGTTGCATCCTGCCTGCTGGTGTCAGACTCCAACACTGAGCTGTCCTACGTGCTGCCCTCTGAGGCTGTAAAGAAGGGCTGCTTCGAGAGGCTGTTCCAAGTACACACAAACACACACACACACGCACACACACAAACACACACACACACACACACACACACACACAAACAAAAGCAAACACACACACACACACACTTACACACAAGCACACAAACACACGCACGCACACACACACACACGCACACACACACATAAGCACACACACACACACCAACATAAGCGAACACACACACACGCACCAACATAAGCACACACACACACACACATACACAACTACACGCACGCACGCACACACACACATACACAACCGTACTCACACACACACACACACATACAAAAACGTCTCGTCTTGTTATTGTCTTTTATTACTGGATAAGCAGTGAAAGCAAACCAAGTTGATATAAAGGACATTTAATCAGTTACTGGCTTTAATGTTGTGATGGATTGGTGGATATACTTTAGATAGATATGTTTGTGTATATACTGTGTATACTCTACAGAGTTTCTGTATGCTGTTCACTACAAATAAGCACAGGTTTATTTAAAAAATTAAAATTGTAAAAACCACTACCAGGCTATATGTTACATTTAATCATATGGTTTACAGGCGATCTTGGCCACTTCATCACTGGTACAGTGTACAGTAATGGGATTTTATTCTCCATTGTATGCCTCCAGGCTTTGGAGCAGAGCTTGGACAGCCTGGCCTTGACCAGTTTCGGTGTGATGGACACCACCCTGGAGGAGGTCTTCCTCAAAGTATCAGAGGAGGACCAGTCTCTGGAGAACAGTGAAGCTGGTGAGACCTCTCCTGTGCCTCCAGGTAGCTCAACACCTCCACAAAGTTTTTAGCTTTCAAAATTAATGACTTTCTCCAGATTTTTCCAAAATGTGCACAATCTGAGTTAAAGTTCTGTGTTTCGACATTTTTAGAGTTCATTCTATGGCTCCAGGCTGGAGTAATAATCTCCTCCCTCTCTTTCTCTTTCTATGGGCAGACATGAAGGGTTCCCCTAGGGGCAGCTCAGTGGAGAAATCCTCAGTGGGTTCAGGAGGCCTGGGGGGGGCACAGGGTGAGACTGGACCTTCAGTGGAGAGTGAGAAACCAGAAGTGGAGCTCAGTAATCTGGTGACATGTTCCAGGCTGAGCCAGAGCCAGGCCTCCCTGAAATCTTCCTCGTCTATTGGCTCAGTGAGAGGGGATGAAGGGGGACTCTATACAGATTTCTATGGCGATTACTGTCCACTCTTTGACAACGGCCAAGAGTCTGACTCTGCCAGCCTGAAGGGTAAGACAGCAAGATGGCAGACTTGCTGTTTCAGAAACAGCATTGCAACTGCTAATTATTTCAGTATTTTGCCATTTTGTCTTTTACATGTGATGTTTCCTTCTTCTCCAGGGGACGCAGAGAACCCTGTGTCCCCAGAGCCAAAGGTCCAGGAGGGGCAGGGCAGCTTCAAGTTGGAGGGTTGGTGGTTAAAGCTAAGTCAGTTTCATGGATTAATTGTCAAGAGGTTCCACTGTGCCAAGAGGAATACAAAAGGCCTCTTCTCTCAGATCCTCCTACCTGCTTTCTTCGTCTGTGTGGCCATGACTGTGGCCTTATCTGTGCCTGAGATTGGTGAGATTTTACATATATGTATTAGAGTAGGTTTCTATCCAGGTTCTCAGGACAGAGAACTACTGTTTTTTTCTGTCCAGTCGGTAACTAGGTGCACTTACAAAAAAAGAAAGTGAATGCACATTGTTGTACTGCTCAAGTCTTCAGTGCTGTATATAATACTGATGAAGACAGTCCATTGGTGATGACAGTTTTGTTCAGATCTGATTGCATTATCCTGCCCGACATGGGTTAATTGCTGTCTTCCAGCTGTATATCAGTCTCTAATTGGTCGTCGGTTGACTTCTGCTGCTGAGGACAAGGATGCAAAGGCAGAGATGTAGAGCAATCACTTTAAATTTAGCTATATTTAAAAGCCAAAACAGTGAGCTTAAAAACCCCGCTAAGCCATGTAGAGCTTGGAGGAACTTTAAAGTTTTAATTATATTATAGTTAAATAAACTAAAGTCCAATTTAATTCGAGAACAAAAATGACAAACACACAAAAGAATGTAATAAAGATATAAAGGGTTTTGGCTTTCTGATGTGCAGTGTCTTAATACTGACAAAACATATCAAAACTAATTAGTGGACGAACAATTGTCTTGTTTTTACAGGAGATCTGCCCCCTCTGATCTTGTCCCCATCTCAGTATCATAACTATACCCAACCTAGAGGCAACTTCATTCCCTATGCAAATGAAGACAGACCGCAGTACAGGTAAGATGACTACTGTTACTGTTCTACAGTTACAGTTACATTTCTATGCAATAAAATGTATTTCAGGACTATTTTTAATTTAGTGTAATCTAAGTGTTATTGCTGTACAAACTGAAGTTTCATTGTTTGTATAAATTAGGATAAATGTAGAAAGGATTGACTCAAATGGCTTCTCTTATCTTCGAAGAAAAGCAATTCAAAGTGTCAAAAGACAAGCGGGTTTTAAATTCTCCAATCTGACAGCTTCAAAATTAAGAAATAAGGAATCTATGACTGTAACAACATCAGCCGAAAGCTAACGTCAGCATACTCACAGTGACAATGCTAATATGCTGATGTATAGCAGATATTGCAATTTTACTCTTCACCATCTTACTTATCACCATCAAATGTTAGAATGCTAATATTTACCAATCAACAGTTGTACACTTGATGGGAAGGCCAGTATGTTTTGGGGTATTTGCTCATGAACCAAAGAACTGGACAGATTAAATGTTTGTACTTTTTTAGACATATAGAGCAATTTCAATTATCATGCTGGCTAACTGGAAACAGACTGAAAAATGGTGTAAGAAAAATTGTGAAAATACTGTAATTTGCCAAATGCTGCTCAAATGCAATGTTAGCCAACCTTTACTTGTTCTGCTATAGCTTCCAGACTGTGCTCGGGAGACTAGAAGTTTAACCACTTTCACTTTACTCAGCAGTTACCAAAAAAAACATAGGAACTTGGCTTCGGTTTTGAATTGTTTACTGAAAAACAATACTCACATACCCAGACAGTAGTTAAGATTTTAGATTAAGCTAATATAAGGGTTTAGTGGTCAGAAATAGTCTCGTCAAGATGATATGTTCCAACATATTTACTCTTTATGCTTCCATGGACACTGCTCTGATTGGCGGATTGTGACTCCATTAGTTGCAGCACAAAGGAGAGCAAACATGTTATAGAAATCTATTTTTCTTAAACCATATATTGGTACTTTGGTATAAATAACAAATGATATTACCTTAACATTATCTATCTCCCTACCCTTTTACTCTAAATGTCAAAAAGTTCCATATCAGAAGTATAATCTGTAGTATAAACTGTAAGGGGTAAAAAAACAAGTTATTTATTCATTCCAGTGGTTTACTAATCCATTCACACAGATCTCCACAGTGATATTTATTTTCTACCATATTACCCTCAGTAGGGTTCTTACAGGAGAAACTGTCCAAATCCAGGTGTATGTAGCTGAAAGCGCCCAAATCTACTCTTCAGATTCCCATTACATTTACAATTAAGATACTTAACTTATTTGTTTTTTATGCTTCATAATTTTGAAAATCAACAAATGTGATTTGTGTTTATGTTGTTTTACTGTATATTCATTGGTAGCAAAAATAGTTTGACTGTACAGACACCTTTCAGACACAGTTATATGCATAAATGTTATACTGACACAAGATAAGTTTAACTAAAAATATGTGATTGTATATTAACATGTAGAGGCCCTGCACACCCATTATTTTGGTTGATTTGACCTCTTCACAGTCCTTGTGGGTAAAAACTATAATCGACATCTCCCTGGCACTTTTCTCAGCTTTGTTACAGCAGAGGAAGGAGAGGTCTAAGTAGCCCAATTACTATATCTAAGAAACACTTGTGAGAATGTGTAGAGCTTTAAACAGCGAAGTAACCTGTTATTTTAAATTACAGTCTGAAAGTAGCATCCCTCCCCTCTCTGTTAGGAGTAAGCTGTTGCCAGATGCCAGTCCACAGAAGATCATCAATACCCTCCGTCTGCCCTCGGGTGTGGGTGCTACCTGTGTCCTTAAAACTCCCTTTAACAGCACTCTGGACCAGCTGGCCCAGACCCTCAACCCTAGCGCCAACAACTCCAAGACCCTGGCCGCCCGCTACTTTGACTCCATGTGTCTGGACTCCTTCACACAGGGAGTCCCGCTCTCCAACTTTGTACCCCCACCTCCTTCACCAGCACCTTCAGAAGACCCAGACCCTCGCTTCGAGGATGGACTGTGGAACTTCACAGTTGCCCCTCCAACAACAGTTCATGGTGAGTCCATCTCATAACTACTGGTGACTGCTTTAATATGTTCATCCCACTAAAATATGTGAAGTTTCATATATATCTTATAGAGGTCAGGCTGAAATATGTCAGCAAACAATTACACACAAGACAAAACAACAATGAAAACAATACTCCCACCTCCCACCTCCCATCCTCACTAGAATAGACAGCATTTACCCTAACAGCAGATGGTTATAAACTACCTGCCCAATTGGTGCCTTGTAAGAGAAATCATAATCACAAGAGCAAAATAATGCGTGCACAAAAGAATTGTATAAAAGAAAAATAAAGTCCCATTCTATCCATAAATAAAATGTTGCAATAATAACAGTGAAAATAATGATAAAATGAAAATAAAAATACTACTAATACTAATAAGAACAATGGTACAAAACACTTTTATATTCTGTTACCCCTGGGGGTGGGTACTTGTCACACTTTGGCCCCTTAATACCAACCAATGATGGTGCCACAACCTGTCTGATTATTGTTACTAACCATGTGCCTCCCTTATGGCCACAGTTTACAATCTTCTAATGGCTACTTCCAGCAGGATAATGATCCATGTCACAAAGTAAAAGTCTCAAACTGATGTCATGAACGTGACAACGAGTTCAGTGAACTTAAGTTCAAGGAAAAGCTCTACTGAGTTAAACACCTCTCTTATGTAATCTCAGAGCCTGTGACATCTCCTCCCACCCTCCCGCTGTCCATCCATGAGCCAGTCCGTTGTACCTGCTCCATGCAGGGGACAGGCTTCTCTTGCCCCAGTGGAGTTGGAGGACGGCCTCCCCTCATGAAGGTGGTGACAGGTGACATCCTGGTGGACATCACAGGCCGCAATGTCTCCGAGTATCTGCTCTTCACATCAGACAGACTGCGCCTGCACAGGTAGGACTGATGTAGGAACATTTCTGTGATCTTGAAGTCCACTATTCTTCATGGTGATGCGTTCGGTTACCATTTTCAACCTGCTCACATTCTTTGGCTTCATGTGACTTATTTCCTGTAGACATGACATGACTTCACTAATAGCAGCATAACACCATTTACCACACACGTACTGAAGTGGGGCTGTTTCATTCACACGTTGACTCAATAAAACCTGCAGGCTGATGAGTATTTAGGCTGCCAGCCAACTCTGGGCCAGCAGCTGTTCTGGACATCCAGGTGATATTTTAATGTTGGTATACAGAACCCTTTTACATCATTCCTGTGTTTTCTTCCCAAACAAACTCCATCGTGTGATGCCACAGACACCACACCTGGTCAATGATTTGCATATAATAGACTCATGAACAGAGATGATAACCTGCACCAATGATTCCTTTGAGCCATTAGTTGTTAATCTGGGCTTGATCATTCAAGATTTCCAGGTTAATGCAAATCAACAATAATTGATCCTAATTCTGCTGAGTCCTCTTTTTGTGAGGGATGCTTCACATTAGTAGACGCTTCATATGAATAATAAACCCAAAAATGTTTGGGAGTTTTTTCTGAACCAACGATCCTCTAATCCACACCTCTAATCTGGTTTCACTAACCAAACTCCAGGTTTTTTAACTCCTGTTAACTTTTGTTGATGTCATTAACCGAGGGCTTTACATACTTTTCCTAGTCTACACTGGGAATATGAAGTTTTCCTGATGGACATGAACAATGATTTTTCTGTTATGAGTTAAAATATATTATGTTTGTTATATAATTTATCTTGAGCATTGTATGTAAGATAAATTATACATTAATGCAAGTAATTCCAATGGGTTTACAATTTTTTTTCTTGTCACTGCACATGTTATTTTACTGCTGTTGTATGTATAATTTAAAAATGAGAGTAACCTATACTGTAAAATTAAATGGCTGACCAGGATCTTGCATAAATACTGTAAAATACTGTGTAAATAGAGTGAAAAATATATGGGGAAATCTAAATATAAGCATGAATCTGACCAGACGAAACAGAATAAGAAAAGAGTTGCACAAAAAGGAATAAAATACAAATATACTTAGCTAATGATGCAGTTCAATGCACAGCCCTAACACACATGCCATTTACAGGGACTATTATAAAATAAAAAGTGACAGTGTAAAGCCAAATGTGTTTGCTGTATTTCTGTTTTAGACCTGAATTCTTATAATAAGAGCACTCTGCATAAGCATATTTCCCAAATTGTTAAACTGTTCCTTTAACCCTTACTTCATTAACTGCATTGTATCTACATTATGTCTTAATTATATAGTGATGCAGAAGTTATGTAGAAATATATATACCATAGCAAATCATTAAACTATGTATTCTATTGACTACTTATTTTTGTTACCTGTCTTTGTCCTCACTAGATATGGTGGTTTAACAGTGGGGAACATCCAGAAATCAATCCCAGCATCCTTTGGGAGAAAGATACCGCCAATGGTTCGCAAAATAGCAGTTCGCAGATCAGCTCAGGTAAGACAGGCACTCTGAGGTGGACAAGCAGTTCACAAATACAGTATAAACGATAGCTGATAGAGTAACCTCTGGTGTTCAGGTTCTGTACAACAACAAAGGTTACCACAGCATGCCAACGTATCTGAACGTTCTCAACAACGCCATCTTGCGCGCCAACCTACCTGCATCCAAGGGTAACCCTGCTGCCTATGGTAATTATCTACCAGTTACATAATTGAGAACGACGTTAAATGAAGATATGTAATTTTGAGGAAGCATCGGGTTTGGTTGTTGCCAACTACACAAATTCAGTATTTGTTTTGTGTGTGTCTGTGTGTGTTTTGTAGGTATCACACTGACAAACCACCCAATGAATCGGACCAGCGCCAGCCTGTCTTTGGACTACTTGTATGTTGATCATCAGCACTGTCTTTAGTGCCTTAAAATACCTTAAAGGACTTGATTGCAAATTGAGTGCTTATTTTCATAATTTTGGTTATAATTGCTGTTGTTAATAGTAATGATGTTTATAGCTATAGTTATTTGCTGAGATCTTGGAACACAGTGATATTGAAAATAAGCAAATAAAACTGATGGTGTCTTTGGGTTTTAGACAATGTCCAGGCTAGTTGAACTGCACTTATTCTAAACTGCCTCTGTTTCCGGTGGTAGTAAAGTTTTACAAGGTATCCTGACCAATTTTGTCACTCCCATGGACTGATTATCATAAATGTCATGCATGATAATTATTGGATCGTTTACACCCATGTCTTTGGGATAAGTATCATATTATCTCAATTTATATATCTGTATTCTATGTTCTCTTCTCCTCTCCCTTCCTCTCGCCTGTCCTCTCCCCTGTATCTCCAGGCTCCAGGGGACAGATGTGGTGATTGCTATCTTCATAATTGTGGCCATGTCCTTTGTGCCAGCCAGCTTTGTGGTTTTTCTGGTTGCAGAGAAATCCACAAAGGCCAAACACCTGCAGTTTGTCAGCGGCTGTGACCCTGTCATCTACTGGCTGGCTAACTACATATGGGACATGGTGAGGAGGACACATGTGTGGGATGTGTGTGTGACTGATGCTGACTGATATGTAGCTGTAGATGTGTAGGTGAACGACTCAGTCTTTGTCAATCATACTGTAAATGCTGTAGTTTCTCAAGGCCTGATCATGTTCTTTTCTGTCATCTTTCCTCAGCTCAACTACCTTGTCCCTGCCACGTGCTGTGTTATTATTCTGTTTGTGTTCGACCTGCCAGCCTACACCTCCCCAACTAACTTCCCCGCTGTCCTCTCCCTCTTTCTCCTCTATGGGTAAGACATTTGACACACTTTTGTTTTTCTCTACTTTTTACTCATTAGCAGAAAAAAATTTGAATGTACATTAATTTACGTTATATGTTCATAGCCATTCTCTGGTTAAGGTCTATTATAATGTGTTTTAGTGGTCTCACTGCTTCTGTTAGAGGATCAGTCCCCTCATTTACTAAAAAGTTGAATGAAATTTAGTTTGTGTTGTTTATAGCAGTGAAAAATGACAGTTTGTGTTCCTGAAAAAACAGTGTTATTGTTACACTCAATTGTTCAAAGACTACAATGTTAACAGCTTTTTCTTTACCATTTCATGCATAGAACAGACAAGGACAATAGAAAAAAGGACTGACAGTTCAGGTGAACACGTAACAATTGCACACTCGCAGACTGCCCATGACTAAAGTGCACTTTAAGCGTAGCATAAAGAATCTATTCATACATGTAAGTGGAAGAAGTGCGAGTCCATCATATATGCACTTGGGGCTGTTATAAACCAATACAATTAGCTATAGCCTAAATGGTAGAGTGGCTCATTATTAATAGTAGGATTGCTGATAGTTTAAACAGATACAGTTGTTTGCAAACCTTTGGGTACCCCTGGGCAAATTACATATTTTGTTGATTTTTGAAGTGACAAGAATAAAACCTTCAAATACCTGCAGTGAATAAAACTGTGATTATTCTTTACTGTTATCAGACAGGAGTACAAATCAATGTACTCTGGAACGAGGTGTGTTGTGTACTTTTCATGACTCTGCCATGGTTCTACAGGACACTTAACTGAAATGGTGGGCGATGAAAGGGACAGGTCCTACGTTAAGCCCACCCACATAGAAAATTGATAGGTCCATATAGCACAAGTGAGAGGAAAGCAAAAAGTGATTTCATGGATTTTATATATTATTTGCAGGCATTGGGGAGCTGCTATCAATATGCAGGAGATTCCTGGAACTTCCAGGGGAGGTAGGATGTCTGCGTATGGGGTTTAGCTTTGCCTTTCTTTACAGCAAATGTGCAGTTATTTTCTGAAGTTTTCTCCATCCTCCAGATTTTTTCCTGACTTCCACACTTTACCTTCACTGTCATTTGTTAATTACATGAAGGACGGTGGAAATTTTAAGTTGGAAGCATTTTGATGTATTTCTATAGCCCCTCCGGCTTTGTAGATATCAGTTAACTTCATTTTAAGGTCCTCAGTCAGTTGCTTGTTTTTTGAGTGTTACCTAATGGTTTGAAGTCAGAGAATTTTTCAGGCTCTAGAAATGCCTTCAGCTGACAACTCCAAATGACAATTCTGGACAGACTTACACGTCTAAATGAGTCATTTAAGGTCTTGTGATTTATGAAGTTGAAAGACTCTTCTATTCCTCATCTAATTTCTGTTTGGGTGTTGTATTTACTTCTTCCTTTTCACTGCCCCGGGGTTCCTAACCATTTGCCTACAACTGTAGTACAATACACTGCTCTTGAGCCATTGTCTAAAGTGTGGTGGACAGGCATCCTACCACTAAATGATGATGACGAACTACTTTCTGCTCTAAAAACAATCTCTCTGAACGTCCTCAGTGATGAGTGCTCTTCCTTCCAGGTGGTCCATCACTCCCATCATGTACCCAGCATCCTTCTGGTTTGAGGTTCCCAGTACAGCTTATGTGTTCCTTATAGTCATCAACCTCTTCATAGGCATCACTGCAACTGTTGCTACCTTCCTCCTCCAGCTTTTTGAACATGACAAGGTCCGTTTGACGTTTGATGGTGTACTTTCAGATACTGCAGCTTGCCAAACATTGAGTCTTAGCCCCTTATGTCAAATGCTGTCAGTTCAATCTCATGCTACAGTTTAGAGGTCAGATGTTACAGTCAGACACATCACCTCTCCCACATATTTCGGAGAGAATTAATTGAGATTAGAAAAATAAATCTTACTGAATGTATATAGAATATTTTGCAATAGACCTGTTTACTTCTGAACTGCAGCAGTATCAGATGTGGCCTTTGGATGCTTCTGTATTTATACCTTCACTATTTTCTTGTCTAGGATCTGAAAAAAGTAAACAGTTACCTGAAGTCCTGTTTTCTCATCTTCCCCAACTACAACCTTGGCCATGGCCTCATGGAGATGGCCTACAACGAATACATCAACGAATACTATGCTAAAATAGGTACATTAATCACCAAGCTGATCCACACAAAATGCACTAGGATACAGTCCGACATGTTGACAACTTGAACAGAATATCACAGTATCATTTCAGTATTTGAACAAAGATGTTCGCTACAATTAATCCGGGGGCGACTCTTGAACTGTGGGCTTCTCTCACCACACTTAATTTCACATATAAAAGTGTAGAAAGTTCTACAGTTAAAGCATGTGCCTTTAAATAACCGACAGTGTGGCTTTATGAAGGAACATGTCACCCAGTGCAATGGTTTGAACATTCATTGTTGGTTTTGGTCTTTTCAGAAAGTTTTGTCGAAAGTAAAAAGAAAAAAAAAAAGATTTTTGCTAGATTTATACTTTAAAGGGGCAACATGTAGGTGTTCTGTTTTAAAACTTAACATGATTATCAGCCGAACTCCTGCCACAACTATTTTTGATGGTGCACTCTTGCCCATCTGGGATTTGTACCAGTAGTTTGATGGCCGGGCCGACTACAGCACAGGGACCAAAGAGTACATTTCCTTGTTTCTTACAACAGGCGTGGACACATCCCAACTTTCTGGTAATATGCTGCCTCCTTTTCATTTGGATTATGAATTCGACAGTTTGCCAGATCTTACACATTGCCCCTTTAAAGTGGGTTGACCTGTTGGGTTGAATTGTGTTTTACTTTTGACACAGACTGATATTTTTTAAAGAATCTTAAGAGATCAAAGTAAGAAGATATAAGTTCCTGGTAATGTGTAATTTCAGGCCAGTTTGACAAGATGAAGTCACCGTTTGAGTGGGACATCGTGACTAGAGGACTCGTTGCCATGACAGTCGAAGGCTTTGTTGGCTTCCTCATCACCATCCTCTGCCAGTACAACTTCCTCAGGAAACCCCTGTGAGTGATGAGTGTTTCTGGGTCTTTGAGGTATCAGGTTTTATTGTCACTCCCTCAGTATTAAAGCACAATTCTCTCCAGAGCTGCCATTTTATAATTAACAATTATCCATCACTGAGGAGGCTAAGATATAGAAAATAGCCTCTCCACCTGCAGTAGCAGAAAACTGAATTGAAATACATCTACAAGAAATTGGTATTTGGAGTGGGAGTAATGACTTTAAATACCTACTTTAATCACCGTGGAAAAGTCAATTAATTGTTTCTTTTAATTTTTATTATTATCTCCACTTACCAGGGGTGTAAATAAATAATAATATATTATTCTGACATAAACAGATCATGTACTCTGTAGAGACACAGACCACAATAACATATTTTCAGTAATATTATTTTTTAGTCCCTTCAACACAGCCGAAAAGTTTGCCATTAACGTCCCTTTACTACTTCTTCATAATTCAGTCCAATCCAAACAAACCAACTTCATACACACACATTGTAACAACAAACAGATTCTTCACAGGGACATTAGGATCTCCGCTTGAGGGAAAATCAAATAAAAAGTGCATCTTGTCACATTCTGGCATTATGGGCCTGTGAATCATCAGATTCATACCTTCCCTTCATTGTTAATCCACCTGATTGTTGTATGTATAGCTTTAACAGGAACCGTTTACCACCAAAGAATCAAGTCCTTTCATGCTTTTACATGTGCCATGAACACAGAGCTGTAGATAGTTAGATAGTTTAAATATTTTAAATTATTTAAACTTTCAGCAAAGTTAATCCACAGTAACTTTTCATCAGTGTTCACCAGTTCTTTTGCAGTCAGCTTTTCATTTCCCATGTAATCCATTACTGAACTCTGGCATCCTGCCCGACTCGACCGTAGTGAGGAAACTAAACTGATATTAGAGACTGTCTAAAAAGTGTATGCAAGTTGGACAGGAAAGCTTTTCAGATTTAGACCTACTCATTTACAATGTAAATCTAAATACAAATATATTTTATAAAAAATACATATATGTTATCTTTGCATTTACAACTTACTACATGTTAACTCCAAGCAGGGTGCAACCAGCAATGCTCATACCTGTTCCCGGCTGGTTGTTAGGAAGCATTTTAGGAAATGTATAAATCTAAGTGAGGTAGCGTTACAGTGTATATGCTGAGGGTACAAAGGAACAACAAAACCTAATTGAAATATATTTGTGGCTTTGTGTCCAGGAGGGTACCAGTCAGCTGCCAGCCAATAGACGACGATGATGTAGATGTGGCCTGTGAGAGACGAAGAGTATTGCGAGGAGACGCCGATAATGACATGCTGAAGATTGAGAACCTTACTAAGGTCTCAACAGTCAGCTACAGCTACAGCTTTGTTTTCACAGAAATTTTACTCTTTCAAAATGCTTATTAAATTGTAAACATTTGCATGATTTACTCAAACATAAATAGCGTAGATTGTATCTCTAGTTATGCAAGTATAGAAATCAACCTATGAATTAAAATGTCTGTATGTCTGGTACGCTCCTTTTAATGTGTATGCATATATATTCTTTGCACCTTCCCCTTCCTCAGGTGTATAAATCCAGGAAGATGGGCCGTATCCTGGCAGTGGATCGGCTGTGCCTGGGTGTCCGTCCTGGTGAGTGTTTTGGATTGCTGGGAGTGAACGGAGCTGGGAAGACCACCACCTTCAAGATGCTTACAGGAGATGAGTGCACCACTGGAGGAGAGGCCTTCATTAACGGAAATAGGTGAGTTCCAGGGAAGTAAGAACCCCTATTTTTAGTCTTCATGTGCAATTTATTTTTTTGGTCACAATTTTTTTTTTTTTTTTGGTCACAATCATCAGTTAGAAAATGTACACTCCATCGTCATATGTATAATGACACCTCTCTCTTTAGCAGGCTCACCCCCCTTAATGCTAATCGGTGCATAAATTCAAGAATACCGTTATGCAGTTTCCACTGATAAGCATGGAGTAGAATAGTTGGTACTAAGGAGCCCCAAAATCCATGACTTAGCTTCCTGTGCATATCTTTGTGTGTTTGTGTTTGTGTGTGCAGTATCCTGAAGGACCTCTTACATGTACAGCAGAGCATCGGCTACTGTCCACAGTTTGATGCCCTGTTTGACGACCTGACAGCCAGGGAACATCTGCAGCTATACACTCGCCTTCGGGGCATTCCCTGGAAGGACCAGGAGAGGGTAAGCCTCATGTACGCACAAACACACACACTAATTGACAGAGTGCTTTCCCTAAACTGCTTTTAACCATCTTAACTAAATATCTAATTCCACTGATGGCGTTTCTACACAGAAAGAATTGTGTGGCATTGTTCAGTCGTGTGGCCTCATGTCCAGCTTCTATTTGTTACAGGCCCTGTAAATTGTACGTTACAAAGTTACTTTAAACACTCATTCAAATAGTAGTGCTTGCGTGATTGCTTGTCTGAGGTTATTCGCTTTTTTGCCTAATATACTTCCCCATACAGATGTGTCAAGCCCGAACTCGGTTCACTAAGCTAAAACTTGTTGCTGTAATTCAAAGTGGCTTTGGTTGGACAGAAACTCCATGTCTCTGAATATGGTTTGTGGAAGTGGTGCATCCAGTTGTGATAGCTTGGACCTCTCTCTCTCTCTCTCAGGTTCCTACAAAGTGCGGTGTATGAGGTGGGTTGCAGACACAGACTTTGTATATGGCCAGGTGATCCTGTAGGTTTGGACTAAACTGGGATAAAGCCTCCTGTAATCTTGGCTCAGGATCAGTCCATAGGGGCAGCCTCAGTGGCTCACAAAACGGCAGAATACCATAAGGAAAGTGGCAGAATCTTGGTGGTTCAGATATTCAAGATGGAGAAGGCAGGTGGTCTGGCATTTAAAGAGGAGTATTATATATAATCCTTACATTTATTACCATATTGGTTTTTCCGATTACTTTTGAGCCCCTGAAAATGAGCCAAACCTAAACGGTAATGTAGAATTTTTATGAACCCTCTTGAATTAAAGCTGAAAGTCTACACTTCAGTCACATGATGGGGTTTTTTTCAAACTAGCCGTGGTCATGTACAGAGGCAAAATTTTTTTTAAAAAGTTCCACGATCCAAATATCAATGGAGCTAACTGTATAAGTAGGTGGTGGTCTTTGGTACTACAGTACGGACATTAGGGTTTTTTAACCACGAGGTTAAGGGGCTCATTTCCTTCAGAGCAGAAGGTGTTTTTGTGCTATTTGCATTGTCCAATACTGTAGCTACGGGATAGTTTGTTTTGGTTGGTGTTCTCCACTCCCTTCCCCCGAGGTGATGATGAAATGATGGAATGAAGGGAGTGGATGGACCCCAGTGGCAGCTTGTAGGGCTTGAGGAGGCCCAACGTCAGCAGGAGATTCTGTGTGTGTTGAAGAGGAATCCCACCACCAGCTCGGTGGTAGAGACTGAACAGAAAGACACTACCAGAAGCTTTTATAGACGTGAGGAAATTTCAGGTTGGAGGGCTCTACTACGGAAGGCCGTGTTGCCAGTTGACTAAAAGGAGGGGTCTGGGGGCAGCACAAGGCTCAGGGTCTGAGTGAACATTCAGGGTTGAAGTGGTATGTCATCTAGATTTCCAATCGGAAGAAAAATGGTGGCTAATTAGGCCTGATAGAATTATGCTTTACTTCTAATGTTTATTTCACCCGATTCCTACACATGCTTGGTTCATTTTTACCTGTGCCCATACCCTTACATTAGTAACAATAGGTTTATTTAAACATTACATGAAAAAAGAACAGAGTTATAGAAAAAAAATCCATCTACCTTTTCAGAATAAATCATATTGACTTTGCAACAAGAAACTTCTCCCAGCCCCACTAACTGACTCACTGCAATTTAAATGTAATGTTGCCAGTTTGCTCGGTGGTGCAAAATCATCTCACATCTTCTTTACCTCTGTCCCCTCCACACCCTAAACAGTTGAATCTCCATCACAGCCAGACATAACTCCTTACCCCCCTCTAGGTAGTGCAGTGGGCATTAGAAAAGTTGGAGTTGTCCAAGTATGCAGACAAGCCCGCCGGCACTTACAGTGGGGGAAACAAACGCAAGCTATCCACTGCCATCGCTCTGATTGGATACCCCTCACTCATTTTCCTGGTAAGAAGTTTGAATGGATGTTTATATTCTTATATGCTGTTAATATGTTTATATGTTTATATGCTGCACAAGTACACACTGAGTTGCCATCGGCACAAAAACTAAATCTAATTACTCCAATCTTTATTTTTCTAAAATGTGCATAGGAGCCTTGCTGTAGCATTGTGGACCCACTGCTGTTTGTCTACTGATGATTTACTTGTAAAGCTTATAAACAGTGAGTTACAGTAATCCAGTCAGGTTAACACAAAGGCATATGAGATGGAATCAGGCCAGTTGCTGGTCATTTTTGATCCATAGGCCGAAAATCCACTGTCACCCTTGGGGAAATGTATCTTTTCTTTTTAATATTTAATGTTAATTGAAATAACTTTAAAAAATCTTTTTTTATTTTAATGTCACTTTATCTATCTTCACTCAACACTTGGTGTTTGTAATTTCATCAACATCATCTGTCAATTTCTACCTTTTAGTGAACATTACACCGTATTATGTATTATCCTGATTTTAATACTCTTTGGAACAAAACCTGGCTGTTAATATCCCTGTGTGAATCTAATATTCTACAGGTTATTGATAATCATTCCAGGAGTATCTTTGACTCCTCTAGATCCCAGACCCAGTCTGTCATTACTGTGCTGAGCTGCAGGTATTCTAAGTATTAGTGCCTTTTCAAGGAAAGCATCAAAATCCCCAAGGAAGAGGCAGTGGGGCTGGAGCAGGGAGGAGAAGGTCTCCAAGGTTTTGGGGTTTAGAAACAGAAGTTTGGAACGTGGAATAACAGAAAGCAGTTTTAGAACTAGACCAAGAGGAAGAGAAGGCAGAGAGGTGAGCTAGGAAGTTGAGAATGTCCTCCAAGAGTTAGTCTCCAATTGTGCTCCAGGAGCAGTCTTTGTTTAAAGCTACTTTTCCTGATTGCCCAACAGAGGTGCAGACCCCCCTGAGAATTTAGAAAAAGGCTTAGCACTGACAGAAACAGAAACTGACACTACTCCCAGTTGTGCTGTGGCACAAAACAAATACAGTGCTGAGTTTCAAGTGGGTGGCATGTCAGCAGTATTAATTCCTAGCCTGGTTCAACTGACTAACAGTATACAAGTAGAAATTGCCACTTTAGACCAGGAGCAATTGAACAAGCAATTTACATTACAGAATTTATTGGTAAAGGTGAAGTCCCAGAACAGTTAATAGCAACCTCTTCAAGAGATAATCTCCTCAGCCAACTCCAGGTGTAACCTAGAAATCCCGACCCCCCAAAGAAGTTCAGATGCACTGTACTTGACTAAAATCCTGCTGTTTTATACGGCTCTGTGGTTCACTCACCCACAGCGCTTAACCTTCAGTGTTCTAATCGAGCAGAGTCAGGCTAATGTTTGACAGCTGTCAGTTCAGGAGCAAACATCTGATTTACAGGCAACAACTACTGGTCAAAATACCTGTATTGGTCCTGAACTCAGACCTGTGCATCCTTGCTTTCATTTCAATTCTTTTAAACTTACTGCTGAGTCACAGATCCATGCATGACTGGATTTGAGGACACACCTGCACACAGTGACCTATCCTGGTTGTGAGTTTAGAGGGATTTACATGGAACACAAGTAACCTGGGTATTACTACACGATTCTTGAACAGCAGTGTAAGCAAATGAACACAACATGTTACAAAATAAATGGCAGCCAGCAGTTTTGCTAAGTTTTGTTGATATGACAATGAGTGTTAGCCCCTGATAAAGTGGAGTTCTACAGTCTGTTTGTAGTCTCTCATCATCAGGTTTTTATCGAAAAGAGAAGCAATGGATGTCAGTGATAGACTTCTAGGTAGAAATGGTGTATGAAATTAATTAGGCCTTTACTGTTCTTTGACACCCCTCCCACTGGTGGGCCCTTGTTGATCACTTAACTGGCCTATGCCTTTAACACCCCAGGATAGACTCAAAAACATAACATTGTACTCAACAAGTTAAAGATCTAGGAAAAAAAGAATTAGAAGTAAAAGAAGAAGTCTGGGGGGTCAAGAAACACGAGCAGTCAGACAATTAAACGGGTTAGAAACAAACCCCTAGGTTGTCAAAGTCGTTTAAAGAATAGAATGAAGACAAAATAGTATAAATATTACCCAAAACAGTTGTTTTAAACATCCAGTTCCAGGTATGCACCACCATTTTTTCAGTGCAATGAGGGGTAAACACTTAACATTTCAGATTTGCTCACTTTCAGCCTGACTTCATTTTGATTTCTTTTTAGTCGGGGAACCTCTGCTCCCAGATGTCAGCTATAGCTTTGGTGAATAAAATGTTAATATAACTCACAGGAATGATAGAAAAGGCCAAAAATGAGACCAAGGTTGTAATGAATGAAATGTTCCTTTAATGTATATTCGTTTTTGAATTTGATTGTCGGAAACATTTTCATGTGTACATGGTTGAAGGGTGACAGAAACTGCAATGAGAGTTAACTGTAAATACAGTGTAAATTCTAGCTACCTTATAATTTTCAAAACTGTATTTTGTGGGAATTTTCAGGATGAGCCCACCACTGGGATGGACCCAAAGGCCCGAAGATTCCTCTGGAATTTAATCCTGGACATAATTAAGACTGGACGCTCCGTAGTACTGACATCACACAGGTGAGACACCTCACTTCTCACATGCAGTGGGATTCTGCTAGAACACTCTTTACTGTTGTGGCCCATTTTCATCTCTTTTTAACCATAGTGCACTTAATATACTATTTCATGTTTTCCTCTGCAGTATGGAGGAGTGTGAAGCTCTGTGCACCAGACTGGGAATTATGGTGAATGGCAGGTTTAAATGCCTGGGCAGCATCCAACATCTCAAAAACAGGTCAGGAGGATAAAGATCCACTTTCCTTTCCTCATTTGTAAATGTTATGCAGTCTGCATCCTTTTAAACAGAATTTGATATCAAAGGCTTACAATCATTTTCTGGTAAATGGTAAATGGACTGCATTTACATAATGCTATTTTGATGTACTAGGCCTTTTTCATTGATATTTGAAAATATAAACAATAGACTAAGAAGAATATTTGTGGCAATATAAGAGAGCCAAAGATATCCTTTTACCAAAAACAAATATTAACATATGAAAGAAAGTGTCTTAACTTCAGGCACATATTTGTTTTTATATATTAAAACAATTTCCTCAATCTTCGTTAATGTATTTTGTAAGTTGCTTTTAGCTTAAATGTATTTTTTCTCCAAGGATTGAATCTCCCTTATTATTTATTTCCAATTGTGGAAATATCGACATCTTGCAGTTATGTCTAAGCATAATTTAGTTATAAGTTTCCAAATTTCTGTTGTTCATCAAATGCAGTGAACTGAAAAATTAAAATTCTATCTATCTATCTATCTATCTATCTATCTATCTATCTATCTATCTATCTATCTATCTATCTATCTATCTATCTATCTATCTATCTATCTATCTATCTATCTATCATCTATCTATCTATCTATCTATCTATCTATCTATCTATCTATCTATCTATCTATCTATCTATCTATCTATCTATCTATCTATCTATCTATCTATCTATCTATCTATAAACTTCATTAAGATATCAAGACATCATCAAATAACATTTCTATGTTGATAAAAAATCATGTGTGGTTTAGTTCAGGGTGTCATTTGTAAATCTGAAATTTTTGTGAATATTCAAACTTTCCACTTCATTAATTCTCACAGTTCCATTATACTTATAGTTCAGCCTGGGCAGACAAAAGACAGCCAGTTCAGGAGCAGCTTTGGTGATCTCAGGATTAAGGAGCTGACTCTGAATCTCATGGTCCTGGTTTGAACCCTGTATGACACCTTTCTTAAAGATCACTCCTTGACTTCCTGTTGTCCCTCTACTGTTGACCCGGTCGTACTGACATAATATCCCCCTGAAACAGATCCTTTTCCAAACACAATAGTTCAAAATGATTCATTTTTTACATGTTCTTATTAAAGTACAGCATTCAACTCAATGACAGTTAATAACCTATTTGTATGCTGAACCCAGTCAATATTATGTGTCCATAGCTGTCAAAAAATGTCAGTCTGATGTCCAGGTGGTCAAACACATACCCTGTAACAGCTCACCAGCTCTAATCCAGCTCAGGAGGCTCTCTACTGTCTGTGGTGAACTTTCACACACGGAAAAATGGTAGAGGTAGAATATTTCCAACAATGTTCTTGTGTTTTATCTGTTTAAAATTTTAATAGACGAAAATGAGAATGTACATACAATAAATGTCTGAGCACCCTATGACAACTAGTTTGTTCCATGCTATACCTATGCTACTGTTGTGTATTGTTTTCATATCTGAAAAACCTAAATGGAGTTTAAGAGGAAAAATAACCAGCTTTGTCAATCATGGTTTTATGATCATGTTCCAGGTTTGGGGATGGTTACATGATCACAGTGAGGACCAAGAACAGCTCCAGTGTGAAGGAAGTGGTTCGATTCTTCAACAGAAACTTCCCTGAGGCCGTGCTGAAGGTAGATTACTGCAGTTAGCAGTTAAAGCAAAACAGTATGCAAGCCTTAGTCATAGACATTTAGTTTCTAGTGTGGGTTATCATTAAAGCTCTTTACATCTATGCACACTAAGGTATATTGCTAAAACAGATCAAAATATGGTGTCCTGAAGCAGTTATAAATAATTTTGTGTTAACAATGGATCATATGACTACTTGTATAGATTAATGGTTACAAACCATTAGAGAATAATAGACAACTCTGCAGGCCCCTCAGTTCCACTGAGCTTTTTTAGCCTCTTAAGATCATTGTTTTGGTTTCATAGCCCATAACTTTACGTCACTGTGTCTTGCATAGTTCATATGCAGTTGAGGTGACAAATTCATTAAGGTTGATCTGCTGGATGTGTTAACAGGCTACTTTGGGCTAAGTTAGCCATAAGAACCTTAGGGGATGATAAGTAAGTGTTGTGTTTGCATCCATTTTGAATGTTTTACCTGGTGTTAAACTGACTGACACCTTTTCTTGCAATTGAGGGGAACAGCAATATGGAAAAATAGCCCCCCCCACACTGAAATGCAGCTATACAAGACCATGGAATAAAGAGAAAGCGCATTCCCATAATTTATCATGTTTAAGTATAATATATAAAATTAATCAGCTGGAGTCATCGCCCGACAGTGGATTGTACACAGCAGGACAGAGAAGCTACGTAACTCAAAATCTCAGCAAATACATATGCCATCCAGTAGCTTACAGTGGGCACAGTTATTCAGTGGTAGGGGGTTTCATTTCAAACAATTCTCTTCTTCTTCCCCTTTGTTGGTACCGTCTTTGAAAAAAACTAGCCATGTTTACTCTGTTCTAAACACTATCCCCACCCCCAAGTGGTTTATGCTGCTCCGGTGTGTCCTTTAAGTTTCTTATGATCCTTCAAACAAGATCCACAATAGCACCAAAACTCTGTGTCTGTATTCTTCAATGTGACTCTTTTGCTGGGCATAGATTGCTTCACTTTACAGTTCCACTGTGAATAATTGAGTGGCTCATTGAGGATCACCTCCAGGAGCAGACAGAGCACTGTTCCTGGCTGGCCTGTTTCAAGCAAGTGAGTAGCCAACAGCCCTTGGCCTTGGAAGCAGCGGTAAACCCTGCCGATGTCCCCTGCCTGACATCAACTTGTGGCAACTCTATTTTGGCTTGTAAAAGGCTCCCTCTTCCCCTCTACGAAGCATTCGATGTCCACGGTGATGAGACAATTCCACTCATAAACCTTTTCTCTCACGTGGCTGAGTCAAGTTGTCTAGGCCTGCTTTGTTCATCTATGAAATATAAACGAGATCAGGTCCTTTCCTTTCATCTGCTGATCTAGAAAAGCTCATCCATGTCTTTATCTCCTCCAGACTAGACTATCGCCTTTCTCGGAATATCCCAAAAAACTACAGTCCTGGTCAAAATTATTGACCCCCCTTAATTTCCCCTGAATTTAAAAAACTTTGTCTCCAGTGGTGCCTCCATGTGTTTAAACATCCCAAAGTATTTATACACCACCTTCAAGCGTGCTTTCAGACCTCTTCGAATTAATATGTTCCCCATGTATTTAAAACCCACCCCCAAATTTTAAACAACACAATAAATCGCAGCCACCTACAAGCCTGTATAATACCCCTCAAATGTTTAAAGCCCCAAAACAAATTTTTCTAATCCCACCCCCCGCTTGTTTGAATCCCAGCCTCAACTGATAAAATCCTGCCCCCAAACATCCTCCCAGTGTTTAAATTTAGCCAACCAAATGTTTAGATATCCCCAAGTGTGTAACCCTAAACCCCGCCCCCAAATGTATATAAGAATCACCTTCTTTTTCTTTGAACTCACAGTGTCACCTAAGGGATCCTAAACACGGGAGAGAATTGTAGAAATGTGTTCTTGACTCTCGAAGATTTCCAGTGCAACTGCAGATGCACCTTGAATTGTTCAATACTGATTTCCGTTTGCTTGAGTAATGAAAAACATATGTGACAGAAAAGACAGATTAAAAAGACCTTGTTCAACAAGATTTTTTAGTAGGGCTCTGTATGATAATTTTTTGAATTTCATATTTCTAGGAGTGATTTATTTTACACATTGCATTGAGCAGAGTGAGGTTTGGGTAACGCCCTAAATATATATAATATAATAATATAATATAATATAATATATATAATATATATAATATAATATACTCTCCCTCTTTTGAGTGGTTACAGACATTTAACCACTTGTCAAATTTGCAGGAGCGTCACCATACCAAGGTCCAGTACCAGCTGAAGTCGGCATGGCTCTCTCTGGCTCAAGTCTTCAGTAAGATGGAGCAGGTGGTGGAGGTGTTGGGCATTGAAGACTACTCTGTCAGTCAGACCACTCTGGACAATGTGAGTCAGTGTGGCACACTACTACATGCAGGCCTTCATCAACGAATGATGGACTAAATAAAATAAATTACTATCTTTTTTTCTGCCCAGGTGTTTGTAAACTTTGCCAAGAAGCAGAGCGACAACTTAGAACAGCAGGAGGTGTTGCCCCCGGGCGGTGCACAGTCCCCCCTGCAGCATATCCTCAACCTGCTGAAGTCTCGGCCGGCCAACACAGAGCTCAATGCTCTGATTAGTGAGGCACCAGAGGAGCTGGAGAGTGACGATGATGAAGGACTGATCAGCTTTGAAGAGGAAAGGGTGAGTTTATCAAACGCGTGTCTTTTATATCTTATGTATTACAACATTTCTAAATATTAAACATGAGGTACAGTGGATTTACACAGATATAGTACAGGTGCAGCAGGCCGTTAGTATTGAGACAATAATGAAAAATGTCAAAAAGTCATTGAACACTGTCTGTTTTCCTGAGAATATGCCGAGACAGCTTGCGCTCTTTCTTGCGCTCTTTCTTGTGTTTCTTGGATGCCTTGAGGTGCCTCTTTTGGGATTTTGCTTGTTCGTCTTCGTGAAGATGAGGATGAGGATGTGGATGATGATTCAGAGGTTTCACAAGCTTTCATGACAATTAAATCGTCCATGGATTCTTCCTTTGGTTGCAAAGAAATACAGGAGGTCTGTATTTGTGCAATGGACAGACACAGAAGGAAGAGGAGACAATGCCTTGATGAGATCTGTCTCCATCATCAATGAAAAAGAACAAGCCTTTCCAACTTAAATCTGCCTTCTTTATTTTTGCATGAAACTTTTCTGCCTAAATATAAATATGAGTCGGACTTAACAGTATAATCATTTTGAGTGAGAAAATCAACACGTGTGAATACATTTTTTTTCTCCTATTTCATGTGAAAGAATTATATTAGGTAAGTGTGAATGTTGGTAAATCATAGATAAATGGTTATGTGTATTATACTTTGTAATAAGGCTCCCTTTTGTTAGTTATAAATGACAGTAGCGTAGTACATTAGTAAAATTAATGAGTAGTAAGCAGGAATTTCATCTGGCCGAATAGTGACCCTGCATCGATGTATGAAAACTCTTACAACTGGTTTATAATTTTATATTAATGATTTCAAAGAGTTAAAAAAAAAACCTAATTAATAACCAACCTGATTGATAATCCTTTATAAGGGTAGTCTTACTGTAAAGTGGTACCAGAAAATCCGTATATGGTTGTGTGTTTGTTTGCGTGTGTGTGTGTGTGTGTGTGTGTGTGTGTGTGTGTGTGTGTGTGTGTGTGTGTGTGTGTGTGTTTGGCAGGTGCAGCTCTCCTTCAACACAGATACTCTCTGTTGAAACGAGCCACTTACAGAGCAGAGAACCAAGGAAAGCGACAGAGAGGGAAAGTCCGAACCCATCTGACTGAGCTCTGAGGCCTGGAAGGAGAACGGAGCTGCTGCTCATACCCTGAGGAGGACCAAATCTCTCTGCACCATGGAACACGGGACCAGTAGCTCTGTATTTTAGCCTCAAATTCTTCAACCCAGGAGGAACTGAGGTAGTTTCGGTCAAATCGGATGACCTGCAGGTAGAGACAGATCAGCAGCGGTGCTTGCATTTGGGTTGGACACTTTATCCTGGAATGTTTCCATATACTTTTTTTTGAGAATGTATCTCACTAGGCGGCTGATGGATACAGTTGGCTGCCTTTGCTAGCAACAGAACATATAATTGGTGATTCATTAAAAACCAAGTGTTTGACACCACAGGTTACTCTGAGGTAGTTGTACACGCCCCCTGCCAAATGGCCTCATGTAACCAGAAAGGGTCAGTGTTGCCGTACCAAACTAGACCTGCCTTGAGAGCATGCTGTAATGAAGCTGATTCCCAGTTTTATTGTAACACAGTCTATTTTTCTGTGGCCAGAAGAATGATTTATTTTGGATATCGAAGCAGCTACAGACTGAGGCGTGAAATTTATTTTGCAATAATAGAGGATTTAGTGAAAAGCACCTTGGGAAATACCAGTTGTGGACCTGTGTGTGCCCTCTTGGTCTTTTCTTTGAACTTAATGTCAGAGAGACGGAGGGAATGTTCGTGGCATGGTTATTGTCCAGATGGACTCTCTCCTCACAACTTGTTTTGACACTACAATTTGGTCTCTTACTACTGAAGGCTCTCTTCTGTGCTTTTAACATGTCATTATGTTGAGGACTAAGCCAAGAAGATCCTCTATATACCGGGCACAGTGTATAATAATAGTAACTCCATCTCCACTGAAGGTAATCAGCATTCTAACAGTCTGAAACTGAAGTGAACTCTGTTAATGTTCTTTTGACAATGACTGCTCTGCCATCACTGTGATACTAAAGAGAACTCTCAGATCAGAATAATCCGTTGTTTTAACTGGTTTTATGATTTGCAGATGATCTTGTAATTTTTTATGGAGTTTGGAGGACTACAAATGTGCAAAATATCCACATTTACAAAAACATTGATGTTTCCCTGACTTTCTGTTGGCATGTGGTTTTAACTGGTCTTTCTCATGAGTTTTGTGATACTTAAGTTGTAACCTGTCCTCTCAGACAATTACCATTTCATAACTTCTTTCACAGCTATTTGTAGTCATATTTTTGTTGATTATTACAGCTCTGGTGTTTTTTTTAGTTGAAGTGGTTATCATTAAACCAGAAAAAAATGACCATGTATTTTCTTGAGAATGTAAAGCTGGAGGGGAAATTGGTTGCTGAAATATTTGAATTTAACCTATTATAACATACAGTCCAAACAAAACGATAACATATATAAGACCATAGCACTGATTTTTGTGAATTTAAATCTCCGTGTGATGACTTTGAGTTTAATGTTGATCTTTCTGTGGTTAAAACAAAATCAAAGCTTGAAAATTGTTTTCAGTCATAAAATTAAGACTCAGACACCAGTCAAATTCATAACTGTATTATGGGGTCAAATAATGAAGAGATAACTCATGTCACCAGCAACCACTGGAGTTAGGTGCAAGGATAGAAAAATTATATTTCAAATATTATTTGACTTTTTTCTATATTTAATATTGATGTATGACTGCATTTTTTGGGGTGTAAGCATCATCAGTTCCTCATTTGGACAAAACCTCTGACATAAGTGTTGTGGCTCATATATGATTAAACATGTATTGTTTCTGAACTGATGATTGTCCTTTTTTGCTGTTTTAAAGGGAGACAGTGACCCTCCATTCAAAAATGTATTTTACTCATCATTTTTTCTCAGATATTTGTCTAGACACACATGAGCCTGTTTTCACATTCATTTATTATGGGGTTCCCCCTTCTCTGTGTTTCTCTTTGCTCACCTCAAATGTCACTTAAAAGAATAGGTTCACATTTTTTCAAGTCTGTCTTAAAATAATGTATGACTGTTTGTACACTGAAAGAGGTATTGTTCTACTGTAATTGATTCTGTTGTTCATATTGGTCACAAAGAAATCCCTTTTTAAATGAATTTAATGTTAGACATGAGTGAAACTGTATTCTTAAGTCCAACCAAAGCTGATGATTGCAGAAATTTGCTGTGTAGAGTGAGTGCTCCTTCTATATTCCCCTAATTTAGGTCAGTTGTACACTTTTTGAAATTACACACAAAGATGAAAGGAGGATTAAAAGCAACAAAAGGAAGAAAATCAATCCAAACACAAGTGAAAGACAAAACCATGGTGTCATGTTTTTTTTGGGGAAGACCTGGTCTGATTAGGACAGATATTGTACATCCCACTATGGATGCAGCAGCTCTCATCTCTAGAAATCTGAAGAAGTTTATGAGAAAACCAAAACTATGACAACCCAGAGTTGAGACCAGGAAGCAGAGTTGTAGTCTTACACACTTCTCTGTGCCTCCATTACTGCTGTCACCCACTAAATACCCCATAGAGACTGAGTCTGCCCCCTAACACCTAAATTAATTAAATCAAAAACATGTAGAAGTGGAGCTGTGCTGAATAACCTAATAAAAATTAATATCACCAATACTGAAACAAGGCAAGGTATGAGAATTAAATGTGAACTCTTAAACATTAGATCACTCCCATCCAAAGCTGTATTAATAATTGGATATCAGAGCATCACATTGATGTATTTTTTCTTACTGAGACGTGGCTGTGTCATGATGAATTTGTCAGCTTAAATGACCCCCCCCAGTTATATCAATACTCATATTCCCAGAGACACTGGCTGAGGAGGTGGAGTTGCAGCCATTTTCAACTCAAACCTGTTAATCAACCCTGAACCTAAAATCAGCCATGACTCAATCGAAAGCCTGATTCTTAGTCTTACACACTCGACCTGGAAAACCTCAAAGCCTGTTCTATTTGTTACAGTGACCCATGCTCCTGGACCATACTCTGAATTTCTACCTGAATTCTCAGAGTTTTTATCAACCTTAGTCATTAGTACAGTCAAAATAATTATTGTAGGCGATTTCAATATTCATGTGGACGTTGATAGTGATAGCTGCTGTGTTAATCTCATTTTTGCCCAAAGGGTAAATAAACCCACTCACTGTTTTAACCACACCCTCGACCTTGTTCTGACCTATGGCATAGAAATTGAATACTTAATCATCTTTCCACAGAATCTTCTTCTCTCTGACCATTGTTTAATAACCTTTGAACTTCTGTTACTGGACTACAAGCCATTAGGCAAAAATACCTTTACTAGATGTCTATCTGATAGTGCTGTAGCTAAATTTAAAGACGTGATTCCATCAGTGCTAAATTCACTACCACATCACAATATGACATAGGACCTGTATGCTAACTCAAATCCTTCCCAAACTGATCATCTTGTTTATAATGCTGCAGGCTTAAGAACGACACCAAACTCTATTGTCCCCCCTAAAAAAGATTAGATAAAACAAAGGAGGTCATCTCCAAGGTTATGACTCCCAAACCTGTATAGTAAAGCAAACTACATATAAAGGATATGGCGCTTATCTAAACTGGAACAATCCCACTTAGCCTGACATGACAGTCATAAAACCTACCAGAAGGCCCTGAGTGATGCCAGAGCAGCTATTACTCATCTTTAATAGAGGAAGATAAAAACAACCCTAGGTTTCTTTTCAACACTGTAGCCAGGCTGACCGAGAGTCATAGCTCCATTGATGTGTTCCTATACCTCTCAGCAGTCATGACTACATGAGCTTCCTTATTGATAAAATTCTGACTTAGAGACAAACTTCACCTCCTCCTGTCCTCAACTGGCATCAATTTTTCCTCACACACAGGAACAATAGAAACAGTTATAAAACCTGATCTTAGACAGTTTCTCTCCTATTGACCTTCACCAACTAACTTCAATGATGTCTTCATCTAAACCATCTACCCGTCTCTTAGATCCCATCCCAACCAGGTTGCTTAAGGAAGTTCTACTCTTAGTTAGCACTTCTCTTAGACATAATCAATCTGTCCCTATTATCAGGCTATGTACCACAGTCTTTTAAAATAGCTGTAATTAAACCTTTTCTTAAAAAGTCTACCCTTGATCCAGATGTTTAAGCCAAGTATAGACCCATATCCAACCTTCCCTTTCTCTCTAAGATCCTTGAGAAAGCTGTCACCAACCAGTTATGCAACTGAGATAACGTCTGTCATGATATGGTGCTATTAAAGTAAAGCTGAATAGAATTGAATGGAAAAAAGGTGTTTAACACAGGGCCATGGACAGAGAACTCAGACATGAAGACAGAGTTAAACAATTTTCAGGACACCTTTTTCACAGATATGAAGCTTTTAAACTGTGGCCAATCTGAAAGTTATACTCCACATAGTGAAAGAGGTGGAACAATAGACATGGAAAAATAAAACGCTGAGGCTTAAGAGTATGTTTTCCAATGTTTACACGGTAAACAGTGTTTCTAACGAAAGATTCTGTAGTGATATTCCATAAATTAAATAGAAAAAACAAATGATCTTTAAGTCTGGGAGTAAAAGTAAGTATGGAGCTTAACTGTGCACTGATATAAATACCCTTTACAAAGTTAAATCAGTTTGTACTAGGAGTTGCCATTCATAAACTGAAAGCTCTCCTTCCCAGTCCAGAAGTTCTTTTAAAATCTCGAACATGAAAGCAAGGAAACCTCCATACACTTTAATCTTTTGGCAGGAAACTCACCTTGTACATGATGAATATGATAAAGTGAAAAACCTGAGTTTTACACACACATTTTACCCATGCCAAGCAACATGCAAGGGAAGTGGCGATTAATGCTCTGTAAACGCATTTTAATTTCACGGAAAAATGGCTAAGGTTTTACAAATGTAAATAGTTCCATCACATACATTTAAAGTTATATTTATGCATTTATGAATCAGTTTGTATTTCTACTACTATCATTACTACTGCCACTAGTATCACAAGTACAAAAATAAATTTTTGACCACCATATCATATTCTGTAATATCATATAACCTGAGCTCAGACAGAAAGTGATCCCCAAATGTGTCAAACCTGTTTCGCATGTAAATATGGATCCAAAATGCATAAATTGTTTACAGAGTAATGCATATTTGCAAATCGCTCTGTATTTTTGTGGGTATGATTTTACAAAGCACAAATTTTAAAATACATATTTGTAGATAATAAAATCTATGTAGATCAATGTACACATTTGGGGGTTTTCTCCTATGGTTCACAACTATTAAAGTCTAGTAAAAACTTCCAGAGTAACAGGGCTTAAATTCAGTCTTTTCTGCCTGTAGCAGATGCTGACACTCTAATTCATTCCTTTGTGTCATCCAGACTTGAATATAGTAGTGTTGTGCTTTAAGGCCTGCTAGTACTGAAAGTTGTCAAAGGGTTCAGAATGTAGCAGCTACCGTTTTAATCAAATTCAGACAATTTGACAACAGTACACCAGTTTTAGCTTCTCTTCACTGGCTCTCTACCCACTTCAGATCAGCCTCTACGTGATTGTACTGAGATGACACACATCAATGGTGGCATTTAAAATGACATTTCTTTCCAAAGTTATAAAAAATAAGCATTTCATGGGTTGAAAATGGCTCAACTCACCATCTACTGTTTTAAATCATAGTCAACTGTTTGGGACTTGTTTGCGTTTTGAAATTTATATAAAAAACAAATGTTAATGCCCTATATTCAGAGGTGGGCGGCTGATGTCCCCCAGCACCTGTCATTGAGTGGGAGAAAGGGAAAACTGTGCTCATTTTTAAAATACATACTGATCCAGACTTGACATTTACAGGGGTTTTTTTGGATTGTTTATTTTTTTTTTTGTAAAAAAGCCTCTACTGAGTAATTTTTAAAGTTTTGGTGCAATGGTTCTGACTTGTGCTTTTTAGAACTGTAGCACCTCCACTGGACTGCATTCACTTTCAGACCCTCGTAGAAACATAGAGATTAATGATAGACTCAGTACCTCCTAGACTGGACACGGTCATCTGATGCCTGTATATCACAGGCTATCACCATACTTTAGATCAGTTAAAAATGTGAACTGAACAAAAAAAATTTTTTCTTACTGCCAAAGGAAAACATTTCTTGAAATGACAATAAAAACCATTTGGGTTTCCATATTTTTTTAGAGTTTATATGGATTACTTAATACCTAAAAGATAACAATAATAATAATAATAATAATAATAATAATAATAATAATAATAATAATAATAATAATGTTATTGTTGTGCTTTTATTGTTATTAGTTATTATTAGTTAGTAGTAGTAGTAATAGTAGTAGGAGCAGTAGTAGTAGTAGTAGTATTATATTGCTGCTCTTGATTGCCACTAAGGCTGCTTATTAATTTAACATGAGACTGTTGTTGTTTCTTTTAACCATGACGACAATGGTTTGATTGACCTTAACCACAGGTTTATTATTGTTGCCTTGAAAAAAGTACTTCTTTAACCCAAACCATGATCTTTCCTTAAACCTAACCAAGTTGCTTTTGTTCCCAAACCTGACCAAACCTTTACCACAGCATTGCCACAACAGGAAAGGCTTAATTTACTTAACTGTGACTTTGAAACAGTTAAGTAAAGCTAAGTACAATAGGATCAACGGTGCAAAGCTTTGTGCTTTGATCAAAAAGAATAACAACTGAAATGATAATTTTGCACTTGAGTTCATTTAGTGTAAGTGATGTGAAGAGGCCTAAAATCTGTCAAGGTTAAAACATGTTATGAGCAAAGTAATGCTGCAGTTGATGTAGGGAACTGTATCGAGTGGTGGGTATAGCTCCTTAAAAGGTTCGGACAGAAGATGATCATGTGCCCGGGTCACTGGTTTTAGAGCAGATCTTCAGTTTAACCATAAAAATTCAGTCATTTAAAAGCAATTCGTCACTTCTTTTTATTTTTTATTTTTTAAAGAAGCAGTTTAAAAAGTCTTACCATTTTTTCGACAAGTTTTTAACAGAGTACATATCATTTCCTGTATTCTGGTTTCTTTTACATCCTCCAATGTGATCATGGAGTTGAATTACATCTTTCTTAAAATCTTTCACCATAAACTCGAAAACATGACAATCATGAAGGGGATTTTTTACAAGACCCTTATATCAGGTTGCAATTTTCCTCAGCGTAGCGTAATTATAAACCGGTAACTGAGTAAACTGGTAACTCAGTGTGTTACCACCCTCTAAAACAATTAATTTCAAAGAGGGTCCAACATAATCAAGAGTAAAAAGTTGCAAAAAGAATATTCAAATTTATTGACAAATGGAGAGAAATCTTATCCTATAACAAACTACCCTCCTCTTCATTGGTCCACCCTGGTTCAGGCCAGATCAGGGCGCCCTGGGAGAGAACAGACAAGCAAGACTAACGTTACGCTCAACATATCCAGCGGATGGGGGGGTAACAAGCGTCAGAAAGACACGCTGCGCTCACGGCCATGAGGAAGGGAGTCAGCTTGTGTTAACTGATTAATACCAGTGGGGACTTACTTTCCTCCTCTTTATGTCCAGTTTGTCTGGAGAAACAAACATATCAAAGCAAGAAAAAAAGACTAGTCTACATCTACAGTAACAATCAGAGAAAAATCTGCCTCCCTCCTCTTTTTCTCACAAGGTAAAAGTGTGTGTGTGGGGGCAGAGGGGGGGTCAGGACTAATATTTTTAAAAGTGCATTGGAATTGTCCCGTCTTCATAAAAAGGCTCCATCGCCCATGAGCGCTCGGCTCTTTGATCAATCTACAGATTATTCTGTGTTTACTCTGACTTACTGGCCTTCTCTGTTGGGTAGGTTCACCCTTCTCCTCGCCCTCCTTCTCTTCGCTGGGGAGATGTTGTCAGAGCCTGAAGCCTCCTCATCGTCCCTCTTCCTCTTCTTGACGTAATGGAACTGGGTTGAGCTGGACCAGGTCCCTTCTTAGATGATGAGTAGTTCTAAAAAAAAGGACGTTTGTTTGGTCACCAACTAATTCAGGTAAATGTCTCATCATACACAATAAACATTACTCCTTATGTCAAATCTTCTATAATACATCATCATAAGATTTTTATCATACAACAGATAAGACAATAGTTGATTGCAAAAGATCGATCAGAAGAGTGTGCATGTGTTGCTACAAGTGAACTTACTATTGAAACTGTCTTCCAATTTCTGTGCTGAGGTTTGTTCTTCTCTTCTCTTCTTTGCAGGGGAGTTGCCATCGTAGATTTTGCGTAGAACATTATCTTCCCTCTTTCTCTTTTGCTGCGCTGAGGTCGGTGGGCTGGTAGAGGTCTCCTCAGTCCGACATGTTTTCATGTTCATCAGAGACACATCTTCCCCATTAGCAGAGCTCAGACCCTGACAGACGTTCATCAGCTCCACACTTGATCTCATGCTGGAAGAAAACCGACTGCTGAGCGACAAAACTTCCTTTTATCTATATCTATATTTATATCTATATCTATATCTATATCATTACAGAGAAACACACATCACCAGATCACACACTTACTAGAGGCAGTTGTTGAATGTACCCACAAGGTGGCTCATGGTAATGAATGGATGCTGAAGAATTTGGCTCGGTGTGATTCTTTCAGGAGCATCCACCATCAACATCTGTCGGAGCAGGTTGACAAAGCTGGCCCGGTCACAGTCATCAGCTCCGGCATCTTCTCCCGAGAGGATGTGAGACGGCTTGTACAGGATCAGAAGAAAAGAAAACAGTTAAAAAAAAAGAAGTTTGTCGTGTTTCCTCATATCTGAGGTATAAAAGCAAAAGAAATCTACCTTCATCAGAACATTCAGGCTGGTGATTGTGAATTGGGTGCAGGCAAAATTACTCGCTTCATGTGGTGCCTGAAATAAAGAGATATCTCAGGTTGGTAATTTGCTCCAAACACAGTGAACAACAAAGGGGAGAGAAGGACAAATTGAAGAAAAGACAGAATATCTGGACGACTATGAAATAGGATTATAAATGCTGGCCAGATAGTGTTACCATGAATCTCCACATGTGAGGCTGCAGCCAAAAGTATTTTGGGCAGAAATACTGTTGCGTATATAGTCCAGCCTTCAGCAGATGGTCGGGTGGATATCCACTAGTATATACGATGAGTCTCATCTGGGGGAAAATACTATGTAGTGTTTTACTTCAAGGGAATTTTTCCAAAAGTTAAGTTTCCCACAAGTTAGAAGCAAACTGATGTCAGACAATACATGTGAATGTGCACTTATATAACTCAAACTTATGGATAATGTGTCTGTAGCTTGTGCCATCGTCACTTTAAAAGATCTAAAAAAAATGACTGGATTATAGCTGATCTCTCACTATTTTAACTCAATGTACAGATTAAAAAAGACACACACAAAAACATACATATATATGATTATTTTGGAAATTGACACATTTGTTGTATTTGAAGTGTAATAGTGTGTAACACTGACCATATCATATTCATCTTCTCCAGGGAAAAGAGGAACACTCAGAAGCATCTCAACAGCAATGCAGCCCAGACCCCACACATCAATGGCCTCGTTGAAGGGAGCTCCAAGCAGGACCTCTGGAGCTCTTAGAGCAGGAAGAGAAACACCAACATATTCCTGAGGTTAGAAAGACTGACTCAGAAGGAAACAAGTAATGTCCTGCTTTCTGTCAACATCTTACTGTCAGTCTCCTACATACATACTGGGTTGGTGAGACACAAACCAGAGGACAGGACTTCTTTAATGTGATATCTTCTCTGACTCAGCTGTCCCAGATAAACAGTGCTGTCAGTTACTGACATGTACCATCTAGGCTGAATCATCACACCCCTCCGTGCCTCGAAGTCGGTAACGGCTAAGCCGAAGTCGATGACTTTCACTCTCAGCGGCTGCCGTAAATGGTCCACCATCATAATGTTGTCAGGCTTTAAGTCTGCATGAGCGATGCCTGCGCTCTTCAGGAACTCAAAGGCTGCAGCCAGCTGAAATCAGGATTAACAGATTGAATCAACTGTACCGCAGAGCTAATCTCATAATTTTTGTAAACAAGTATAAGAAAATACATTACAGGTTCCATCAAATATTCCAAACTTGTACAGTAAACCACATGAACGGTAGAACGCAACCATTTCCCCGAGATAGTTTTGAGAAAGACCAACATGCGTAGCCTCAGTGATAGTGTACAGTAAAGATGATGAGTAGAAGAACTGAGGGCGTACATTTATCCACCTCTCTCCACCACCTCTAGTCCGTAGGGACATTATCTGGCTCAACATGGTGCGAAAATCTATTATCATTTGCTATTTTCCAAAACAAAACATGCTAATTTCATCGCCAAGTTCTAGAGGACAGATTTATTTTGATGGAAGTTGCAACAGAGATTTTGAAAAAACCTGCAATACTTTTTGTGCATTTTAGAGAGAAAATACACCCTTCGCCCCACATAGCAATTTGTTTAACAACTTCAGTGTTTCAAAAACAGACCTGTTGCACAATGGGGCGGATCTCCCTCAACTCAAGACACAGTCAATGCCTCCTCTGCAGCAACTCCTTGAGGTTCACGTCCAGTTTCTCGAACTCAAGACAGTAATGTCCCATATAGGTGAAGGAGTCGTTCCATCTGATGATGTTGAACTTGTCTGAGCCGAGCTCCTTCATCTTTGTGGGATGACAGGAGAAGAGATCTGACATACATGCAATATGTTTTCCAGTCATTATTCAAGTCAAATGTTGATGCACAGGATTTGTGTTTCACCTCCTGTTTTGCATCCTCAATGCTGCTCTTGCTCCTGTAGATTTTCAGCGCCACTGTCTCATTGGTGGTTAGCTTCCTGCATTGGATGACCAGTCCAAAACAGCCACTCCCCAGGAGTTCCTGCACCTCGTAATAGAAGGAGGCGGAGGAGATCAGGGGTCCTGTGACGGCTTGAGGGCCTGGGTATCCAGCCATGGTGAAAGATGAAATCTTCGGTTGATTTCTCACACCTGAGAAGAATTTTAGAAAAGAAGAAACTTAGATGCACAAAGCCGAGTCTCGTCCCACACAGCCTGACGGCTGGTGCCCATGCAAATAGCAAAAAGGTTTACAGGCAAAGAGGCAACTTTACAAATATATATATATATACTGAAAAATTAACCGATGTGCAATGATAGTCAAGTCAATTCTCTGGGTATCTGCTGTTACGTAGTTACCGTTAAGTAGTTATGGAACAGTTATTGACAAAATGTAATTTTAAATTGCAACTGGATGTTCTTGAAAGTTTGACTGTGAGAAGAGACTGAGTGATTCTTCTCTGCTGGACAAGGTATCATTCGGAAAATGTGATCAACTTACCAGAGGGTTACTGCAGGTCACGTGATGACAGTGATGTTTTTTTCTTGTTAGATGTTGAATGTATGTAGGTGACTGTAGGTGATTGTAGATGAATGTAGGTGATTGTAGGTGAATATAGTTGATTGTAGGTGATCGCAGATGAGAAGGTTGAAGGTTTTCTCCGAGTTTTCGCACCAACAAACAAAGTTGAAGTGACTGAAAATAAGAATTTCTAGTCTGCTCCTACTTGCGTCGCTGAGTCGACATTCAGAGTCAACATTCTGGTCGAGAACGGACTTGAATCCTCGCAGCTGGTTCTCATAGCAACCTGTGATGAAAAGGTTCCTACAATTCAACTAGATGACAGCTGCTGGGGAGCCCCCTTCATTTTGTGCCTAAACTTAACCAAACATAAAGAAACTGAAGTCAGTAATTTCTGCAACAGACACTTATGACCATTTGAAATGTTTGGAGAATTTGTGGCTTTATGGCATAAAACAGGAAGAAGCTGCTGTTTTCCACCTACAACCTAAATCTTAACGAGTTAATCAAACTGTCAGATGATGGAGGCAGAGAAAAACTGATTGGAATAATAGCTTCACACTAGAGGTCCTCATGGGTCCACTTGGTTCTGCCATCACAGACGTGACCAGAGGAGACTTTTGATTTTCTTTTTTTTTCCTTCTGAAATATAATTAAGAAAGCCGATACAACTACTGGTGTCACTTTTTTCAGGTGACCGGCTCTATGTCCTTTCTCGTGATTTTCTACTGTTACTGAGCGTTTCCGACTGAGCTCATAAAGTTAAAGATGTGTTGGTGTGACAGATGAAATAATTGCCTTTATATTCCCTCTTAGATCTAAAAGGTTTGTTGACAGTTTGTCTCCTGGTGTTTCTGTAGGTGATCTTACCCTGAGGCCAGCAGGACTAAGAGTAGCTGTAGTGAGCAGAGGGCTCCAGCAGGGGGAGTGTAGCGCTGCTGAGCCACATTAAGGGACACGTGGCTTCCTGCCCTCGGCGTCACAGACGCGACCGAGAGAAGCTTCATGTCGCTGCTTCTTTACTACACAAACAGCTTCTGTGATCAGTTCCCTCATAGGAACAGGTCATGTTGGCGCTGGGTCAGTTGAATATTTATGTTGCTCAGGAAAATATCGATATTGTGGTACGTTTAGTACTGTGGAGTAATAAAAACAATCCAGCTAACTATGCTAAGCGCTCTCTTGTCTATGGAGTAGAGTGGTGGGAAAACAAAATGGCGGCCGCTGTAGTGTTGCAGTTTATCCTGGTTGTCCGTTTGCTTAGATGTCTGTGTTTTTACTTCTGTGTATTGTTAATGTTATAGCTCATAAATGATGAGTTACCATTGCCAGCACAATATATATGTGCTGAATTATCAGAGTTTATTCTGTGAATTGCTACAGTATTTTCTTGTTTTATGTTGTGTTGGGAATTCAGTCATTATAGACGTGACCAGAGGAGAGTTTGTGTCTTTGCATCTTTTATACAAATACCTGATTTTCAGGGCTTTTATATCAGTCAGGTTTAGAGCATAGCAAGGCCAACTCCCGTGCTTTCGGTTTTAATACTGGTGATGATCTTTTTGTATGTATTTGAATTTTACCTTTAAGTTTATAAAGTTTATTATGCTGCTGCTTTTTTGCAACAGACTGGGCTGGTACTCAGTGGACACAACTTAGGTCAGGTCTGTAAAACCTTATAATAATAAATCTGAGTTTTTGCTGATCTTCAAACTTTGCATTTTCTTGGAAGTATGTATGGCTACTACATTTCACCGTAGCATCCTCATTGGCCTCTTAAGTGTAGCAGATATCACTACTGAAAGGAAATCCAGTATATAGAGGTACTAAAATTATATCTAAATCTTTGAAATCATGGTTAATCAGAATAATAAGTGTTTCTTATAAACGTGTTTACCTAGAAGGGATATACAGAATGTACGGAGCTGAATGATTGTGTAACCCAGAGAACGGAGCCACGATGAGGCACGGTCAGTACGGCCTGTTCCCTAGATGTATAACAAGGGTATCAGAAAGAAGGCATAGATAGCATATCCCGAGACAGGCAGCAGGGCAGAGGGGAGAAACTATGGTGGTGTGCAACTTCTGTTTATCAGCAGGTTCCCCCAGATGTAACTTCCCCCACTGCTGCTGGAGGGAAGATTGACGGCGCCATAGAAGGACAAAAACAGCAAACTGGGAGAGGTCAACAACAAACTGGGAGCGACCAAGCGGACCGGAAATCCACCTACATTTTGTGACGCATTCTAATAGTATATCAACCAGGTCCAGGGATAGATAGATTGTCAGACTTTGTGAACTGACGGGGACTCTGTTGCTGTCAGGGAAGCGAATAAGGACCCGGAGCTCTGTAATCTGAACCTGATCATTGCTGAATTAAACTACATTTAAGATTGGACTCGAACTGACTCCGGCTCCTCTTTCACAAACGAACATGCGAGAAAAGGCTGTCTAACAAAACGGTTGAAACATAAATCTTATGGAGTCAGATTTACAACCCTGGTGAAGCCGTTTTCCCAACAAATTGGTGACCCCGACGTGATGACCGAAGGAGCCTAAATGGAACCAAAAAGGACGACTGCTATCCTACAACGGAGGTCCAATCGAAGTGACAATAATTGTGGCGCCACAACAATCTTGACAAAAGGTAAGCAGACACCTTTTTAACAGAAGCTCTGCAATTGGAATTAACCAAATTAAATTGTTGTCATTTTCAAACAGACATCCTAGTTGATCAGCAATGATCTCGTTCAAAAATTAAAAACAGGGTTAGAGTCCCCTACAAAAACAGGGTTAGAGTCCCTGAGAAAAAAAAAAAATAACAAAACAACAGTAAATAATAAAGAAATATATGGGTATATGTGGGGTGGCCTTCCAGAGACTAGGATATAAAAGAGTCATTCAAAAACTATTCTCATGTGCTGTGTAATTACTATCACTGTTCATTAATCAGTTTAACATGGAGGGTGAGTTTGAAAGGGAGTGTGAGGAATACGGATGTCCGCCATTTTCCACTGGCCAACTGACGTTTCGTCACCAATGGAAAGCAATCAGGAAGCAGATAGGAAGTGGAATGAAACAAAAGGATAGAGAGAAGGGTCTTAAGGAATATGATGAAGTGAAAAGTCAAGCTTCAGAAAGATGGGGTGTTTCCCTCAGATGGTAATCAGCCTTGGACCCTGAGAGAGGTCACTCAGTTAGAAATAAAATTCAAAACACAGGTTGAGAGTCTGAGAGAAACCCCTTCAAAGATGTGGGAAAGAGGAAAGAAAAAGAAGGAAGAGAGGGAAGTCGATAGAAGGAGATGTATGGTGCACAATATGGCAATGGCATGTAATGTGTTGGTGACACGAGATAAGCCGAAGGATGAGAAAAGGAAACAGATACAGGCAAGACGAAGAATAATCAGGAAATAATTCTGGATAAAAATGAAAACAGGGAGATGGGAAATAGACCCATATATCCCGATTTAACAAAGATGGGTCCACCGCCTTACTCCTCTGACATAGGACCCTCCGTAACCGCAGCTAACATGAATCCCATTTTAGAAGTAAAGGGGAGAAATATGCTCCGTTCACATTTGCAGACATGACCTCCATTACAGAAAAAATGCCTAAACCACAGGAGGGTGGTGGAAAATGAATGTTGGCCCTGAGCACTTTGACACAGGGATGAAAATTGGCAGTGGGAGATAACAGGTGTTTAATGAGTGCTATGACCTCAAATTGGGATTTGGAGCAGGTGGAGAAGGCCGCAGGCACCACCAACATACCGGACGAGACCCCATTTAATCGATATGCCACTGCCTTAGGCAAAGCCATGAGACAGAAATCCCCTCTACTCGCAGGGGCGACCCACTCTTATGTGTTTCAAGGCAAATCCCGGTGAAGACGGTGGTTCCTTCCTGTCTCGCTGTAAGCAGGAGTGGATGCACTCCACTGGAGTGCACCCCTCCCAAGACCCTTCTCATGAAATATTATTCAGAAAAGCTATCATGATTGGACTGCCTTCGCTAGTCCGAGGCAAAATGGAGGATAACCCTGATTTGCCAGGCGCACCCTCAGATAGGTGGGAGACACACCTGAGACATTATATCAGAGCTCATAACTCTGAGCGATCTGATCAACAGAAGAGATAGATGACCTTAAAACCCAGTTATTGAAAATGCAGCTTAAAGAAGCAAGAGATAAGGCTAATGCCTCAAAAGCTGAAGAGAAACCCAGACCCTCTGCGCAGATGGTCCAGAGCCATGCCTTCCAATCCCTGGTCCTGATCTACCTCAAGCGTGGTCGGGACCCCAAAACTATTCTCGTGAAGGAGGGCGTGGTAGGGAGGGGTAGAGGAGGTACACCTGGCCCACGACCAAGCGGATTACCTGGTGCATGTCATGGGTGTGGACAGTCCGGCCATTGGCCCAACTTTGACCCATCCTCTGGTTCCTACCATGCTGTCACGACAGTCAGTTCCAGTTGTGGGGTTCTCTGGGAAATCTGAAAACATGCCAATAACGAGATCACTGCGGATCACTATAGGCAAGCAGAACTTCCTCCACCGATACTTGAATGCACCTCAGTGCCCAGTAAACTTGATGGGACACGACGTGCTGGTGAAATGTGGGGCGTCTGTGTTGTGTGGCCCCAACGGGCTGATGGTCACTTTCCCAGACAGGACCAGTTTTCAATGCTCTGCGCAGCCAATATCACCTACTACTCAGATGCTTCTCCAACCCGACACTTCACCTGAGTTGGCAGAATGGGCAGACATTTATTGGGGTCTGTTGGAACCCGAGTCAAAAGAAAAGACTGGCGTACTCTCATTGTATCAGGACTGTACCAAGTGGATCGACATGTTGCACCCTTATGCCCCTCCTCCCAACCCACTCCATGTCACGCTGTATTATGACCGCGATCAGGATGACATGTATAAAGACGCCTTTACGGAGAAAATCCAGGGTGTCGTTTGGCACATCACCTCATCCTGTTTATACATTGGTTCTGAGGGGATGGCTGCCCTGGTGGATCTGACCAATGAGCAGATGGAATGGTATGAGATGGCCGAGACAGCTAAGTGTTTCTTATAAAGGTGTTTACCTAGAAGGGATATACAGAATGTACGGAGCTGAATGATTGTGTAACCCAGAGAACGGAGCCACGATGAGGCACGGTCAGTACGGCCTGTTCCCTAGATGTATAACAAGGGTATCAGAAAGAAGGCATAGATAGCATATCCCGAGACAGGCAGCAGGGCAGAGGGGAGAAACTATGGCGGTGTGCAACTTCTGTTTATCAGCAGGTTCCCCCAGATGTAACTTCCCCCACTGCTGCTGGAGGGAAGATTGACGGCGCCATAGAAGGACAAAAACAGCAAACTGGGAGAGGTCATCAACAAACTGGGAGCGACCAAGCGGACCGGAAATCCACCTACATTTTGTGACGCATTGTAATAGTATATCAACCGGGTCCAGGGATAGATAGATTGTCAGACTTCGTGAACTGACGGGGACTCTGTTGCTGTCAGGGAAGCGAATAAGGACCCGGAGCTCTGTAATCTGAACCTGATCATTGCTGAATTAAACTACATTTAAGATTGGACTCGAACTGACTCCGGCTCCTCTTCACAAATGAACATGCGAGAAAAGGCTGTCTAACAAAACGGTTGAAACATAAATCTTATGGAGTCAGATTTACCACCCTGGTGAAGCCGTTTTCCCAACACTGCACAGGCCATGTAGAAATCATCCTAGTGCATAATAGACTGTTTTTGGAGCCCAAACGTGTGTATGATTTTATGTGTGTGTGTTCACATGGGATGTGCGAAGTCTGAGACATCAGTCTTTTGTCTTCTACACTGCATTTACAATTCTTTGTGAGATGTTATCAGAGCCCGAAGGCTCCTCATTGTCCCTCTTCCTCTTCTTGACGTGATCGAACTGGGTTGAGCTGGACGGTTTCCTTTCTACAAAGTTCTCATAACCCCTCTTGTATTTTCCACAAAAAAAAAAAAAAATTTAGCGACTATCACAAGGTGAATTCGTAGCAGCTGCACTGTATGTGGTTTTGATGTTGTTAGATTACAAGGACATCTGATCTGAACACACCATACTTTATATTCAGTAAAGTTTTGAGTTTCAAGGAAAAATATTATTTGGGTGGGGTGAATTAGTGAAAGGAATGTGATGCTTTCTAGATTGACTTAAAGTGGACGTGGCTTAAAAAAGTGGTATGTGATACCGAACCAACGTAGACTGATGGAGATTTAGTTTTGGAGATTTAGAAATCCGTTAGGCATCTATTTTCACCCACCATCTAATATTTGGGATGAGAAAATTATCTGAAAAATGTAAACAAAGGTTCTTTTTAATGAACACTCAAGCATTCACACACTATATTGTCAAAGCTACAACCCAAAAGCTAACACTAAGGTAATGATGGAAAAATTGAGTTAGAAATATTTAAATGATTTACAGGAGGAGAAAGAGGAGATTTTGTAATATAAAAAAACAATTAAAATTTTTGTTTTAGATAAACTTTTGGTTTATCAAAAGTTTATGGCCATGGCACCTCTGATGTTTGACTGACAGACAAAAAACATTAATATGGCAAATTGGAAATTTTTTTTTTTTTTTTTTTTTTTTTTTTAGTTTTCCCATGTTAAACTTGCAAGTGAATTAAAAACTTATTAATATGTGAAAACATAAAGAGAGACCAAAAGGTACGGAAACAGCTGGGCTGCAGTTTTTATATATATGCTAGGTAACTTGTATTTAATTAATGTATTTCGCAAGGTTTGATTTTTTATTATTTGCACTGATGTTAAGTTTTTACTGTGTTTGTGCGGAATCAGCAATGTTCTGCCTTCCAAGTTGAGGTCACAGTTTGTGTATTACGTGTTATACATCCCCATAATTACTGCTGTTATCATATTGTGTATTGTGGAGGGTGGGCAGAGGTTCAGTGTATACCTCAGCTCAGTCTGAGGCCTGTTCTACAAAGCAGATTCAGCCTACCCCTGATATCCTTCTTGTTTTCTGGCTTCACTGAGCCTAACCCTGGGTTATAAACTGACTCAGTTAACTCAGGGAATAAAGTATTTAATCACATATGAGAACAAACAGTGATACCTGCAGGTAAATTCGGTTGTAGCGATAGCCAATAGTGATATTCGACAGGGTAAAATGTAAACAATGTGATCACATAACTAGAATAGAGAAGAAATACTAGAAATAATTTCTAATTAATAAAGTCAGGCTATGGATATAATGTAAATACAGTTTCTTACTGCATATTTTTGCTCTTTTGTCCAATGAATAAACTACAGTATTACAAATATGTGATGCAGATGAACAAAAGTTACAATAATGTCAAACTGTGTCTACTGCCAAAAATCAAGAGGAACTTTATCCTCTAAAGTTAACATGTTGCAGAGCAGGTTAGGTGGGCAGCATTAGTTAACATGTAACATGGCGTTGTGTCCCAGTAAGACGGGAACCACCGTCCTAACCCTGAAACCCCAGAGTTAAACCTCAAGTTACCTTGCTAACCAAAAATCCTGCTTCGTTGCAAAGGCCTCAAGTTGGAACCATGGTTTGTGTTTTGTATGTCCCCATAATTACTGTTAGTGTCACACAGTGAATCAGTATTGACCTTTCCACATTTAGATTGGCTCTCCATTAATGTACTACTTAGCTGCTGACGTCATATTTTGTACTGTGGAGAAGAAGAGTGTAGGTGCAGGTACAGCTCCCGTATTTGTAGCCTGAATGTTTTTATGCTTATCACTTCAACACATAACTTATTTATAGTTGGTTTTCATGGAACTATTAAAAAAAGGAAGTGAAGCTTATGGAAACCCTATTGGCAACCCTGTAGTTTAATCTAGTTAACCTCTCAATTTCTAGTTAGTTCATTCAGAATGGAAAATAGTGGAATAAAATGCTCATACATATGACCACTCATACCAAAGTGCATCCAATACATTTTTGTTTGTTTATCTAAGTTATTCTTGTGATTTTTTTTTCACTCAGACACTAAGAGTTGCATATCAAGAAAAATGTTTCGAATTATATGTTTCCTCACTTAATCAGATGAAGTATAATTTGATATTCATAATACAATCTCATAACTGATTTTTCTGTCAGCAAAACTGCAAACATGACTTGGTCTCCTCAGTTATACCAAGCTTGGGTAAATATCCCAGCTGTAGTGGACCCTTTGCTACTTTTAGGTCAAGTGATGTGAGATGTTAGGATAAGTGCTTTTGTTCCGATGAATACCATGATTTTATATAAATGCTCTTAAAACCTCAACTTTTCACAAAGGTATATGTTTTTCCATTTCAGTAAATGTTGCAGTTCAATCCCTAAATGTTCAACAGTATTCTCAACAGTATTGAAAACTCTACTCCAATTTTCATACAGACTATAGAGAAATAAACTAAACTTAGTACATTCCAAGCTCTATATCTACAAATATATTATATTTTACAGATGGGAAAGAACTGCCCTCTGGTATTAATTACTGCCTCCATGAGTCAAACCAGTGATTACCTCACATAATTATACAACAAGTTAAAATCTTCTAATGTGATGTTATTTTTTTAAATGTTCCAAATTTGTCATTTTCTGAAACGTATAACTTAATCATTTAAATCCATGTAAATACATGTAGAATTAAGCACATTCACCAATTTTATGTCCATAATATCCTCCGTCTAGTTTGCTCTTGCTTCTGGAAAAACCTCTAATGATAAAAATCTGAAGACCAATCTTGAACCCTTTCCACTAGAAAGTATATTTGTGGAACTACCCTTAAAGTTATGTATGTTTTTGTTTGGACCGCAACAGTGTGTTCAGCCCTAAAATAACTGAATGTTTGTCACTGACTGACTGACTAATGAAGTTACACCATAGATCAGCCGAATGCCACGTGACTGAGTGATGACAATTTAACATTTGCTGGCCAGCTGAGGGTTGGAGTTCCCCCATTGGCTGTTGCTCTTTCAAAATTAATTGACACAAACAGTTTCTATTTCATGACAGGGGATGTTTATTTTGTTTGTTTTGAAAGGATGAGATAGCTTAAAAGATTGCACTTCAGTCTGTCCACCCACCACTGTGAGAGTGCTGGAGGTGCAGACGTGAGACTTAGTGTAAAAGAACAAGGGACTGTCCCCAATCAGTGGGCCAAATTTAGGTGGTGCTAACGCATATTTGCTGCTAGGCCCCCAATATAAGAAATTTATTATTATTATTATTATAGAAATTATAATTGTCTTGCACAAATCTGTGGAGAAATGTTCTACCATCCATCATAGTTGATTCTCTTTAGTTGGTCTTTGCTGGAGGGGGTCTCTTGCTCTGCCCTCCAACTTAAAATACTCCAAAGGTTTTCTGTTGAATTCAGGGGACGTACCTGGCCAGTACATAGTTTTCACCTTTTCTCTTCTTTACAAACTTTTGTATAAGTTTCTTGTGACTGGGCGTCATCTTTTAGGTCAGTATTTGGGTATATAAGCTTGTATTCATAGTGCGATCTATAAATGTCGTGTCCCCTACATCTCTTGCACTCATGCAGCCCCATATCAGCAGACCTCCACCTCAGTGTTTAATAGACGGCACTATGAAGTCACTGTGGTGGTCCTGGCCAGGTCCTTGCCAGAAATACTGAACCCCATCTGATCCAAACAATTTAGTTTTGGTTTCATTTGACCAAACAATGTGCTGCCAGTATTCATTAGGCTTACTTAATGTTCTTTGGCAAAGTTGAATCCTGCAGTTTGGTGAGCAATAGTTTTCCTCTTTGACGCCGTCCTTAGAGGCTTACTTCATGCAGTGTCCTTCACACTGTCTGATCGGTCAATGAAAACACAAATGCATAAATATAAAATTGGCCATGGTGTTATTTTCCGACTGCTTCTTCTTTGATTGGTAGTATGGCTCTCCTTGTACATCCTAACTACTGTGGCAACTGTTTCGGCTTATGTTCAGAAGCTGATGATCTTGAAACCTCTCCAATTTTTATGCAGTCTCGTGATCAGGTTTCTTACTTGTTAAAGTAAGAAGTTTTTTTTAAGGTTTAGGTATAGTTACAAAGCCAAGGTTAGCATTAACAGCTGTTTACTTACCAGTCTAGAAGAAAAGTTGTGAGTTAACAAATTAAATTTTGTTCTTTTATTCGAGATGGGGATAAAACTAGGTCAAGGACAAGTGAGGTTTCTGGAGCAATGACAGTTTTATCAAAATTTATTAGACCATTGCAAGAACAAGCATAGCAAGCACATCAACAAGGTCTCTCACAGGCATAAATTTCGCAGCAAGAAGACTGGAAAGCACTACGATTGACAGCCTAAATCTGCAGAACTGTGGCGTTATTTTTAAAAGCTCCTCCATTTTCTAATATTTTCTAATATATTCACAAGGGCCTAAAAGCGTTTGCACAGAACTGTGTGTGTACAACTTAATGCACTGTACATATATATCCATACACCACCAGATGTGACAGAGACCTACACTAATGAATCACATGCAAGTGTACTTTCACCATGACAATATTTTTGTTCTTTTTTTTAGGAATTTATTTAGAAAATGTTGGCAGAAACAGAAAAGACCCCAAAAGAAATGATACTGTCACAGTTCAACACTCTATGGGCTGTGTAGTTGCTCTTTCCAGAGCTCAAAGCGGATGATATATTGACATATATTTAAAACATTTGACAGATAATTCAAAACATTTGACATATATTTAAAACATTTGACAGATATTTAAAACATTTGACGGAATTGAAATTACATTTCATGTTAAATGTTTCACATAACTGGCTGTTCTATATTATTACAAATTTTATAATAATAATGATAATTATCACGCAGGCCGATTTCAGTCTTGATATAATGTAAAACCGTAGAACCAGCCCCCTTATCACATGGGTGAAGCAAAAGAAACCTGTGAGTAGCATTTGGAAATGGGGCCTCTGGAAAATGAGGTATCTGGCCCCACACATAATGTCTAGTCTGCCCACATCTAAAGAACACCTGAGTATCGGGAGCTGGGCTCATTTAACCCTTGTTTCTGTTAAGGATCAACATTGTTATATGCGTTTGGTTCTGCTTCAATTTATTCATTTCCAGATTCATTTCAATTCAAGCTAATATACCATATCATAAAGGCAGTCAAGTGACCGGGTTTTAAAAATGTATGCATCAACTTCATAATGTTGTGTTAATGGATTAAAAGAACACTCCTTGTTGGTTGTGCAGTAACACCGTGAGAACATGGAGGACAAAAAGAGTGTGTTGTCTAAAGGATCAGTCTTCATCTTCATCTGCATCATCAAAGGCCACACCAGTCGCTTGCAGCTTCCTGCAAAAAAGATGAACAGTTGTTGCTTTACATTCAGAGTGATTAATGCGGATACTGTTAAAGGTTGATGAGAGATACACTGTACTTTTTAGTGCCTGGGTTAATGAGTGAAGCTCCTGGGAGTCTTCTCTTCACAGTCACTAATGGAGCACAATTCTGTTGCTGTCGGGGCTTAAACTCTGAAGAAAAAAAAAAATCATCTCGGTAAGCCGGTGAACTAAGATACCACCATCACAATCAATAACTTAATGACAGATATTTTTAGTCGATTGTGTATCGCATTTTGTTGACAAGTGGTCATGGTATAGGGGGGATATAATATCCTCCAAGTTTGTATGTTCAATGATTCGATTCTTAGTCCCTGCCTCATCCATTACAATAATGGAACCTTCTCTTACATACTCCAAAAGTGAACTAAGCAAATGACTAAATATCTGTTTCCTTATTAGAATTGATGTTTGATTTTGAAAATGGTTTTTGGGCCAGTGTACATCACATGATGAAGGTTGAAGTTGCAGCCACTGCACCAAAGTTGCTTTACAGCTAATTTTCAACTCTTTGCTCTTTGATTACATATGAAAATACATACAAAAATGTTTATATATTATATACCACAATTTAATGATTATTGAGTAAAAAAGAATATAAATAAAATCAAAAGCAAAGAGAAAGGGCTTATTTAAGTGTGTACTTAGTCAGTTATCCATCAAGTTTTAGAGCTTGAGTATTGTTAATCTTCTTCAGGGCTTTGGTATATGATGAAAATTCATTTACAAGTGTGGGTGCCTGATTTAGTATATGTGCATTAATGTATGAAATACAATAAATAAAATAAAATGTATATTTACAACATATTCAACTTCTTTTTCCTTGATAAATCACCCTATATCAAATATTTTTAAATTTCAAACGTTCCAAATTTATTTGTTTAGAATGAGATGTATATGCAAATGTATATTAAATCTTAGTATTAATTTTAGAAAGAAATCCCTTGGAGGAATAAAATGTATTTCTTTACATTTAGACATTGTCGGAAAAAAATAATTTGATTCCTACTGAAATTATTTGGTGTGTGTGTGTGTGTGTGTGTGTGTGTGTGTGTGAGAGAGATGTCAGTCTAATTAGAGTTTCTTCCTGTTGGGCCTGAAGTAAAACTTTTCTGAAAATACTTCTTAAAGGATTATTATTACATTTACAGTCCAAAAATGTATTCCTACAATGTTAAGGTTCTGTAATCTACATGAATAGGTGCTTTCCAGTTACTGTTAATCATATTAATTAGTGCTTTAGGGATATTGTTTATATCACTACTGTAGATTGATAATTAAGACAGTATTAACTAGTAAACGGCTCATACCTTAATTCCCATCCTTTTATCTAATAGATGGACAATTGACCCTATGCATTTTATAATGGAACATTGAGGTGATAATTTCTACATTAGCTGTCTTAAGTTAACTATTGCTGTGCTCAGCTGTCTTTCACTTCAATTTGTAAAAATCAGTTTTAATCATGGTTTTGTTTTGTTGCATTTTCCTGGAAAAAAATTTATTGTGTCAATCAACCTAAGCTTGAAAAAAAAAACAAAAACAGACTTTTTTTGCTGTACCTGCTACACTGACCCTACATCAGGTTTTTTTTTCCATTGATAGACACTTGATATTTAATAATCAACTCGTTCTCGTTTCCACGTCGTCAAATACTGACTCTTTGTCAGACTGGCTTCTACATTTACTTCTACATTTAATGGATACAAACAAAGTTCCTTATGGCGTCTGTATGGTGACAAGCAGGGTTTTCAAACTGACTCCAGTGTTAACTCACTTGCAGCAATATTAGACGTTTTGAGCTCTGAACACAACCCCTAGAAAGCTGCAGCATGACACACATATTCTTCCCAAATAAGGAATTCAGTAGAAAGACCTGTCGCTTTAATTGACATTCCCTCAACGTTCCTCAACAAAATGTTCATACTTAAGAGTTTACAATGGATTTATGGCCATCAATTTTTATCATTTTAACTTTTTTTCTGAGGAACTGTGCTTTCTCAATCAGTTTTGGATTATGGAGGGCTTTGGATGTGACAATACATGATTTCAACAGCTTACCTTTGCAATGAAACGCCACGACCATTTTCCAGATAGATTTAAAATCAATATTCCACCCCTGTGCCATTTGATTTTCCATATATAATTGGTGTGTTTACATTTAATTAACAATGACAAATGTAGTTATCAAGATTTTACAAGTAAAGTACCTTTGCCACATGCAATTATAGAAGCAGCCCCCCTGATTTTCAAAGCAGATCACTACAACTATCAGGTTAAAACTTTGTGTGTTTACTATAAAAGTAACGAGATGAATTAAGTTTTCTTATTTACACAGTTTTCCCCAGTTTTGATTGCTAACAACGCATGTTAACTCGCTAGCGTTAAATGACTGTTGTTTCTAACTGGTACTGGTAACTGGTATTACTCTGGTACTGCTGTTCTCAGTTGTCTGTAAATACAGCAGTGTATATGTGTAGATAGAGGACAGCCTAAATAAATAGTATAATTAATATAATAAATGTCCTTCTCCTTTTCAGGTAAAAGTTCCCTATGAATAGATGCATAAACACACCCACCTTGATGGTCACCAGTGACAGTCTGCCCTCAAGAAGCCACATGTGACTGCACCTGGATAACTTGCCAGGGTCAAACTTTCTCTGAGTACCTGTTCAGTACAGTTAATACATATTTGGACAGTAATTTTTTTAATCTAGTACATTTGACTTGAAATGAAACAATTACTAAGTAGTCCTGCAATTTTAGGGGACCAAAGGTACTTTGACAAATTAAGATGAACTTTATTCTAGTCATGTTTCAGTGTTTCCCCTATATGCGCAGTTATTACTGAATTATGAGCACTGCCGGTGAAATTTCATGCGGCTGACTGGGGCTAGGATGAACCCACAGGGACCCTATCACACAAACAAAAACAAATACATCAGCACATGCATGCATTGTGACATCGCCATTTAGTAGTCAAGAGGTTGTTTGCGAGTGTGGGTGCAGCAGCTGGCACATTCATGTATCTGAATCTATGTGACAAATTGATTGTTAAAAGCCAAGCTGAATGGTTACTAATTAATCTTGAAGACAGAGAATGGTGTAGTGAATAACTGATGTCTGTAGGGAATACAACGGAGCTTTGTGTGAGTATTGTAACTGCGGAAGCTTGGCACCCCATGTATTGAGGATATGCATCAATCTATTTCAATTATTTTGTGCACGTTTCTGCACACAAAATAAAAATTCTGCTCATAACATTTTTGAGAAATTAAATATTACCTTTTTTGGCAAAGTTCTATTACGTCAGCACTGCATTACTGCCCAAATAACGCCAAACTGGTCTCATTTGTTTGTACATCTTTGTAAATTCGTTCAGGTTCAATGTTGCACACTTGCGGAAAGGCCCAAAACAACACTACTGTTGAAAAATTCAGAGGGATAACACTGGGTTGTATGATATTTGGTGTATAATCCTTGACTGGATGAAGTTAATGCTCCAGACATCAGCTGACACTGGCTATCCTGGTGATGAGAATTGTTTGGTTTTCAGCAGGTAAAACACCTATTTAGCCAGACTGAGGTCAGGTGGCTGACTTTGCCATTCAACAACTGTTCACTGCTGTGTGGTAAAAAACAGTACTTGGTTGCTTTAGCTGTATGTTTATAGATCATTCACATTTGAGTACAAAGGGCAGCTACTCCTTTCCTGTTCACCTATTGTGGACAGTTATTACAATCAAAGCTCAGAGCCAAAACATTAATCACAGACACTGTTTCATTTCAAATCCAATGTGCTGAATCCCTGAGGGAAAGAGAACGACTAAAAAATGAGAAGGCCCAAATATAGAATGTCTGCATTGTACAGCTACTTACAGTACTTAGTAGTTTCACCTCGCTACTGACAGGTTATCCAGGTGCAGTCACAGGTAGCCACAGTAGTCTGCTTTGAGGATGGTCACTATCAGGATGGGTGTGTTTAGGTATCTAGCCATAGAGGCCTCAAACCTGACAAGCAGAGGCAATGCACATTTGGTCCAGTGGTTAGCGCTGTAGCCTAAGAGCAAGAATTCTGGGCTCCAACCTGCTGCCCAGCCAGAGACTTTCTGTGTGGAGGATGTTCTCCCCATCCCTTTGTGGGTGCACTCTTACTCCTCCCATTGTCCAAAGACATGGTTAGGTGAACTGATGGCTCTAAATTGCCCACAGGTGTTAATCTGCCATTGATTTGTTGATGGTCTGTATTCGCTGGCCCTGTTATAGACTGGCAACCTGTCCAGGTTGTACCCCATAATGACAAAGCAAAAACAGAATTTTAGTGAATTTAATTAAAAGGAAAAACTGAAATATTACATTGTCATAAGTATTTAGACCCTTTACTATGACACTTGAAATTCAGCTCAGGTGCCTCCATTTCTCTTGATCATCTTTGAGATGTTTCTGCAGCTTTACTGGAGTCCACCTGTTGTAAATTTCAGTTGACAGGAAATCCTTTGTAGAGAGACACATATGTCGTCTACCAAGCTGATGATGACTATCAAAACAAAAACCAAGATATGCGGTTGATGAACTCCCTCAGAGCTCAGAGCCAGGGAAAGCTTAAAAAATTCTGCTGTCTTGAGGGTTCTAAAGAGAACAGTGGCCTCTGTTATCCTTCAGTGGAAGAAGTTTAGAACAGCCAGGACTTTTCTGCTGGCTGCCAAACTGAGCAATCAGGGGAGAAGGACCCTAGAGCATGAGGTGACCAAACACCTGATGGTGACTCTGGCTGAGCTCCAGAGATCCTGTGTAGAGATAGGAGAAACTTCCGGAAGGACAAGCATCACTGCAGCATTTCACCAAACTGGACTTTATGGCAGAACAGTCATACAGAAGCCTCTCCTCAGTGAAAGACAGATGAAAATTACTTGGAGTTTAAAAAAGCACCTAAAAAACCCTTAGACTGTGGCAAACAAGACTCTCTGGTCTAATGAAACCAAGACTGAATTGCTTGGCCTAAGTTCTAAGAAACCACGCACAGTACCATCCCAACAGTGAAGCTTGGTGGTGACAGCATCAAGATGTGGGAGTGTTTTTCAGTGGCTTGAACATGTATCTGCACGATGACCACCTAAAATCTTTGAAAGCCACTTTTGGAAAAAAATTCATTTCAAACATACTTCAAATTTTTAGTTTTAGCTCATGTCCCATTGCTAAAGTGGAGGCAGCAAGGTATTTCCTGAATGGAAATGGCCCATTTTAGCTTTAAAAACTTACCTATGGGATGCCTTGGTTGATTTTTCACTGGACTGATGCACGGGGGTCTAACTGAGGAGAATGACATAACACAGTCAGCACTTACTCCAAAGTGACAGGGGGTTATAAATCGGGCTGAACAATTCATCGAATTATCAAAATCACAATATGGTGGAGTAATATCCAAACTCCAGGGGCTGCAATTCTTTTGATTTAGGAAAACTGTGTCATAACATACTAGACCATTAGGACCCCACAAAACAAAATCACCTCATCATCATTTTTTTATTTTTTTCAGTGAAGATGAAATGCAAAAAACTACCATTCCCAATCAAATTGGGATTTTATAAATATTGTGACTAAATAATTGCAATATGATTTTTTTGCCTAGTTTTGACTCTACATAATTTCCTATTAGATCATATCCCCTCATATGTGAATTAACTGCAATGAGTCACAAGAAAAGGAACATATACTGTCAAGCTGAGAGAGCCTTTCAGCCATTCTGAACAGGAGGTCCTTCAGTTCCTCTGTAGCCTGGGGGCCTTCTTGCCTGAAGAGGGTCACACTCAGGTCACCTGGACTGGGACCCACATGGAGCTCTGCCCCAGTGTGATGAACCACAACAGACACGTCCCCACTAACACAGGCCGACCTGAAGGGAAGACAGAGGAATATTCAGGCGCAGGTACTTAATGGTGGTTTCATCACGTTTTCTAATCTATACAGTCTCGCACACTATGATATGTGGAAGCTACTCAGCCTCAATCCAAGGATTGTTCTGCTGGTGGCTGTGCAGCTTCACTGGAACCTGGTACCTTCACAGAAATAATTCATGTTACACAATTTGGTTTTCAAAGAGGACAGATTGCACTCTTACCTCAGTTTTAGAACATAATCCTCTGTAGATTTCAAGGAAAATCTTTGCCTCTAAACAAATAGGTCAAAGGTCAGCACTTTCACCAATACACTGAGTGTAACATATTTTTACAGGGGAAACTTACAAACTGGTTCAACGTGTCCTCAGTATATTCTGTGCTCCAGACATCAGCGGTATTTGTCAAACTACAGCAGATGAACAAAAACATGATGACGTTACTTACATTATATCACACTTGGTCGCACGTCCTAACTGTGTGTGTGTGTGTGTGAGTGTGTGTGTGTGGGGGGGGGGGGCATTAACATAAACACGCACATGTAATTCATTACATGGTCTCAAAAGTAATATAAGGGTGAATAAACATCTTGATTATTTACCCGTATCGCATGTATTCATATAATTGTGTATATCCCTGTACCTCGGTATGGTATCTAAAGGAGAGCGCGGTTAATCGAACTGCATTTAAATACTCACCAATATTTTATTTTCGTTTTCAGGAAAATCTACATTAGAAGATTGTAATGCTGATATTGTGTCAGTCCTCCATTACCCATACAGTCTCCATACTAAGAACTGGTGCAGAGATTCGTTTCAGTCAGAACCGTGGTGAGCGCTGTACCCGCCTCTAATCTCTGCACTATGTGATCATTTATCCTGCTGAGCAGACTCTCGCCACACCGATGAATGAGAGGCCCCTTAATTCAGTTCAGAGCCACGTCCCGTTTTAAATTCTAAGACAGAAGTAAATTTTCCTGACAAGCAACGACAATAACGTGTCGGGTTTTAAATGGAGTTTGGTTTAGCGCTCTCTCTCTTTAGTAGTGGACACTATCTGGGTCGCCTTTCTGTGCTTTTTAACACGGACTTTTCACTTACCATACACAAAATATTCCGTTTTTTCTACGAGTAAAGCAAATGAATTTAGAGCGGCTCTTTTTATCCAACACGGTAAAGTATGTTGTTTGCTTCTCATCCATGTTTCCCTCTAGAGCTTCCTCCATAGTAACGAAGACCTAAGATCACAACACAACACAAACTGTCTTCTTCTTCTTCTTCTTCTTCTTCTTCTTCTTTTCTTCTTCTTCTTCAGTGGCTGCTGGAAAACAAGTATTGCTCATTACCGTCAGCTACTGGACCGGCGTGGGAAAAAAACATATATATCTATATATATATATATATATATATATATATATATATATATATATATATATATATATATATATATATATATATATATATGTACATAAGTTGTATATGTGTATATGTTTTTTTTTATTGATTAAGATATATTTTGGAATTATATTTAGGTTTGATCACTTCACTTATTCACTGTTTGTCATGTAGTAGTGAAGTTTCAGATATTACATTCACTCCCTGATTCAACTGTTCTGACAACTTGTGACCACTATGCCTCTGTAGATCCTGATCATGTCATATTTCAGGGTTTTCACAGGCTTACCTGATGGGAAAAGAGGGTTGTGTCTTTGTCTGTGTTAAACAAAATCCAAACGGCGTATGTCCAGGGTTTTTTTGCCAAGTTGTAAACACGGACTGAGGAGACAGGCTCTCACATTCTATTTCACTCCTTTGGGTCCATGGGGTCACTTCTGTCTGCAAATGTGCCAAATAATCAATAAATACTAAACTCAGAATCATGACAACTTCTCTCAGATATCCAATATGGTAGTTTACTAACAATATGTACACATACAATATAATAAAGAGAGAGAAATATAAAAATGTCATGCATGACCAAATATGGGATATGATCAGGATTACCATGTCTGCTGACAAGTCATGACATTAGTTACCATAAATACATTGGCTTGTTTGCTCTGTACACAGAGACTATTGTCAAATCAAACAGCGGGAGAGTGAGGTGATCAATTTAGATTTATTGATACTCAGTAATAATCGTTTATCTGTTGTTAATTAAATATGATTTGAAATACTTAGGCTGTATTTGTCTTAATACCATCAAAGAAGTGCATTCGAAACTTTTATTTTAATTTCAATAGTCCTTAAACCTGACAAGCATAAAACATTTTTTAATTCCAGCTGCTAAAAATGCAAGATGCTTCTTTTTAACTCTAGTGTAACTGGTGAAACTAGCCAAATAATCAGCAGATGAGGAAACAGTTTTATCAATCAGGAGTCAGGCTACAGTGTGTGGTTCTCCAGGGGCAAACAGGTTCCTGTTAAGACTTTGCTTTAAAATAGTCGATCATTCAATTCAACTTTATTCATATAGCGCCATATCATAACATATGTTATCTCAGGGCACTTTTCATATAGAGCAGGTCTAGACCAGACTCTTTATAGTTATTATTTACAGAGACACAACATTTCCCTCACGAGCAGCACCTGGCAACATTCATCTTTCAGATTGTTCATTTTTATTTTCTGACAAATATTTTGTAATAGTTCTTGTTATACATCATATGCAGCCTTAATGATAAGGGTGAACCTAAACACTTAGTGCTCTGCTCAATCAAAATAAAGAGACTGGAAATAATATTTACAGGGTTTATTGAAGCATATCAGATGTTTCTGGGAAATCTGAACATGATTTATCAGATCAAAAATCTGAGTAGTGTACTGGGCGACCTACACACTAGCCCTACACATTAAAATCAGACAACAAGATTGAGTCATGCTGTGGTAAATACAAGATGCCTGTAAAGGCCAAAGGTCTCATACATCCATGCAAACCTAATGACTTTATTGACCAAGAGTGTAGGTGTAATGGAGGGTGCCACCTTCTTCCAGGAAGCAGTCATGCTCGTGGGTTCCCGGTTTGATCTGACGCTGGCAGATTCCCAGCAGGTCATCAAAGACAAGGTCGCTGTCATACACCTCAAGCCTCAGCACATTATTCTGCTGGGCCTTGAAGTAGGAGAACTCCTCCTCCCACCAGGGGTTGGCGTTGTTGTTGCGAACAGATGTTTCACCTAGAGTGGCAGAGCCACAGAACACCTTGACGTAGCCGTCTGTGGTTGCCAGGATGTTGGAAGGTAGATCACTCGCCCGCAGGTTAAACACCTTCAGCTGGGCTTCAGCTACAGTCAGAATGCACAGGACCACCAGGAGGAGGGGAAGACTGGAGGCCATTGCTTTATTGGAGGCTGTGGAGGAGGAACAGCATTTTAATCTGGTGCATGGATTTAAGAGGGTTTTATGACAAACTTACGGCTCTCAGTGCTTACGACTGCACTATTTTACCCCGCCTACACCTCATGTCTGTTTTTGAAAAAGTGGACTACAACATTATGGTTGACTGCCGTGTAAAGTTGTTTTTAATAGCACATTCCTGAAATGGTTTAACTTATTCTTTCAGACAGCACTTTTTCAATCAGTACGGGCAGTTTCATATCCTGCTCAGCTGGTATACCCTGTGGGGTTATTCAAGGATCTCTCTTGGGCCGAATATTATTTGCTTCCCTTATTGTTCAAATAATTACAATTTATAATTTCTTTGATTTTGATTTTGCCCACTATAACTAACCATGGTCATTCAGGCTACTGGGCTGCTCAAGGTTGCGCCACACTTACCAGTTATCTGCGTTCTGCCAAAGATCATGGTGCAATCTTTCTAACTTGGGTTTTTTTTTAAATATATTTATTTATTTTCAGATTTCCCTTCCTTTTGAGCAATATGGAAATTCCAAAGATCCCATCACAATAATTACCAGGGATATAGTTATATGGTCTCTATCTCATTATGAGAAAGTTGAAAAGTCATATTTAACAGAGATGTAAGATGGAAATCATTATTACAAGAAATCATTTATTTTATATTTTCCTTTGTCAATACACAGGAAACAAGTTCATCTGGACCAAGTAAACTGCAATAGGACTGTTTTCAAACTGTAGAAAAGTCATGTAGCGCTTTCCTCCTGTTTCCTGAAATAAAGCAGCTGTGTCAACACCATGCATTACATGACTCATCACTTATGACTCAATCAACTCTCAGAAGTCAGTGAATAGTTGCATCATCTTCAGAGGAAAACAGTGTGAAAACTAAGCCTGGTAACAGCTGGATTTGCTTGGACTGTTATTCCATTCACTTTTTTGTTATCCCCATTCATTCCAAAGATACATATTAATGTTGTGGACAATTCAATCAATTTGTGACCTGTTTGTTTCAGACCCACTGGCCACCCACTTTTAAAATAGTTTGTTTTGTTTTGTTTTTTTAATTCAGACTTGGAATTAAAACTAGAACCGTGGTCCATGGTGGACAAAAGCATGAAATATCAAATACATACACTTAGATTCACATCAGTATATGCTATTAAAGTAGAATTTAATTTGAATGACATAAACTGACAATAATCCACAATGTAGGGCTCAGTGGGATGGTTTGATAGTTCTGTGAATTCAAACTTTGTCTCACACAAGGAACAGAAATGAAATGAAAATTTTGTTAAATGTGCCAAAGGTTTTAGAGAAAAATATTAGAGCATTAGAGAAAAAGTATCTAAATGCTAAAAAGAAAAAGAAACATAAGAAGAAAGAAACAATGACAAACTTTGGTTTAAGATAGGGGCTAAATAGAGCTGAATGACATAATAATGTAAAATAAATTATTATGTGATCAAAATTAAAGGATGAGAAGGCTGGGCAAAAATATGGAAAATACAGAAAGAAATTTCATTTACTTTCTAAATCCAAGAAGAACCCATTCAAAATATTCTTTCAGCTACTATTGCCTCTGTTTATTCACAATTTGTATTAATAAAATGATCCAATTTTTTTTTACAGAATTCAGGTCAAGGGGGGATGAAAAACAGATCCATCCTTAGAAACATGCAGGGCAGCAAAGGCCTAAGGGTATTTATTAGTTTGAAGAAATTACAAGGGAAAACCCAAATGCTACAGTGAGAAAAATTACAGTTACAGGTGTAAAATCTTACCTGTAGTCTTTATGCCTTGTCTCATCATCATATGTTGTTTCATTTGTTTTTAAAGCCCAACCACGCTCATATCAGCTTCATCTCACCCTCCCACAACACACTGACAACACAACCTGTTAACACTCTCAGCATTACATAATATGACATAACTAGAATGTTTGGTTTGGTTTGGCTTGGCTTGTTCAGACCACTGGTCACCTTATCCAGTAAGTGATGAAAGGGTTATAGCAGGACTATTAAGGACAAAGACACCAAATATTCATGACAAAACAATTAACAGTTTTCTGTGAGTTATTCTATTTTTGAGTCAAAAGCTACCGATTTATTCTCAAAATCTTGATCACATGTTGAATTTGTTTCAAATTTTTCATTTTTTCAGTATGTGTCACACCATCACTGTAAGGACAGGAGACCGCGTGGAAATTTGTGATAATTTAATATGCATATGTATATGTGTAGTCATAAATGATTAACATCTGTTTTTCACTCAGATAGTTATTTTAGTTTTAGAGGATGTTTTGTTGTTTTTTATTCCACTGGGAAAATAATCATTACTTTTCAGATGTTTTCTCTAAATATTCACTTTTAATTTGGTTGTTCATTGTTTTGATACCTGTTTTGTTGCCTTTAAGTATTGTGCTTTTACCTTTTTTCACAGCATTTTATATGTTGTTGGCCTTTGGTGGCCACTGTAACAGCAGCTTGAATTTACCTTTGAAGTTTTCAGTGGAACACAAAAACACCATTTTGTTTTTATCCATACTCCATTAAACTTTTGTAAAACCATTTGTTTCTGCATAGACCTTTGTCTGCAGACATTTTCAGTTGTCAAACATTGTCACTAACTAACTATACCAAGCATATGGCTACATTGCATTTAGGTGTTCAGGCGTCAGGTGTCTGGTATTGTGCATGCTGGATTGTTGGCAGTACATTTGTGTGCACACATGTGACCCTACTTATGGTGTCACACTATTTCACTGATCAGCAGGTGACAATATAACACCTAGACGTGCTACAATGTGCCAATAAAGACATAGAAGAAGAAGACTTCCAACTACTCAACATTAATGTAAACAAAGATTAATATAGAATACCAAAATAAAATCGACTTTGCAAATGTTCTATGAGGGAGGAAATTCCCTCGACATGTATGTTAGACCTCTAGGACACACAAAATATGTTTTGGTGTCTAAAATTGAATGTAAACACAACTTGTCTGTTTGCTGGGGTTTTTTTCTTTGTTTTGGGTTGGTTTTTTTTACAAGAAAACTCCACAGATCCCTTTAAGCCACTGGTGGATTAGCTTCAATAATGACCGTGCAAATTAGTGGTGTAAAGGTGAACAAAGCCACTGGGTTGCATAGAGACAAATATAAACAACAACAACAACAACAACAATGATAATAATAATTTATTCCTGTAGCACTTTTTAAAACACAGTCAGAAAGTGCTTAATTTATAGAATAAAATACACACGTTTCAAATACAAGTTTATGCACATACATACATAAATACATGCATACACCTATACAACCACACATAATACACATGAATATTAATTAAAAAACACAACAAAAAAACCCAAAGCTAGGGGCAAATGTATAATGTATAACCTATACAGATAAGTTTTCAGCATATTTTTAAAACAAACCACAGATGATCTGATGAAAAGCTGATGACTGTTCCATAGTTTAGGAGCAAAAACCTCAAAAGCATGGTCACCTTTTGATTTAAAATAGGAACCAGAAACAGATAAAAGGCCTTGATCAGATGATCAGAGTGACTGACCACTAGAAATAAGGGCTCAACATCTCTGCTATCTAAGCAGGGGCCAGGTTATGTAGGGCCTTGTATGTAATTAATAAAATTTGACATCGATTCTATATTTTACTGCAATGAAGGGAGACAAGGATTGGGGTGCTGAGGGACTGTCGACTAGTTTTTATTAACAGCCTAGCTGCAGCATTTTGGACCAGCTGAAGAGAAAAGTAGTGCAAGTAAAGAGGACATTGCAGTGATCGAAACAAGAAAAGATTATGGTATGTACTTGTAATTCTTAGTTTTTGGCTGATAGTATAGGTTTGATTTTGGCAATATTTCATAACCAAAAGAAACAGAAATGGATGAGCCTGGTAATATGAGGTTCAAAGTTCAGATGCCGGTCAAAAAGAGCATGTAGATTTTTAGATGCTGTCTTAATGTTGTGGCAAGGGGGCCAATATAGAGAAAGACCTCCATAGTGAGACAATCAGGGCTGATCGCAAGGACCTCAATCTTGTCAGAATTGGGATGGAGAAATTTTAAGACATCTAATTTGTAACAGAGACTAGACAGTTGGAAGGGTGGAAGGGTGGAAAGGTTATTGAGGTTTTTAGGTTTAAACAAGTAGTAAATCTGCGTGTCATCAGCATAGAAATGGTAAGAGATACCACTGGAGGACTTGAGCAGATAGCCATGAAGTAGCATAAATAATGAAAAGAGAATAGGTCAGAGGATCGACCTCTGAGGGACCCCACAGAGAGAAATGGCGGGAGACAAAAAAAGAAAAGGTTAATATAAACATTAAAGAATCTGTCAAACAAGTTTGAGTAAAATTACGTAAGTGTTGTCCAGTTCAATAGTCTACCAAGTAAAATTGCATGATAAGTGTCTTCAAAAGAAGCAGATAAATCAAGAAAACATACTTATAAATATTCACCTAAGAGTACACATAAGAGTGTTGTTGGTTACTTTGAGAAGTGTAGTTTCTGTGCTGTTTTTGATGGAGGCCAGATTGTAATTCAAAGATATTTTTTCCCTCAACTATTTGGAGAAGCTGGTTAGCAACAAATATTTCAAGAATCTTAGAAATGAAAGGGACTTTGGGAATGGGCCTGTAGTTAGCTACAACAGGAGTATCTAGAGTGTTTTTTTTGAGGAGAGGAAACACACTTGCTGTTTTGAGATAGTCAGGTATGTAACGAGAAGAGAGAGACTGATACTAGAAGAGTAAACAGGGTAAAATGTCTGTCAGGACCTTCTTAAGTTCCTGCATGGAAATGGGGTTGAATTCAGTCAGCAGGACAGGGATGGTAGCTAAATCAAAGCGAAAAACTCCAAGGTTGAAATTTTATCTAAAACCACTGATCCTGTCAACAAGAAAATTGGGAACTTACCACAGGAGATGGCCAGAAATCCAGAATGAGGAGAAATTAGAAGTTGGTTAACCAGTGTTCAAAGAAAGAAAACTTAGGGTTATGCTAGTCATAGGTGATTAGATCAGAGAAATATGCCTCTCTCGAATCTTTGATGAGTTGATTGAGAATGATAAACAGCTCTTTCATTTGAAGGTAGTGAAGCACTAAGCCGTTCTCTGTTCTCTTAGATGGTGTTGGATCGAATCATTTATCCAAGGCAATGGGTTGACAACTGGGGCTAGTATGGTCTGGTGCCACAGTATTAAAAGCAGATGTGCACAAGTCATGAAACCATTTAACAGAGTTATTACTATTGGAAAGTAATAAAACTGCCTTGAACAAATCCAAAATTCTCTCAGTTTTCAGCGCTCTTAAAGAGAGCTGACATGGACATGACTGCAGAGGCAGAGTTGGGCATTAGAATCAGCTGTGAAACGATGGGCATGATGCCGGCGACTGGATAGCAGAAGGTCCATCCACTGTATACCATTATGTCCCCAACGACAGAGGTGCTGATAGCAGCTTCCAAGCCAGAGAGCACTGAACAAGAAGGAGTGGGCAGAAGTCAATGGCAGCAGGGTTGTCCTGCCAGGCAGCAATCCAGCCATGGGAGCCAAGCCAAGGATGGCAAGTGGAAGGTGGATAGTCACCCAGCAGGAGCCTCATTGGAGACTGGGGTCTGTTCCACTGTCCAGAACTTGGAATTTATTACTCATCTGAAGAGTTTCAGAAGAGATCAGTGAGGGGGAGCGTTTGCCATAGCCCCTGCCACTCTTGACAAGGACAGCTGTTGGGGAGTAGACCAGGCTTGGGACCTGGATTTAGCCGCAAGGATGGGCAAGGATGGGTCACCCATCATTGCCCAGAGCCAGGACATTGGTTGAAGGGATTAGCTCCCTCTTAGTGGTGACCAAGCCCATTGAGGGAAGCCTAAAGCAACTACTGTTTCAGTAGGATATGAAAGACATGAATGAAGCCAGTACTTGAATTTTCCAGTAGCGCTGGCTTTAACTAGTAAAAGAAAGGGAGAAAATATTTTAAGACCCAAGAATACCTTGGCATATTATTAGCATGGCAGTTGCAGCTTTTTTGTTTTTAAAAAAGTACAGAGAAGACTTGTATCATAAAGCTATCTGCTATATGTTCATAGTCAGTAGAGTCCAAAAAGTAAGATTATCTTACAGGTCTTTGTTTCCTACATTACATTATGCATTTACTTCTTTTTAAAGCAACCTTCATAAGCAATTTATTAAACTAAGCATTGTGACAGTCTAAGAAGGTAATAAACTTAGCAAATAGCAATTAGCTATGACTGTTTCTGTTTTACTCCCACAACATAATGTGAAATGAATGAGCACACAATATGAAGTTTGGTTGATGCAGCAAAGTTTATTTCTCATTGTAATTTGTCATTTGTTAAAATAGGGTGAAATAGCCAATGATGAAGTGTGACAAAGACAGCATAATACATTTTATTTATTGAGTTAATGAGTTTGAGTGAGTAATTTTTCTGGTCTAATCGTAAATGATAATTCATAGATTTGGAACAGAGACCCTAAGCACCCACAGGCAGTTTCTCAGAAATCATACATTAAGATGAAAACATTCCTCAGAGCTGCCTGAGAGGTGCAGGTTGCATGTGAAGACTAAAGGCCTGATACATCAATAACTTTCTCAGTTGAGGGTGTAGCTGTAATGGAGGGTGCCACCTTCGTCCAGGAAGCACTCATGCTCGTGGGTTCCCGGTTTGATCCGACGCTGGCAGATTCCCAGCAGGTCATCACGGCCAATGTCACTGTCGTACACCTCAAGCCTCAGCACATCATTCTGCTGGGCATCAATGAAGGAGAACTCCTCCCCCCACCAGGGGTTGGCATCATTATGACGGACAGATGTCGTACCCAGATTGGCCGAGCCACAGAACACCTTGACGTAGCCGTCTGAGATTCCCAACAGGTCAGAGGGAAGATCATTGGCCCGCAGGTTAAACACCTTCAGCTGGGACTTAGCCACACCCAGACTGCACAAGAACAGGAGGAGGAGAGGAAGACTGGAGGCCATTGCTTCACAGGATGCTATGGAGGTGGAACAACAAATCCAGATCATAAGCAGCATTCTGAATTTTTTCCTCACATCTAATTTTCATTTCTAAATTTAGGGTCAAAATAGTTCTAATGATTAGTCATTTAAGTGTTTTTACTTGGCCCTTGTCAACATACATAAATAAATTCTGCGGACAAACCACAGGTAAAGTCAGCTGTACACTGACTATCTTGGCAAGCCTGATTAATTCACCTGCAGCTCATCCTGATAAAATGTCTGTTAACTCATCTCTATCTTAATAGAGAGATGTTATCGGTTGGTATCTTAAATACAGACAAGTGATTAAAAATCTTAATTTCAAAGGATAGGCCTGTCCTTGCACTATATTTCTTTTCCTCACTTCTGGTGTCTACTTTCAAAATAAAGTGACTAAAGTGAAGCACTTGTCAAAAGAACCACAACTGTTTTGATAATTTTATTTTGAATTTCTGCCCAGCAGTCTTAGTTTAACATTGTGTCTGCCTTGGGGGTAGGTGGAGTCCACATATGCATGAGTTTTACTGCCCCCTAGTGGTCACAGTGACAAACTGCATTTTATTAAATTGTTTGTTTGCATACTATAAACAAAAAAGATAAACATAATCTCATCACATAACAGGAAAACAAATTTAACGATATACTAGAAAAAAAATCTCAGTGTAGCTGCTCTGGATTCTGTTAATGTGAGGCTTAAAGCTATGGAGACTTTGTCAAGTCTGAGAAAATAAATCTGATGATGCCATAGTGGTGTCATCAGGGTTATCGCACCTTGATTTATCTAGGGACTAAAAATCAGGATATCTCAGCCTCTACTGCTTCCATTTTGAGAATTTATAGACTTTAGGAAAGTGTAAAACTAGATCTCTGGAGTATTCTATTAATAAAATGCCATTTTTATACATAATGGATTATATTTAAAGCCCCACAGAAAAAGAATTGTTAATAAGGTTTGCTGACACTGAAACCATTTAGCACAGACTGGAAAAGCAACTAAGAATAGACATGACAAATAGGAATTATGGACAAACCATGTTACACTTACTGCCATAACCCAAAAAAATGATAGTTCCCCTTGATAAAACAAGCCTAAACGGTTAACATTTTTCCACACACAATCTGTTGAGTTAGACATTTAGGAGATATTGCTTCATCCTCTCTGAAGGCGAGTGTGAAAATTTTGCCCCATAACAGCTGGATTTGTTTGGTCATCCTTCCTCAGTTCTACCTTTAGCAACAGTAAATTATAGAAATTTTAGACACTTATAGTCTTTCTTCACTGGTAGTTTCTGCTACTGGATGACATGAAAAATAATTATCCAAACGAAAATGGAGACATATTGAATTAATTATATGGAATATTAATGTTTTTGAAAATAGACAGAATAACAGCTAGATAGGTATTGGAATGTGCAAATAAGACCAGCAATTTTTTTTTATTGGAAATAGCAATATTCATAGATGAATTCTGCGGTACTCTTTATTAAAAGTGCAGTTTGAATTCCAAAACTCATCATATTTCTTGTTCATCTATTACATTATTGACCATGTGCACAGCCTTTAATTAATTTTTTTATCTTCAATTTTTTCTTTAAATTGTTCCATTAAATTGACTTTACTTGTTGTATATTTGATTTATCTCTGTAGTGTTTGGTTCATGGAGGATCACGGGTGATTCAATGGTATTTCTTTATTACTTATTTAAATGTAACTTAATGTAATGGTCGATTAATTTATTCATTTGTAAAATCTATTATTAATTCTTTTTTCAGAGCCCAATAAGATGCAATTTTATGTACTGCTTCATAACCATTTTCAAGGCACTTCTGATTATATATAACAATGACATGTAAATATCAGTGTGATTGCATGTACATTGATTCATTTATCACATTGCTTTCTCTTTTTATTGGCAGATGTTAACACCAATGTCTTAACCAACGTCAAGTAACAAAACAGGCATAAACATTATTGTTTAGACCAAAAACATATACTTAGACCTACAAACAACTGACTTTTTTGGCTACTTGGTAGCAGAAGAAAAAAGCTGTCAACACTACAAGGAAATATTGAGACTTAATGATTCTTTGGATAAAAGCGTCTGCCAAATGTGTAAATATCACCTTTTAGCTGATATATTGAAGTTAACAAACAGTTGCTTATTTACATACCAAATAACCAGTTAGAGTTATGTTTTTAGCCACCTGTCAAATTTAAGTCCAAAATCAAGCCTCATTTACCTGTATTTTTGATCTCTCTCCCAACTAATGGGGGAAGCAGAGGGCTCTTTAGCTGCTAAACACTCCATCATATTCACCAGCTGGGTGCTAACTGTGTCTGTTGGCCTTTTGGTGCTTAGCCAGTAGCATTTAATACATTTTTAGAGCTTTTCCGCTGTGGCTGAAAACCTCACCATGACCAGATGGTGAAGTAGTGGATCAGACAACGAAACAACAAGTCATCATAAAACTCCATAAGTCTGAGGAGAATTGCCAATTAGGCTTTAGGTTAATCGATACAAGCTACCCTCTCACATTGTCTAATTATTTTCACATTGTCAAGGGTTTTTTTTTATCATTTTAGAAATATAGATTATAATCACTTTAAAGTGGGGAAATTATAAAGAGATTTAATGTAAGAAAATTGACACTAGAAAATTAACTGCAAAGTAGCAGTAATAGTAGTAGGAGTGCTCCTGCACTAGAGGTAGTGGTTGCAGTACAAACTCAGTGCCACCAGTAGTATTGGTGTACTAAAGTTGTACTACTATCAATATATGATAACTGGCTTACAAACAGGGATATTCAAGGCAGCAGTGTTTCAGGAGAAAGGATCAGCTTAGAAAAATGAAAAGGGAAAATGAAAAATCTCAGCTGACGAGAACTAGAACAATATATATGTCAAAGTCTTACCTGTAGTCTTGATACCTTTGCTTCTCACCTCTTCCCCCGCAGTTCTGTGTTTTATAGGCCAGCAGGCTCATATCAGCTTGATATAAACCCTCCCCTAAAACCTGCTACACTCTCAGCATTACACAATATGACAGAAATAGAACAATTCTCTGACACTGTTTGGCTGTTATTCAATAGTGAAGAGTAACACAAATTTTAAAATGACATTGCTATATTGGCAGGACCATAATTAAGTAATTAAGCGCAATACTTTTTTAAGCAGTTTGTACATGTTTTACAATGTAAGGATAATTACTCCACTTAAAAGAAAGCATTAGAGATGTCTAGCTTTAAATATGGTTTGGAGATCATGTGAAGGATTTTGCATAAAGGTTGTACAGCAAACAGACAAACTTAGTGACTGTGGGAAAAGAGAGGACAGGGAGAGAGAGGGATAGGCACACAGCATCATGTGCTTGAGGGTACAACCAAACAGAGGGTTTAGAGAGATGTAGCGGTTCTCAAAGTTTACAAGAATCTCCTTGACAGAGCCACATTGTCTATAATGTAAGTAATAACTTAATAGATTCATTGAGACAGAGACTGGCCTGCTCGAAGGAGAACGGTTACAGGCACAAGGCCTGAAGTCGGCTAATTGAGGAATAAGCCACAAGCTGAGAGTTAAGACATAAAGATGAGTTTTAGGTTTGGATTGAAAGGTCTAATGGAGTCAGACTGTCCGATGTCAGCAGGAAGGTTGTTCCAGAGGAAGGAGAAAAGGCCTTGCAGCCTGCGGACTCCTGTTCAACCCTGGGGACAGACTGGACCCCTGCATCCTGAGAGTGAAGACCACAGGACAGGATATAAGGTTTAGAGAGATCAGACAGGGTATGAAGGAGCATTCCCGTTTCCAGTATGATGTGGTATGTCTTTAGAAGCACTTTGGAAGCTGATCTGAAGTGGGTACGGAGCCAGTGAAGAGAAGCTAAAACTGGTGTACTGTTGTCAAATTGTCTGAATTTGATTAAAACGGTAGCTGCTTAACCCTTTGACAACTTTCAGTACTAGCAGGCCTTAAAGCACAACACTACATTCAAGTCTGGATGACATAAAGTCATGAATTAGAGTTTCAGCATCTGCTACAGGCAGAAAAGACTGAATTTAAGCCATGGTGTAAAGAAAACATGTCTTGGTGATGGTGATGTCTTTAATATGCTGATCAAAAGAGAGAGTAGGATCGAACCTAAAACCAAGATTATTGGCTGTCAGACTTTGAGAAATCATACAGTTGAAAATCGATATCTAAAGGTGGCATTACAAAAAAAAATTAGTTTTATTTCCAAATCTTCATTTTTACAAATACATCTTTTTTCATTGAACATGAGTCACTTGGTCTAAAATGTTGCCAGAACAGATCATTTGATATATGTATTAATATATGAAATTAATTTGGTAAATATGCTGGTATAAATAAGGACCATTGATCTGGACATGTAAGTGCAGCACTTTGAAGACCTGAGCGTAGAGGCACAGATACTGCAGCACCTCACAGTCTCTATGGAGCTGCTGAGGATCACAGAGAACTGACAGACATTATGAGACAGTGGTAAAAATGGAAAGATGACAAGATATAATAATGTTAAAGCGAAGTAATGTACATCAATAATTCAGCGTGCTGCCATCATGACTTTAAGGCTTCTTATACAAATATGATGGAAGCAGAGGAGCCTGAAAAACATTGTGTTCCTCGGCCTCAGCCCTGGTTCTCGACTAGAGCACTGGACTATAACTGGATAAGAAGCAGAAGAGTGAACATTGATGGTATAAGGCACTGATACTATGTGCACATGGAGTCAAGAGAAGATTAAGTATCCAAAAAGTCGAAATGATCTCATGGTTCTATTTGGCACACAAAGTTCAAACTTAGTTAAAACATTATTTGCCCATTTGTGGATCATACGTTGTGCATTCGTCCGTTTGCTGCTGTAAACATTTAGAACATGTATCTAGACTGGAGGCCGAGAGCAGCTGAGAGACTCCTCTCTAGACGTGGACCTCTGCCCCCCAGCGGTGCCAGCATTTCTTCTCTGCTGCAGCTGCTGATTAGCTGCCTTTCATTTTTATGCCTTTTCACTATGTTTATCATGACTTCAACATGTGACTGTTGTTTTTACTTTTAAGGATCGTGATTTTAAATGGGTTGAAGTACAATACTTGAAGGATTAAGAGATACACACTGGGGTGCACTGGAACACATCTCATTGGCTTTTGGGACCTATAGGGTGGAGAGGAAACCCCCCATTTTAAACCTATGTACACAACAGCTTCTTAAAATTGTGTTTCAAATGAACTTCAAAATGAACAGCTTCTGAGAAAGTGCTGACACAAACTCTAATGATGCAATATTTGCCTTTATATTCATTGAGTTTCAAATGATTTCAATGTAGAAACTTGTTTGCAAACCCTTTTGGGAAGACATGACAGCTTAACTTAATGTTTTGCCCCAAATTAATTTTTCTTGATGAAATAACCTCAAAATGAACATGTGCTGTCTTTTGTGAAATTACTGACACAAACTCAAATAAAAGAATATTTGAAAGCATGTTCAGTATGCAACAAAAGTGAGTACACTCGATTAGGCCACTAAAATGTTAAGATATTAAGAGTCCTGTACATTTAATATAATTTTATTTGTTTTTAGCCGAAGACTAAGAAGAATGAAGTTGATTTATTTGAAAAAACAGAAATGTTTGACTAATTCAGCTATGATGGAAAGAATTTTTTTTTAAATTTTTAATATTTTGTATGTCTGCCTTTATTATGGTTGAAAGATTTGATCCTTCCGGCTATGGATGATACCAGTCTTGTATAAATATGTTTAGAAATGTTCTTCCAATCTTCACAGTTCATTCTCTTGCTAGAGGGGTCTCTTGCTCTGCCCTCCACTCTAAAATACTCCAAAAGTTTTCTGTTGGATTGAGGTCAGCGGATGTACCTGGCCAGGTCATAGTTTCATTTTTGTGTGATTTTTGCAACATGTTTCAGTTCACTCTCATTAGAAAAAATCCTCTAAAATCTAAAAATTAGTTAGCAATATGCAGTCACTTTGGTGGTCCTGACCAGGTCCATGCCAACATTAATCAGGCTTCTATTCATGTTTTGTGAGCAATAGTTTTCCTCTTTGACGCCGTCCTTAGAGGCTGATTTCATGCAGTGTCCTTCACACTGGCTGATCAGTCAATGAAAACACAAATTTCAACTGATAATCCTTGTGCAAAGTCTTATCCTTCTGTTTATCAGTCAAGGTTGCATAAACAGGGAATAACGCATGGTGTTATTTTACAAGGACAGCCACTGTACCTTCTGTTATTGGGGGTTAGAGGGTCCACAGAATGAAATACTAAGAAAGATTAATCATCCTAAGCACTGCTATACCTTTGCTGCCTCCGCACAAAATGACATTTCCAGACTTTACAACAGAAAAAAGATAATGGTCAAAGAAAGGCACGATACTTGATGAAGGGGCCCTGAAGTCAAACGCAGTTTTGACTGAAGCAGGAACAGGACTGAGCAGGAGCTGCACTCAGCTGTTGAAAACTCCAATAAGATATGCACTTAGAGACAATATGAAGAAGAGACAGGAGGAGGCAGCTGACAACTCACACCAAAAGGACATGGTCGTGCTAATTGGACCCGAGTAACTACAGACTGTTAGAGAACAAGACGGAATAATGTGTCACGTACAACAGACTTGTTTGTAAAGTCCACAGCCCTGTGGACTCCTGATTTTTTTGTTTATTGGGTGGTTTGGAATTTTGCTTTATCTCTCTCAGCTTTGAGTTTTCCTTCCAGTGAGAACAACAAAGGATGCCAGCGATGTAAGGTTTTTGTTTGTTTGTTTGTTTTGTTTTTTAATATTATCAAGAGGTTTGCATATGATTGTTATCAGGAAAAGTGAAAAATGGATTTGTTCATTTTTTTTAGTCGGATGACATGGATTCAAGACTACTGGCTCTTTTATTTTGAAAAGTCGTAACCGGGAGTGTGTTTAGTGTCCCTGCTGCTAACTTGACTCCTGTGAGATCGTCTGTTTGCTAGTGGAGGTGAGCTACGATACAGTTTCAATGATTTTTAATCTAAAACGCAAAATGGTCAAAGGTATCTAAAGTGTGTGATCTGTATTAAATTATGGCCTCGTTGTTCGCAGCAATCAAGCTAACTAACATTATAACACCCTCTCGCTCCACACGTCTTCACTCATGTGCAGGAATGGAGCTAAAATCTTCCAGGCAGGTTTGTCGTTAGGGATCATGTCCGACCAGACGCTGCGGTATTTCTGGACTCGGAGTCACATAGAGGAGAAGGACGCTGGCCAGGTGAAATGGAGGCACGCTGTCAACAGCAGGAGCAGACTGACCGAGGCTCTCTCAGGTGGAGCTTTCCTCTGTCTGTCGGTGGGACTCGGTGGGACACTGGGACATGGTGGGACTCAGTGGGACACGGTGGGACACTGGGACATGGTGGGACTCAGTGGGACACGGTGGGACACTGGGACATGGTGGGACACTGGGACTCGGTGGGACACTGGGACATGGTGGGACTCAGTGGGACACTGGGACTCGGTGGGACACGGTGGGACTCAGTTGGACATGGTGGGGCTCGGTGGGACACTGGGACATGGTGGGACTCAGTGGGACACTGGGACTCGGTGGGACTCAGTTGGACACGGTGGGACTCAGTGGGACACTTGGACACGGGGGGACTCAGTGGGACATGGTGGGACTCGGTGGGACACGGTGGGAGTTTGTGTACATGCTCCTGTTGGTGGTTTTCATGGGTAAACTAGTAGCGAAGACCAGTGATCATGATGTGGGTGTTTGATGAATCAGGTCAGTCAGTGACTGAAAGACTAATCGCATTACCTTATGTTATGGAGATAAAATATGAGAAAAATATCATAAAATATCATAAATTCCCTGTTGAGTAAATACAATAGAATATATGGTATCATAGGATGTCATAAATCAATACTAAGATCATTTTGAGAAAGCCAAAAGATGGAAATACACAGCAAGACCATAAGTCACTATTTGAATATTTGAAAGTTTTATATTAAACATCACACAGTTGCCGTATTACACGGGTGCGGTGTTGTAAGCGGTACAGTATTTTCAGCCCATCGTGGATCACTAAACAGTACCATGTGTTCTAAGTCCTGCCAGGGTAATAAGGAATATTATAGTAATATCTTTCATGTAGTGTTCGAGCGGGTCACAACAGGAAGTGGAGCCATTGTAAACCTGAATTTGGTCTAACCTCAACCGGCTCATGATCGCAATGTAAATTCACAACTCTATAAAGAGTGAGAAGTTTTTCTCTTTGCTCTCAACACAGCAGTTGCCCTGACTTCTTCACACACCATACTGACCAGCAACTTTGACCCTTAGGTCCCATTCATATGCTTGAGGCGGACGTAATCCTGAGAGGTCACGAACCCATAGAGCCAATCATGGCACATCCCCCTGACACTGACAGTGACATCACACTGAAGGAGTGGCTGGAAGGAGTGAAGGCGCACGACAAGGGAATAAAACTAGACTTTAAGAGGTGAGGCCCAAATATATATTTTCCAAGTAATGTGCAGTTGTTGTGATGCTAATACTGTGGATAACTCTCCATCCAGCTTGGAGGCGGTGTCTCCGTCTGTGCTTCTGCTGGAGGAAGTGCTGGCTGACCTGAGCCGTCCTGTGTGGATCAACGCAGACATTCTCCCTGGTCCTGGTGGACAGGCTAGACCACTAGAGCCTCAGGCTTTCCTTTCTGCTGTGAGAGCTCTTCCCACTCACACTGTGCTCTCCCTAGGCTGGACCACTGGATGGACAGCAGGGGCAGATAACCCAGGTAAAGACACTGCATTACCACTTTACATGGAGACCTTTATTCTGTTGATAATAGAAAGAAAAGTTTAGTGTGAACTTCCCAGTCAGAGGGATCAGTCCGAGAGAAGTTTTAATTCAGATACAGGGGATGAGAAGACACATCACTCTCTGTTTATTCATGAACTTTGTCACACCAAGCCAACAGCAGACCATCAAGGTGCTTCCTAGTACTAGACTGTAAATACGGGATTTTTGAGGCCAATACCTGCATCTGTATTTTAAATTGCAGTAGCAGAACGATAGATTTTTGGATGCAGTGACAGTATATGCTTTGGGACAATAGATTTAGACATACACTCTCTTTGATTATATCTGAGTGTATTTACAGGACCTGGATCTGTGATGGATGATATGAGGCAGAATCTTGATGTGTCAGGTTTATCATTTTTTAGGTTTACCACAAGCAGACGTTGCCATCCAGTTCTCAGTGGGTTTTCAGGGTGATTTTAGTTTATTGTAGTAGTGGTGCAGAAGGCTGCTTTAGTTCAGAATCACAACAGCAAACCAATATCAAGTGGTGACGGCACTTAACAGGGCTACTTTTTTTTTTTTTTTTTTTTTTGGAGAAATAACAATAATGTGTGTGTGTGTTTTTTTAACATTAAACCTGCAGCACAAGATGAAGGCAAAGCTGATTTAACTAAAAGATGGAATACAGGATGAATATGGGACCCATTAAAGGACAGGAATGCATCGCGCTTCATTACTGTGTCTCTGGTCAAACAGCGTCCAGTAATGAATCCGCTAACTGATTCTGATTTCAGTCATGAACCTGCTTATCAAATCTGGATCCATTCAAATTGTTTATTGAATCTATTTAGGTCTAGCATTCAACACTGGATGAAATCAAAGTTATAAAGAACTACAGAGATTCAGCTATGTGAGAGTGAAGGCCTAATTAATAATTTAAAAATCAAAAAAGATAGGAGTCAATTCATCACAAAATGTTTGTGCCAGAGATGCTCACTATACTATAGATGAATGTTCATAGTAACAGAAAATATGCTATTTTGGTTCAAAATGTTAAAATGTTAGATATATACCTTGAATTAAAAGTAGTCTGTTGACTTTGGAAAAACCTTATTTTCAAACACAACATGCGACTGGGTCAGAACTAGTGTTCATTTTGTGAGCTACTTTTAGATTTAGTCTTAGTCCTGAGGTCAAAAGTCCATGTTAGTTTTAGTTACATTTACTCGTCCTCATCCAATTTATTTTTTTGTCCATTGTTTATTCGACCGACTGGGTTGAGAGTGAGAAAGAGAGAGGGAGACAAGGGGGGGCAGGAGGGAGGAGAGAGAAAATAGCTATATATACTATAGTTATACTAACAGGGCTAATAATGTTAATAATAAGGCTAAATTAAATGGTAACAGTAGCAATCATAATAATTAGAGCAGTGGCTGTTGATCAGGCTCATGGGGCAGTAGGTGATCTGCAGCCATGGATCCAGACTCAGGAGCATCAGAAAAAACCTGCAGAAAGCGACAGGAGGAAGAGGAGAGAGACGAGGAAGCACAAAATAATGGGAGAGAGGGAGGACAGTTAGTAACAAGCATTTTTGAGGTGTCCCCAGGTAGTCCAGGCCTATAGCAGCTTAGTGAGGGGATGGCTCAAGCTAATGCTGAACCAATTTTAACCATACGCTTTAACAAACAGGAAGGATTTAAGCTCATTTAAGCTGTGCTCTATAACACAGAAATAATAAGGTTAGAAATACACATAGTACTTGTTAGTAGGATACATTCTTGGTTGGTTGCATATGGGGTTTATGGACAAAAATAAACACAGTATTAAGCCTTATCCTTAAAACTGACAGAAGAGTGTTACATCTGCAATAGAACCGGTTTGTAAAACCTGTAGTTACCTTGAGAAGGCAGCCTGCATAGTGACATCTTTTCTTTTAATTTTTTTTTTTCAGGTTACAGCTGGGATATGGTGCGTGCGATGGAGGAGATATGTAAAACCCTTAAAAATCCAGTTACCTTCCCAGTACGAGCAGCTCTCCTGGCTCAGTCTTTCTCCCAGCTTAAATGGCTGCTCCAGCACTCAGACAGGTAATATCAACCCTGTGAACAGCACAGTGTAGTGTTTCAGTCAACCTGCAAATCCTACATGCATGTGACTCAGGAGTGTTCTGAAATTATGGTCTCAGGTGGCTACAGTTTTATTATCGATCCTGAGAACTTAAAGCCTTTTTTTCCCCCCAGCAGAACAAAAAACTTGAGAAAGTAATAACATAAAAAGTACAGAGGTTATCCCCAGTGCAACAAAAGAAGGGACAAAACTAAGTTTAATGAAGAAAATCCATATGCTTTAAGTTTAGTGGTAATTCACATACTGCTATAAGCATGTTACTGTGGCATCTCCAAATAATAAACGATCTTCTTTTTCCCAATATCAGATAGATGAATGTGGAGGGTAAACTCAGCAAGTATTTTTTCAGCTGAACTACACAACAGTCCGCAGACAGTTTTAATCCAGATATACTGTATTGCCGTGTGAAACAGTATATGGGCAGGATTTAGTTACTAGAGGGATTTAAATCAATTCCCTTAGATTTAATTGGATCTCTCAGAGATGGACATGGCTTGTCAAACACAGCAACACGATATATAGCTTAAGAGAAATATGGAGCTAAGGAGATGCAAAGGCTTGAGGAGGAGAAGGAGGATTGCAGAAGTTAGACTTCAGTCACATTCTTTTTCACACACACTCACCTCTGACTGCTCTGCTGGCTACCAACTAGCTAACAATCCATTCGTTATGATTTGATGGGCGAAATTAAGTGGTTACCTGAGATCTTATTGATTGGGTAAATTTATGTAACTGCCTCTGAGTGCCATGAGTCATCAAAACATTTTTATACTTTACAGAAAGAGGAAGAGGAGAGATTTTGATATAAAAAAATACTCAAAAATGTTATTTTGATAAAGCTTACAATAAGTGGCTAAAGACCAATTAACACGGGGACACAGGGTTTAGAACTTGGACAATGTATTCATTTTAGTGAGTCTAAGGTCATTGCAAACCCCTGCTACACTGAAGGTTCTTACACGGTTGCTGCTTCTTAGAGGAATTCTGAATGCATCGTGGGCAGGTTTGACTTGCAAAAGAACAAACGCAGTGACGGTCTACTCAGTCATCCTGTATAGTGTGATTTCTGTTGATATATTCTGGTGGACTTCATCCCTACCTGGGCTTTCTTGCTCAGCCATGGCTTGTCTGGAGAGAAGCAGCCGATGCAGCGCCTGGCCTCTTGGTGGGGTTCCTCACTTACAGTGAAGCAGTGAAGGATAGGATTTGAAGATGGTGAAATTTTGTCCATGGAAAAATGGCACTTTCAGACTTATCCACTCTATATATCTCTCCACTATGATGGCCTGGTGAGGGGTGTTTGTAGCCCACATCCTTTATTTTTTTCAAACCCAGTGATAGTCCAGGAACGGTTATTTTGAGGTGGCATAGTGAACAGTTATGACGACCACTTGAGTAATTTTTTCCTACACTGCCATATATAAACCCCTCTGAACTGTCAATTTAATGTTTACGTTTTCCTGTGTTGTTCACAGGTACACTCTAACTGTGTGGACCAGTCAGAATGACAAGTTTACACCAGAGGACTTGCTGCCCTACAAGAAAGAGATTGACATCAGTAGGATCTATTATGACCTACCAGACTTTTGAAGGACAGTGCTCAGTATGACATTCCAAGACATTAACGTTAAGTCCCCTGAAAACTCATACTGAGAAATTTTTTGGCTGTGGTTTCTGAGCTCTCGCAGGCGACCGATGCCCCCTGGTGGACAGAGGAAAGTGAAACTTGTTTCTGTTAAACCTGGGAGGACAGGACCACCTGGGGAGTTACAGGTTAAATCTTTGGGGTCTTTTAGTGACTAAAAAATATTTCTGTTTCAAAAAAAAGCAGTATCTTGAAGATGTCTCCGGTTGAAAGTCTGTTTCCCCTCTGACCTTTCCCAGCATCATATCAGGGAAATATAAAGTTACTTTAGGAATACTTTTAAAACATGGTGATATTTGGGATTAATATTTGATATTTGCTGTAAAATTGCTAAACCTACCAGAAGTGTTCTCAGCTTTGTTGGTTTTTTGTTTTTTGGGGGATTTTTTGTCAGCAGGAATATGCATAAAGTCCTGAATCTATTTGCACCAAACTTGGTGGAGGAATGGGGCATGGCTCTGGGAAGAACCACACTTTTGCGCATAGGCAGTTATATGGGTGGATACAGGAATATTTTATCCTTAGTCTGGCTTGGTTCCTGCTGAATAATATATCACACATACTGCTGCATTTAGTTATGTTATTTGTGTGCACAGAATTGGAATTGTTCAAATAAGCCACTTAAGAAAATGACACACTAAGACAGTGGAGTGGACACATATCTTTCTTTGAAGCTGATGGAATGAGTATTTGTCCTCAGATTTGTGTCAATAAGCTGGAATTAGATATTAGTTTTTCTAGTAGCTGAAGGCTTAGCAGTGAACAGACATGTGACAGATAAACTTTCTTATCAAACTGAGGTTAAAAGGATCAGTATCTCTCTATTGATCACGACTAATGAGCAGATTTCCTTAGGTACCTTTCACCACATCTAATTAGGTTACACATCCTGATACCTTACTCTGTAAAGTGCTATGTTATGATTTGGCATTATATGAATAAAACTGAATTAAATTGAACCTCCAAATAACCACATCTCAGCAGCAGACATGCTTCAGTATCATGGAGGTGGTTTTGTTGTTAGAACATGACGTAGTATTGAATTTTGATAGATCCTCCTGTTGGCCTTCTGTTACACAGAGCGCTACATCTTACTAGTGAAAAAGAACGATAGAGAGAGTCAGGGGCAGTTAGGGTCAAGAGGTACAAAACTGTATGATGATGAAATGATAAAAATCCTACCTCAACATTAGACCAAGAAAGGAACAAATTTTGAAACCAGAAAAATATAAATTACTTTAGGAATACTCTAGAAATATTATATTGACATTAAATTAAGTCCCTGTAGGATAAGAGCAGTATTTAGGCTGTACTTGCATGCCCTGTTATTACTTTCACAAAGCCAGTTGCCACCAGAAGCATCCTACTCGGTCTCCCTTACATAGCTGGGCTGTTTTTAGTTATAGTTTTTCATTGAATTGCATTTATTTGTCAGAGACCACACACAAAAACCTTTAATCCCATACAAATAGAGGAGATCTTTATACCTTGATTAGCTATTATTTTCCATCTGAAGTCTCTTTCTGCATGAATTCACAAACACTACAAAACATAACAACACATGTGAAAGCTGTGGGGAACACTACATCAGTGAAACAGCAAGGACCCTGAACAACAGACTTAATGGACACCAAGAAACAGACAACATCAGCTTTCAATGAACAGCAGACTAAAACCAATCACAACATAGACTTTTGAAAGAGATCACCGACCAGGATTCTTTGGACAATTTGAGTAAGATCAAGGATGACATCTGCAGAAAAATAGTTTAACATTTCTCCCCAATTTACATCTTGTGACCAGAATTCCATATTTACGTCACATGATTAAAACAATCATCTTGATGGCAACTTAAGCAACTCCAGTCACTTAGGAAGGAAATGAGATGTTTAAAGCTCTGTGAACAGCAACTAAGTTGGACCTTATGTTGATGATTTTTTTTTTTTTTTTGGTCAAACCATGTAGCTGCTCTGGAAAAGTGTTAGAGTATATAAAAACTCACATAGAGTTTACATGAGCTGGCATCGACATTGGTATTATGGTGCTATAGGTACAGTAAAACAATGTATGGTATGAGTAAGAGCACATACATTCTCCTGTTACATGCAAAATTTTATGCTAGTCGCCATAAGTTTCCTCAAAGTTCACTAGCTGTTTCATCTGCTCAGTCTGCATCGAGTGGCGTCTCCAAAGCATTTTCTTGGCTTTTAGATTCCTCTGGAAAAAAGGCGCACAGGGTAGAACAGGCTTTGACATTGTAGGAACACCATTCAGTGTCTTGCTACTTCCACTCAAAGGGAAGGAAGAGCCAGAGCTGACCCCAATATCTGGTATAGGAGCGTGGGGATTAAGAGAAGGGAGGTATCCAGGGCGAGTATGGGCAATGTGATCCAGAAGAAGGGCCCCTGAGCCCCTACGTTCAAGCCTGGCTGTGTCTTGTCTCAGGACAGAGCTCTCCAAGGACTCCCCAGACCCTGACAGATCGGAGGACCTGATGTTGATCATCTTGTGCCTTTCAGGTACCTTACCTGCTCCACTACTGTTCTTGGAGCTTTTTTCCTGGCTGCCAAACTGTGGTAACTGAGAGTCAGAACTGTAGTGGTTGATACCAATGTTCCGCCAATGGACCACATTCTGTAGACTAGAAACATTCAGTTGTCTAAGACAATCCAAGGAATCTTCATCCACGGGACTGGATTCATGGGGACAGGGGAGACTGTCTTGATGCAAGTTTGGATGTGAAGCAGAATGCAGTGAACTTGCAGCACTGTCATATGACATCTTTCTACCAAAGCCTCTTCTTCTACCTTCTCCCTGATTCTCGTTTCCTGACATGTTCTCTAGTGCTTTCAGCAGCCCTGTTGCGTCTTTGACATCCATACTGTGCTGGCATGAAACTGCAGGAGGTCTTCTGTGGATGGCCAGGCTATTGTCTCTGAAGGATGACTCTACTCGCTCCTCCATCAGAGAGGAGGCCTGGCTCTGCTGGAGCAGCAGAGAAGGACTTTTGGACAACTGCTCTGAGTGAAGTCTTTGGAGATCAAGTCTCTTATCCACACCAGGAAGATGCAAAAGATTAGGATATTGGATTGGAGAACCAGGTTGAGATGTGACTAGACTAGGCCCTAAACCTAAACATTGGGAATCCATGAGGCCGAGAAGGGGACTACCAGGCTGAGGAGAAGTACTTGCTGAGAAGCCTTGTGGAGAAGTTTGTAGCTGGACATCATATACAGGCATGCAACCAGGTATTGGGGTGTAATGCATACGCTCCTCAAGGTCAGGAGGTGGAGGAACATTGAGATACTGTTTTGTCACCTGATGGCCAGATTGCAGTTTGTTGGTGGTGATGATGATAACCTCCTTACCCTTTGCTTTACAAGCATCCAGGAGGACCCTGAGCACATCTCTGCTTCCTGAATTGACTGCGTAAACTAATGCCGATAAGCCTGCATGATCCTCTAGAGTTGGATCAGCTCCACTGTTCAGAAGGAGTGACAGAATTTCAGCCCCAGTTTGTTCAAGGCATGCATGCATCAGAGCTGTTTTCCCTGTCTTGTCTTGGATGTTCGGGTCAGCACCATTTTCCAGAAGATACCTATTGGAAGTGAAGATCACACTTATTACATCAGGAAGGTGTAAGCTAGTAATCCTCAACAAAATCACATGCTTTCAAGAATCAATAGCGTTCATACAATCTAATAGAACATACCGGACCATCTTGTGTTTGGGTACACTTTGTGAATCTGTGTGCCGTGTCTTACAGGCTACCATAAGCGGTGTCTCGCCATGTTCATTACTCTCATTTATGTAGGCCCCACCCTCCAAGAGTAGCCGAGTCAGACGCAGACGACTCAAACAGACTGCTTTTAGAAGAGAATTGCCATCTGTTCGAACCTCTGTTGGTTCATCCATTGTAAAGGATCTTGGCAGGCTCTAATACACCTTCAGGTCCTTTGATAAAAGATTGTCAGTTGTTTTATCCAAAGTTGTACACAGCCGTGTGCCTGCAAAAGAGGAAGAGGATTACTAAAGTTCTCAGGTATAGTTCATTAGGTGGGCAGCTTTCAGTGACTTCATATTGCAGGCCCTCAAACCACATCAAAACTTTAGATAAACTCTATCATGATGCACATCTTTTTTTTTACTTTCTTCTCCAAACCCATCCCCAGTCTACTCTGCAAATATTTGAATGTGTCTTTTTACTGAGAAATTCTCATCCTTATTATACACATGTAAATATTGATTATTTTTTCTTACACATGTACTGTACATACATACATACATACATTTGAGTTGTCTTCCTTTTCTAAAAGATTTTTTTGGGCCTCATATATACTGTATGTAAAATCTTATACAGGTGTCATGTATACAAAATTTTGGGGAATATAATTGACATTAGTGGTCCACACTAAAAGGCTTTCTCCACTGAAATGGCTCCATCTTTATGCAGATACATGGTGCAAAACACTGTGGCACACTGGTATTTTCTTGTGGCACACAGTGATTCTTTCCTCACTGACACTTTACTGCCTAGCTCTTTATCTCTTGGTGGCTTGCTGTCCCCAGTGTGAGTAGAGGTTCAGAAGTTGGTGTGGTGATGTAAATAAATGGAATCAGTAATTAAAAGACACCATTTCTGTTCCTTCCTCCTTCCAGCTTCAAACAGAACACAGTGTTTGTGTCATCTCCTGGACAGACTGTATTCACTTCAGCAGCTCATTGTGTATGTGGCCTTTTGTTCCTCTCATCCATTACTATTATCATATTATCATTATCATGATGGCTCAACCTGACAGACATGGGACATCTCGAACAAAATTTATTATCTTGTACGTCATCATGGAAGATAACCCATGCAGCATCTGTTTGCCTCGTGATATGACATCCCAGCCAGCCAGTCAAAACTGTTTTTGCCCTCTCTCTCAGCACTAAAGATGACCTTTCTAGGTAGAAGCACAACTAGAAACATGGAGAAGGGAAAGAGGAATCACGGAGTTCCACAAGGTTCTGAGCTTGGACCAGTTCTAATAACCATATATATGCTTCCCTTAGGCAATATTATCAGGAAAAACTCCATAAACTTCCATTGTTATGCAGATGACACCCAATTGTACCTATCGATGAAGCCCAATGAAACCAATAAGTTAGCTAAACTTCAAGCATGTCTTAGGATTATAAAGATCTGGATGACCAGGAACTTCCTACTATTGAACTCTGATAAAACTGAAGTTACTGTGCTTGGCCCACAACTGTGTTGGGAATATTTACAGGAAAAGCAGAACTTATTTGGAGTTAACCAGAGTCACTTTAATTAATAGAAGTTAAATATACTACTATTTACCTTGAGTTTGAATGGTGGATTCTGAACACAGCCACATCCTCACTTAATAGAGGGTATGCCCACTTATGTAACCATAATATTGTAGGTTGTTTTTTTGTTTTTTTGTTTTTTTTCCCCTGAAAAGGTTTCAATTTGTCGTAGTTCACTTAAATTTTACAGGTATAGGTCACATTAAAAGGGGGAAAAAGTTCTGACAAGATTTCTCTTGGTTTCATTGTTTACATCACAAAAACTTGCCACTTCAACCGGGGTGTGTAGACTATATCCACTGAATGTGACTGTCACCCTCTGGTCAGAAGCATTAGACCAAATTATTCACAAGAGTAGCTGTGGCGTCACTCTCTGCACAAATATCTGGTGCTCGTGCACATACTCACTCCCTTTCTTGGGAGAAAGATAAAAAACCCACCTTCATGGCAAGCTATGTTTCATTAAAGTACATATTATTCAAACCATATGAATACAAAAAGACTCATTATCTTTCCCTCTCCTGTGGATAATGTCAATCAACTGAGTGGGATTTAACTAAATAGGCCTTAATAACAAGTAATGTGATCTTTGGCTTACACAAGCGTGTCACAAATTGCAAAAAAACAAATACAAACTGGACAATCTCTTTTTTGAGGTGAGTATGACAGCAGGAACCTCACCCTTCACAAATCTCAACCTCATCAGTATTAGTTAGCAGCTCTGTGACCATGACAACAGCGAGCAAATTACCAGTGCTGTCATAGGAATTACACTTTACACATTCATATGACAAACTTGGGGGTTCCTCATTCCATCAGGTGTTCATGTTACAATTATAGCCCTCAACGTATTCATTTTGCACAAGTTTTCAAACTGACATTTTGGCTTAACACTCACAGCATAACATAAAATTGATGTACCTCAAATTAACTGCTCAAAACAAAAAATATAAAAAGATGACTCTGACTTCCAAGTAATTAAAAAACAATAACATACCAATGCTTTCATTGGAAACCACATCAGAGCAGAGTTTGGGGCTGTAAAGACATGAAAGAGGCAAAAAGGTTCATAGATCTGCAGGGAGCTGCATAGTTCTCTGTGGGTCTGCTCTGTGACTGACCCCTTTCACATTACACACAGTAATCTAATTCAGTGTTCAATAAAAATATTGATTGTTGCAGCTTTAAAGCACCAAACGTAAAATTGAAAATTATGCAGAATGGATTATTTCATATAAACATAAATGTAGATATTATGTTATTGGATTATCATTGCTAATGAAGTCACAACATTTTATTGTTGCAGTTGGTCAGGGTGGAGCTAATCTTATCTTCTGTGGTTTAAACGATAAAATTGTATGATTTTAGTTATAAAGTTCATTGTTTGGTTTGTAAAATCTGAAAGGTAACCAATTACTTTAAGGCAGTAGAGTGAAAAGTATAAAAGTACAAATTTCCCTCAGAAAGTGCAGTAGAGGTATCAAGTACCATTAAATTTAAAATCTCAATTATCTCACCAAAGTCCATTAAAACACTAATGCAATAGAGCAAATGTATTTTACCCTTCTGGAGCTTGGAACATACTGATATGTAACAGAAAGCCTGGGTGGAGTTTTGGAGTTTTAAAGACATTGGTATTTACCTGGCAGGTACAGTCTAACTTAAAATTACTATTGCTTGCATTATGGGAAATGTTGGAACCAAACATTTTACATACTGCTGTAGCTACTATAGATACAAGCAATGACAAATTAAGTTATCTTGGCCACTGCTGAACAGATTTTGAACAATTTTCTTTCAGTCTGTCCCTTGTGAGTCCCCTAACTTTATGGATATACATTACTAAATCACCAGACTTCTTTGGAGTCCTATTTTAATCATCCGTACAATGCTGTAATTGTTCATTTGGGAGGGCTAAAATATAAGTGTGAAGAGCAGGAAGCGTTAGCTTCTTTTAGCAGCCTGTTCTGCTGGCTGACATTCAACCACATCTGTGCTTCTTTGAGGGGTCAGGCCTGGCCTTCAACTTGCAGCAAAACAGACAGAATAGCTAATGATAGTGACAGCAGAGAAAATGTCATTCTTTAACATTTTATCACTCCACATGTGGAGGCTAGATATATCATTTTCATTCAACTCTCTTATTATTATTATTACTGTTTTATGAGCTACTTATAGATGTCAGGTCAAGTGGAAGGCAGTATGCAATGCAAAACACAAGACACCCATTTAGTCACAGGTTGCACTGGAATAAACTTTCAGTTCATCAAAGAGGCACAGTTAAAAATGGGAATAAAAATGCTGCCTGATTACATGAAAATATTATAACTTCTGTTCACATATGGCTATTAGATAAAGCAGGTGAATTAATAAATATCTCTAAAATATTTATAAACAATGTTGTTTTCTTACACATTCACAAAGAAACCAGAATGAAACCTCCACACTCCCGCAGGGAGAAAATACACTGTAACAAATAAAACAAAACTTGTACATGAATTGTACCATCCTCACTTGAGTCAGCAGAGGTGTTGGCTTTCTTTCAATATTATTTCTACTGCCAGTGTTAGGCCAAATTTACGGCACGCAAAATGCAGTAATAAAATGTACAACTTATTTCCAAAATCACAACTGTTGTAGAAAATTAACACTCATTTCTACACTACAAGTGATTTTTGGTATGAGCACAAACTTACCTGTGTGTGTCTCATCTACCATGAAAGCTCCTCCATTCGATAGGTCACAGTCCCTGTACTGGCTGTGGAGAAACCAGTGGGGAGAGCAGACATCCGTGCAGGAAAATGACTGATGAAGGAGAGTGTGAAGACTGATATACGTCAGATAAGGGCGAAAGGCGAGCCTATGACAGCTGAGCAGCAGGAAGCACACAACCAATGACAGCACATCATATTATGAGCAGCCACAGCACAGTGGTCTTTGATGAAGCATTTGCGCAGGTAAGACTCAATTCTTGTCACCTTCAGGTATTCAGACTGTTGATGTGAAGAGCAACAATAGTGCTGTGGACGTCAACGGAATGTTCAAGGCTGCAGACAGATTCATTTTGGCGAAGATTGCACAACAGGGATATTCACTCACTTTGTGGATATATCACCATATTCAGAAGTCAATGATGGAGAAAGGCTGAGAAAATAAGCCACCTTAATGTATGTATGATTCAGAAGGATTTAGATTTTCTAGCTTAGATCCCTTTCATGTCTGGTAATGTGGCAAAAGCTTTGGAAAGGGTGCGTCTAACCTGAAGTATTTGTCCAATGTGTGAAACTGAATTGTCTCAGTTTTAAGAGTCAGAATGATGAAGCTCAAATTTACTGTCCCAGTGCACTATTTTTTCCCTCACACTGATTCAGCTATTTTAGTTTCTGATTTCCTGTTTATTGTACTTCTATAGAGAGGGGGTTTAAATTACTTTATAGGGTTTTTAAGAACACATTACCATACTCAACTAAAACTAACAAATCTTTGTGTTGTCAACCATGTCTAATCTAGAAAACCCACTGGAATTGTATCCTTTTTTTTTGCAGTGGGTGTGTCACAATGTAGCAAGTAGCTTGTTCATTAGCAAACATTGTGTAAATTAAGCAACCTGCTTTTTCTTCCAGAATTTATGTGACGTTGTGCGAAACAGCACTCATTTGCATAAAGTTGACAAATGTCTAATTTTGACCCCTCCCTTCTTTTGCATCCTTAGCCCACCCATGTTTAAGTCAACTTTTCAGCTGGCTGCCACAGCTCAGTTTATACTAGTTAGCAAAACTTGCTTTATTAATAGTGTTATATTGCTAAGCATCTCCTCTATGTCATGACGTCTAAACCTCCAGACCAAATGGCAGGTCAATCCAGACAAACCTCATGTTATGAATACAATATGTTATGAAGTCAGGGTGAAAAGCTTGATCTCATTCCTCCTCTTGGCTGCATTTTACTGCCTCCCCAATCTCTCTCCAACAACACTGTGTGTTTTTGCAAGTTGTTTTTCACTCAGTGTGATGAATAATACAAGAAGACGATGAGGACGACGAGAAAATATCATGAGAGACCAAGGCTCACCAAGGGATATCTCATCTGCAGGTAGAGAAAGTGCTTGACATTAAGAAATCCTATCAATGGCGGCTAGAAAAGCCCGACCTGAAAGACTGCATCAAGGCCCTGATATGGCAGCACAGAAACAGGCCCTAAGCACCAGATCGATAGAGGCAGGGGTTTACTGGAGCAAACAGGACCCAAGGTGCAGGCTGTGTAAAGATCAGTGGCAGGATGTAAGATGCATCATCAACTCCAACATCTATCAACTCCAGGCTACAGGTACAGACTTGCACTCAGATACATATACCACACATTATCAGCATTTCAGTTTCCACTAAAACAACTTTCCATCACCATGACTGGCATTATAATTGTTACTTGATTCACTTATTAAAACATTTTTAGGTAATACATTTACCATAATGATTTTTTTTTTAAAAGGACTGAAACCGTCAGTTGACGCTCCCAGAAGCTCAGTAAAGATTATTGTGCTTAATTGTTGAGGAGGTTTAGAAGCTAATATTGGTTTAGTCAGGTTTGGACCAGCCACAGACCCCTGATGGCAAATAAATCATAATCTCCTTGTTTAGATTCCAGAGACATTTCTCAGTGTTTGCTGTACATTTCCCTAGTGCTGATGCATTAGCTACCATCATCTCTAGCATCCTGTCATCTCACTTCCTTCAGGTAGGATTCAGCTATGGCATATCTCGCTCATTCAGAACTCTCATACAGATTTATCTGCAGTATCAGTGCAGCAGCTGACTACATTAAAACCCGATGACACTCTTTGAGCCTATGCATACAAACACTGGTCAATTTATTAACCAATACTGTTCATCCATGGCATTGTCCATCTGTTTGTCTATGCTATTACCTATCCAACAATTCTGCCTCTATCCATCTGTGTTTCCATCTGGGAGGAGTATGGGCAGAATACAAAGAACAGAAGAGGGCAATTGCGACAGTTGTCGCAATCCCAGTTGATGGTAACATCATGAAGAAAGGGCACAAGAATATAGGGGAGCAACAGGCTGAAGGAACAATTGGAAAAGATGTGGAAGGTAAGTACAAAGCGGTCCAAGTAGTAAGGGGACAATTAGGGACTCTGATGCCGAGACTGGGACAGTGGCTTTAGCAGATTACAAGTACATCTGAGGTCTCTATACAAAAGAGCAGCTAAGATACTGCGCAGAACCCTCAATCTCAGGACTCAGGTCAAGGACCTGAGTTTAAGGATGAGACCTCCATCCCTCAATAGACATCATTTGTCTGTAAAAAATAAACAAACCTATCAGACTGATAGCACTAAACCCTAGTAGTGACCATATCAACATTTTTGGTACATTCTTAAAGGAGAAGGAAATCACTGGTGAGCTCAGCAACACAAAAAGGCATGGAGGACCAAAACAGAAAACTGCTGGGGGTTTACAACAAGGTGCAAACCACTGGTAACACTGAGGAACAGAAAGGCCAGATTGGACTTTACCAGACCTCTAAAAAACAAGCGTGTTGGCTACAAACTCATCTATGTCATTATATCCTCTCTAGCACTACGCCTGCAAAAGGATCTTTCTCCATACTTGATCAGAGATCATCAGTACATATACAAACACACACGCACACACATATATACCCGCACACACACACACACACACATATATACACACATACATACATACACACACACACATATATACACCATTAAAAAAAAAAAAAAAGCGAAACATGTTTTACACATAAACATTCAAACAACTCTTCAGTAAGAATCACTAAAATGAGTGTTTATTTCAAGACAAAGAAAAAATATAACTCGGTATTATACCACTCATCTGTACAAATTCCATAAGAAAAAGAAACACTACTAAAAAAGTCCAACATTGACATTGTTTCAGCATCCATCTGATTTATTTTGTCCTTTATTGCTCTATGCTCTCATAGACTTCAAACTTATACTGGATACCATTCTCCTCCTGCAGCTCTTTTGGCACTCCTGGAAACCTGTGGGGGGGGGGAGAAAAGCCTTTCTTTACATTTAATCTGGTATACATAGAAATGTTAAGGTTTTAAGGAGCAGTCTTGGTGTATAAATCAAAATTCAAAACAAGTTTAGAAAATCAGCAATCAAGAGCTGTATTAGGTAAACCTGGAGGAAGCTTACTAAATAAAATTGTTTGGTTTTACTATAATTTTCAATGATTTTCACATTTGTATGATTTTGCTGCGGAGCAAATGTCAGCTGAATATCGGCTTTAATGGACAATTCCAGTATATTACAACGGGGTTCTTATTTTAAACTGTTGATTTGTTTCAAACCCGTGTGACTGCCCAACTTGTGGAGTTTTATGATCTATCTGATGTCACTCTGCTCCAAGATCTCAGCAATTAACTTGGTAAGCACAATATTATCAAAACCAAAAGAAATTACAGTCAAAATGATCAAATAAGAATAAAAATGTAATACACCTAAATGACCAACAACATGGGCTGAATTTGTGATCAGATCTTACTCTGGCAGTAGACGATATTTTTCTTGACTGATTTCAGGGAGGTACGTATCACATTCAAACTGCTTCATGATTTGCGTGACAAACAGTCTCCTTGTCCCTGGGCTCTCCATCAACTCCTGGTAGCCCGAAGCAACCGAAAGAATCAAAAATAATAATAATTAGAAAAAATTTAAAGACTAAAAAATGAAAGCATTTGTGAAACATAAGTAAAAATCTCCAACACTATCATTAAATTTCTACAGAGGGTAAAACATCCTGGAACTTCTGAGCAGTGGTCACCCTTGGTGTGCTATGGAGTACCTTGTAGAGAGAGCTGCCTCCTATAACCCAGACCTGGTCAGCCTGGTCTGCCAGCTCTGTGTTGACGAGCCTAAGAGCTGAGGCGAAGTCTGCCGCCAGGTAGTGTGCTCCTGCAGGGGGCACTCTGGAGGAACATTGGCAGTTATATGAGGTTACTCTTAAGACTGAGCAATAGGTGATGCAAAGGTCCATTTCACTTTAGCCCATGGAGACCCTTCATAAAGGTTCCTGAGCAGTGTAGCATCCTGCTAAATGGTTATGGTATCTTACTATTGACTTAAAGGGTCCATTCATCTAAATTACTAAAAGAACACTTTCCTCCTTGCCTCTAATGATATTTTTGGCTTTATTTGTCCAGGTTGAAAATATCTCTCTTAGAGATTTCTGCCTCCACCCCATCACAGTGGGATTAAAAAAAATTAAGTGTTCTGTCATTGTCTATCAATGCCACCTTAATTGTAATAGCAAAGAGAAACCATTTTTCACTAAAGTCAGTCACTGCTGTACAGAGCTTAATTTTCCTGTATAACTACTATCAAAGGAAGGTAGGGTGTAGGTGTCCAAATGGGGGAAAATATGGCTGGCTATAACAATCTGTTCTCTTAAAACCAAAACTACACCCCAGTCCAGATTTTTGTGTTTTCACTCTTACAAGCTACATTTCTTATCTTAGGTAAGTTATCACTATTAAAAACAAATTCAAAAAAACATTACACCAAAATTTATCATAGGTACAATGATGAAATAACAACTAACTGATTTGCAAAAGGAATGACATACGACAAAACGGCAGATCAATACTCTGCAATCAACCCTGTCTCCTAAAAATTATGTGCTTATAAAAGTAATGCAATTGTGACCAAATAACTTTTCAATGAATTCACAAATTTGGCAAGTTTCAAATATGTTTCTAATGAATGTACCACAATAATAATAATAATAATAATAATAATAATCACAATGTATTTTTCTAAAAAAATATCCAATCATGCAGTACATTAAAAAAAACAAACAAACCCACAACCCACTGTCAAATAGGGAAAACAATTTCATAGTATATGAAAATTAATTTGCATGAGACAGGGTTGCTGCAATAGAGGTTGAAAACAGAATGTGAGAAGACTGAGCAACAACTCAGCTCGCAACAAATGTGTGAGACACATACTTGTACTCCCTGCTAAGCACGATGTTGATCCTGTTGTTCAAAGGCCTGTTCTTCTCTGGGATTGAAAACCACGTCTTCCTGCCCATGATCACCACATTCTGCTTGCCTACAGGAGAGCAAGGTACAATACACATAAACACGTTTATTGTGTGTGCGATATATACATTATATACAGGATTTCTGCTCGTAAGCCTCCCTCGGTGCTTAGTACAGTCTTTGTGGACACCCTAAGGTTCGGTTTTATACACCTGCCCCCCCAGGCTTGAAAGTTTGTGGTTAGGCTGTGTGACCCCTGGCTGGAGGGTTTTTCACCCAGTCAGCAGCTGGGTCCTAAACAGCTGTATGCATGGACTTGGGCAGAGAGCTCAGACAAACATTACACCCTCAACAGCATTTGCGATCAGTGATTACCAGCAGTAAAGCACTTACAAAACAGTGGAACAGTAGTGGAACAGTAGTTAATCAGTTACTCCAGTTCTATGAGTACCTGAGTAGCAAAGCTTGTTAAAAAGGTTATGAAAATACTCATGGAGCTGAAATTACATCCAAATAAGTGTTTTTTATTACACTGTTGTCTAGTTTACACAATAAGCTTACAAAGTAAGTTTTTATGAATTTCGCTATAATGTCAATAAACTCAGTGATTGTGTAGAAACCGTAAATCGTTTAGCATTTTGTACTAACTTCGTTTGTCTATTCCAGTTTATGTCCTATTCTGTAGCTTCTTCTCACCTCGGTGTCTTGTGTTAATTTGCTTATATATTGTAAATATTTAACTGCGACTATCTAGTTTTAAGTTGCCCCAAAACAAGGTGAAGTTGAGTTACCTTTCGCAGATGAAGTCGCAGTCATCTTTCGGAAATGTTTGAATTCGTTACTATAAGAGAGGAAATAAAATCAGTTGTAGGCAAAGTGACCAGCGCTGCTACCACGAGCTGCCGTGTGTCGCGCTTCGCCGCGTAAACAAAGGTGCTAACCGCTAGCTCCAGGCCACCGAGGCTTCAATCGAGCTTTTACTATTTCCACATCGACAACCCGTCTAGCGACGTGACTTACAGGAGTCTGACAGGATGCCAGGGCAGGTTTCCCTTCATCCCGATGCCCAGGTCGGGACACACCGCCACGATAGCGTTGAGAACAGGCGCCATGTCCGGACCGACGCTGGACCGACGCCGGACCACCGCGCTCTGCTCGGATCACATGACCTTCGCGCCGGAAAAGCTTAAATACGCCCCGCCCACTCCCGTCGGCTTTACGCCGACGGCCTGACGTGGCGTTAGGTGACGTAAACAGCGTCGTCACGTTCGTATCTCCTCCACTGGTTCTGTTATCCCCTAAAGGTCATGCAGCTGGTATCTACCTGCACTCAGGATTGAAAAATTCTGAGGTGAAGGGTCAAATGTACCAGCAAGTCCTTACTGGTTTGGGATTTTTCATATCTTATTGGGTTACCTGTTAAATTTTCTGTGCATTGGGTTCCAACAGGAAGATTTCGATGCTCAGTGCAGGAATGCAATGCTATTCCTGACAATTTGGAGAAGGCCTCAAAGCCTTCTCCAAATCTGGTTGGGAAATTGTCAAAAATTTGTTTATTTGGCCTTAAAATGTCCACTGTGAATTTCGGTGTTGAAATACCCATATTCCCAAAAAAATGCCAGACAGAATTCCTGTCCTCAACGGTAGCTACAGCCGCCGTTGATTAGCTACAGCTACCAATGACTGGTGTTGCATTTGCTAAATTTAACGTAGCAAATGCAAGAGTTGAGATTTTTAAGGGGGAAATCTAGTGTCTAAAGCACTTGTACAAAAAATCATTTTTATTGTCATTACTATGTCACAAGCAAAACTGTATTACAAAACTGTATAAACGATGTACAAGAAACATTTCTGACAAATTTCTCAGAACAGACAGGAGTTTTGGCCCAACTCAGCACTGTCCTTAGCAAGAACATAGCTGCCTCTCCCCACAAATCATAGGAAAGATATGTTCATCATATCTGACGCATCGTAAGTGGACAGTAATGACAGCGGATGGATATGATGAGCCGGTACAGGCTTAATGTACGTATAAACCCCATACATTATAACCACTGCATATATGACGTGCAGTGGCAGTACTATATGCATGACCACTGAGTTTGCTTGAGTCTCTTCCAAACAGGCAGCCTCTCAGGTTCAGGGGGCGATATGCCTGTGAATACAGCAGGGGCAGCAGTGGAGCGAATCATGGATGAAGAGATCACACTCCACACAGAAGGCACTCTCACATGACGTACAGGTGAATATCTAGAAACACAGAGACAGATGGAGGGACTGGAATTGACATGAATAAGTAAATCCAAGTACATGGTTTTTACACTTTTACGCTATATTTCTTCATTTTTTCTAAATTAACCAGTGATCTATTACTGCACTTCCATATAGTTGAGGGACTAATAAGAAAGACCTAAAAATAGGAACAACTAGACTTTAGGTACAGCGTAGGGGTCACACTGGATCCTGTTCCTTTAATGCAAATTGATGACATCTATATATTAAACCTTCCCTGCCTAAAGGCCCACATCTTGCAAATTCGACAGCTCCACTTTGTAATTCAGGCCTACCGTAGCTGAAATGTAACAGGTAACTGTGACAGTAAATTTGATAAAGATCTGGAGGTCCTGTACACCAAAGTGTTAATGCATAGGCCATGAACCGCAACATCACCATTCACATCTAGCCAGGGACCTGCATGTTGTCCCTTATTTCTCTCCGCTTATATCCTGTCAAAGATTAAGATCATTGCACTAATCTGTATTCCTAGTTGTATGATTATTTTCATCCTAAAAAAAGTGAATATACTGTATATATTTTTAGTAAATACTTATTCAAGTTTTTAAATTATCTGAGCAATACCTGAATACCTCTAAGGAGGCATCCCTCGTACACCAATTTAACACCATCTTTTTAGACAAGAAAAAGCTTATATTATATTATTATTTGAACTGTTTTTTACAAGATGAATTGCACTTTCTGTGGCAAGTATACTGAAATTCATGAGTAAAAAGGGGGGGCTAAGCCTTAAAACATGCTCTACATCTGAAAGGTCCCCGCAAATCCAGGCATAAACTCAGCTACTTACTCTTTTATCCTTTAGCTCCCCTTGACAAGCCTGACAGAACCTGAAACCAAATCACAACAGGTTTAGATACACAGCAGCACAGCATCTGTTTGTGAGTGTGTGAGTGTATCAGAGTCACCTGTCTCCTTGGAGATCTTCCACAGGACTCTCTTTAAAGGCTTGGAGGGGGAAGAGGTGGTGGAAGGATCTGGCGAGGTGGGGGGCCGACACCAAAATCAAACCTTGGAGACAATGCACCACACACACACACACACACACACACACACACACACACACACACACACACACACACACACACACACACACAAACACAGGCAAAGGTCAAAGGTCAAAAAAGGTCAAAGCTATGTTACTTCTATTGGTTAAGCGCATAGTACTTTTAAAGCAGCTATAATAATATCAATAATAACAATGATTTTTTAAAGCCACAGGAAGCACATCTGAGTTTCATCTAATCCTACACTGACACACAGACTGAATCCTCCCATCAGACATACCACAGACTTTACACTCCACAGGAAGCTCTGTGTATTTGGCGTGACACTGTGGACAGAAGTATCCTCCCAGAGACAGACCTGGGCCACTGCTGCTTTCCAGATGACTAGGAGACACATCATCAGAAGCAGCATATTACAAGACGATTCAATTTAGTACACAATGGCTGCTTACTGTCCTGGCCACAAGGTTAAAATAACACCGCTTTCTACTTACGACATGCTGAATGAAGGCTTGGCATCCTGGTCATTCAGAGCAGCGATAGTGTGCTGAGGAAAACCTGAGCAAACACAAGATTCAAATTAAGTGGGTCTGAGACAAATATTCATTAGAAGCTTTTATAGTCATTAATAATCTTATTTTGATGAGGAGTAAGAATGTTTAAAATATTCATAAGTACCGCAAACCTAAGAATTTTTCAAAAGGAATTATTTCAATTTCTAAATAATTCTAGCTCCCAAGAAAAAAAGACAATGTCTCCAGACTAAAAGTAAAGGTTGAAGTTATTCTGTATTTCACTAATTGTCAGTAAACTCCATGAAAACACCATCCAATAAAGTGTAATGCAGTCTCACAATACCTACTGAGTTCCCCACCCTAACTGGGTGCCATGTCCAATGTTTCCTATTGAACATGTAACAAGACTAGGTCAAAACCTAGTGTGTGTGTGACCGCCCTTTATCGGTTTGCTCCTTTCCTACTCTCTGTGCTCCCATATACAGTAATTTAATAGAGCCGAATTCCCACTTAAGCTGTTCTCATTTACATTTAAGGGGCGGCTGTGGCTCAGGAGGTAGAGCGGGTCATTGTTCAATCCCCTGCTCCTGTATGTTAAAATATCATGTCGAAGTGTCTTTGGGCAAGATACCAATGTATCATCCTTGTGTGAATGTGTGTGTGTCCGTGTGTCCGTGTGAGTGTGTGTCTGAGTGTGTATAAAAAAAAGCGCTGTATGTAGAGAGAAGCGTTGTATAAATATGTGTTTGAATGGGTTAATGTGGCAGTTTTATAAAGTGCTTTAAGTGGTTAATAAGACTAGAAGAGCACACTATAAGTACAGTCCATCTCCCATTTACATGTTTTTCTGTTTCTGTTGTTAAACAACAGAAAAACTATGAAATAATGACTAAAAGACTACATGTCAACTAGCGGTCACTTTTAAATCATTTCCAAGCTGCTGTTCTGCTAATATTCTAAGTTTATAACTTTATTTGCATGTGACAGAATCATCAGACACAAAAGTAAAAGACAAAGGCTGTGCTGTGATTTCAGCTACATTGACTTGAAAAAAAAAAAATTACTAGAGTCACTAAGTTTGTTGCTAGGTTCCTCTTGTGAAGAAAAATTTGCTAAAAGTCAGAAAATCTAATGACAATGGTGCAAGCATGGCAATTCTCCCTGTAACCCCCCCCACCAATGACACAATAGAAATGGTTTGTGCCAATTAAATTTGAAAGACCAACAGCCAATAGCGAAACTCCAACATTTGGCCTGCTGACCAATAGTATAATTTCAACCCTTAGTCATGGAGCATTCATTTAAACAATGGTATAACCAACTAACAAACTCCCTCCTTCACTTTTAAACAAACATCAGTCAAACAGGAGGAAGCCATGCATTTGCTGGGGACTATTTTCAGTCGTGCATTAATCTACATTTAGTGGCTCAAAGGAGTATCTGAATTAGCAGGACAGTATACGTGCTCTTAGATTTGCTGTTTTTAACACTTGGTGTCTGGTATTTCTTATGTGCTTTATGTTTCCTGTTATTTTAGAAAATGAAGATGATCCTTCAACCAAAGACAGAGATCACATCTGTATACTGACCCATGCGTATTAAAGAGCATTCAGATGAGGAGCTGGCTGGAGGTGGTTTGACATGCATCATTAGAAGCTCTTTGAAGTGACTCTCATCCAGGATAACGTGGTACATGCCACCTGTCTCCTTTGTTAACATCGTACACACTCGGACCTCTGCTGAGAGGCCAATCACTGACACACGCACCTTCAGAGAAATCAGGTTCTGAAAGGGCAGAAACACAGTTATGCATGACAGATTCTTTTTGGAGTAGGAGACCAGAAATGCAGAGAAAAAGAGAAAAGTTACAGTTATCCATTACTAATGTGCACCCCTAGGTAAGGGTTGGACCTCACCTTTATCAGCTCGTAGATGTTTGCTGGGTCGCATGTGGTGAGGCTACTGAGGATTATCAGGATCTCTCGGCTCGTATGTCCAGGCATGTGCCTTAATACAAAGACAGACATGAGCTAAGTGATGTTCAGTAATATTACAGAAGCCAGTTGTCATAAACATTGAAAAACCTACTTGAGGGACTGTATGGCCAGGTTTAGAGAGTTGTAGAGGGATGGCTCTCCTACACACACCGTGTCCACTCCTTTCTTAAGAGCAGCAATGTGTTTCTTTGGATTTCCTGATGGTGAAACGAGACAACACATCATAGTATATTAAAGCTGCATCGGGTAACTTCATGGACAAAAGGGTGTAGCTGAGAGCCATTGGTAAGTGAAAAGTTTGAACACATCACCAAAGAAATATTTAATATTTTCACTTTTCTGTAAAGGGAACTCAGCAAGAAAAAAATATATGTTGAAGGTCAAATACTAAGCACTCCTTTAAGCATTACACTGAGGGGTGGAGTTAAACATTGGCAGTTTATGTGACCCTCACCTGTCAGGTCAGTCAACTTCTCAGCCCTTTTATTCTTTGTGGTGATAATGCCCACCTGAAGACACATAACATGTTGTTAAGTCAAATAACAGCCACTGGCAGCTTACTGAAGTAGTAACAGTACTGGTCCACTTCTTCGCTATCTGAACACACACCAGACAAACCTAATCTTATGTTTAGATAATAAGTAACTGCTTGTTGAGGAATCTCTGTCTTGTTGTAAATGATGGTTGTGAGACTTGTCTTTTATATCAGTATTATATTTCCCTTTTTAAATGGCTGATTATATGAGACAAGAGTTATTATAGGTTTAACTAAGTAATCTTACTAGAATATTTGCGTTGCCTGAGGAAAATGCATGTTCTTGCTCAATCTGTTGCTGAAGCTTCTGGTGAATGGTATGTACATTCATCAAAGTTCTTCAAATTGTCAAAACATGTATTGCATTATCACAGTAATTACAAGGGAAATTTAGTACAGGGATTTACTGAAATTGTAGGTATTTTAATGATAATCTCAATATCTTATTTATTTCTTAAATAAATGTTGAAAGTCAAAATATTAAATGCAGGATTGATCACTAATGCCATATTTCTTATGTTTATGGAGAATTTGTATACCAAGTTTCATTTCTTTAAAAAAACAACAGAATTGTAGAAATATCATGTTATATTTCTACTGCCCCTGTGGGTAGAACTGCATCAGATGTTACTTGCTGTGCACTCTGTCCAGCTTTTCAAACGTTGGATGCAGTCTAATTCTATATTAAAGAGTTATGGCCTGTTAAGTGAATCAGGCCATGCCTTAAAATTTTGATAAGCAATTACAAAACAGTGGGCATTATCAAAAAACAAACTCATAAATGTTTTTGAGGGTCATCTAAATATAGAATGTACCAATTCTGGTGAAGATTGAATGAAATAAGTCTAGACAGAGGCCAACAATGTATTTACCAAAAAATCCAAAATGGTGATATATTTTTACAGGTCCTTCTGGCCGTCCGCAAGGTATTAGCCAAAATGTAACATGCTTCATAACACCACACGGTGGCGCTATTAAATACCTGCTTTAATATGTTAAGCATATCTCCATGGGGTACCTGTGTATTAGGTATGATAACTTAACCTGTATAGTATCTTAGATTGTGATGAATTTTTGTGCACTCCCATAGGCAACCAAAAAATGATAACAGTAAACCATTCATACCTTAATGACTGTAACAACTATCAAAAAGAAAAGCAATAGGCCCCATTACACCCATATGCATTATATCTGAAAACTGGAATGATGAGTCTATCTGAAAAAGTGAATGAGTAGAGGTACTATCAGATCACACCCGACACCTTGAGTTATGTAGCTGGTTACTAGTTCGGTTAAACTCTGATTCAGTGCACTGCTGATACAAGAGTTATAGTCTTTGAAAACAAAATTAAGAACATGAGCTCTTTAAAAGTAGAACATGATCAAAAACAAAAAATTAAAAGTATTAAAAATGTGTTTTCACATTTACACAGGGAAAAGATACAATAACATTAGAACCTGTAAATTGTTATACAATCTAGCTAGGGCAACAACTGCTGATTATTTTTCATTATTGATTCATATATGGATTAACAATAAGTCAACGTGCTGAAGGGATTTAAATGTAAAGTGTCAATACAGTTCAGAGTAACTGAACTTGTTCAAACCAAACATACCTGACTGATGGGGTTTTGGTCAAAATACTCATCAACAAAAGCTTCCATCAGCTGCAGGAGAAAGGAGAAAGGAGATGGTGCTTTACAGCTCATCATAATGTGTTGCTGCTGCGGTATATGGGACAGCTCTGCTATAGAATTTACCTTTAGTGTACAGGTGAGGCGGTTTGGTTTCAAGTCCTGGTCTTCCATACTTCTTGAACAGTCAATCACCACATAGAGGTGACGCATCTAGAGCACAAGACATCCTTTGATCTTTAAGGTTTTTTTTAGTAATGATCTAAACACAAGATTTTATTTTCCTAATGAAAATGTATCCCTACACAGCACTTAATATTATACTAACGCCTGGTGTCATTACCACGACCTGCCGCTGTGCTACTCATGACTTGTACGTTAGCTTAAACAACAAATAAATATTAGTTCTATGGTTTCTATTTTTTGCCTGATGATGACTGATGATGATGATGATGATGATGATGATGATGATGTTGATATCATCTCAAATCTATAATGGCAGTTATGTTATACTCAACATTAACCAAAAATGTAATTGCGTATTTTGGTTTTTACAAATATGTAAAAGTAATGTGTAGCACTTGCCACCATATTGACTTGACACCTAAGACACCTCAGAGCTTAGAACCATACAGGTAAAGAGTAAAGCATAACGTTCTGTAGTGAAGGAGGCACTCACCATCCCAAGCCTGACTTGTTCATGGCTCTCTATCACCCTATGAGATAGATAAAGCAGCAGATTTGTTTGTAGTGATCATAAAATTTTGGAGAATTAGCTGATTTCTCCTTCGGACTGACCAATTCAGTTTTGATATAGCAACAAATACAGCAGCAAGTGGAAAACGTATACAGACAGTATAATATAGTACATGCATTACTCTTAGCAGGTAGAGCATGATAAGAAAAATGCATTCATCTAATGGATTCAAAAATGCAATCCAGATTATTTTATAGTACTTGAGTTATAACTCTAACATAGAAGAATGTGTATCATTGTGTATCCCATGTGTCATTGTATTTTTTAGATCATTGAAAAACACACACCTTTTCCTTTTGGACTGGAACAGGATCTCTTCCACTGTGGCTTTGAGTGAGCCGGATTCATCCTCCTTCAGTACCTCCCTGTAGGAAAATACATACAGTGTACAGTCACCCAGCACTTTATTAGGAGCAGTTTACACCTGCTTATTCGTGCATATATCCAGTCAGTCAATCAAGCTGAAGCAGTGCAGTGTATAAAATCCTGCAGAAACAGGTCAAGAGCTTCAGTAAATGTTCACATCAAACATCACAATGGTCTCAGTAACTTTGACCACAGCAAGAGTTTTTTGATGAGGGAGATGATATGAGAATGACCAGAATGGTTGGCGCTGACGATAACTCAGATAACCACTCTTTAAAACTGTGGTGAACAGAGAAGCATCTCAGAAGTGTCCTCCCCAGACACCAGACCTGGATCCAGTAGAACATCTTCAGGATGTGGCAGAACAGGAGATTGGCAGAATGAATGTGCAGCTGACAAAACTGCAGAAATGATGTGAAGCATCATGACAACATGGACCAGAATCTCAGAGGAAAGTTTCCAACATCTGTTGGAATCCAGGCATCGAGGGGCTGAGGCTGTTCTGGTGTGTGTATGGCACAATGTTGTATCAAATGACACTATCTCAAGTTGAAAATCTCCTAAGTTTTAGTAGTCTTACCATGTCCTTTCATAGCCTCCTTCCCAGCGTTTGGCTCTCTCCGGTTCTTCATCCATTATCTCTCCCAGCCGTAAATTTAACAGATGATAACAGCCAAAGAACTGGGAAACGGGTTACACATTAATACACAAGTCTTTTGAGCAGGGTATGCATTTCCATTCATGGCCAAAGAATGGAAAGAAATGCACCTCGCAACTCTGATTTTTATAATACATTGCATCAAAAACTGGTTTGTGTATTATTTATATGCGAAATACTCTATATACTCTATATTATGACAATAATGGTTCATTAAATACACTGTGTCTTTTAAAGTGAAGGGGTGAATAACCAGTACTTTTATAAACCGACTCATTTCCTGACCTTATAGATTATAACACTTTGTTAAATTATGCACACCTCGTTACTTTAAATTAAACCTTGCAAGTATATAAAGGAATTTCTTGGCCAAAATTGACAAATGGGAGTCATTACCTTTTACAACAGCTTGCAAAGCCAGCAAACGACTCTGTAACGCGTGTTGTTGGGGATTGTTTAAGTAATTCAAGGTACTAACGTGAACCAAGTTATGACAGTTAAATGTAGCAGGCTAATATCTGGCTGTCGTGTATGATGCTAACGATCTAGATACGATGGACACAGACGACTGTACCTTCAGTTCCGGTGGTGCAACTGATCTCTCTTCCGGAAGGAAACGTGCTCTCCAGAGAAAAGTGTCCGCTGTTTTTCCGTGAGATTGAATCTTCTACCACAACATTAGCTCAGTTGCCACAACAGGTCTTATTTTCACCTATCAGCGAAAATCACGTGAAATTTTTTTTCAAACCAAGTAAATCAGAGAGCTCATAAACTAATAATGTGTCATTTTACTGAGGGGTTAACAGACGAAGGGCCTGGCTGCAGACATCATGGCGGCTCACCGCACGAGGCACCTCCGCATTTAACAGGAAATAACGGGGCATCAGCAGCAAGAATCGTTTTTGTCATTTTTTAAGAAAAAAACACACGGATTGTAAAATATATACCAGGTTTATTCATTAGAAATATACTTTAAAAGTCAACTTACTAGCTTAAAAGTTTTACACAATCTGAGCTTTCAATTATTAAAGATTTTAAAAATGAGCCAATATAAAGGTAACTCAATGAGTCTTTAAAGAATAGCCAATTCTTTTCAATGTTTTATGTAATATTTAAAGGTGATGTAAGTTTTTGTTGTTGCTACATAGCCAAAGTTAGCATTAACAGTGTTTACTTACCAGCCTGGAAGAAATGTTGCCATTTAAGCATCAAACTTTATTCCTTTACGAGAGGCTGTGTCCAACTGTGGAAAGCAACAACAATTTCAATTCACTTTGCCTTTTTTGTACTGAATTTGGCACACTAACCAGGTAGTCCTGGCCCGTCCCCTCCTATAATACTACTTTTAGTAGTATTTTAGATAGTGAATAGCGTAGTATTATATATAGTTATATATTGAGTCACTATAGTGTCCAATTTGCTCTCAGTTCAGCATGAGAGGGTGAAGAAGTAGTGCTGTCCAGAGCACATATTCTAACATTGTGTTGTAAATGCAACAATGGTTGAGGGTCTTGGCAAGTGACCTTTATGAGCACCACCCATCTCTGGCAAGATGCCACCTTAAGCAGCAGAGAAAACCTAAATATAGCACCTTTAAATCAACATTCTTTATTATATAATTTGTGATAAAATTTTTGTTAAACAATGTTAATAGGTTATTTCTAACTGGAAGATCCTGTGGGCTACCAGCAGTGATCCTTAGCACCTTTCTTACATCCACTGAAAATTTATATTGACCCAGCTATCATAAATAAATCATGTAAAAATAAACAGACATCTTTTATGTTTTGGGTCAAATTGACCCCAGCAATTTAAGCCTACAAAAAAATTACTGTATATGATGATGTTACCCAGGTTTACATTTAAGAGCATCAGCATGGAACACTTAAAAATCAGAATACTTTTATAGGCCAAGTACTGTATTTTTGCATGTAAAAGGAATCTATTTGGGTGGTTGCATGTCTGCATTCAAAGATCAAAAAAATAAAACACAATCTAAACCTTTTTTTTTTTTTTTTAATAACATACATAACAACATAAAGGACAGTTAAAATGGTCTCCCTCTGGACATGGTGACCTCTGCTTTGTACATTTAGCAAATGATCCAGTTATTCTCTGTGCTGTCCTAGATAATGTACTTCTTTTATCAGAAATGTTGAAAGTAGATCACACTAACCCTGTAGTAACCTCTCAGTTCTCAGTAAAATTCTTGAAAAGATGGTATACAAACACTTAAATGGTTACATATCTACTAATAATATCTGTGATGGTTCACAAAGCTCTCACTGGCCTTGCACCAAACATTTAGTACACAATGGCACAATGGTGTCCTTTTCAAATTTTTTTTTCAAAGTCCTCCCACCTTCTCAGCTTTTCTGTGACAAGTGGTCTGCACACATGCACAATGCAGATGCTGAGGCAGAAACGACATAAAGAAGACCAACTTCCCCTGTCAACAGCAGAGATTCCTCTTGCAGAGGTCGACCATGTTGTCTGAAGCCAGGTATTCCTGGAAAGTTTATATCCCTTCTTATTCAAGACATACCTCATACAAATGGATTAAACTTGTGTGATTGTCAAAGTTAAATCCACCAATATCTACATGTTGCATAAATCTGTTGTGTTCAGAAACTGGCCAACATATATGATTTCCTTAAATGGAAATTGGGAGACATAAAAATATTTTGACAAAGTGATAGGAATTATTGGTGGAGGGAGGAATTGTTTATTGATTTTTGGATAACATGGAAATGAAAACTTTATAACTTATAACTTCATTATTGTAAAAGTGAAAAGTGTGACAAATGCTGATGGCACACCTAAAGGGAGAGGAGCCATCATCAATCAGTTATACACGCTTGGGCTTTTCCTTTTAGTATCTACCATGAGAAAGGTCTACAATAATAACTAACAATCTCAAGGACAGGGAGGATCCTTCATTTACAGAAAAAAAGCACAAAAATACAGAAAAGCTTATTTAGAAGGGATGGTCAGTGACCTAATGATGTCAAACTTGAATTTGAAAAATGTATAAAACAAATGCAGTAACTGCTTTGATGGTATTGTCACTAGTACGGAAACAAAAGCATCTCATTTTGTTTCAGGAGAAACAATAAAAATATTACATCACATAAGCATTTTATATACCTTCATTATTCTTTAAAATTGTTCTTCTTGAAACTTAGAGAGTTTGAAGAGTTCAATGATCATAGTCAAAAAAAAAAGTTTTCCTAACTTGAACACTCTTGAAAAAAAAGTCCATCTATTGGCTTGATATAAATGTAACAATAAGGAAACAGGCTTTGACTATAGTAATCACATAGGTTTGTGATAAACTCAAACATGGTGGAGTAGAAAACTGCAGATTTGTCACTTCCCCTATGTGAAGGGGTCAGAGAAGTTTCAAGGTCTACGGTCGTATTCACTGATCTTCCTCTTGATGTGCGACAGTTTGGACCTGAGGTACTTACACCTCCTCTTCCTAATCTGATAGTCTGGGGACTACAGAGGACAGAAAATAATTCAAACAATAAGATTTAGATCACAAAACTTTCTTTTTCTCTAAGCTCAGAGGACTTTGTTTTACTGTAAAGAACAACACATTTGGAAATAACTGTATGAACCTTACCTTCTTGAGATTCTTCAGTCTAGTGTATTCACTCATGGCATCCTATAATTAGAAAGACAGTGGTTAATGATCTGAGGTGAACACTCAGAAGAAATCACCATCCCAGATTCACACATAATGTGTTTATCTAAACTTAATTCTATTCATGTTGATAACCACACATCAAGTCCTTCAAAGAGGGCTGGTCTGGCCATCATGACTTCAAAGAGACAAAAGACCAACTGACACTTCCACACTCACCAGGAATTGTCGACTGCCCTCAGGATGTCGGTGTAGCTCTCTGTCTAGGTCAGCCAGGTCTTGGTTTATGCCGTCCAGCTCAGCCTGGAGGCTCTTGTACTCCTGGTGATTCCTGTCAAACTCCTGTTTGTAGTTCAGACGTTCTTGCTCATCCAAAATGGAAGGAAAAAAACTGCAGAGACAAGAACAGAATGAAATTAACCCGGGCAATTTATTATGTGACAACTAGCCATTACTAGTAATACCCTTTAGATACATTTGGCAGTACACACAAGACAAATTTATGGTGTAGAAAAATAAATCAATCCCAGTCAAAGACTGTCATTCAACTTAACTAAAAAACAGCTTAATAGCTTTTTCGGAATCATTACTATCAATGGCTATCAGATGCCTTCACACTCACACACTGAAGTCCTCCTCTTCCAGGTCATCTCCAGACTCAGCACCAGTGTCATAGTCCTTCAGTCTGGGCTTCAGGCCTCCCACAGAACTGCTGATGTCTGAGTCTCTGTGAATGAAATTATTGTTTTATACATTTTTTTCAAGAAGCCTTTTCAAGTACCTTACTATGAGCCATCATTGACCTACTCCTGGATGTACTACAGTTAACCTACAGCCCCAACAGGTCTGTATATACAGTTCATTCAGTAGGTTTTCAGACCCCTTCACTGTTTTCTCAGTTTGTTAAGTTGCAGTATCCAATACTAAATACTCCATGATAACAAAGCAGAAACAGAATTTTACTTTTTTTTTTCTTTTTGCAAATCTATTTAAAAGGAAAATATAATATCACATTGACGTAAGTATTTGGACCCTTTGCTATGACACTTGAAATTTAGCTCAGGTGGCTCTCATTTCCCCTGGATGATCTTTGTGATGTTTCTACGTGTTGATTGAAGGCCACCTGCGGTAAATGCAGTTGACTAGACATGATTTGGAAAGGTGCGCGTGCACGCACGCATACACACAAACACACACTGACACTAGCACGCGTGCAAGCACATTCAACCTATGTAATAATACAACAAAGCAATCTTCAACAAAAATCAAGAATGAATTTTATTAGGAACAGACTGAACTCAGGAAATCAGTGTCATAGTAAAAACCAAAACATTTTATAGTTACTTTTGTGTACATAGATTGACTAAAAATTAGGTTTAATCCTACGAAACTTAAACATGTTTAGTCCTGCTTAAGTCTGACTTAGTCTACCTACATTCAATTTTAAAAGTGGGTTCCTCATACCAAAGGTATGTTAGTCCCTGTCTGTTTATATGAGGAGTCTCTCAGTGGAAAATATTTAGACAATAACCTATTGCCAACACATTAGGCTCATTGCAAACCGAGTTAAGTCAACAAAAATAATGACAGGCACTTGAGAGGCGTTCTGCATGATGCATAGCTTACCCTGGCAGGTAAATAGGCTTGTTGTTGTCCAGTCGGTCCAGGTACTCTCTGGATCCCCCAACTTTGTCATTATAGTCATTCACCAATACCTCTGGGTCACCAGACACTTTGTTCACCTAAAGCGAGAGACAAGGTCATTTTTCATCAGCGTTACCGTTACTGTAGGTACACTGCAGAACATGGCCGCCCCCCCGTGCTCCAGGTTCTGTTCAAGGTTTGTATCCGTTAAAAGGTAGCTTTTTGTTGCCACTGTCACCAAGTGCTTGCTCATGGGGGAAAAGTTTTGTCTCTGTAAATAATAACTATAAAGAGTCTGATCTAGACCTGCTCCATAAAGTGCCCTGAGATAACCTCAATTATGATTTGGTGCTATATGAACAAAATTGAATTGAACTGAAATGATATATGATATATAACAAAACTGAATAAATACCAATATCAATATCACAAAAATGTTAATTTATTATAAATTATTTCTCTTTAATACTATTTTATCTCTTGCTAAAACCACAGAGAATTAATCCAGTTGTTTGGCCCGGTCACAGTTTTCACTTTCTTATTTAAAAACTCCTGTGATTTTGCAGTGCCTTTGGGAGCATTGTCATGTTAGAAAATTCCTCTGCTGGGAAGCTCCTTGAGATGTCGAGTCATCTATTCATTCAGTATTTTAGTATATACACTTGATTTCACTTGATTTATAGCACCATCTGTAATAATGTCCCCTACATCTTATGCACCACCAGCACCCTATCAGCAGACTCCCACCTCCATGTTTAATAGTTGGCACTATGCAGTCACTGCCTCAGCTCTGACCACTCTTATTTTTAAATGCTCGCATGAACTCACAGGCTTAATGAGAGTGTGACATTTAATTGCTGGAGTAATCCTCTAAGTCTCTGTCTGACACGTGATAACTATTTTTACCATGACACCACCTGCAAACTAAACTACTTTAATGACTTTACACTGCGCTATAAACCTAATCATGATTTTTTTTTTAACTTTCAGAACTCAGAACAGAAAAATTCAGTTACACTATCCTTTACCTCATAATTAAGCAAAATTAGTCTTACACTTTTTTCTTTATTTCAGCTAATTTAATTCAAAAATATCTTTGTAAGAAATAGATATTTTTGTAATCTGTTGTTCTCTTGCAAGAGGTTTTGGTCAGGTTTCCCTGAGGCTCCTCTCATACCACTCTCTGTTTAAGCTATAGCAACTTTCTCTTACCATATGATAAACACTCAGTTTGTATGAGGCATTCACAAGGACTAACCGGTTCCTCTACTTCTCCCTGCATGACTGAATACCACCGATACCTCATTACCATCAAAAGGAAGTGTGAGACAACATCTCAGACTCAGTAAAACTGCTGAATGTCAGGTCTGAATGCATTGCTGGAAAAGTTCACACACCTGGAATGAAAACCGTGCAGGTAAGGAAGTAGTTTTCAGGTTACAAGGTTAACACCTGACACTTGTCATTAATGTCCTTGTCCTAAGAACGCAAACCATGACAATATCATTACTGGAAACGTAAGAAAACCTAGATTCTATTAATGTTCTTTTGCACATCCACTCATTAGGATTTCAAAGTGTTGTGTTATTTGGGTTTTTTATTTTAGAACACATCATCCTGACAGCGAAGCAAATCATGCTACAACTAAGAGAGTCTTACCAGACCACACCCAGAAACTGCAAATGAAACCATCCTATCTTGCCCCATGTCTTGACTGACAAACCACAAACACAAGTTGCTTAGCGTGTGTGCCCAGTTCACTAAATCCTATGTATCTGAGAGGAAACAGCAGTGTACATGGTTAAAATAATGCCTTAGGATATCCCTAAGACAAGTAGGGGTCCAATCGCCCCGTAATATACAGAATCGTCCCGTAATTGGAAAATAAAAGATGTTTTCTGTATTGAACTGATGTGGGACGTGATTTGTTCCATATTTTTGAGAGTCAATTCAGTGCAAATCTAAGGAAGCATAAAGGGAGACAGGTTAGACTATGAACGCAGGGCGATTTTTTTAAGATAGAAGGACATCCTCCTTTTCTCCCTCAGACTGTCATGTCATGCTATGTTCCACTATCCAAACAGAGAATTTTCTTCTTGTTGGTCGTGATATGGTATTGCTGAAAGCAGCGCGAGAATTGAGAGGAACTGCTTACAGCACTAATCATACAAGTGCCTGAGGATCTGCAGACTGTCTGCATTTGTGTGTTCTGCCTGAGCTTTGCACTACTGAAAGAAAATTCTCGAATGATAATCTGTCAAACACATATTCCCATTGCTCAAAATACAAAACTGATCAAATTCAGGTTCGTGTTTTTGCTTTTCTTAATACATGTGTCAATAGATACTGTACATGTCTGGTAAATGATTGAAGCCCTTGCAATTTCCTTAATGTAATTTTGTATAGCCTGGATGGGACTTATCTAAAGATATAACATAAAACTACTGACATTCTTAGATGTGATAAGTCTACTATGAAGGGTAATGCAGGTGTAAGATGGTCGTTTGGACAAAATGAGCATCCTGCAATAATCAGTTTGGCATTAGTGAACCATAGTAGACAGAAGCAGTACTTAAGTACTGTGTTTAATTTAGGTCACAAAGTTTTAAATCTACCATCCATAGTTTGTTGAACTGACCTGATGTAATTAGTTTAATTTTAGTTTGTTGAATGAATTTATATTTAGTTTATCCAGGCTCTTGTTCTTCAGAAAACATGTCAATCAGATGCTCACACACACACACACACACACACACACACACACACACACACACACTCAAACACACACACACACAAACACAAACACCCACCCACTCCCCGACGCTGTTGTGTAGACCATCACCGATGACTTTCACTTGCTCCCAGAGAATTCGTTCCCGGCCCCAGCGTCTGATCTGTGAGCGAGTCTTGACTGCAAACACCAGCAGGATGATGAGGGCAACAAACACCAGGAAACCGAGGACAATAGCTATGGCCTGCAGGAGACATGAGAGTCAGCGTTAGTGAGGTGAAATTACATCCAGTAACATGGATTGTAAATACAATGGAGATCTGAGGGTGGGGACCAACATGAGACTCAGACTTATCAATACTGGTCAGGACAGCTCCAAGCTGCTACAATACACTACCTAGTTGATTTTTATATATCCTATTTAATGAATTAAAACCACTGGCTGCCTGGATGGTAAGTGAAACATTCAAAAACCTATAGTACAACACTGCATAATACCCTGGTAAATGGTTAGAAATGATATGCTGATATTTATTAATTTGGGATAAACCTGCAAAAATAATATGGTGCCCTTTTGAAATTCACACTTGCTCAAACCCTGCTTCTTTATTTTTTGGAAATCAGGACTTGCATTATTACTGATAAGACTTTAGTTAGTAACTGTTCCACTGTTAATGGAAATATGCTTGGCTTATTTTTCTGCAGAACAAAGAAATCTAAAGGTTGGCTATATCTTGCATGGAATTGTAAAAAAAACTTGCGTTAGATTAATAGTTGTTCTGCAAAAACAACATCCACCTGAACAAATATTTTAATCTCAGATTCAGAATTCATAAAATTATTTTTCTTAAAACTAGAAGTAAAATATCAGGTAACAGGTTGAGATAATTCCACCTATGTCCAAATGCAATTTCCCTTGTTTTAAGGATTTTTGAAGAAATTAGTATCATCATCTTCAAAAAGCCTAAATGAGGCTTGAGTGCAGCACTAGTACCTATAATACCTCTAGAGCATGGTCGAATGTAGCGTTTTAGCTGTTAATTTAGCACTGAAAAAGTGAGATACAGTTTTATCCTACAGGCAGAACTTTTGTGTGTGATTCTTTAAAAAAAAAACAAACAAACAAACCCATAAACACAGAAAATTATGATGAACAACATGAACATTTTTGCACAACTCTTGGCACCACTCCATCCCTTTAAACTGTTTTTAAAATCTTCTGGAGCTCTATTTCTATTTTCATTGTCATTTTCAACAATCACTGGAAAATTACTGTTGACTTACAGCTACAACTGAATAATGTATGTTAGATTATCTCCTGTAGAGGAGCTATGCACTGCATCCTGCCCCACAAAACCCAAACATCAACACAGCCCCCCAAAAAAAAAGGGAATATCAAACCTCTTGGGGCTCCACCACACAGTAATGGTAAAGATACTGGTTGAGGAAGATGCCCTGGGCCTGGCTTTGGGTTTGGTACTGGGCACACAGCTGGCGGACCTGGCTGTAGTAGACAGACCCTGTGGACTGAGCTGTTGGGTTCACTGCCACCAGGTACACAATAGTGGCAATGATCATAAGAAATGCTAAGATGGCACAGATGATGATGGTTGCCAGGTAGAACTTCGATGAGCGGGCAGCGTTTTGCCTCGAAACAACCAACACAAATATGATGAGCACAGCTATAAAGGTAATAGCTGAAATGGCGATGATGAAGCCTTTGCCAGCTCTGGGATCCATTTGTGCTCCTCCATAGCCATAGGAACCACCACTGCCGCCGCCATAGCCACTGCCAATGCTGCCTCCATATGAGCCACCATAACCTGGCAACAAGCCAGCTCCACCTCCCAGACCCATGAGGCTCATGTCGTAGTCCCAGGCCAACGTGGAGGCCACACAGGCAAACATAGCCACACACATGACGATGATTATGATACACAGTATCTTCATCACACCCGGAGGTGAAGTCCAGCGATAGAAGTGGAGCATCTTCTCTCCTGGGTAGTAGGAAAAGGCCGGGTTGGACATGAGCTCACTGTGCCTATGCCTGCTGCTATGGCTGCAACAGAAGGACAGGGGAGCTGTGGTCAGTGTGCGGTGTAACATAACAGAGTGATCTGTAACCTCCTGGCTGATGTTACGTGGCAAACACTTAAACTAAAGAACAATGCTAGACATGAACCAGAGAAAAATTACAGTAATTGTCTCACTGATACTAAAAACTTTTCATTTTGTGGTAATCTATTTTTGTTTATTAAAAGGAACAGTTTGAAATGTTGTAAATCCTCTTGTTACTTTAAGCCTCATTTGGACAAATCTAAGATTAAAGGAGGAGGTGGGGAATATTTTCACTGTTCAATTCTGTAATTTAATTCATTATTGTGGAAATCATTTTAACCATCGTTAAATTACAGGATGCAATCTATAACGGACATTACAACAGGACATCTGATGAGCTTTTACGGGGTCTTGCTTTCCTGACAGCTTTCATTTTTGATTCTATTGGATTCCCAATAGGCCTATATGTTTGTGTTAACAGATTTTTAGCAAAAACGGTCCCTCCGTTTTCACACCAAAGTCAAATTTCACATTAAGTTGGCTAACAAAAACATAAAATAGAAGGGCAGGCAGCTCCTCCCAGAAACTCGAAGATACACTTAAAAATACAAGGATGTCAAGCCAGAGATAAATTATTAACAACAAAAAACAATAGGTAATTGAAGCTAATTTTCACTGGGGCAGGGGTGAAATACTGTATTACTCACATGCACACAATGAAACTAAATGAAGTCGAAATCAAACCACTTCCCCTAGAGAAATAAATCAAGTTTGATTAGTTTGAGTGTGAAATCTGTTTCATGTCCAGTGTGTCAAGTACAGAGAGAGACCCAGGGCATGTTTTACCTTGACTAAAAATGGGGAAAAAATGTAGATTTAAAATTAACAGTTATTTTGATTGTCAATTAATGTGCTGCTATGTTTTCCATTACATTGATTGGCCTATGAAATGTTACACAACATGCCCATCTCAAGTTCCCAGAGCTCAAGGTGATGCCTTTCAAAATGATCAGGTCTGGCATTTGTGTTTTTGTATAAAACAATCAATTGGATCAGTTGGAAATAAGTGTTGTGTTTAATGACTAAGTGATATATTAAATACGTTTTTTTCAGCACTAGAGAAATGCTGCACCAGATCAAAAAAAAAAAAAGACTTTCAAATAAAAGTCATCGTATTTTCACTTGGTATCCTCACCCCAATAAAAAAAATCAGCAGGGTTTTGTTCATAACAAAGCTCAAACCTAGCGATCCCACTGAGGCTAAGACTTTTGAGACACTGTATAAAATCCCTCCACCAAGCAGCTGTAAGTCAAGGGATAGCTGCAATGTATAAAGACACTAGTTCAAAATCCAAAATGTCAAATGTTTTCTGTTTTCACACTTGTTACAAAAACAATTCAAAACATACAACTAAAGCCCCATTCAGGGAGATTTTTACATCAGAAAGAGATGGGTAATGCTCTGCTCTTCACCAACTAAACTCATTGGTCCACACAGCATCACAGGTGGTTCTGCAATAGACAAGGATGTTCCACAGGAAATTTATACAATGCCTGCAAAGTAACCATCTAGCCCAATAACCTCCACATAAAATAAGTTATGGTAAGGCAGACTACCCAACCAGAATACCGAAAAAACATCTATACAAGTTGGTCTTGAGCTGCTTTTTAAAAGGGCATCCAAAGTATCCACAGCATCAACAGATCTTAAGTCCAATGTGGGAGAGTTCGAAAATTTAGGAGCTACCGCCTCAAAAGCAAGGTCCTATCTTGTCTTGACCCTGGGGCAAGCAACTACCATTAACCCCTGATCAAGGGCATCACATTCCTATTTATGGTGGTGGGCTGCAGCAGCTTTTTAATGTACGCAGGTGCCTGACATGTGATGACTCTGAATGTCATCACAAGAATCTTGAACTGGATTCTGACTGTAGTGGGAAGCCAGTATAAAGAAATCAAAATAGGTGTCATGTGTCATGTCCTGGCACCAATAAATTGGACCAGCGAAGGGGCCTCGCGAAGGCAGGTGAAAAATGTATTGCAGTAGTCAAGACAGGATGACATGAATGCATAAATAATCATCTTCAACTCAGGTTAGGGACACAATAAGCCTGAGTTTAGGAATGTTCCTCAGTTGGTAGATAAAGGAATGAACTGAACAGTTTACATGCTTGTCAAGACTCAAAGCTTGGTCGCAATGCCTAAATTACAGGCAGTAGGTTTAACAGAAAAGGAAAGAGAACTGGAGTGGCTGACCGGGATGGATCTAGGGACATGTAAAAGGCATGACTCTAGTCTCACACTAGAGACTGGGGTTCAGGTTCCACAGTCCCTTCTGTGGTTACTGTGAACTTTTTCTGCATTAAACCAGGCCAGGATCAGTCATGAACCTTAACTATGAGCTTTGAAAGTCTAAACAGAACCAGAAAACAGTTTAATAATGCTGGAAACACTACGAATGGATATTGTACTGCAGGATCGAGTCCTTGGTGGAAAACAGATATGTTCACTGTGTGCATTTTACTGATCTGTTCAGCATCAACAAACTCACCAGATAAATATGCACTGTAGTTGTATACAAATGTAATGTTTGGGAGACGATGTTTGTACAAGACCTACGGGCATCTGATGACTGACCTGATGAAGGAGGCATATCTAGCTATAAATGTAGGAATCTCTGTCTGTCTGTCTGTCTGTCTGTCTGTCTGTCTGTCTGTCCGTCCGTCCGTCCGTCCGTCCGTCCGTCCGTCCGTCCGTCCGTCCGTCCTTTGATTTTCTCGACCATCACTTATCCAATTGACTTTAAACTTGGCAGATGTATTGTTGAAGACCCAAGGAAGTGCTGTGTTGACTATGAAGTTTTTGGAGTAGCGGTTCTCGAGAATCATGTAAAAAGAAATATTTCAACTCCAGTTGGTTAGGGCTATGGCGATGCACCCACGCAGCTGACTGCATCGGTTAGTTCAAGCTGCAGCTACAAAACCTGGCGCAGGATCATCTAAAGTGTGGGACTATTGTAGACAGAGACCTGAGCTGTGTAGATTGGAAACAGCTCATCACAGCAGAACAGCTGCTAAGCACAGTCTTTTAAAGCAAAAGTGTCCTGGAGCATTTTGTCTTAGACACAGTAACAGCAAGACATCACTGTTTTGTTTACTTTTTTATAAGATCATTATCTAATGTTACATCATGCTTCATCCAATGTTGTTAATCAGCCCTTGTATATTTTTTTTTATCTTTAAAGACCATGTATGAGTGAGAAAAGTGATTAAACTCATGTTAAATTCTTTCAAATATTTTCGTTGCTGATGCAAAATACATGTGTGTGTCACAGCAATGCTATTGAAATTGTGTTCCAATATTTTCTGATCAGGTATCTAATAAAGAGGGTCTAACAATAACAATAATAGTAATAATATCTCAAAATGTGGAACGTTATGTTGTTAATGTTAAGACCCTTTTACCTCTGATAGAGAGGTAAAAATTATAAACACAGATTCAGTCGGCTCAGTCATTCAATCAAAGATATCGCTGCAGGTATATCTTTGAAAAGAACGTACATATGTATGAGAGACTGAAACATGAGGATGGCACAGCAGTAGCGATGGACAGGTGTTGCTCTACTTACTGTTTGCTACCACTTGGTTGGTACGGTGGGAGGCTGGGTTTGTCCCTTGGCATCCTAAAATCCAGCTGGAACCCACACTGCCAAAAAAATTAAACTGGAAAAAAAAAAAAAAAAAAAAACTTGTTAAAACATCCAAAAAGTTATTTCTGTATAACGATAACTATCAGTGTCAATGTGAGATCAACTATATTCCCTGTGGTTCCACACAGGTTTTCAGCAGCCATCCTGTGTGTTACCAGATTCCCTACGAAACTCAATACACTGGTATCGTAGGCTCATTTTCAGACTCCTTATCACACATCAAGTGTAAATTATTGTTTGAATTTATTTTCCTGCCTTACATGCAGCCTCGCATTAATTTCGGTTCACACTGAAAACAAATGTACAGAAAAATTTAGTCAATTAGTTAAAGCATGAAGGACTTGAAACTGTATTTGAGTTCATGTACTGAAATGTGAGGCTGGGTACTATTTGAAAATGTTCATTACTAATGTCGGCACAAAATGTTTCTGTGTTGATACCAAAGCATAGTTTTTGAAACCCAATACTTTGAGAAAAACAAAAACAGTTGTTCTACAAAGCCCTTTTTCTGACAGAGGAGGCAAAATGACGACATGTCAAACACAAGCAATCATTCAGAACCTGTGTCCCAAGGCAAAAACTGTCCAAAATAACAACAACAACAAATAGAACAATAATATCCGACTGAGGAATAAACAAACAAGACAACAAATCTAACCAGATTTTCGACACCAGCTTTCGGTGCTTGAGTATTCAACACTCAAAAAGTATCGAGGTTCTGCTGATACGAGTGAAAAGCAGTGACTACCTGGAGGGAAGAGGAAAACAATACATATTTAGAACACTGATTTATTTGCAAGTATTCTAGTTATGTGTGGGGCATAAACTAGTGAAGTATCCCATGCACAGGACAGCGCTGTCCAGCTCTTCAACCAGCAGAAGACACAAACATGCTGCTTGGACTCCAGGTTTGTTTGTGGTGAAACAAAGCAGCACAATATGGGTTGAGATACGCTGGATCACTGACTGACACTCCTCCATTGAGATGGTTTCTATTTACATTCCCAAACCTTCAAAGTTATGGAGGGAATTTCACATAAGAGGAAAACTGACTAATGGGACACATCGTACATCAGTGAACTGCATTTTAAATCTTTGAAAACTATCATTTTAGTCTGTCAGTAAAGATTAGAGTGCACACAGAGCTAAAGAACACAACTGACTAGATAACCGCTCGACAAACCCCGAAAGAATCGGGTAAAAAAATATTAATAAATAAATCATATATATATATATATATATATATATATATATATATATATAAAATGTTGTTTAACTTGTAATGGGCTATTCTGACACGAATGCTAGGGAACCTGTTAACATACAGTTCCGTTGACCACGTTAAAAGCATAAAAGGTCCATTCCGCTCTTATCACCTTCCGCCTTCGGACGTCGGTCCGGTCCGTCTCTTTGTAAATGGACCCACCTGGTCCGATGACCCGTCCGATGACCCGTCTGATGAACCGTCCGATGGCGGAGAACCGAAGCGACGCCGACGCGATGGACGCCAACAACACACACACTGGGCGCGCGGCACCGGGCGCGCTGCGCCAGCCGCTGGGCCGCGCGCTCCCGGGCGCACACCGACGCCCACAGGTGAGCGCCTGTCACGTGGGCTTCTCCCCAGGTCATACAGGACTAACCTGTCCTCTCACCTCGGCAGTTTCCATTACAATAACAAGGAAGTGTCTGTCGTGGGACAGTTTCACTAAAGTCACAAGGACTAAACTGTAACCTGCGGAGTTTATAATAAATTCAGCTGCGTCATTCATCAAAATGACTCAAAAGGAGCATGTGTGCCAATATGTCAATTCCAACATCAATGTTAAGCCTGAGTTTTCATACATAGTTTATTCCCGGCACCATCAACATTATGTTCTCAGTTTAAAACAATTGTAGAGAACTTAAAAAGGCTACTTACCAATTTAAATTGATTTAAAAAGCATATTAAAATGTGAGTTATTTTTACAAAATGAAAATGCTGACGTCGGAAAATGCAAATTTGGCCTAAGGATACTATGTAAGAGTTTTCTGTGGCCTCAAGTCTGAATCACTGTATTTGAACTAATTTAACCTGAGGCATGAAAGACGGTGTTGTAAAACGGGAAGGCGGGAAAACAGTGACTAAACGTCAGGTGGACAAAACCAGTCCTCCAGTATGTAGCCAGAGCCCCATCAGCAGCTACTGGGGCAGGCTGACAGACTCAGAGCTAGAGATGGAGCGTGACATGCACTTAGCTTCATCCAGCTCATTTTCATTTGACAGCATATTCAGTGTGCCTGCATTTGACAATATTTACACTGAGATATATCCGTCCTTGCCACAGAACTTACCAATAAACAGAGAGGGGAGAAGACACTGTCTTCAGGAGTAAGACAGCCTCTTGGATTCTTACAGAGGGATTCATTTGTCTCCACCACCACTGATACTGCTAATTATAGGTAAATATCCGATGCATATAGACATTCTACCCATTTTGCCCCACGGTTGTAATTATTGTTATTCATTTTACATATTATGACTCCACATTTTAAATATAAACACAATTTGGACCACAATTGCTGACAAAAGCTGGTCTAAAAACAATGGTGAACCTTAAACATTTTGTATCAATTTATTAATCAGACTATATTCTTATAGTGGTTAAAAAAAAGAAAAAAAAAGCATGCGATCCCTTTTTGAATTAAAAGATTTTCTTCATCAATGTGATAGATGAAGATCAGATTATATTCTAAGTCACAAGTACGGACAAACACATTGTCCTTAAGATGATAATACCCAAACAATTATATAATCTTTTGTCTGTGCTGATGTAGAAAGTAAATGAGCCATGGATTCAATAACTGCTTCATTTTGGTGTGAAGTACCTTTCTCACACAGTAGTGCTGATTATTCTTCACCTCTTAGCTGGGTGACAAACTCTAGGGAGAGTAGTCACAGTGGGCTACTAGGCTCCTTCTGACTGTGGACTGGTGATTATCTAAACTCTTTGAGACACTCTCTAACCTTCTCCAGCTTTATGCAAATCAATAATTGATCCTAATTCTGCTGAGTCCTCTTTTTGTGAGGGATGCTTCACATTAGTAGACACTTCATGTGAACAAAAAACTAAAAATGTTTGGGAGTTTTTTCTAAACCAACGATGCTCTAATCCACACCTCTAATCTGGTTTCACTGACCGAACTCCAGGTTTTCTAACTCCTGTTAACTTTTGTTGATATCATCAGCTGAGGGCTTCACATATTACTTTTTCATCTGCACTGTGAATATTTGAAAGATGTTTACAAGGTAGAACAATACAATTATTTGTGTATTATTAGTTGTAATAGATTTTGTTTTTTCATTATTGTTACTTAGATGAAGATCTGACAACATTTTGAGACAAATTTATACATAAATGCAGATAAGTGTTCACTCTTTCTTGCCACTGTATATAGTTGGTGTAGATCAGGGAAAAACTGTACCCATTTGCTATGGCAAACTCCTATTTCTACTTGTACCAAGGATAAACAAGGTTAAGTAAATAAGGATTTACAATAAATAAATTCAAAAATCAATTATGGGCATATAACTTTGTTCTGAACTTTACAGTTTTTGTAGTAGTCTAAACTTCACTGGCCACCCTTGTTCACTGCCACTGCCCCAGACTAACTGAACTTGGGCAGCTTAATTAATTAAATTAAATAAATAAAAAATAAAGGCAAAATACAATTATATAAGAAATATTCTTAATTAGCACAAAGTACTGGGACAATGATATGATACAAAACAATGACAGACACATATCAATCAAACACATCAATGTGTAGATAACAATTTACAAACGGAGTGACTAAAACTAATGAAAAAAACACATCCATCCACTTTATGATGCTTTAACAGGGATAGACAGTTCATAAATTCTACTGTGGAGAGTTTTAGTAAAATGTTCACATTGTGCCTCACATTTCAAGAGAGGACTGGGGGACAGAAGAAATTCAATCTAAAGCTATTAACAGCATACAGAAAGTATTATGGAAAGTAGCAAAACTTCCACTGTCTGACACATACTGTACGATAAACATATATCATATCTAAATACAAATAATCTCTGTTAAACTAACCTACATCAGGACTCCACTGACACCTCTGTCTACTGCTATGCTATTACTTCTATCATATAGCCTTCATTAACTTTAAGTCAGCCTAATTTACATCAGCATCCTCTTTGGATTGATCCTCTCAGACAGAGTATCTAACTACCAGCTGTCCGCGTTCTGTCCATGTTCTCAGATCCAATTTTAGCTGATCTTTCTATGAGGAAACTTCCACAGATTATGTTTTATACCTGTGACAATTGTTATTTCTGTCTTTTACAATGATATTACTGACAGCAGTGATGACAAATGCACCTGTTTTAACATGATACTGGCATGTTGACAATTAACAATTTACCAATGACAGACTCTTGCTCAGTTCACTTCTCATCTTTTTCCCACCACTCTGCTGTCTGTGCAAAAGCGCATGTCCTCTTATACAGCTGCAGACTGCATATGAATTCCAGGTGAGTTAATGGCAATTATTCACTGCAGTGTTTAGTCACCATCATTCCAGTCCGTGACCTTGTTGTATTCCTGAATCTTCTGTTTGATATGAGAGAGCTTGTTCTTTAGGTACTCACAACGCTCCCTTTTTTCCAGATATGTTGGGTCCTAAAAAGAACAGCAGAATTAATTAAATAAATTTAATGTTCTGCTTTCTCTCCTAGTGATGAAATTTCTGTATATCATTGGACAGTCTTTGTGGTAGTCAGATAATATCACAGAATTTCACTGATGAATTGCTGTATGCAGAATAGAGTAACACAGGTTAAAATACATGTTCTTTTCTTTATGTAGTTTTTTGTAAACAAACATACCAACAATAATGTCCCTGGAAGGAAGAACATTGTTGGTTATGGGGAACTCCTAATTTAATTACAAAAAGCCATGCTGAAGTTCCTTGTCAAAACATAGGCCTTACTGCTTGTACTAACTCCAGCATCAGCCTTTTACCTGCTTAAATTGCCAATTGTCCAATTACTTTTGAGCCTCTGAAAATGAGGGACTATGTATAATTATGACTGTAATTCCTAAACAGTTAATGTGATATATTTGGGAAACCCCTTTAAATAAAATCTGAAAGTCTATACTTCAATCACATCTTGAATTTAATGAAATAAGAGCAAAATCTTGTTTTGCCCGCCCCCCCAAGAAAAAGAGTCTCATCACAACTTCATCTCAAAGAGCTCCTATAAAGAAAAATGAGAGGGAAAGTTTCTGACAATAATAATAGATTTGGCCTTATTACATTTTGAATGAGTACACTGTCTTTCAGGACGATCCCGTTGCCTTTTCTTTCTCTGGCCCCTCCTCCAATAGATTTAGCTCCCCAGCTGTTTACTCAAGTTCGAATAAAGAGAATAATGGTCAATTATCAAAGTTAAATTACTCTTCCTAATGTTAGTCCACAGGGCAATCCACCATCATATTTTGCTTTTGGATTTATTCCTAACCGCAGTGACAGAAATTCTCACATGCGAACAAACTGGTACAGGGGTGATCAGGTCAGCCGGCAAGTTGCCCCAGATATAGATCCCAAAAGTTAGCATAGTGGCCATTCCAGGCAGCTATGCTCTTTAATTACGTCTGGCCAGACACAGATACAAGTGTTTGAAATGATTCATGTAAAAATCTGACTTAATTGATAAGGTGTTGGAGGCTCATGCTGCTTGCCCTGAAATAGATTGTATTGTGTGGGTACTTAGTCCTTTAAATATCTACAATAGAAGTGGAGAGTAGCCACAATAACCATATTTATGGGATATACACAGGGCTGAAATGAACCATAATTATCCTTCAATCAGAGTATGAATCTCTGGCTTAGAAATAGCTGATCAATGAGTGAATGTATCTTAAATCACATTTTAATGACGCATACTTACAGCTTTCTTCCTACGATATTCCATCAAAATGCTACTGATCCGCTCCCTCTCCTGAAAAAATTAGCATACGTAGTTAAGCAATCTGTATCCACGTGTGTTTCTGTGTGTTTGTGTAGAGTTTAATGCTAAAAAGTCTCCCAGTTGACTGATAGACTGGTTGGTCAAAATGCTCTTGTCCAACCAAATCCTCATTGGCTGGACAAATAGCGATGTTACTTGATAAGGAGAAAAGTGCTAAATCATTAGCCTTCCAGGATTAATCCATATCTTCAGTGGCAGGAGGGACAGACTACCAGACTACCTAACTTTGAAATCATCCAACCTAATGGAGATCGCTAGCTCTAACTTATCAAACATTTAATGAACTTTTACTCAGAGTCAGCTCCAAACTAACCGACACCATGTCAGAGAAGTAATCATTGTGGCTGCATATTGTTAATATTGTTTGATAACGAACATATTTTTTTTCACCCTATCATCAGTCGATTGGATGAATAATTGATACGATTTCAGGGGACCAAGACTTGTAGCGTTGAGTGAAATTTGTACCATTTGGCTGGAAGGCCGGGAGGAAAGGTTCTGTATCATCTCATCCATTTCGTCAAACTTAGTGGCCATTGCCTGAACCTCAATGTGCAGCTCCTTGTACTCAGCGTACTGGTCATTGAACACAGCCTTGTACTGGTCCCTCTCCTCTTCTGAGCTGATGCTTGGGTATTTCCTGTGGAAACAGGGCAGAAGACAGCACATTTTCTTGGGCCACCGACTACATTCACACCGCAGCTGAATGTGTGTCATAGGGCTTTCACACATTCCAATGTAAGGGATGGGGGACAAAATCCATAGTCCTTTTTTCATCCAAAAGTGCTCTCCCAAATTTATCTGACGTTAATATAAGGCTTCAGCGGTATAAGTTGTACAAAACATAAGGAAACCTTTCAAAGTTGCAAGCTTTTAAGTACAAAATTATTGTTTTTTGTTTCCCCGCTGAGCTGCAGCAGAAGCATAGTAACAAATCTAAGGAATAACTAAAAAGGCTGTAGCTATGGACAATATCTACTTCATTTGGCCAAGCCAGCCTCATATTAACATTAGATAAACTTTGTAATGTAATTTGCATGATATGCGAACCATGGACCATGGTCTCCCATCAGACCCAGTGCGTTGGAAGCTCAGTGGGAAATGATCTTATAATGGCCATTATGAACAGGAGGAGTGGGGGGGCTTTTCAGCAGCAGGAACACGGAGACTGGTCAGAATTGAGGGAAGGATGAATGAGGTCCTTGAAGAAAACCTACTCCTGAGCACAAGGCAACTGGCTTCAGGACAAGACTCTGACTATCCTTTAGTGGTTCAGCCAAAGTCCAGACTTAGACCCCATACAACATCTGTGAAGGCCTGAAGATGAAGATGACAGTTCACAGATGCTTCCCATCCAGTCTGACTCGAGAAGATCTGTATTGAAATAAGGGTCTGGATACTTTAATCCCTTTGATTTCAGATTTTGGTTTTTAATAAATTTGCAAATATTTATAAAAGCATGTTTTCACTTTGCAACTATTGGTTTTTGGTGTAGATTGATGGGGAAATTGGCAGTTTTATCTATTCAAAATTAAATCTACAACGTAGTAAAGTGTGCAAAAAGTGGAGGGGTGTGAATACTTTCTGAAGCCACTGTAGACTGCATGTCAAACTGTGTGAGATGGGTCTAAATGAATATCTAAATTGTTGCACCACGATGAACCAGAAAAAAATAAATGTTAAGCAGAGACAAGCCATCAACTCACATCATCAATCTGCAACACTTAAATTTTACCTCGTGTTTACTTTATTCAAAACATGATTACATTGTAACATTTGCTGTCGAATTCTGTTTCTTTTTAAGGTGTATTCCAATTTTGTAGACAATATGAGTCACATTGTGAGACTTTCATCCAAAGCTTTGATGCAGGGTTTCTTCGGTTGCTAAAGCTCTAAATCTAATAATGTTGGACAGTGTGACCTAGGACCAGTTTTTGGATTGATGACCAAAGATTTCCCCACATTTCCCTCAATATTGTCTATGTTCCTCTGGGAGAACAACAAATCATACAGTGCACAAGAGGGATCTACTCAAGTACTAAATGAAGGCTTAAAACAGATGCAGTTTTTTAACTTCAAATTTATGTGGTTTGTCAATGGAGACCGGTGGATTTGCGGAACTGTTTTAATGAATATCGAGATGTCCAACAGTCAAGAAAGTATCCCTGTTAACAAGACACTAAATAAATCCCGGATGAAATCTTTTCCTGAGACTGCAGATGTTCACATAAAGTGTAGTGTAGATCATTTCACCGCAGAAGCACAAATTTCCTTTCTATCACAAACATTAAAGCCTAAACCAAGCTGGCAATCATCACAATTTGTTGACTGTGAAATGGGGGAACACTATGGAGAATCAAAATCAGTGACTTAATCAAGGATGTTTTTGATGGCCTTCCGATCAGAATTCATCTGTTTGTCAAACAGGTCATATGAAATATACATAAAGATGCTAAACTTGTGTGTTCCAATCCAGGGTGTCTGAAAAAGTGACACTCTTTGAAAATGTGCCTAAGAAGGTCATACTCACGCCACATAGTCGGCTATAACGACAGGCTTGGGGATGTGTCCAGCTGGTATGTGACCTTGAAGGATCTCTGGCTCCAGCACCATTGTAGGAACAGCTGCAGAGTTTTTAGGGGCCTCCATGATGTCAGGGCAGATGGTGGGGAGAGGAGTCTGCTCTGAGGCCCTGGAAGCAGGACCCAACTACAGTACATGACCAAAGTCATGTGGTCAGTTCACATTGTGTGTAATTCAGAGTCTGGTAGAACACTTCCTATCAAGATCCTTGATACTTACTATAGAAAGAGGGACTGATGATCCAATAGTTTTCATCTAGGTTTATTGTGATAGGAAGAAGAAGAGATGGGGAGTGATTCATTAAATGTGCAGTGTTCAAAGTGTTCAGAAACAATTCAACACATTTTAATCAACATTTTAATCAACGCATCCAGTGTTTCTGAATTTTATAGACCACTTGCTAACGGTAATTATACTTTAAACTCTCTGCAATTTAATTTTCATGCTTAAGGGTACAGAAACCAATGACTGACCGAAGGGTAGAAATAAAATATCTAAAATCTATGATATGTTTCAGAAAACGGTCTAAAACATGACGAAAATAATATGCAACATATGATTCAACTTTCTAGCATTCTGTGAGACAAGCTGTATAAGGCGTGTTATTTTAACATTCTTATGTAAATGGGGTGTATATGGGTTCTCTTCTCTCTTTTGTAGGCTTGGTGACCTTTTGTAATTATTTATCACACTCTATTGTTACATACAGTATTACTCATGGCTGTATGCACGTCAATGCAAAGTACAATGAGACTCCTTCTAATGAAATGTACCATATTAAAAAAACTGCCTCGCATTAAATAATAGTGTTGACAATTTGACAAATATTAGACATGTGGATTTGTGCCTGTATCAAACACGAATGACGTGGGGGGCACAAGCTGGAGGGTTTTCTCTTTGTGAGACTGTTTAAACTGTTTCTTCTCTTCAGTTAAATACTTTTCAGCTAAATTCCTCTGATACTACTCTGAAGTACAGTACATTCAGAAATTAATCAGAATTCTTATATATTATATATATTTTATATATATATATTTTTATATATATATATATATTATATATTATATATATTATATATATATTATATATATATATATATTATATATATATTATATATATATATATATATATATATATATATATATATTTATATATATATATATATATATATATATATATATATATATTTATTGTGTTATGTTACAGGTTTATGCTAAAATTATTCAAATTAATTTTCCCCTCTTCAATCTACACTAAACACCCCATTATGACAAATCAAATTCTAGAAATTCCAGAATTTGATTTCCAAATTTATTTAAAAGGAAAAACTGAAATATCAAATTGACATAAGTTTTTGGATCCTTTTCTATGAGATTTAGCTCAGGTGCCTTCATTTCTCTTGATCTACTGTGAGATCTTTCTATACCTTGACCTGAGTCCACCTGTGGTAAATTCAATGACTGGACATGATTTGGAAAGACAAATTCAGGGGTGGGCGCTAACCACTATTGATCAACCTTGTCTACAACTCCTCTTACACCAGGGCTTCAGTCTAGTATTACCTTCTGAAAATCATCTCCCTGGCTAGCAAGCCCCCAACTCCTGTACTAGCTGAGACAGTCTGTGTTTCAAGATTGGAGGTGAAGGGCTGGGTGGAGCATACTATGTAATGGATCATAGAAAGGGAGGGGTAGGGGGAGCGTAATGATTGCCTTTGAGTCTCATGCTAGCGCTAGCTTGAGCTCCAGAAGTTGCATATTTTAGTTTTAAATGTGAAGCAAAAACTTTAACCTTTTTTTTCACTAAGGTCACAGGTGGAGCTAAGTAGTCACAAGCAAAAAAGGAAAATCACCACTTTAGGAGAGTGTGTGTTTGCGTGTGTGTATGTGTGTTTTTGTGTGTGTCAGACCTCCTGTGCCAGCCCCTCCTTCCTCATCCTTGCAGCTTCATGCCTCCACAGCTTCAGACATACTCCTGCACTAATGAAGTAGAGCACCATGGTGATGAAGAGGAAGACTATGGCTGCCGTCTGTCCAGCTTCAGTGCGACAGAATGCCCCGTTTACTCCATTATTGAAGACCGGCATGTTACACAGTCCCCCCCGAGTGGTGTCCCTCACATACACTATCCCTGCTGCTAGAAAGAGCACTGCCAAGACCAGGTTGATGGAACACTCTGTGAGTGGCCACCAAGAAGAGTCTAGAAGGATGGCTCTGTAGTACATGGTCATCCCAAGAACAACCAGAATAACAGTCACTATCCAAGCAAGACCAGCCACCACCAGGACAAAAGGAGTCTTGGGGCCTGTGTAGTAACCACCCCCATATCCATATGCACTGGCACCTCCACCTAGCCCCCCAAACAGCTGTGGTGTGGAGTATCCATACATATTGAACCACTCGTTGTCCTTATGAACGTAAGCACAGACGCATGCAAACACAGCCGCTCCAAGCAGCAGCTCCACGCAGCCCAGGATTCTCAGCAGGCCAGCCCAGGACTTCATGTAGGCGTAGCGCTGGTGATACTCCTCCAACCGCTCCTCATAGGTCTGGGCTGAAAGATTGGTGTGCGCAACAGATGCAGAATTCAGGGCCTCAGCACCCAGCAGCAGCCTGTCTTGCTCCTTCTGAGAGGTGCTCGCACCAGAGCCACCATAGCGATCCCAATAGGAGCCGGGAAGGGACGGAGATGGAGGTGCGGAGTGGGGGGGTGAGCAGGGGACCCCTACCGTGGTGCGGCAGTTGGCACCCTTTACGGACGAGGAAACAGGTGAGTTTGAGGCAGGTACAGATGGTGGAGGAGGTGGGACAGACCACCCTTTGCTGCCACGGTTACCACTGTGGAAGAAGTTTTTGACAGAGTCGGGGATGAAGCGGTGGACTGGTTTAATGTCCATGGCATCACAGTTCATATCATCACTTGAGGGGTAGAAAGATTCAAGCCCAACAGCTGGCTGTTCAGGGAGAGGGGGGGGTGGAAGGGGGTCTAAGCTGACAGCCGGCACTGGACCATGCAAGGGCGCCGGGGGCAGGGGGAGATCCTGGTCTGGCCATACTGAGCCAATAGGGACCTGATCATAGTGTGGGATCTCCCGCACCCGGTCAAACCTATTGACAGAACCAGCTCCTCCTGAAGACATCAGGACCTGGACTCCGATGACTTAAAAGAGAAACACAGAGGATTTAAACAGTCAACAGATGGAGGCACAGTAGTTGTAAGAGAATACTTCTAATTTAATAAAACTACAATTATCCTTTATTTTCATAGCTTTGCATATAATTTCTATTGGTTATGATAATGCTGTACTCGCCAAAGCAGTTTCGGAAATCTAGGAACAAGGAACATCAGTTCAACTTAGACAGGGCGGTGCAACAAACACAAGCATTGAGAAAATCATACAGGTTGTAAACAAGCCATCAGTGTAATCCAAGATCGGAGGACACAATATCTCATGCATCAGGAATAAAAATGACCGTGGGGTTTGTTGGTTTCTCAGTTTTATCTAAAGTGATGTGTCATTGTGGAGATCAAATGACACAGCATCTGTGACTGTAAGTGCCTGAAACTGAAAGTGAGCGAACCTGAAATGTTGCCAACAATCATCATTCACCAAACTATAGTAAGTAGAGTAGGTCTGTAAACAGTGATGAAGATGGATTTTTTGAAAGCGTGGGTATTTAGTTACCATTCAACTTCATCTTGTCTTTAAAATTTTATTTAACTGACCTAGGTTGTTTCCAACTTGTCTGATCATCTGACTGCTCATGTCTGCTGACCTGTAGGAGTTTTTTTTTTTTGAATATCACAGTGCCCCCAGATCTAAGCAATTATCTTGGTGATTTAATGTATCATTGCTGATAGAAATGATAAAGCAACAAAAATTAAACCCAAGTTGTAATGAAGAAGAATTATCCTTTAATGATGAGACAATATGTCTGACAACTAAATTTAGAAAGTTACTAGCTATATAGTTCCATTGATATTAAAAGGATAAACAGTGATGCAGGCTCCCCAGCAACCCAGGATTGTTTTTATAGATACACAGCAAATTGAATTATTACCAATATTTTCTGCACCATCATCTATTACAATTAAGCCCCATGGAGCAAGCCTGCGCCATTGTCCATCTTCAAAATCTACTACAATTTTCAGACAAAGGAATCGCCTCTCCTTTGATAGGACTCTGCTTTGTGACTCAATTGTCATTGTCTGATCAGATTCAGGAGTAAAATCAGGGTCAAAATTCATACTTATAACTTCAGTGTCTCACACGGTGTGGGAACTTTGAGTGCTGTGTATTGCACGCAGATTTCTGCTTTGTATCTGTACAAAGATTTTCAGAGAAACACCTCTTTTTCCAGTGTCTTTTTTGAGTAACCTCATCACATATTTATGTTCTCAGATTTTATTCAAATAGTCTCTTGTTTTTTTAAATACAGATCTTTACTACACATGCACACACCTGAACTTCTTATGAGAATTATTTTTCAGGTTCACAAAAGCTAATTTCCAGCTACAAACTTTGGAATGGAAGACCACTTTACGAGCCCCAAATCTAATTTGAGCCGATAATGATCATTTTTTTTGTCTGATTTTTATGATTTAAAAAAAATATGAAATTAAAAAGACAAACGCAAACACAAAAAAAAAACAAAAAAAACTTCACTTTTAATCCTAACTGCAATCTTAAGAATAAGAGTTGTAAAAGTTTATATTTCCTTAATTATTTTACTTAAAATTGCTTAAATCTAAGATGTCTACAGAAGTCTCAGTGGGTTTCGAGTAGCCTGTCGGGGGCACCATTATATGAAGTCGTACAATTTAGAATAGGGTAGTTTTAACTTCTTGTTTGTAGGTTGCTGCTTTCTCCAAACACACACTTGTATACTACACTTTGTCATTCCTTAAGGCCGCAAGCAAGAATGAAGTGGCTTCCATGCCTCTGTTGCACTTATCACTGTGGTACAAAATTCTCCTTAATATGTATTTTCTCTGATTCACAATATATTTTTTACCAGCAGCAACATTTCCTTCCTTGGCAGCTCAGTTTCTTTTTGATTACACTTCAAGCACTTTCCCAGGTACAGACATTCACAAACTGCTGTTAAGTTTGGACAAAGTCAACCTTAAATATTCCACAATAAAACATGGCTGTGTAGGTGTATATCTGGGATTGAACACCGGAATGAAAAGAAAATGTCATTTCAGTCAGAATATAAGGTAGTTTTTTCTTGATGAGCTTGACATCCACTCAGGCGTTTCTTTGTTTGTTTGTTTGTTTGTTTGTTTGTTTGTTTGTATTTTGCTGCAGCGCAGTGGCCCAGGTTCTGCTTAGATGACTTAGTTCTAACATCATCCAGTTAGCATGGCGTTGCTAACTAGTGTCCTCCTCTATTATTTCCATTTAGCTCAGCTTTCTTGTTGTTCAGATGTGTTTAATTTAATGGTCGTCACATTTCCAAAGCTTTCGTTTCGTCCGACGGAGCCACACAAGGCACGGACCGTGAGGGCGGTCGGTAGGTGTCACCGACCGCCGGACATCGCTGTGCTCGGTTTTTAGTTTTTCACAAATAAATAAATAAATCGTCATCTGCCCATCACCACATGAAACTATTTATGCGAATCGGTAAACGCCAGCTAATGTACAAACACAGTCACATAACTAAGCTTTCTGAGGCTGAGAGACGCCTGGTGAAATGTTAGGATGCGTTAAAACTTTAGCTTTATGTCTTTTTATGAAGCGCTGCGTTTATATCTAGAAACACGCACGTCCTTCCTGTTGTTCACTCGTTATCGCTCTCATTAACAGCGAAAAGACACCACTCACTCGATCTGTGGACGCTGACTTACCTGCTGATACACCTTCGTCTATTTTCCTCAGTCAAACAGGTATCGACAGCCTGTCCGACCCTCCTTTGTTGTCTGACAGGTCCCAGGTCCCCGCAGGTGAAACTCACCTGTCCAGTCCGACCAGCCTCATGATGCGTTCGAGGCCTCCTCGCTTCCCACTTCTTTCCAATTTTAAAAAGATTTGCTCATAAAATTGGTGCCTTGCTTTACATACGTGTAGGATGGCTTTTATTTATTAGTGTGGGTGCTGAAAACAATCCCTCTCTCATCAATATTAATATTATTTATCATTATTGTTAGCTTGTTTTTTTTTTTAGCCTTTCATAGATGTTCATTTAAATGGATCAGTAAAAATAAAATGTTAATCATACCTGGGGGTGTAGCTTTTTTACAAAGCACCCAGAGTTGCTCTCTGCGGAGGGGGTCCATATATATATATATATATATATATATATATATATATATATATATATATATATATATATATATATATATATTCACATATGGATGGCTGTCAATGGCCTTAGTATGATCAACTCAAACACTACACTTGCTGCTGAGAGACTTGGTATATTCAGTACAGTACTCTCTCAGGCCATGCGGTCCTCACATTGAAGATTTTTATTAATAGAGCCACCATGTGGCCAGTTATGACGTTCTTAATCTTACATTCTTCACATTTATCCATTCCACAGACTAAAAGCTGGAAACTCGGCTCCAAGTCTCACATGATAAGCATGTTTAAAAGATTATTTGGTTTACTTAGTAAAAGTAGTGGATGTTTTCACAGATTCTTCAGCTCCCTGATGCAAATTTGTGATTTGTGATTCTGGGCTTTATATATAAAATTGACTCAACTTGACTTTGACAAATAACTTTCTAAAATCAGCTCTTGACTGCTCTTCACATATCATCAAGTTCACATCAATACTTGCTGGCTCCCAACTCACATCTGACTAAACTAACCATTTAGAAGCTATGATGACTTAGACTGAGGTAAATGTGAGGTAAAACTAGGAGGTAGATTCATTCAGATTATTGTTCGTTTACTCACTACTTCAAAGTGTCAGATGAAAATATTTAACTTGTAAATATGTAAACAATTAACTGTGTAAACATTGTTAGTATACTTTATCACATTAACTCAATTATATGAATTACCAACAAACACTGAGAAGAAGTCTTGCAGCTGGATGTGTAGCTGGTTCTGGCACTTTCCTCACATCTAAACCAAACCAGAATTAAGCCCTCTCCTTAATGTGGACGTGGGCCTCCATCTACAGGATAAACTAGGCTATAGCATGTACACTATGACACGATATAACATTATGAGAAGTCAGTGGTAGAGTCCAGGTTCAGGAGTCGATCCTGGGGGGGAGTGAAGTCTGTTTCCCTGTCAACATGTTCTCCTTTACCTTAACCTTAACCCAAAATTATCCCTAACCACAACCAGTCATGTCCTATGATGCATAAACTGATCTCAACCTTACTCTAACCAGTTATCTTTGCCTCTTACCAAGCACTGAAATCTAATACTTATCATTAATGAAGGGGTAATTCAGTGCTTTTATTTATTTCAGGTAAACATGAAATTGGTAAAGAAAACAAACAAAAACATAATTTCTTTTCTTATAGATTTTAAATTAGATACAATTTTAGTGCCATAAGCTGACACAAAGAAGATTATCTAGGAGTAGGAGTGTAAGTATTAAAAAAGGTTACAAATCCCATAATTTACATACTATTGTCTGTCACGGATTATCTATCTGCAGCAAGTTTCAAGTCTCTGCAAGAATTTTTTTTTTTGTGAACTGTAATGAAGTGGAATGAGGAGGAACCTGGAAGTTAGAGAATCAATCTCCTTACCTACAACGGTTTGATGAACAGTCAGTAATAAGGTCAACTAAATGCAACTGGGTTAGCTGGTTAAATTATCACCATTGGTCATAGAAATCCAAGATAACATCAAATAGCATTAAATAATTGTAGAACAGAGCATTAATATTTTTTTAATAACTGCATACAGTATATCACCAAGTGCAATTTTAGTTTTCATATAGTTTTTTATGTGTGAAACTGCTGCAGTGACCTCGACTATGCTGTCAGACACACACTCAGTCCTCTACACCACCTCAACTGACACTACCTATATTCAACATCAGCTGTGACAATGACAGAAACACCTATTTACAGTGTTTATTGTGTTTTTGAGGCATTTAGTGTATTATTTCATCAGCTATGTATGTGTCTACAGTCCATAGATAATTAACAAATACCAAGAGGTGAGCTCTGGTGTCTCTGTGCCTCCCCTGGTTGATCGCTTTGACAGTGTGAATCAAATGTTTCCAGGCAGCCTCCACCATGTCTGATCACTGGGTTTTTTACATGTGGCAGAGTCTACACGTAGAAGTGTAGAGGTCGGAGCAAAATTCTTTGAAAGAATTGCTGTCAGTGCTTATTATTCATCTAGTTTTGTTCTATATTTTATGGTTAGCTCTTTGCCAACTCTCCTTTAAGTTGTGTTTAGAGTAATTTTTGAGTTTTATCATTTAATTCAAAATGTTTTTGTCTAGTCTTTAGTAATAGACTACTCATTCCTCCTCTAGGAGTTACATTCTGATTTTAATTTCAGAATCAGACCATAGCAGAGATGTTTTATATATTTGTACGGTATGAATCGTTTATTTCTAACTTTCTTCCAGGCTTTAAAATTTTGTTTTTTTTCATTAAGGTCTCAAAAGAAATAGTAAATCCTCTCATGAGAAATTTAAGTGTTTCTCAGACATTAGAGTCTGAAACTTCTCCATCGTCACTAATCTCTTAAAATTGAAAACGTCTGTAGCTGCAGTGTAATGGGACCATGGTGGGTTTGGTTTTTTTTGTTTTTTTTTATTGGAGTGTTGTATTCTCCAGATGTCGCCATGATTCTAGATCTGATCAGACTATCTAGTGCTTTAACAGAGTTAATTGTTGGAGGAGATTTAGAGACTGATCTGTCTAAAGTTGAATCCAAATAGCAATTAAAAAAAAACAATAGTTACAATGTGAATACGATTAAAAAAAAACAAAAATATTAAAATAAACCCCATTTGGATTTGTAATCTAAACACAATTGTTTTAGGATGCAGGATTGCCTAGAAAATTCAGCTGGGTTTCAGTTTGTATTTGGTGGTTTTAATAGTTTGAGTTAGAAATAAAGTAATGGCTTCCAGCGAATTCAAATGAGAATAACCTTTCCACATTTTGTGTTGCCTCCTAAGCCCCTAACATTTCAAAATTTTAGTTTAATTTTATCATCAAAATAGTGGACAACCTTTCGGAAAGGTCAAACAATCATGAATCACTTGCCCATAATATTTAAATGTAATATGCGGATGATATGAAGTAAGACAAAGCAGTAACTTTTTTCCCCCACAATTAATCCCAAAATGCAGGGTAAATGGCCATCAGCAGAAAGTCCCACAGCCACTTTGCAGTGGAAGTAAGACAAAGAGAAATAGTAAAGCACATTGCCTTTCATCCGTTGATCTTTAACTCAGAGGAAATGAAAGCTAGGCAGGTACAGTTCAAAAACCTGCATCCAAGAGCAGCTATATTTTTTAACTATTGTTCTTTGAGACTGAACATGTCCTGCAGAGGTAAAACTCTAACCTGGTCGTTATGATGGACATGAAGCTTAGCTGGAAGGCCTCCCTCTCCCTGAGCACTTGAGTTACTTTGGTTTTATAAAATATTTTAACAGATCCAACAAAGAATTTCTCCAAAGTAATCTAAAACCTTCATCAATATAAAAGCACATAGGTAACGATAAAGCCGAACACCTTTTATATGAATACAGATAGACATTGTCAGATGTGGATGGTTTTAATACGGTTTTGATACGCTCACTGTTCCATTTTTGTGATTACATGTTACAAATTTCCAAAGTAATATTTACATTCAGGGTACCAGCAAATCTGAGGCCAAGCAAAATTCCAGCAGAGAAAATCTGTCCATACTACACAAGGAACAGGGATTATTAGGGGCCCAGTAGCTCAACTTTGCCCTGGGGTCCCCTGGAAGGTTATACATGAACTCCTTGGGTTGAGTGGGCTTGTAATGTCAGCCTATTATGCCTACACATCCACTTACAGCCCCCATCAATCAGCTGTGGTCCCAGCCCTCACCAGCTGGCTCTGTCAGGCAGCTGTATCCCCAGCCCCCAGCTTCAGCCTCTCAACTACTTCCATCCCCAGGCTCTACCGGCAAATATCTGACACCTGCAGCCCTACCCTCCATTTTTCCTTTGATAGTCAGATGCAGACCCCCCCTCCATTTAAAGCCATTGGTAGCCACCAGACTTCAAACAGATGACAACCAAATGCAGCGCCAACTCCCGATTCAGATTTGGCATCCAACTCGGTGGCAGCTGCAACCTCAGCTTTCTCAGTATAAAATATAAAGGGTCACTAGGTGCATGGTCAATGAAGACCAGCACCAGGTAGATTTATTTTTCTCATAATGTACTCCTGATGTTTTCCATTTCAAGTCACCTTGTTCCTTGGGGTGACCTCCTGTCACCTATTTCAAAATAAAGATTTTCAGTCATTTTAATGTGGCGTGACTTGTCTTCATCATGGTAATCTTCCCCTTGGAGTTCACATTTGAAAATGAGAGCATCAGCATAATGTTTTGTCAAAAACACCTCTACAACCCAGTGTTTGCCGCTGCGGCATCTCTTGCACAATGAGGGTGTTTTTCAGTAGTGTGCTAGGGAAGAACAGGTTCAAACAAAGCAAAGCTGGTGGTAATACTGAGATTCTTGTACAAATTAGTTTTTCCTGACAGCAGGAAGGATAGAACATCTTCAGTTTTAACTTTAAATTGACCAGTTACCTATACAACCAATGAAGTAGTAAACTACAGAAAATGAACTAAACCACAGAGGCATAGTAACATGTTAACAGTTTTGTTATGTTTTACATCACTTCAGTTGATCTAATTTTCTAATGCATGTTATAAATGATCAAGTCTGTAGAAGTCATTAGACAAAAACAGTTCTGTTATAGATCTACAGTTTGTAACAGAAAATTTTAGAATATCTGAGATCTAAATTCATTTGTGAAAGGACACACTTCAAAGGTTAGAAGGTCAAGTACCATTCTGAATGTAACTAATCCTTCCATTGACTCTGGCTGCAATAGGATTTTTTTACTTGAGGGTTGGTGATTTATGGTATTTTAAGACAAACAATTTTCTTTGTTGATTTCTCTGGGTGGTATTGGACTTCAGAGACTTCAGCATCACGCTCCTGCCGTCACACCTAGACTCTACCTGAGAAGCAGCACATGCCAGCAAGCTCAGGCCTCCATTGTATCTTGCCTGTTATGCCCAACCGGGGTCTCTCTTTCTGGAAATAACTGAAGTGATTAAACTATGTCTGCTCTCCTGATTGTGAATATTCTGAACACATAAATACTAATTTTCCCCTCAATCTCTGATATGTAATAATGTTTGTAACTCGAAATGGTAATATAAAAGGCTAAGGACTTTTTCACTTTCCAATAAGCCATGAAGTTTGCGGATATAAACATCAGTAAGTCATTAATAAAGGGTCTGGACATTCTTAATTTCTAGTAATCCATCAGCAAAAGTTCATCATAAACTACAGTCATATCAAAAACAAAACATACAAATCATCAATGAAGAACCCTTAGAAATCCATTACTTTTGCCCAATACGTTAATAAGTTGTCTCTACATGGATTTTCAGACAGATCTTTTGGTGCCCTCTTCCAGAGAGTACAAGTTGTCAGTTTGCGGGGACTTTCTGATTGAAATTAAATATCTTGCATACAAAAGTGTTATGCTGGAGGTCAGTTTTCCACAACCTGGCCAACCATGGGTTGCGCTTATTAATGGCTTATAAATCATGTACAGTCGGTCGTATTTTACAGCTCTAATACATCTATATCTATATATGTCTATATAGATATATTTTTTTTTTTCACATCACGGATCAACTCGTCCCTCTGGCTCGAGCACGAGGCGCACGCTGATGCCCTCGCCGTCATGACGTAGCGCCGGTTGTCACGTCAAACGACGTCCCTACTCTCACGCGCAGGGAGCCAACGTTCACCTCGACCAATCGCACTTCGTCGTTTACTTCCTTGTGTTGGGACCTGTCAAGCTGCGATTGGCTGAAACCTACGGCAACGTTTAAAAGTGACGGTGTGCTGCTCATCTTCTCGGTGAGTCAATGAGAGCAGAGATATAAAAATGGAGCTAATTCGCGCCGTCCGTGCTGTAGTCAGATCACTTATGTTTCTGCTGCTGTGGTCCAACTGTGAGGGACGAGAGTCGGAGCTGAACTATGTAACCTGCGGCTCCCTGGTCAAACTGCTCAACACCAAACACAACGTCCGCCTGCACTCCCATGATGTCAAGTATGGCTCAGGTAACTTCCCTCAGATAGCCCGTTTATCTTCACCTACAGGCAGACACGCCTAGATTCTTCTATTCTGCTTTTGGAGGACGACATCTGTAATTCCATTCAAAAATCGGATCATTTAAAGTTGCCTTGCTCTTCTGCGAACATTCATAAACCACAGCAAATACCTAATGCAGGGCCCTTAAAGTCCTGACCGGGACTGACTGACCGGCCGGGACAGATTTAGCAGGGAGCCCTTTGTTTCTGTAAATCGTGAACCTGTACGTTCATAACATCCGATGCGACCGCCGCCCATCGCGGGTCTGCGGTGATGGAGGAGCGCTACGGCAGGTGAACAGGTGAACAGGTGAACAGAAGCCATAATTTGACAATTAAATGGAAATAGATTTTCTTGACCATGCTTTTCCTCGGCCGAAACCTGTAAGACATTGTATTCATTTACAAGATAGGTCGAATAATCGCTTAAGGGGTTTTACTAGGGAGAAAATCTGAGATTGCTATCTCTATCAGTGTAGTGTGGCTTTTATTACGTTTACCTGATGCATGATAGCAGCAGGTCTGATGTCAGCTATGTGAACCAGCTACAGTTTGAGACTAGCGACTGAAACGTGTGAGATGTGTGCGTGTCTTTATTTTAACGGAGACTTCAGGCGTATTTTCTGCTCCGACATCGACTGAAACTGACTTCCGGTTTTGTTTCTC